>CM071849.1:22731719-23356538 GCA_036507275.1 Sicyos edulis | reverse complement strand
CAAGAAGTATGTTTTCATTGGCTATCATGAGAAAACAAAAGGGAACAAGATACTTGACCTAGTAAGCAAGAAAGTGATGGTGAGTTGCGATGTGCGAGCCAATGAAGAAAGCGAGTGGGACTGAAACAATTCGATGGAAGTTAGCATCAAAGTTGGAGAATCACTAGTCATTGCATCATTAAGTAAATCAGCAGATTTTGAAGCTACTGATGACGAAGATGAACCACAACAACCCGAAATGCGAAGTTTGCAAGATCTGTATGATATGAAAAATAGAGTACATCTTGTATGTCTTTTGGAAGATGCAGAAGATATTAGCTTTGAAGAAGCAGTGCGAGACAAGAAGTGGCAAAGTGCCATGGATGAGGAGATCAAGACGATAGAGTGCAATGATACATAAAAGCTGACAAAATTGCTGAATGCAAGTCGGCCAATTGGGATGAAGTGAGTATTCAAGAAGAATATGAATGCTCAAGGCAAGATAGAGTGTTGTAAAGCACGACTTGTTGCGAAGGGATACAAGCAAAAAGCAGGAATTGATAATGATGAAGTATTTTCTCCCGTTGCAAGAATGGAGACAAACTGATTGCTTATTTCTTATGCAACTCAATTTAGATGGTCGAGATTCTGATGGATGTCAAAACAACATTCTTAAATGATGTGCTTGAAGAAGAAGTGTACATTGAGCAACCACCTAGATATGTGAAAGTTGGAGAAGAGAAGAAAGTGCTAAAATTGAAGAAAGCATTTTACGAGTTAAAGAAAACACCGCTAGCGTGGAATAATCGCATCGATACTTATTTTAAGAAGAACGGGTACAAGCAATGTCCTTACGAGCATGCACTTTACACAAAGCAGAGTGGAGGTAATGCGATTGTTTTTGCTCTTTATGTTGATGACCTAATATTTATGGGTAATAGTGATGCGATGATCAAAGAATTTAAGAGAACAATGACGCGACAATTTGAGATGAAATATTTGGGCTTGCTGAAGTTTGTCCTCGGTTTGGAGGTTAAACAAGAAGAGACGAGCATTTTTGTATTGCAGGAGAATTATGCGAAGGAGATCTTGAAAAATTTAAAGATGGCGAATTGCAACCCAGTTTTAATACCAATGGAACTAGGTAGAAAAATTTCGAAGTTTAATGAAGGAGATCGTGTAGACCAGACATCACATTGAGTGTTGGCATTGTTAGTCGGTTCATGGAGGAGCCAGTTTATATGCATTGGAAGGCATTGAAGCGAATTCTTCGATACATCTAAGGAATACTGGGCACACACTGGGCTAATCTTGGACAACACACACTTGGCTAGTCCTAAACAAACTCGGGTTGCACACATTGGGCACACCCTGGATTAGCACACACTAGGCTAATCTTAGATAGGACACACTGGGCTAGTCCTGAACAAACTCGAGTAGCACACAGTAGGCTAACCTTGGATCAGCTCACACCTGGCTAATCATGGACTGCACACACTGGGCTAGTCTTGAGCAAACTCGATCAGCACAACCTGGGCTAACCCTGGACAGCACACACTGGCCAAGTCCTAGGTAAACCGTGTCAGCACACACTAGGCAAACCCAGAATAGCCCTAACAGGATCTATCTAAGATGAAGTATCTAATATTGCACATTTGAGACAGAATATTGCATTCATAACGAGCAGTCATTTTAAACAGGAAAGTACAACCAACAGGGTACAACATTCTATATGTCAAGTCCTAACAGGCAGAACATACATTTCCTATCCACTAGCATGCTTTACAGTAGACATTCAAGAACAGAGCATATTCATTTGTATCACAACATTCAGATAACCTTCATGAGCCTATTCACTAACATACATTCAACTAGGCATGCGAGTACACCTATCCACTAGCATACATTCAACTAGGCATAACCAGTAAACCTAACTACTAGCATGTTCAACAAACAGGTAATAGTAAGTATGACCTATCCACTAATCATGCTCAACAAATAGTAACACGCAACCAGGAAGCTATCAATGTTATGCATAGGGTCCACACAACCCTGGCAAGGAACTCTTACTTGGAAACAAGTAGAAACACAACAATAATTAGGTGCTCTTTGAGCTGCACAATCAACACAAACCTAGCAATTAACAACAAGCATACAATTAACATTCAACTAACTAAACGACTAAGCTACGATATTGAAGGGATTTGGAAAGTTACCCAACAGACGAAAACAAGTGTTCACGACAAGCTTAGGGTCTTGGCCAAGTGATGTTCTCGGCTCCAAGGTGCTCTCAACTAGGAACTAAAAGCTTTGAGAAAGAGCTGCTCTTGGCTAGGGGCTGCTTGGTGATATGCGACACTCCAAGGTCTCGGCTAGGGGGTTGTTTGGATTGCGGTTTGTTGCTCCTCGGCTAGGGTATTGTTCACAGAAAGAAGAAGGGGAAGGATGGTGAGGATCGGCTACTTGGTAAGGAGCTTGAAGGAGCTAGCAACGAAATAAGGGCTAGCTCTCGGCTTGATGTTGCTTGAGGCTAAGAGGAGCTTCTCCTCGGCTAGGGCTTGCAGCAATGGTGGTGCGACTAGGGTTTGGAGAAAGATGGGGACAAAATGGAGTGGGGAAGGGAAGAATTGATGATGGAGATGGGAGGAGAAGAAGACTGAATCGGCAAACACAAAAGAGGAGAAGAGGAAAAGCGTGCGGCTAGGCTTGGGAAGACGCAAAACAAAGAATGGTAAAATCTCTTTTCCTTTTGTCGATTGAAACTCCCAAGTGGCACGTGTCTCTGGCCACCCACCTTCGAGTCCTAGCGAAGGCGCCTTTTTCTTCTATTTTTCACAAATAACCTCCAAGCCTCTCAAATGCAAAACCAACAGGCTTCGAGTTCTGGCGGCAACATCTTTTTCACCTTTATTTCTTCTTTTTAAAACAAGTCTCCAAATGCCTTGTCCGTCACTACTTCGAATCTCAGCAAACACTTTATTTTCTCTTATTTTCTCATTTAACCAAAGTTTTAAATCCCTTGTCAATCCTTCTTTCGAGTCCCACCAACAACACTTGATTTTCTCTTAAATTCTCATTTAATCGAACGATCGACCTCCGAACTTCACAAAAAGTTCCTTTAGCCCTGGAACCTGAAATCGAAGAATAATCGTACTTAGTAAATGGCAGAAACAATCCTGAAACCCTGGTTAAGCACAAAATCGGCCCTGAGGGAAAAATATTCGAAATGCCCCTATAGGCTTAACTACCCTAACGACCCAACCGAACTACCAAATAATTATTCGAACACACCTGAAGAACTGGAACGAAAACTTGGGCCATTACAAGTCCCCATCAATTGGGCTATGAGGACAGATTCCTTACCTCTGGCGGCCGGATGTGGAGTAGCTACCACCCCGGCATGAGCCTAGTCTGTGGCCTGCTAGAGCGGAGTCCTTTCCTTGGTGTAAGCCTGCCTTGGGACGACCTTAGCTTCAGCCGTTGGTGTGATTCAGGCTGCCACAGTATGGTGCCGAGGGCCTCCCGCCTGCTGTGGATAAGTAGACATCGTTTCAAGTTTTAGGCATGCGTACCTGGACCGGTTTAGTTTGTGTAGGCCTCCATTTTTCCATTTTGCAGCAGTATGCGATGTGGGCGTATGTGCATTAGATGCCGGGAGGAGAGCTCCCTCGGGCTAGTGTATCAGTACACCCTTCCTATTCGTATTAGAGCCTGATGCTTAGGTACTCTCCTAAATGTCCAGGATCAGCATAGTGAGCTGATCAAGTTAGCCGAGAGTTAGAGACTCTCGAGATTCTGGGGGTTATATTGATAACTCATTTGGAGATCCGCAGTAGATCCTTTACCGAAGAGTTAGAGCCTCTCGAGACTCTGGGGGTTATATTGATAACCCAAGTAGAGATCCGCAGAGGATCCTTTAGCCAGGAGTTAGAGACTCTCGAGGTTTGAGCATGCAGTTGATTGGACTTGTGTTGAGAATGCCTATTTGATGTTTGGCATGCTTGTATGCTAGGATGCTAGATTATGTGACGTGCATACTGTACCCCAGTTGGGGATTCTTATTGAGTACTTTTGTACTCACCCTTTCTGTGGTTTTTCCACCAAGTAACTTTAGACAGCACCGGGGCGACTAGAGGAGGAGCTGATGGATCATGTGAGTTCATTGCATTATCTCTTTCATTGTTTACAGATTTAGCATGTTAGACTGTGTTAAGGAACTCTTTTTAGCATTATTATAATATACTCTGGCCAGAGGATTAAACTGCATTGGTTTGTAAATAATGTTTTATTTGGTTTGTCACTTTGTGAATAAATGTTGATTTCCAATTGAATGTTTTAATTGTCGAATTTAAACTGTTTTAAATCCATGCATGCTGAGTAAGAACTGCCTTTAGGACTGTTTTAGCGTCGGGTTCTTACAATATTAGGGAGTTGATTTTGCGATTGGGAAATGTAGCTTTATCCCATTGCTTAAGGTCTTGCAACATTGTTGCAGGCCTGTTTGCTCATTGTACGGATTCTAGTACCTTATCTTTTGACTTTGCTCCTTCTAATTGTAAGGATTGGAGCTCTATTTTTTAAAGGGGTTTCTCTCCCCTCATATTGCCTTAGCTTTGTTTGAAGATTGTGTGTACTTTGTCGTTTTGAGTTAAATGAAGCTAGTTTTCTTTTTAAAAAAACAAAAAAACAAAAAAACATAAAACATAAAAATAATAATAATAATAAAAAAGCTTAGGTCGCGTTTGATAACTATTTTATTTTTATTTTTTCAAATATTTTAAAAATAAGTTCGTTTGATAACCAATTTTATTTTTTATTTTTAAAACTTTAAAAACGTTTTAAAAATATTAAAGAAATTTTAAAAACTAAAAAAGTAGCTTTTAAAAATAGGTTTTTATTTTCGTTTTAAAAAAAACATGAATAAATCAAGAATATAGAGTAAAAAACTAAAAAAATAATAACAAATTGTGATATTTGAAAACCAAAAACAGTTATCAGACATGTTTTTTATTTAATTTTAAAAACATAAAACTAAAATCAGTTATCAAATATATAAGATTTTTATTTTTTAAAACAAAAATTCAAAAAATAGAAAGAAAACAAACTAGAAACAAAAAATAAAAAGGAAAATAGTTATCAAATGGGGCTTAAAAAAGTTGAGTTGTGTTGTTTAGGATAAGTTGAGTGCATCATCACCTTTTCTTTTCTTTTCTTTTAAATTTCAATTTATGAAAGAAATTTGTTTTTCATTTGGATGTTAGGGTAAACGCAAAAACAAACATGAATGCACCAAAAAATACACCTAAGTATTGTTTTTCTTATATATTATTTTTGAGTTTAAGAATTTGGGGTGGATCGAATTCATATAAATTTATTGTGGTAAGTATACACTTATAGTATTGAGTTATTGCTTTTATTAGCGAATTTGTTCTTCTTATTATAATTGCAATCTTTAGTCGCCTTCATGAATTAAATAGAGAGGTTGTGGTTAATCAAATTCGAACTCTTATAATTAAGTTGATACATATGATGTTCATTTTTCCGTAGCACTCATGCAGCGACGAGTCTCTATTTAAGTGGAAGTGGGAAATGAGAGAGCGAAGAAAAATGTTCATTTTATTGTTAAACAATTGACTGAAACAGATCCATAAATCTCAACAAAATGGAAATCTTTCATGATTAAATTAGTGAGATTGATAAATTTACAACTCCATAACTCTAGTTGGGTCAAAGACTTACTAAACCCAAATCCATGCTCTATTATATGAACCATGGGCTAAAGTCAATTTCACTTTTTGAAAAGTCATTTTCCATATCTTTTTTACTAAAAAGTACCAAATTATTCCAATATTAGCCAAAAAAAAAAAAGGAAAAACAGCTAAGTTAATTCGAAGTTTCAACCCTAAGAAGGAGGCATCTAGCTGAGCTTTATGTACAGATTACAGATGTTTTTGTCTTCATTAAGCATTTGCACTGCAAGTCTGCAACTGGCATCTCAAAAGCCTACAAGTACACCAACTCATCTAGGGTCTCAACCAACAACACATTTACGACATGTCGTTCCACCTCCATGCATAATTCTTCCACATTCTCAACCCTCCATTTTGCCTCTCTTACATCTTCCTCCGCCAATCTACAGATCCTTTCCACTAGTTCGCCGCTGCCCTCACTCCGGTCGCTGCTACCGTTCGAATCGAAATCTCCACTCTCTCTACCAATTCGTTCCATTCGCCTCTCATCTATAAAAAAAAAATCAATATCTAATAGTTAGTAAAGAGTATACAAATCTTCATACTAGAATATGTTAGATAATATTAAATTGCTCCTCAAAATCAATTAATTTAATTCTAAGGAGAGTAATTTATATCGCTTATAAAAATATTTAAACCTCTCATTTTTTCCAATATAAGATAAGATGAAATCTCCAATGTAATATATTTAAAAAATATACAAATTATTTTAATTAAATCTTGTAGTCGTTGAGAGGAGTAAATCTACAAATGTGTTTATCAGGTAAATAAAAATAATTATAATTTCCCATGCAACAAGAGTGATATAACTTAACTTTGTAATTAAGAGATTATTCCTTATAAAATTGGGTAGAATAAAAAATAATGTTGTGATGGGCTTTGAGATTTAACCTGAGAAATCGATTCCGCGGACATCAAGAACCGAAACTGGACTGGAATTTTCCGGGTTGGATTCGGGCTCGGGTTTCTGTCGGACATGTCGACTAACGTTCTTCTTCTTTTTCTTAGTCTGCTGGTTGAGCTCCGTTCCAATGGCGGCTTCTTGTTGCTTCTTCTGGATCGACTTCGAATTCACAGCATTGCCATTTTTACTAACACTCTGTTTGCATTTGTGTCTGTATTTACCCGAAGGTAAAACAGAGACGGACTCTTTACTAGTGCTGCATTTTTTACTGTTGGTAAAACTCTTACCAATTTCCCTTCTTGGCTCATCTTTAAGCTTAGAAATGTTGCGTCCATTCCTCTCATTTCCCTTCTTCTTCACTTCATTAACACTCCTCTGTTTGCCTCCGCCAAAACGCTGCGTTTCGAGTTTCGTCAAACGGGGTTCCGTTTCCACAGAGTAACCGTCGAAGTAATCTTTGGTGTAAAGAACGAAGCAACCGTTGTCTTGGTTCAACAGTGGGACCTCACGGAACGAAGCTGAGGTTCGGACTCGGCGGTGGTGGGCTTGGTTCGGGTCAAAATGGAGTAAGTAGTCAGCGAAATTCACGGACTTGCTCCTCGTGACGGCACCCGGGGCTCGATAGATCGGGTCGGGAAGAGAACTCAGGCCCATCAGCCGAGCCACCACGCCCGGCCCGGGCTCGGCCGCTCGAGCAATGAGTTTAGCTTCGGAGTTGGGTTGGGTAAGAGCTTCGGATGGATGAGTGGGAAGGTCGCCGGAGCAAAGGAGCCGCCGTAGGAGGGCGGGAAAACAGGCGGAGTTGGGCATAATGAGAGAATTTTGTAAAAGCGATGGAGAAATTAAGAGAATATGAAAGAGGAGAGAAGAAATAGAGGGGTCGGTACAAAGAGACAAAAAAACAAAAAGGAGGATCATAGAGAGGTATTTTTTAGGTGGTTGAATTTACACCAATAAAATTATAAGAAAAAAGGGGTAAAAGGAAATGAGAAAAGGTGGTGCCAATGGGTGACCATAGGCATACACTATGCAATAAAGCTAATTAAGAGCTTAAGACAAACTTACCTTTCATGGCTTTTGTCTCCTACCTCTCATCAATTTACCATTCTCCACTTTTCTTCTAGTTTTTTTCCCCTCTCTTCCACCTGAATAAATGGTGAAAGAATTGGAACATGTAACCTTTTTTTTTGTCATAAAAGAAATGTGTCTTAATTTATTTAATTATATATGTTTTATTATTCTACATTTGTTTGAGATGAAATATTTAAACTAATGTCATTTTACTCAAATTATATTTAAATTGACCCTTTAATAATAATTTTCAAATATATAATTTTGTAACTTCAATTTAACTTAGTGTCTTTTTTTTTTTAGAAACAATTTAACTTCCTGTTGATATAAAACATCAATTATCTTTTATTTGAAATTTTTGTTAATTTTGATTAAAAAAAATGTCTGTTAAGTTATTGGTGTGGTAACACATAGAATACACACCGATACATTTTTTGGAGGAATTTTTATTATTATTATTTTTAAAATGATTTATTATGATTAATTTGATTGGCATATTTTATTTTCGCTAATAAGCAAATTAAGCTTCACTTGTCATGTAGTATCAAGTGGCAGGTACGTAGGATCTAATGGAATGATACATCACATTATATTATCAAAAAGAAAATTGTTTTTTTTTAGAAAATTTGAATTCATCGACAACCAAATCAACATATACTGCAAACAATAATTACCTATTAGTGTACCACATTTCTTACAGCTTTTTGTGACGTTTTAGTTTAACAATATTAGATCGTAGGACAAATTCACAAAATCTCATAATCATTTAATTTCAAGTATATATTTTTATGTCTGTTAAATTATGATCTTATTAACATATCTATAAAAATATTATTATATTAATATAATTAAATGTACTCAAGTTTATCCACTTTCAAATCTTGAGTTAAATGTTAATTTAATCCATTTAGTGAGAGTAAGTAACTTGATTTACCAGTACGTTTTTCTTATGATAAATGTTTACAATAATTTAGTTTAAAATCAAAGTATAAATTTACAGAAAATAAATTACCATTGATACTTTTTTTCTTCGAACATGGGTCCGATTTTATATTTAAACATGGGGAAGTCTTTCTGTAATAATGTGAATTGAACACCCGAGTCTTTGATTTCATACTGTTGGTTATTCGATTGGTTGGATCTTTTGTGGAATTAAATAACATTTAGTGATATTTTGATTTATTATTCGTATCACGTGCCGTAGTTGTTGACTTAATCGCATTCTTGTCTGAAGACTGAATGCAGAATATTGTTTGACCTGCCGACTTTGTTGACTCTCCGCGTTCATTAATTGGGCCTTTTCTCATTTACATTTTGGGCCTCTCGTAAAATGGGCCTTGTTTTCTCCAAGCCCAGTGGGTCTCAGCCCACACAGCCCATTCGAATTAATTTCTCGAAGGACAATTTTAGCCTTCAATTAGCTTAATATTTTAGCCTTCAATTAGCTTAATATTTTAGCCTTCAATTAGCTTATTCGTTGTTTTTTGTTCTTCTTTCAACAGCGACAGTTTCTATTGTTTTCTTTTACTTCCTTTCTGGATTAAACGAATGTTTCCACTCCAGTGTTTAGTGATTGTTGGGAGTCATTTCATGAAAAATTAGTGGTCGTTCTTTGAATTTTCCATGTTGTTGTTCTTGTTGGAGATATTCACCTTGTGGTGCAATTATCCCACATTGGAAAGGTGGGGGAGTCTTCAACATATTTATAAGGGATATTGAGTTACTCCACTAATTGTAAATTGGTTTTGAGGTTGAACTCCATATTCTCTAATAGTTCCTTTGAACTCAATTTCTTGTTTATTTTTCTTTCTTTAGCTCAGGTTTCTTTTATCACTTCTAACTTCTTCGATAAACATACATTTCAATTTCTCTACTATCTAGTGGTTCCTGAGAGTCATTACACGAAAAATTAGTTCTACTTTGGAATTTTCACCATTGTTGTTTCTTTGGAGTTGGTTTCTTTATTGTTTCCTTTGATTAACACAGATTTATATTATTACTCGACCATCCTCGATTGAACTTGTATTTCAATTCTCCACTCTTTCGTGGTTGTTGAAAGCCATAATTTTGAAAATCCGGCCGCTTCCATTCTTTTATACATGATATCTTAGTGTGTAAGGGACGAAAAACCTCGAGAAATCTTCACATTGATATAATATTGTCCACTTTAGATATAAGCTCTCATAGTTTTATATTTGGTTTCACTCAAAAGGCTCAATACCAATGAAGATTTTAAGATGTTTGTCGTCCCTTAACGTAGATTAATGCAAGTTTCTTTTATCATCTTTAACTTCCTCAGCTGCACAAATATTTCAATTTTTCTGATCTTCGGCTGCTGTTGAGAGTCATTACAATAAAAGAACTGGCTGTTCTCTTCTTCACTGTTGTTGTTCCGCGTGAATGTGCTTTTGTTTGTTTGTTAAAGACATGAGTTATGAACGGATATAGTTTGCAGACCTCAATTCAGAAACGATTGTGATGAATTCCGAATTGAAGCAAGTTCATATGTTAAGTTATCTGATACGATGCAAGATATAGAAATGGAAATTTCAATTGTCGTGTGCTGATTGAGAAAATAATTAAAAAAATTAACTTATTTATAAGCAACTTCAGTACATTATATTTTGTAAGCTTAATTTATTTGGGTCTAAGAACAGCTGAATGTTGTGGACTCTCCCATTGCTTAGCGTTGGGATAAGAACTCGTGATTCAAAGGTTATACGGGTGTTCTTCGTGGAGTAAATACTATATATTTCTATAATTGTATATCAAAGAAACATCTAACAGGCATATAGTGTTGGTTATTATGGGAGGTTTGCTGAAGATTAAACCATAATTATCTTTCAATCTGTGAACTTTGATTTTGATATGTGCCGAAGAGAATCCCAAAAATTGGAATCGTTCATAAGTTAACCTTTTTAGAGAATTAAGAAGAAATGAGTTCAATCCATGGTAATTCTTAGATTTCTTACGAGTTTTCTTGACAATTAATCACAGTATGATGCAGTTTTCTCGTGCGATTAGTCAAGGTGTTTACTGATAGCATCCATTTTCTGAAGGCCTTATCTAAGTTGAAGGATCACAGACTTCCCGGTGAGATCGAGTTGAGAGACATTATTGGAAGGAAGCTTTCTGGGTCAAGATTTGTTGACAACTCTGGAGGAGTTTGGTCATAGGTATGTGATTCCTTGCCATAATTGACAACTGGTGAAGTTTAGGCAATCTAATGCAAGTTTTTAATAGCCAAAGAGATTGTCTTTGAGAGAAATTCAGTTTCGACAGGTCTATTCCAACCACACTCCTGTTACGTTTCTTACGAAATCAAACTTTTATAGGCTTATGAATAAAGAGTGATAAAAATGGAAAGGGACAACACCGTAATCTCGCATTATCCAGAAATTCTCATCCTTCTTAACAGAAGCTCTGCGAACTTTCTACGTTGACTTGAAAATCAACCAACCTGCCAAACGGGCTCCTCTCAAAGAAAAAGAAAAATAGATAATAATATTAATAACAACAACAATTACAATTACAACCACCAGCTGGAGCTTCAAACTCCATATTACATGGTTGAGAGCTTGCAAACCCTCTTTTAACTCAACTCTTTGAACTTCAAAAGAAGCAAAATTCCAATGACATCTAGTATGACCGAATAACCATGAGATTACGAATTCTATCCTCAATTGTATAGTGTGTGCGAGTTGGTTCAGAGTTCACTGAACTTTTTTCACGGGCGTCCTTTGCTGAGTAATTGGTAAGCTCAAGGACAAGAAGAGCTGTGAAGAAGTAAATACCTACGATTGATTATACACAATAACTCTATGCTTATTTTATATATGCCACCATTTCCTCTTTTCCATGGTCTTCACAAGCTCATTTGCCAATGAAGCAAAGTCTTCTGCACCATTTCTCAATTCTTCTGTGCGCTGACCCAGTTTCTACAAAACGGCAACATTGTTTGTGTCATGAAACCTACAGATATGGGCAATAACTAACTAATAATCCTCAACTGTATGCAAATACTTAAACCAGGGAGTTTTAACTCCACTAAACTCCCATATAGTGTATTTGAGATTACTACTGAAAACATATTCATTTTTAAAACCAAAACTCTTTTTTCACAAGCAACTTTGAAAGAATCACTCTTTTTTCATAGCTTTCAAAGTGATGTTTGATAATTAAGACGTCCTTTGGCAGTCATTTTATTTTTGGTTTTTTATTTTTAAAAATGAAGTCTACAACATTTACTCCAACCAATGATTTTCCTTATTATGACATCTACTTTTACATATGTTTTTAAAATTCGAAATTTAAAAATAAAAAAAATAACTTCAATAAACTTGTGAGATAGACATCTTTTTTAAATGTACCTTGTTTTATAAAAAAATTTAAAAAATTACAAAAAAAAAAACCTTTTAAAATTAAATCAATTTTAAAATAGTTTTTAAAGACAGACTCGAGACATGTTTATCCAAAAAAGTGATTTGACTGAACATATAGGAAAATGTTTAGATTGTAACTACTTTCGGTCTTTAAAATGGGGGAAAAATAAATTTTAGCTTAAATAGTCACATTAACTATTAATTACATGACAGTTAGCTATTATTGTTTTTTTTTTTGAAACAAGGGTAACTACACCTTATCCTACGCCAGACATCAGAGATATCGAAGGAGTTATGCCACAGGTGAATCTCGAACCCAGGACCTTGAGAGGAGCATACCCTCAAAATCCAAGTCTTCAACGACTGCTCTACCCCATTATTGTGTAAATGTAGTCTTTCGTGTTTTGCTAACAGTTGAGTTAATTAGTTAATTAGATAAAAATGAGTTGCTAATTTCTATGGAAGCAACATTTCCAGCTCATTCACACCGTTAACAAAAATAACAAAAGACCACCGCATCAACATATGGATAACTAACTAATATGTATTTAATTTGCCAATGATTAGTTAAGAGATACATATTAGGTTTTATTTGACGATACGGACTTGTTTCTAACTTTTATATTGAAGGGACTGAATTCTGACTTTTTTTAGAAACCAAATTTGTAATTTAAAGAGAAAACATAGTTGTGATTTGTAGAATCACTCTATTGAGTGTGGTGCAACCAAAACAATCTGTTAAAAATTTAACCAAATGCATAATTAAAAACATTTCTTTAAAGAATATACATAAAAATGCTTTTTCTTTAGAAATACTTAAACTAGAAGATATGGAAAATTAACCTTCAATAAAACGGCATATTCATATCAAAGGCTTTCTCCTAAATCTTAATCAATCAAGTATTTAAGCAAATATGTACACACTGTTAACGTTTATTCTGCTTTTTTATTTTCCAATGATTTCATTCTTAGAGGGGGCAATATCAATTGGTAATTAATTTCATGTATTATCTAAGTTAAGCTATTCCATCTTTAATCCAGATTCTTAATCCATCAATTTTCTAAGAAACGACAGTCAATATGAAAGTTAGGCGTTAACTATCACAGCTTTATACGTACCTCTAGTTTTTCTTGCCTCTCTAGAAGTTTGTTTCTTGCATGTGCAGCGGCCAAAGACGCATCCTACATTTCATTATTCCATTAGAAGACGAAATAACAAATAACAATACTCGAATCGAGGTAGTTCTCATTCGAAATTACCCCGCCAAATTTGTACGTAGCTAAAATTTCTTCGGTAGTTCTAGTTTTAGGTTTCCAATCATCATCCCCATCTCCAAACAATCTTTGCCTCTCTGTTCTCTTCTCTTCTGCACAAAAATCACATATTTACTGACCCGTAAAGATAAAGTTTAAAATACTTTCTTGTGAGATTTGGTTTAATGTGGTTAGACCTTTAACCTCCTTGGATGAAGCAGATGCTCCTGGTGGCGGTTCATCGTCTATGTGAATATCATCTATTTCAAAAAAAAATTAACAATGACCCAAAAGATCAGCATGAAACAAGACTGAATTATGTGACTAGTTTAAAGTAGAACCTATAGTGAGTTCCTCGATGTCCTCGGTATTCTTAAGAACTGAAGATGATGAATCTGAGAACGGAGGCTTGAGAAACATTTCCTCCAAATGGGCGCAGTAAGATTCACGGGTCGAACCAAAATCTTCAGCTGGGGTCATTTTTCTGCCTTTTAAGCCTTTGACAATGCTACCTAATATCCCCGTTGATGGAAGCTGCAGAAACACCGTTGTAACTTGAAGCTGAATGAAAAATACAATACAGTTTAAGAGGAAATGGCAAATATACCCTTCAAACCTGATTTTTCTTCTGATAGGATGAAACACTAGAAGCAGCGTCTGCTGCAGCAGCAAGAACTTTATCGTGGAGACTAGGCAAGGAATCCGGAATCCTAGAAGACAGCAAACTATTTAATCCTCTTTCTTGAATTGTTTTAATTAATTCTATCATGCCAGTTGACAGAAAATCACATTACCTGAACTCATTTTCATTGGATAACAGCGAGAGGAAAACTACCTCGCCCCCATTGGCCTGTTAACACAATAAGATGTTCCGAATAAGTATTTTATATATATATATATATATATATTAGTTTTTAAGGCAAAATAGTCATTCTTATTCATAATTAAATATTTATTAGTCATCCATGTGTTAATAATGATGATAATGTGAGTGAAATGACCGGTGTGGTTGGACAAAAAATTACATTATTTACACATGCATAGCTACTTCAAAGTTTAATTCATCAACAACCATAGAGACTAAATTTATTAAACCATAGAGACTAAATTATAGTTTTTAAAATTATAGGGACTAAATTTTAACGACAAAATTCTAGCTTGACTAATTATAACATTGAAAGATTAAATCTATAATTTACCCTAAATTATATTATATTTGCAATCATACCAGCACGATCTGCCCGTGTTCAGAAGAACTTGAAATCTTATCCATGTTTGCCTTAAAATTCCACATTAGAATCGATTGAAGGGAACTTTCTTTCAGCAACTCTAAATCTGGCAACGATCTAGTCAAAATTTGAAATCAGCAACCATAATCAAACAAACAGGAATGCTACTGATACCATCCGACCCATGGAATTTTAGGAATATTAGTATTAGTATTTATTGTTTATTAGTTAATTGTTATTTTAATTGTACTAGGCTTTTATGATTTATTAGAATATTATTAGTAAATTAGGTTAATTCTAGGGTTCCTATAAATAGGATGTGTTAGGTCATTTGTTAGGCATCCATTGAATTGTAGTTTTTTGTACTCTAGCTCTTTGAGAGATCCTCTCGAGAGATTTATCTTAATAAAGTGGTAGATTCTATCATTTTGGTATCAGAGCTGTTTGCAGATCTGGGAATGGTCTCGACTAGGATGGAAACAAGGATTCAAGAATACGAAGAAAAATCAGCCGAACTGTTGATTAAGCAACAGGAATTGGAAGCGAAGATGGAATCAATGGAGGAACGATTAGGGCAAAGATGGATTTGAAATTTGCAGGATGCGAAGTTTGATTTAAAATTCGAAATGTTAAACCGGAATCTACAATTGTTGATGGATTTGAACAAAACGGATAAAGGGAAGGGGATTGTGATCGAGGTATCGGACGTGGACTCGACGGTTGAAGCGAATAGGGCAGCAGCTGGCGTGAAGGCGGGCTCGACGGCGGAACCTAGAGGCACGGTGGTGAGCGCAGAGGTGGGCGCGGTTGGCGTGGGCGGAGGCGTTGTCGACGGGCTCGAGCGCGGAAGCGCTGGCCAGGTGGCCGCGGAGGGTTCGCGCGTGGGCAGGGAGCTAGAACGCAAGGGTGCGGGGTCGGGCTGCGCGGAGTGGCACAAGTCTGGGTGTTGTGCAGGGGCGCGATAGCGTGGGGTCGTGGCGCGTGGATGGGGGCCGGGGCCAGGGCTGTTGGGGTGGGTCAAGTGCGAGCGAGCTCGAGTGGGGCGCGAGTAGACCGTGTGCAGGTGGGCTGGCAGGATCGAGATGGTCTGGGCTAGTCGGGTTGGACTGGAGAGAGGAGTTACGTGGGAATGTGAACAGGGAAAACCGACTAGGACCAAAGTTCGATCGTCAGGGAAATTCTAGGTTTGACCGGAGGGGCGACGAGTTACTAGAGGAGAGGAGGGTGCACATCGGCTATGATAGGCCGTTAGCGCATGACAGTTGGAACAATCGGGGCCGAAATTGGGTTGACGATTTACTGGGATCAGAGTTCGATCAAATGGGAGATCTGAGAGTCGTTGGGAGAGGAAACGGAGTTCTAGAGGAGAGGAGGTTGTGCATGGGCTATGATAGGTTGTGGGCGCATGACAGTGGCCGATTGTTGGTGGGGTGACAATGTCCGAAATAGGGGATGAGATTTTGGGTGGGGAGGAGAAGAAAGATTTGAATGGGGAGGTCAGAGAGCAGTAGGAAGGGAGGGACTGGGTTGTGACAGGAGATTTAGAAAATTGGAGATGCCGATTTTCAAAAGTCTTGCTGTTGAGGATCCGGTGGGATGGTTGAGCCGGGTCGAGCGTTATTTCCTGGTAAACAAGCTGACTGAATATGAAGAGGTTGAGGAAGCAGGGTTATGTTTGGAAGGGGAGGCATTAGAGTGCCTTCAGTATGAGGAGGACCGTGCTCCTTTTCGTTCCTGGAACGAATTCAAAGACGGGTTGTTGGAGCGTTTCCAACCGGCGGGTCAGGCAAATAAGTATTCCAACTTCATGAGTTTGAAGCAAATAGGCACGGTGAAGGAATATCGCTGGAGCTTTGAGCGCTTTGCTAAGGTAATGCGTGACATCAGTGCGAGTGCATTGGAGGGGAAGTGCGAAAGTGGACTGAAAGAGGAGATACAGAGCACGATGCATAAACTGCGACCAGTGGGCATCGAAGAAAAAATGTTTATGGCCCAAGTGATTGAGGATGATTTTGCTTTTCAGGTTGCCCAAAACGAGGGAAGTACTTCTGCAACGGTCAAGGCTAAAGCAGGAACGATTGTGTCGAGAACTGGAAGCACAAAGACTTTTTCCCACATGACTACAACCATTCACCCAGCATCTTTTAAAAAACTCACTGAAGCCGAAATTCGAGCAAGGAAGGACAAAGGGATTTTCCGCTATGATGAACGATTTGTCTCGAGGCATCGTTGTCAGAAGAAAGAGCTCCAGAACTTGGATGTGTGGGTCGTTTAGGATGCGCACGATTACCAGGATGCTGATGTGACAAACTTTTCGCCAGAAGACGGAGCTGCAAAAGATGGCGTCGAAGATGGAACACCTTGAGGACAAGGTGGCTCTTGGGGGGGGAAAGTATTGATACGATCCGGCCCTTGGAATTTTAGGAATATTAGTATTAGTATTTATTATTTATTAGTTAATTGCTATTTTAATTGTATTAGGCTTTTATGATTTATTAGAATATTATTAGTAAATTAGGTTAATTCTAGAGTTACTATAAGTAGGAATGTAGGATGTGTTAGGTCATTTGTTAGGCATCCATTGAATTGTAGTCTTTTGTACTCTGCCTCTTTGAGAGATCCTCTCGAGAGATTTATCTTAATAAAGTGGTAGATTCTATCAGCTACCTAAATGTCTATGATTAATAAATGAGCAAAATTATATCCAATCTGATCGTTAGCACATTATGTTCCAAACTCCTTACCTTATTTCAAGAACACCAGACTGAAACAACAATACTAATCCAAAATCTCTTTCTTTGATTTTAAATGTTGTAGTCCAACAACATTTTGATTGTTTCACTTTACGAATAGGTTTATGATTTCCCTGTCATTATACGAGTCTTCAGTTAGCAACCGAAGAAAACCAATAATGAAAGAAAAATAAAGTTAAAAATGACATAGAAGAACCTGAATTATAGATTTGACCGAGTATAAGCGCAATGAATTCTCACAACAAAGTAGGAAATATGAATCAAGAAAATTTTCTACAGAGCTTGGTGTTTCTGCAGAAGAGTGATGTTGGGATTCATACAGATTTGATCCGGCTGAACCACTGGGATTGCATTCACTTTTGGTAGTAGGATTTCGGGATGAGTTTTCGGTATACTTCTCATCAGGAGATCCAGATACAAACATACCACACTCTGGATATAACAATGAAAAACATTGTAACAACAAAGGTATACTACGCACACTATTTTCTAATAATCTTGTTAAGAAGAATATATTACTTGCCTATAACATACATTGAAATTGCAATTGATTCCTTTTTCATGTGCCACGGCCGAGGGCTGAGCAAGGTACCAGCAGTACCATCGAAAACATTGATCTTTGAATCTTTGGTTAAAATAAATAATGATTCTTCAGCAGACTTGACTGCAGATTTAGCTCCCGACTGCCTTGGGCTCTTTGTAGGGTCTCGAACCGTAGCAGAGTGCCCTTTCCAAATCATTGCAATAATGGGAGAGCTTGAGTTAGCTATGCCCTCCGTGAAGAATAAAACTGATGATGAGGAAACGTCGAGCACTGCAACCTGAAAAGAACACAAGCTCAGAGACCCTATTGTAAAAAAGTACAGTTTAGAAGTTCGGTTATGGAGAATCCTTACACGACCACTTCCATACCCCACACCAAGTTTAACTCCACTTTTAGAAAATTGCAACGCTTGAATTGGGGAATTTAGGAGAGAAAAGACAGCTCTACAATGAGGTCCTTTGGCTCGAGGCAGACTATGAACTGTGCAACAAGTTGACCATGTTTATTACTAGTAAAAATTGGTGAAATTAAGTAATAAAGATAATCCGGATACATGATCTATCATTGGAATTGGAACAACTAAACACTTGAAGAATAGCATCAGAAATATAGAAACCTAAAGATTCAACCATTTACAAGCTTGCTTCCCTTGCTTAATGAAATGTGCTCTGTGTATATATGCATATATATGCTCTTATTTGGAAACAATATCTTGTCAGTGCTTCTCCTATCGATCCAAACATTAACCTCGAAAAAACGTTGGTTTCTCCAAAACTTGCGGATAATAGCTCACACGAATTTTAACTAAACATGTAAAATCCATGATATAAATAGTAATGTCCCAATTCCAAAATTCCATTTGAGATTTGAAAAAATATTTTTCCTATAATCTTTTGGGGAAACTTTACAAATTGGAATACCTTCACGTCTAGATTCGGTAACGAAGTAAAATATCTTCTCATCAGAACTGCTTTTAAGGTCATAAAGCCACACCTATCAAGTTAGTTCAGCAAGGAAACAATAAGTACAAACGAATATCAGAAACCCAATCTTATCTAACAACAGATTTCTAACCAGACCACATTCATTGCCAACAGCTAAAGAAGTAGTAGCACAGCAGAAGTCCAATTTTAATACAGGAGCACATGAACCAGCAACCTTTATACCTTCCAACTGCAAAATATTTAAGTGTTAATAATAAGATTTTTATCATTTTCTTCCATCATAAAAATAATAGAGCTTATCGGGAGTTCTAACCTCGGCATCTAACTGGCATACACAAGAAAATACAGGAAGAGTTGCATCCCAAATGCGTATAGAACCATCTTGATAGCCTGTTAGGTAAACCCTCTCAACGTTATCATCTTTCATTGAAGACAACTGATAAGGCACTCCTCCAGTCAACGGCCACTTTGCACTAGGAGCTTGAATTGCTGTTGAACTAAGCTTCATCAACGCTAGCTAAGAGAACAGAATTTTAAATTCAAGGGGTGCATAACTGAGCACACATAGAGCAGAAGAGAAAACAGAGGTTCAAATGCAGGGCAGCAAATGCAATACCTCGGATAAAATCCTTGACGAAGATCCAGCAGTTGGCAACTTAATAAGCTCTGACGTTGTCAAGCATGGCTCTGATGTAGGTATCATTGCAGGAAACTCCAACGGAGAAATTGGTGGATTGCTGTCTGGGTTACCCATTATTGCAGACAGTGTACTTTCATCGTAAAAGTGCAGTTTCCCAGGGTTTGTAAGCAAAAAAAGATCTGCTTTGGAACCATCCCCAGCAGCACCAGGACTTGGCAACAAGATCATATCCGCAAAAGAGCCATGAAGTTTGAGCTCTGTACGACCGGCACATCTCAAAACCTCCATTCCAGGTGACCACTCAATGGTTAAAACCTGTTGAAAGTCAAAACATAAAGCCAACATACCTATTTATAGGAAAGATTTCGAAAGAGGCATTTCACATTACCGATTACTACACAAGAAATCAACATTGTATCTTCTGTGGGAAGTTAATAAAAAATGAAAATAGAGAGCAAGTTAACCTTTTAAATATCTACCTGCACAAATCTCATTTATAGAAAGATGTTCTCAAAGAAAAAAGCTACCATTTTCTACTAAAAATTTAACCTCGCAGTGGCAGTAGAGGTAAAAAATGACAGTAATTTAATAACTGCTTGAGACGTGAATAACATCAGAGGTTATCCTTATACTCATCAACTGCATCCAACTCCACGTATACAAAGGAGCTATAGAAATAGCAAAGCAATGTAAAAGAGTTAGAATGAAACAACACACCGTTAAAACTTCTTCAGATCCTATCTCATCACCGCCATAGATGAATAACTGCCCATCACAATCATTAGGTGCTCTACAGTTTCCAGACCAATGCAAGACAATAACAGGAAGTCTTTTCTTGGAAGATGATAATTGTAACCTAACAATATTTTTAGATGGCGGTGAGCCTTGTTGACCTCTACTAGAAGCAGTAATTGATGTTTTCCAGAATAAGATATCCCCATCTACATATCCCACAGCAAGAATTGATTCATTGGAGGATGCCCAACAGAGAGCACTTATCTCTTTCTCTGCTAAACTATTTACCAAAGCCCCAATTGGAATGTTATCATCCACTTTGCTTGATGATTCATTAAATCCACCATTCAACTGCAGGTCCTTGCCACCTCCAACAAAAAGAACTTGACCTCTTGACACGTCCCAAAGTAAAAACAAGCCATTTGCATATGCTATCAAAACACTGAGTGAATAGCACAAACTGAAATTAGAAGAATTTTATGTAAAAGAAAGATAACAAATTGTATCTAAATGAGAAATATAGGAATTTTTTCAAGGGTATAACTACAGCTTTCAAAGACCAAGTATACAAAAATGAAAGTGTATTCAAATATCAAACGTAGTGAAAAAAATTTGAATCACGAACAAATTTCTGTAATAAATGTTTCGTCAATATATTAGTTTTTAATACAAACATCAAAGTTTTAAATATGAACTTTAAGTATGAATGATTGAAAAATGTAAGTGTGTTCAAATATCAAACGTGGGGAAAAAAATATATTTAACATGTCCATCCTTGTGTCCTAATTTTTTTACCAAAATGATAAATGATCATATTCATGTAAAGTCTGTCTCATAATCATGATTGTGCTTCTAAGCAACATACCGACTCGATCTAAAAATATAATTTAACAACTGACGGTTCATTGTTCACAATAGAGAGTATAAGTAACAACATTTGAAATCCAAAATCAAATAAGTTAATGAAGTTTATTCAATCCATGCAAATATCTTGCCTATTCCCAATAGAAGAAGAATGTTGAAGAACTCCAATGACAGGTGAGGGCTGGTCATCAGGAAAAGAAAATCCTGCAACATCTACGGGCAAGAAGAAAAGTTCAAAAAACAGTGTAATAAAGAATATGGAATGAAATTAAAATGCATTGAACATCTAAGATGTCACAATTTTCTCATTCAACTGTCCCCCACTATTTTTACTATTGCATATTTTACGAGAAGTATTGATAACTCTCAAGAATTGAGAGTTAAAGTAGCTTAATTAAAATATTTTTTATTAAAATCACAAGTAATTTGCACAAGAAGTTTCGCTGTTGTTAGACTCAAGTGCGAGTGTTTAACATTTGGTTAAAAGTCTGACAAAGCGAAGGCAAACATAAAAACAGCGAAGTAGAACGAATACGAGTTGAATTGAATTTATGTTTAAAAAAAGAATTGATACTTGTATTCTGGTGCAGGGAAACCGAATCGAAGAAGCAGAAATTGAAGAAGAAGCTCGCTCTTGCGGAGTACCAGCAGAACAAATAGCCCGACGAAACGACAAAGGTGCTAACTCTTATTCGCCCAAGCAAAGCAATGCATCCAACCTTGATCAATAAAATATCTCTCCAAAAGGACCGTGGCAGGAATCAGTGCTCTAAAAGCAATCGTGGCCGTTCATCTTGTCGGCCCCAGTACATCCGACAAATCAGAGTTTAGAGCAGCTTTTGGCAGAGAGGATAGTGGAGAAGCTTTTGGCAGGATCGAATCGCATAGCAGAGAGGAAAAGCGAATTTTGTCGGGAGCACTATAAAAAGGGCAACCGTCATCAAAATCAGAGACGGATAGAACCTTCTTCCAGAAAAATTCTCTCAAGAAAAGGGAACTCCGATCACATTCCGACCAACTCATCACTTAGCAACCTTTCGCCGTCTGAGCAGTTTATGTCGGGCATAGCGTAGTGTTTACTGTTTTTGTTTCAATTCGTCTTGGTGAATTCTTCTATAACCAACTTCGTAGTAATTTCAGTATTTTGTTTGCCTTTAACTTTCGCTTCGCAACTTTCTTTTATATCTGAAGTATGTTTTGCATGTCTTATTTCATTTTAACAATGCATTTCTTCCTGATAATGAGCAACTAAACCTGTTGTCAGAAGGAAAAGGGAAGTAGGGACTTCGCGTAAGCGAAGTTATTAGCGGAGTGAGAGTTTTGCATGCGAGCATCACTAAACATTCATTTTACTTCTAAATCTTTGTGTGGACTCCGTGCGAAGTCGAGAGACAAGGACGGAGCGAACCTGTATGCACTACTCGAACAGCGAATACTAGAGATCAGTGTTTTAAAAGGCGCGCCCAGGAGCGTGCCTTGGCGCAAGTCGCACCTTCAGCGAGACCCCCGTACTAGTCATTCAAAGCGCGACATAACTGATTCAAGACATTTCAATGCCTTAAATAACTTAATTTTTTAATGCACAAAGACAACATTCGCTTAAAATGAAAGGTTAATAGTTGAATCTTATGTATGTTTTATATAGATTCTTTGTTAAACTTCATTTCTATTCATGAATGAAGGTTAATAGTTAAATGTATGTTTTATATATGATTCTTGGTTAAAACTTCATTTATATCTATGGAAATGTTTTTATTGTGTATACACACACATATATTTTTTGTGTTTTTTTTATATAGTGCGCCTTAGGTAAAAAAGCCCTCGCCTTTTGGTGCGCCTTGCGCCTCAGGCTCCACATTGCGCCTTAGTGCGCCTTGCGCTTTTTAAAACACTGCTAGAGATAGGAATCGCAGCTAGTTGACGGTGGCCATCTTCCATTGGTTGACTCGAGAGAGCGAACTAAGTGCTCGAGAGAGCCGCTGCTGAAGTTCGAGAGAACTTAAGGCCCCACTGTTAACGAAGTTTCTCGCTAATTGCTTCGCCTAAGCGAAGCCCTGAAACCCGACCCTTCCGATACCCTATTAACTTGATAGAAAATCGTGTTATTATTGTGCATTGCTTTCTACAATTCTCCTTTTATCATACTGGTTAACTTCCGCTTTCGCATGAAAATAAATTCAACATTTCACAAGTCCCTGTGGAGAATGACCTTTACTTAGTTAAAACTTGCTACAAAAAGGTTGTGTATACTTGCACAACTTGGCGAAATACCTCACACATCCTGTTTAAATCCAATTCACAGCTTCGCTGTAGCGAAGCTCAACCTGAGCCACGTCATCACCCATCTGTTATTCATAATTTATTTGTGTGTGATATTTCTACCAACAAGTATCTTATAATAAGGAATGTAATTACCTACTGGGAATGAGATTAAACACAACAAGCAGGATACTGGTACTATAGACCAGAAGTAGAATTATACATCATGCAATTCTATGAACTAGACAATAACGTCTCCAACTGAATGAACAGCATAAATTACCACCGATAGAAGTAGCAGAAATAAGGTATGGCAACTGCAAAAGTTTTTCATTTTCAGCATCAAACTTGATAACTGACATTAAACCATGCTCATCCCCGACATACCTGCATATTATGAAATAATTGCTTATTATCCTCTTATTATTATTATTTTGAAATAATGGCTGAACAGATCAACTTCTAGTTATTGCCAAATAGAAAGCTGAATGAGACAACGAAAAAGTGGTTTTAATACATGAAGTAGGAGCCACTGACGACAGAAAATGCAGTTACATTTGATTCCCACTGTAAACAGCATGCTATAGACCTGCTGTCAAGATTCCAGACCTGCCATGAAAAAGAACCAACTACTACTGAAACATTTTTCGAGATAGTACAGCAGTGTGTTGCCACCAAAAATAAGTAACCTAAAAAATGTTGTTACAGAGGAATAAATTTTTTGGATGCTTGCAAATCCAAAACCAACTACTTTCTTGATACAACTGCAAAGAGAAGTTTACTCATTATCTCATAACACTGCTTTAGCTAACCAGGAATAAAAATAAAACTATACATTGACCCACTGTCTTACCAATGCTGTTGACGTTCAAATATATAAACTGAAGAATTCAACGCAGGAGTGAACAACATGACAAGGTTTAAAATTGATATTAATTTGATTCATAATATGGATATGAAGGCTTGTATCTCATCGGGGTTATCAAGAATACAAAGCTACTTGATTAGTGAAGATTCAAATTTCATTACCTGAATTTCGTTGTGATTGGAGATGCTAACTAAATAACCTTCATTCTGTAGAAACTGTAAGCAGAAATGCACAATTAGTTTCATTGCTGCTAAATTGGGAAGAACTGAGTTCAGAATTCTTTTTATAATTTTATTTTATTTAAATTTTTTAAAGAAAACTTTACAACTCTAACTTCAAAAACTGCAGAAATTGTACCTCCAAGTACTTGTAAGGCAATTGGTTTGAAGACATAAGAAGTGCTTCAATACCACCTCCACCAATCACTTTTATTCTTCCATCCCTAGCATGAAAAGTTCATCTTTCAGCTGAAATTATGTCTTCATTTTTCCTGTCCTCAATTTCTACGAATTCATATATCAAAGCCAACCCCTCACTCACCCAAGTTCATGGTGCCATAAATTCCACAGGATAACATTGTGATTATCTTGGATAAGATAGGCCAAAAACAACTTATTGGCCAATTCTTTTATACCAGGGCATGAGATTACCAAATCAAACAGAGGAAAAAAAGAGAAAAAATAGCCAAAATTGCAGAAGAACACACTATGAAAAGGTCAAATGCAGGTGACAAGCTTCTTGCTTCAACACTTAACTTCCAAATTCATCAAAATTTACAACTAACAGCGGAACAACTCACAGGGTTCCAATGGCCAGTAGCTGCTGGATGGAGTCAAAAGCAAGAACTGATGCGGTTGATGGGATTCCATAGTGAACTGTGACTCTGATATCCAAGTGCTCCGGAGTTAAACTACCGCGCTGCACAGCATGCTGAATGGAGAAATATAAAAACAAATGCTCATGTCTGGTTCTGATAGTAAAATACCTATACAACGGCTCAGACTCATTCATCAAGCCAAGCGTAAAATATCTAGCAGCATTGCAAAGCTGAAAGGAATACATCTTCCATTCCTCGTTTGCGAATTAACCAAAACGTTGAAAATATAAGCTACGGTAAGTTCCCTAAGTAACGCTAAATTGTGGCCTGTACAGATTGCATAGTTATTGATCAAATTGAACATATCTTGTTTAATTTCCCACTTCGATATAGATGAAACATTGAATCATACAGTAAGATTAAGATTTAAGATTCGTCGCCTCAACAGGTTATGAACTTCATCAATTTTGAGCAAGGAAATAAAAAAAATTAAAAAAAATTAAAAAAAAAACCTAGATCATGAGCATTGACAATGAATTCGAATGCGGCAATTCTTATCGAAGTAGGTTAAGGTTGAAGAGGATACCTGAGAATGCTGAATGGCCTTCTGCAACAATCGTTTGGCGAACATGACTGATGAACCTGACTCCGGCTATTACTTCCTCGAGAGAATCTGATGGATCGACGATCATTCCGATGAGAGCTGAAGAAGTGAATTCATCGGTTTTCACTCCCGATTTTCAAGTCAATGGGCATTCTACTTGCGAGTTCTCTCTTCCTAGTGGTTTCTTCCTACGGTACTCTTTTCCTTGTCGATGATTATATTTACTTCATTTTTGCGCGCGGAACCCCACCCTCTAAATACCATTTATTTCCTTTCGTTCCTTCATTTCTCGGTGTTGTGGTTTGTTGTGCTAAATTATATTTCTTGTCTCAAAAATTCTTTCCCACGATTAGATAATAGAGTAAAATATAAGTTTAGTCTTTTATATGGTTGTGGTGGTTTTGAAAAAAAGACTTTTAGGGGGTGTTTGTTTGACGTATTTATATAAGATTTAGCTTAAAGAGTTATATTGAAGAGTTGTATTGAGTAGTTAAAAATTGAAAGTTGTATTAAAAATTCGTTTGGATGTAGTTTTTGTGTAGAGGGGTTAGAATCAAAATCTTGTTTGGATGTAGATTTAAAATGAGTAGTTATTTTTAGTAGTTAAAAAAGAAATGATTAAACATGAATGGTTAAAAATGAGTTATTTTGATTGATTTGAAAGAAATTATTAAAAATGAGTGGTTAGAAATGATTGAATAGATATAAATGAATGATTAAAAATGAATTGTTACAAATGAAAGTTATTTTTAAAAGTAAAAATGAAGAGGAGTTAATAGAGACTCGTTTGGATGTAGGTTTTTAGAAGGAGTTAATAAATCCTAAAACTAACTCCTACCTAAATATGTCAAACAAACATCCCCTTAGTGTTTATGATTTTAATAAATATAAAATTTATTTTCTATGTTTTTAAAAACTATGATTTAGTTCATATATTTTGATAAAACCTAAAATATAATATTTGTTGTTTTTACTCGTTACAAATTAAGTACTTGAATAAATCCATATCAACTCCACGATCACGAGTTCAAGTCCGAAAATCGGAATTTGGCTCTCTGTTATTTAAGAGTAGTTGTGCCCTCTATGTAGGGTTTGTTGGTCCCCTTCCCCCACTTTGTACTCAAAAAAGAAAATTAAGTACTTGAAAATAAGTTATTTATGTGAGTCATTGATGAAATTATGATTTAAATGATCGATAAAACAAAGAAATCATATTATTTATGCATGAATAATAAGCTTCATGTATTCAATACGTAAACGATTAAGTACGATAAAAATTATATTTTAGGTTTTCATAAAACCATAGGAAGTAAATTCTAATTTTTAAAATCATACAAACTAAATTTTAACTTCTTCAAGCCATATGACCGAATGAATCGATCACTGATGGTTTCATTGCTTGGTGGAAATCTAGTTCAACACCGTGGTCACGAGTTTAACCCTGGAATTGAAATCTTTAGAATTAAACTATAACTTTCTTTAAACCATAGCGACTAAGACTTACATTTTACCCTAGATAATATGGAGTTCACCACAAAATCAATTCACACTAAGGAGAATAACTCGTATCTTTTATAACGATATTAAAAAGTTGTAGAACGAAAGGTTACAAGATAAGTATCTTAAACACCTTAGTTGTTGATATTTATATATACACGCACTTAATTCGAGTAGTTAATTAACACATACTTAATTTTTTAGTACAACTAACACGTACTTAATTAGTTGAATGTTAGCTACTATTTTTAAATTTTGGAGACATAAGCCTAGGTTAGATACTTACACCGGTTAAAGTTCACTTCAAACTTATATTTGTTGAATGAACTTTAATGCTATTTTTAATGTGATTAAAATGTTGTTGTAATGAGTTGTCAATTAAGTAGACAATTAAGGAATTAATGAGTTGTCTATTTATTAGGAGCTAATTAAGGAATTAGTGGATTCTTAATCGAGCAATTAGTGGGAACCATTTTTTGTAAAAACTTGGAGACCAAGCTGTAATATGGCTATAAATAGGTGACTTTATATCATTGTGAAAATTAGATCACAAGAGAAAGGAAGAAAAGTTGTAGAGAAAGAGATTGAGAAATAGAAAAAAGTGTTTGCAGAGAATTTTTGTGTCTTGTCTCTCCAATCACGAAAGCGACTATTTTTTTTTTTTTTTGCATTATTTTATTGTTTCATTTTCTACAAATTGGTATCAGAGTCGATGGAGAATGTGATGGGTCAAATGTTGCAGCCACGATTGACAAAGGAGAATTACAAGAATTGAAGCATTCAGATGAAAGCTCTTCTCGACTCTCATAATGTGTGGGAGGTTGTCAAATAAGGTTTCGTAGAACCAGAAGATATCGTGAATTACACGGTGAATCAAACCAAAGTTTTGAAAGAGATGCAATCGAACGATAAAACAACATTGGAGCAATCTTGGGTCAGAAAGGAGAAAAACTTATCCATCCCATCTACTACGCTAGTCGAACTCTGAATGATGCGAAATCAATTACACTACCACAGAGAAGGAGCTATTGACTGTAATCTACACGCTTGAAAATTTTCGTTCTTACTTAGTAGGAGCTAAAGTGACCGTCTTTACTGACCATGCAGTAATTAAGTATCTTATGAGTAAAGAAAATGCCAAACCATGGTTGATCAGATGGATTTTACTACTTCAGGAATTCCACATTGAGATCAAAGATAAAAAGGGTTGCAAAAATGTTGTACCGGATTATCTATCTCGACTAGAGAACAAATGAACTTATGCGATAATGATCAATATATCTGAAGGCTTCCCGGATGAGCAATTATTCATGGTAGCTATCTTGAAAAGTACGATAATCCTTGGTTTGCTGGCATTGCAAATTATTTAGCAAGCCACGTCATCCTTATAGATTTGCCAAGGAAATAAGCTAAATGGTTCTTTCACAAAGCACGATTCTACTTTTTGGATGAACCATTCCTATACAGACAATGCATGAATGGGATGATTAGACGATGCATTAAGGAAAAGGAAATGAATGCAATATTGAAGCTTGCCACGCATCACCGTATGGCGGACACTTGGAGGAATGCGCACAACAGCAAAAACGTTTCAGTCCGGCTACTTTTGGCTAAGCATATTTAAAGATATGCATCACTACACGAAAACGTGCGATAAATGTCAAAAGAAAAGAGAATATAGGAAAGAGAGATGAGATGCTTAAATTCGATTCTGGAAGTCAAATTATTCGACGTCCAAAGAATCGATTTCATGGGACCATTTTCCTTTTCACACGGAAATTCATACATTTTGGTTGTGACTGACTATGTTTCTAAATGGATAAAAGCGATTGTCATGCCTTTTAATGATGCTAAAGCGGTCATCAGATTTTTGCAAAAATACATTTTCACAAGGTTTGATACACCATGAACACTGATTAGTGATAAGGGAACACATTTAATAAACAAAACAATGACTCATGTGCTGCAAAAAATATAACATCAAGCATCACATTACAACACCTTATCATCCATAAACCAATGGCCAAGTAAAAATCTCCAATCGGGAAATCAAAAGTATCCTTGAAAAAGTTGTTGGACCGAATAGAAAAGACTAGTCTCTGCGACTGGATGAATTTCTTTGGGCCTATCGTACTGCATTCAAGACTCCGCTGAATATGTCACCATACAGGATCGTATATGGAAAATCATGTCATTTTCCAGTTGAATTGGAGCATAAAACTTTCTGGGCCCTGAAAAAGTTAAATATGGATCTTCAAAAAGCTGGTTCTGCTATAATGATGCAGTTGCTCGACTTAGAGGAGCACAAACACTTCGCATATGAGAATACGAAGTTATACAAGGAAAAGATTAAAAAAAATGGCATGACCGCAGAATGATCCAGACAACATTTGAGGTAGGTCAGCAGGTACCTTTGTTTAACTCACGACTTCATTTGTTTCTAGGAAAGCTTAGATCCAAGTGGTCTGGAGCATTCTGCATTACACAGGTTAAATCAGGTTGAGCGATTTGGATAAAGAACGAGGCCAACGGGAATGAATTCGAGGTTAATGGACAAAGATTGAAGCATTACTGGAATGAAGATATTCAGTGCAGAATATCTTTATTATCTTTAACCGAAGAATGAGCGCTCGAGCATGTGTTTGGAGAAAAGCTTACCAGTACATTTTTTTTGTTGCTTCAAGCATGCTAAGTTATAATTTTTTTCTATCTACTTACTTAAGAAATATGATTAGTAGTTAAATGCGACAATTGACTGCTTCAGAAAAGCTTACCAGTACATCGCACTTTCTCCCTTCATCCGTCCATAACCATCAAAACCTTGAACCACTCTTCCTCTATACAAAAAAAAACTGATTTATTCACCATGGTGCGAATACTAGCAACGAACTACCAAAGATGGTGGAATATAATTAGAGAAGGACAAGGTGAGGTTGACCCCAACCAAAATCCTGAGCCAGCTAATGACTCTAAAATAGAGTCAGATTTTAGCCTGACTTCGGATCATTATTTGAATTTATTAATTGAATTTTGCAAGCGAGGAAAAATTAGGAATAAAAAGGCATAATTCGCTAATGCTTACGCATTGAGGGAGTAAAAAGCAAAATAACGATTATTTGGCTAAAAACAACCAAAATAGCACGTTTAGCATGCATTTGTCTCAAGGCCAAACGAACTTCAAGTAAATAACAAAGGAATCATCGGACATCGAGAAGTTGACTAACCAGACAAATTAAGAGACAGATTGCTAAAATCACGGGATTTCTACCTTAGACAAATCAAAACATATTTAGCAAGGATTATAGTGAGACATTATCGTGAAGATTGATTATTGCCCTTCTAGAATATTCAGAGACTTGATGACCTAGTCTTATAAATAGATCATTTTTTTCTCTAATTATTTCCTTGCTGACGTGTTTTTTTTAACTTGTTTTCCTTTTTGAGTTCTGCGACTTTTTGCGATGCTTGGTCATCATTCACGCTGTTGTCCTTCCCATGGTATTGCTAAATTGTCCTTGGAATAGCATTGATTAGGCACAGTTGTACTCAAGATTTATGTTAAAACTGCGCATCTGTGCATCCGGTACTACTTTATGAATGCATGCTGATTTTCCAAGTTATTTTATCATATTTCTTCTTTTAGCTCTTTTTTTCCCTTTTAATTCTAAAATAATGCAAACTAAGATAGCCTAAAATACGCTCTATTTGAAAGCTATCAGCACGCAAGTATACGATTGGAGCCAGGGCGTATTGATACCCTTTAAATTCTGCTCTATTGATAACTCTCAAGAATTGAGAGTTAAAGTAGCTTAAGAGAATACATTTTTATAAGAATTTGCTATTATTTAATTAATTTAATATTGAATTTCGCCCCATCATGCTTAAAGATCACTTAAACGGAACATCCTTTAGTTTTCTGATTAGGATGCATTTTCTGGTTTCGCTACAGTGAAATATGCTTGAATGTGTGCCAAGTTTTATGTTTTAAAAAGAATTGATACTTTCTAGTTTGTCTGCAGCATTTCTGATGGAGCGAAGCGAAATTCCCAAGAGAAGGTATTCGCCAAAGCGAATGTCAGCCCAGCCAAGCACGCCTTGAAGAGATTCAACGCAGTAGCGGAGCTTAAAGAGGTTACAAATTGCTTCGTCACAGCGAAGCCACCAACGAAAGAAGATGCTACAAAGTTAGCGAAGCCAAGATGCTCTGACAACCGACAATGTGGATCGTGGAGCAGAAATGTCAGATAAAGTAGTCCTTCGTCTGAAACGCGATCGTAGAGCAGTCAAACATTGTCAGGATCGTGTAGCAGGCTTTGTCGCTTGGAGCTGGAGTATAAATAGAGTTGTTCACCTTCAGAGCATCACTCGATTTAGGGTCGGTCACCCATTTTGGGGCCGATCACCCATCTATGGTCGATCACCATTCCGTCGAGCATTTTCGACCACCATTTTCTTAGTTTTTTAGTTGTAGTTTAGCCGTAGTTTAGTTTTATTGCTTTCTTCTACTTCTGTTTTAGTGTAGTTTCAACGAACCTTGTTCTTGTTGTTTTTAATGAAGATTTTCTATTGCTTCTACTTCGCTTTAGTTTTATTTATCGACATAAGCAGCTAAATCTATCATTTGAAGGAAATAGACAAATAGGAGTATTTCGCCTAAGCGAAGCTTTAGCGAGATGATAAACTATTATGCATGCTATGTTAATTCGAAATGCACTTCGTTTGATCCACTGTGTGTATGTCTTTATTTCGCTTCGAGAGAATAGAAATATAGTGATCTTGCATGTATAACATTAGGTTCGCAAAGTTTACTTAGAGATGAGTTTACTTGCATCTAAATTGAATGCTTAGAGATAAGGTTCGCCTAATACTGTGTTGCTTCGCCTTAGCAGTGTTTGTGTTCGAGATAACCAAGCGAAGAGCTCGAGAGAGCCAAACTCTAAGACTCGAGAGAGCAAAAGAGAAAGCTAACGGTTGTTGCTTCTTTGCTGTAATAGTTTCGCTGAAGCGAAACTCTTCGAATTGTCTTATTCCCTTCCGATGTCTTTCGTCAGTTCGATTTATCTTTAATTTACTTAGATTAGATTTACTTTGCCACAAAAATTTCCCACATGACCCTGACTCTCGATTTCGCTTAAGCATGACACTAATAACTATTCCCTGTGGAGATGACTTTTACTTACTTTAAAACTTGCTACAACAAAGACTGTGTATACTTGCACAACCTTTAAGGAACACACACACACATTTCACTTAATCATAAGTAGACACTTCGCCGTGGCGAAGTCTTGAACAAGCCACGTCACCATTCTTCTTATTTATAATTTTTAATTAAATTGAGTGTGTTGATTCGCCCACCAACAAGTTTTTGGTGCCGTTGCCGGGGATTAGTTTTCATTAGTTCTTGCTTAAGTGTGGTTTTGAGAGTGGTTCTTAATTCCAAAGAGCTAGCAATTTATCTTTGCCCTTTGTTGCAGGTGCGTTTTTCGTGAAGTTGGAAATCTTGGTAGACTAGTTCGCCGGAGCGAAGGAATCTTTTTTTGTAGAAAAGCGAGGAAGATGGATAATTATCAAGGAGACTTGTATGACTCCGTCTATCCTTTTCAGTATGCAGAAGAGTCGTTCGCTTCGCAATATCAACCATAGGACTTCAATTTCTTGCCGAACCCAAGTTTCGAAGAGCAAAACTTTGCGATGCCGCACTTAGCCCAAGTGAGCATTTCATGGGGAGAATCAAAGGCTGAATTCGCTTGGCAAGAGAATAATTTTTCAAATTTTACCCCAATGAACTTTGAAAGCCATGAATTTAGTGGAGACAGCCACATTTGCGAGAATGGCCTTGACAATCCTGACTTAAACACGCATGAGGAGATCACGAAAAATTCTATGCAACAGAGTGAACATGACTATGCTTGTGAAAGCATAAACTATCTGTTTGATTGCGGCATTCAGAATTAACAAATTTATGAACCATATAACGCAAGTCTTGAATTCGCTGATTTAGAAACAGATTTTCAAGCGAATCATCATTTCGCTCTCATTGAATAATCACTCTTGGAATGCTTTATTAAAGAAGCATTGGTCGAGAAGGCATCCCTATTTCAAACTCAGCAAAATTCAGATTCTGAGTTCGCCAATTTGTGAATTGTCAATTAGAGCAGCAATCGATGTTTCAGCAAAACGCAGATATTTCGCTGGAAGAGTTGCTTCATTTGTAGTATTGATGATTGGGACTTGATGCGTGAAAACCAAACAAACCTCTACAATCAGCCTGAAAGTAGAAGCGACTCAACTAGACGCTCCATGTGAGCGAAACCATATCAACGAATATATTCTAGATGAACAAGTAGTGGATGAGTTTGAAATGGAGCAAGTTCCGGCTATGCCTTTGACAATTGATAAAGGTTTGAGCGAAGAAGAGATGTCCAAGGTTGAACAGATATTGATAAAATATCTTGCTGGAGCGAATATGATCGAAACGAAATGTGAGCTAAATCTCGAGGACAAGACCAAGGAAGAATCCTTCGCTAGAATTTTTGACAGATGATGAGTATTGAAGCGAAGTGGAAAGAATGGAAGAGTCAAATGTGGGCAGTGTCGCCGAAGCGAATTTCGATCAAGAACCTTGTAAAGGAGAAAAAGAATCCATTGTTGAAAATCTAACTCAAAGGCCTCAAACTGAAGAAGGATCAAAGGAGAATTTGGCCACGCTTGAAATTCCTCCACCTCCATGCCTTCAAAGATCGAATGTTCAAGGGAATGATGGAGCGAGCAATGATAATGTTATGGTGGAGTAATACCAAGCGAATGGCGAAATTCAAGCGAAAGCCTTGACGATCGAAGGAGACAATATGGTTCAATGTGCATATCTCAAAAGTTTGTTCATGATCTCTATTATTTAAGGCGCTGAAGCTAAATTATATGAGCTTCAGCCAAGGCTCAAACAAGTTATTAAGGATGGGGCACCACAGAAGATTATTATCTAGCCCCTCGTTTAATTTGTTTCGTTGGAGCAAAGGTATTATCTACTTTGAATTCATAAAAATTGCTCCACACCAGGTTAGTGAAGTTTTACTTGTTTTATTTTGCATAGTTTTAGTTTTCGCTAGTTTTGTTTTTATTTCGCTAAACCGAGGGAATCAAGTCGGAATTTTGCTGCCGATGAGATTTAATTTCGAAAGGGTGAATTAAAGTCTAGGAGTGACATCATCGAATTGCAAACACGTCTTAAACACGTGGAATTAATCGCCTGACTCATTTTGACACGTGTCAGCCAAAAGTTCAATCTAACGGTCTGTGTTTTGCCGCAAGTCGATCGTCATTTTGCTTCTTGAGGCGTTCGTTTGCCCTAATCCTTGCGACCTATAAATTTCACATTTTATTCTCATTCTCTCTTTTTCACGCTTCCGAATTTACAAAGTCTCCCGAGCTTCCAAGTTTTCGCTGAGAGTTTCGCAAAATCTAAAAACCCTTTACCAAAATTTCCAAATTCCAAATGGCCTCCAAAAAATCGTGCTCAAGAAGATAGCAAAGTCAGGAGCAAGTTCGGCTTCGCTAGTAGTGCCCTCTGTGGGAAAAGGGAAAGCTTAGCTGAAGGAGATTAGCTCAGCGAAGCAGCCTGAAGGAGCAAGCGGGAAGCTTGCTCTAGGGAAGGCCTTCGCGCCAGCGAAGGTCAGTTCAGTCAAATCCACTGAGCTGCAGCAGAAGAAGACGGTCGCAAAGGAAGCGGCCGAGACGAAGGAGAGCGAAGAATAGTTGGCCATGAAGAGAAAGATGGCAGAATTGGAGGCCAAATTGGCGAAAGAAAAGGCTGAGCAGCAGCGAATGATGGAAGAAAGTGAGCGAAAAGAGAAGGAGAATAAAGAGAAAAAAAGGAAGGAGAAGGAAGAAAGGGAGGAAGAAGCCGCTGCAGCGAAGAGGCAGTGAAGGTCGGATAAGAACGCCGCCAAGGCTAGGGAAACTCCTCAGGCTTCTGTGGCCGAGAAGAGTGCAACAATGGAAGTCGAGTCGGAAGAAGAGCGATTCGCTGTTACGGAGTTCGAGGGCGAAGACCCCGATAATAAATTGGAAGTTTTCGCTGACGAGTTCAGCGAAGAGGAGGATGATGCACCGCTGGTACGTCGCCTTTAGGGTGCTAACGCTTCAGAGTTGGGCTCAGCGAGAGACGAAGAGCGAAGAGAAGAAGCCGAGGAAGTAGAGAGCCCTACGACAGAAGAAGAAGAGCGCAAACATATCGCTAGCCCTGTTCAAAGCGAAGAAGAATATGGCGAGCTGGGCGAGGATTCGCCATTCGCTGGAGATGAAGCACACTTGACACTTGGTCAAGTTGCTGCTGATCGAGCGAGCAGCAAGCCTACAAGTGGAAAGGGTAAGGGGTTCTTTCGCACAGCGGCCAACAGCGAAGAGGATTTGGACGGTGATGAAATTGATGAAGGCTTCTTCGCCCTAACGGACGAAGATTATGAAGAACAAGCGAACCGACAAACTGTCGGGCCTCAAAGACAAGCAACTTTGTCTGCGCCATCGCCGCCTCAGCGAAAGGTCCTCTACGAGAGAAAAGAGCAGCAAATGACACTGCCTGTTCGCTCGATCGAAAAGACTCGCGAGCTTATCAGCAAGAACGTCGTCGAATATTAATCGAAGATGTTCTTATCATAGCAGTTTTTCGACTGAGACCTCAGAGGGCTTCCGACAAACGTGGTAAAAAAAATTGAAGAGCAAGGATGGGAGAAACTTTGCAAGGAATTGGGCTCAGTGAGGCAAGACTGGGTCATCGAATTTTACGCAAGTCTGCTGGACCCCAGGAGCTTCAAAGCATCAGTTCGCGGGAGCGAAATTGACTGGTCACCCAAGGCCTGGAATTCGCTCTTCGGCCTTAGCGACGAGAAGTCCAATTTCGATATGCTCATGGATGAATTTTCAAAAGAAAACTTACGACTCTGCATTGAGACAGTCGGCATTGAAGGAGCAGAATGGGACGAAGGTCCTCAATCTTGCCGATTCCACACAACGAACTTAAATGAAGAGGAGAAAATCTGGGCCGCCTTCATGAAGTCTTCGCTGCGACCAATCCCCCCCGAGTCCACACTCACCGTGCATAGGGCATTGTTGATCTACGCAATAATGACAGGTCTTTCCATCAACATCGACAACATCCATCGCGTAGGAGATTCGCGATTGGAAGGGGCGAAAGGCGAGCTACTTTTTATTTCCACATTCCATATCTGCCTTATGCCAACACTAAGGGCTCGTGGGCAGACCGAATGATCCCTTCGTTCAAACGAAGAGATGCCTCAATTTTGCTTTAAAGGCGCAAACGAGAGGATCTCACACAAAGAAGAAAGCCCCCGCACCAACATCGAATAATGACGAGCAACTCAAGTTGCTGAGGGAAATTAGGGATGAAAATCGTAGATTTCATCGCTATTTCCTTCAGCATGACCCAGTAATCCATCACATGCCCCGTCGATTAAAGGGTGGTTCCTTCTATCTTCCGTCGTTCCCATAACTCCCAGAAGATTCCAGCTAAGCTCCGCCCGAACAAGAGCCCTAAATGGAAGTCCTCTGTTCACTTTATCCCTCGCCTCTTTTAAATTTTGTATGAATGCATGCCTGTATTGCACTTTTTTGTAAACTATATTTATTAACAAGCATGTAAAATCATCAATATCAATGCTATTTTATTTTGCTTTAGCGAAACATTGTGTCTTTTTCTTTGCGCAATTTAGTTAACTTTCTTTCAGTAAAATTTTAACCAGAAATGTCACCATGGCGTGAAGACTTGCAACAACTTATAGAAGATGGTGGCAGATTATAATGGAGCAGCAAAGAGAAGTAGACCTCAATCAGGAGCCTGAACCATTGGCTGCTGCATCTGCGCACATCGAAGATGGACAGTCACAAGCCAAACCACCCATGCAAAGGTAAGTGACTGCCTCAGCCGAAAGAATGGAAAAATGCACTACAGTAGTGGAGGAGTCTTCGATGGTTCCTAGAGAGGAAAGGGCTTTTACTTTAGCACCACATTAAGAAGTCAGGTGTGATAGTCCAAAACCATCAGGATACTTCGAAGGATTGACACATTCAATGGAGGAGAGGGACCTGAAGGATTTTGATCTAAGAATGGAGGAGGAAAGAAGAAGAAGAAGCGCGAATGCAAGCATTTCTAGACTTGTTGAGGTTGTAGCAGTTCGTGCGAAAGAAGAAGAAGAAGAAGAAGAAGAAGGGAGAGTGCAACGGGAAGGTAAAACACCGATGCTAGATGATCCGCGAGGTATCAGAAGAAAAGGAATTCATGCCCCAGAGGACCTGTTCCATGGCAAAAGTAGAGAGGAAGCGGGAGAAGATGAGGCGAGCATCGCCAAGCAGTAGAGAGTTCGACTGACACCAATGAGGCGTGACCCTGATGAAGTGGATAACACTATCCAGCGCATCATGGCTGAGTTTTCATCTAGACGTGCCAACTTGATAGATGATGAGGAACCATCTACACATCCCTATATGTCTACTTGCTCATCAAAGATGAAGAAGACAATGCGAGAAAAAATTGGGTGCAGCCTTTGGTTGTTAGACAACAATTTGAAGAAGTTTGTGGACTACATGAAGAAATGAGACAGGATAGTCTTTGACATACTCACTCGTTAAGAACCACGACTCCGGATACCTATCTTCCCGGATATCCAAGACATTATCTCCTCTACCGACTCTGATAGTTGTGATTCAAAAGATGAAGAGTGAAAAAGGAAGTCTTTGTCCCCGCTGATCCTATCTTTCAATTTTTCTTTATCTGCTCACTAATTAATATAATCGATATTTCATTTATTTACTGCTTAAGTTTATGTTTTGACCAATGTCGAGATAGAATCTTACTTTTTAATTCCTTTCAAAACATTGCCTTATATACGCTGATATTTAATCTGCCCCGAGACATCATTTTTTAGTCAATAACGAAATTCTTTTGGGATAGATACTTGAACTTAGGACATTAATCAATTATGTGGGAGGAGACCGATTAGCTTAAAGTACTGATATTCAGAACCTTAAATTCATTTAAGTTTGGGTGAAAATAAAACTCACCTTCATTGAGGACAATAGAGACTTTAAGTTTGGGGGTGAGAATGTCATGTGATAACTCTCAAAGAGAGCATATTTTAGGTTGCTTAGTTTGCATTATTTTAGAATTAAAGTAAATAATATATGCGTTCCTAGAAGAAATACAGAGAAATAACTTAGATTATCAGCATGCATTCATAAAGTAGCATCAAAAGCATGGATTGGCGTTTTAGCATAAATCGCAGAGAAATTGTTTCTAATTAATGCTTTTTAGCAGGATTTTGCGGAGCATCGTAGGAAAGACAACAATGCGAACGATGACCAGATCATGCGGAAGCGTAGAACTCAAAGAAGGAAACACGGTCGGACAAATTTTCATTTACAAGAAAAGAATCAGAAAATCAATTGCATAATCAAGGCGGCGAAAATCAAATAAATTTCGACGAAAATCACAGAATTTTGCATTTATGAAGATTTGTATAGCTCGTCTCTACTTGGAGATCACGAAATCGAACCCTATAAATACTAAGATAAGGAGCGAAAATCATCGAGCTGGTCGGTTGGCCATGAGCCGATTGGGAAACTAAAGCTAAAAGCTTGAGTCTACTAAAAAGGAGCAATTGGTGGTGTTGTGGAAGCTGATGACAAAGGGACTACACACTTTCAGCCGTGCCAATTCCATTTTACTGTTTTTATTAAGAGTAGTTGTAGTATTTAAACATTTCATAGTTGTAATAAAATCGTCCGGTTTAAACTTCTATATTGTGTTTACTGCTATGATTGCGTTATAGGAGTGCATGTTAGCTACTTATGATTAAATTGTGTTAAGAGTGTAGGTTACTGAATGTTTATTTTTTTATATATACGTCGATTTGCTACCCATGCATGTACGTTGTGGAGAATAAAAAGAGGAACCACATGTTGACCCAATACGCTACTTTAGGTTGTATGAATGGATGTTTAGCATTTAGGGAGTTAGAAATAACCTCACTACTGCTTACATCGCCTTGTGCTAAGTATGGTGTTCACAACGGAAGCTGGTTCGCTCATAAATCATTAGGTACAGAAGTAACAATTGTTAGGGAAGTAAGACATTCTTTGGCTAGTCCACGCTCTTAGCATCTTCTAGGATTATTTAGTTAGCATTACTCATTGCATGCATCAACATTTTACTTCAGCATTTTAATTATTTTATCAAAACAACAAAACCATCCAACTCAACAGCATATGCCTTTTATTTTTCGCATGACTCTGACTTAAGTGGTATTAGCTCTAGACATCAATCTCTATGGGATTGAGAAATTATATAATTATTACTTGTTGCAATTCCCGACCGTGTATACTTTCGGGTAAGTGATTTCGAGTATACTTAGCATAAGTTAGCTTAGAATTAATTAATGTTCAATATATTAGCAGCGAAATCGCACCAATCAAGTTTTTGGCGCCGTTGTCGGGAATTGATTATTTAGAATTAATATACTTAGGAAAGAGTAGTTCTTAATTGTCTAAATATTGAATTCTTTTTTATTTTAGGAAAACGTGAAGTCCAAACCAATTTGATCAAAAGTAAAACAAAGTCCCAGAGTAACTCATCACCACAATCATCCAATGGAGCCTAATCAGTTTACAAATCAATAGTGGACACAGTATTACACTCAGAAACCATCATATGATGAACAGTTGTTCAGTTAACCTAGAGTAGCGTTCTGGGTTAACATGCGATTCCTCTTCCGATTCTTCGCAAGGTACATGCCTAAGTAGCTAATCGACACATATACATAAGTAAATATTCAGCAGTGTAACATTCAAATACCTACACTAATAGCATGCTTTATTTATACTTAGTCATCATAACTCCTATAACGCAATCATAGTAAATAAACACCAAATAGAAGTTTAAACCAGACGATTTTATTACTAATAGAATAATATCAAAGCACTACAACTACTCCTATAAAAACAATAAATGGAATTGGCATGGTTGGAGGTGAGTAGTCTACTTGTCATCAGTTCCCACAGCACCACAATTAGCTTCTTCGCAGTAGACTCAAGTCCCTCGATTGGCTTATGGCCAACCGACCAGCTCAATGGATTCCGCTCCTTGCTTTGATATTTATAGAATTGAATTTCGTTGTTTGCAAGTAGAGGTGAACTGTACAAATCATCATTAATGCATATTCCATGATTTTCGTCGGGATTTGTTTGATTGCCATTACCTTGATTACATAGTCGATTCTTCTAATTCTTTCCTTGTAGACGAAACTTTGTCGACCATTATTCCTTCTTGGGTTTAGCGTATCTGTATGATTCGCTCAGTGTCCGCATCATTGCCTTTTTCTTGATATTGTGCGAAATCTTGCTAAAAAAAAGTAAATTAGGCACAATTGAATTACGATTTGTGCTAAAGTGCAGATTCATGCTTTGGATGCTATATTATGAATGCATGAAGATTTTCTAAGTTATTTCTCTGTATTCCCTCTAAGAATGCAGATATTCTTTGACTAATTATTAAAATAATGCATCCTAAACAGCCTAAGATATGCTCTCTTTGAAAGTTATCACACCCCCAAACTTACATCATTGCTTGTCCTCGAGCAATGCTTATCTGCTTAAGATGCTTATTTCATTAACTTAGCATTTTTATATTTTTCTTCCATCTACTTTCATGATTTTAACACACATTTTATTTCCAGGAAGAAACTTCATTCTCTTTGCAGTTTTCAAACTTTCCAATAGATTCAATTTAAACCCTAAAATCTTCCTTTTCATGATTGACATATTACCCCTCATCGCAAGTACTCCATAATGCTCAACCCATTTTTTTGCAATCGCATCTAATTTAAAGTTTGCCCAACTTACTCTCCATAAGTATCTGTTCCAGTCCTTGTATCTTTTGAGGATTTTTTTCTATTATGCTTTTCGCATTCCTCGCAAGTTTCACTCATATCTACTAAATTCCATAGTTCTTAGCGTAAATCGTTTGAGTATAAAACAATTATGCCTAGCAAAAGAATTTCAAGCTTGCGCTAATTTAGACAGTGGAATACTTAAGGTATCCTTGGGCTCATATGCCACCTTCTTATTTTTGCTAGAGTAGGTTGATATTGTTTTTTTTTTGATAAAAAAACGGGCTGCCCTCACCCCCAAACTTAAAATCTTCATTGTCCTCAATGAAGGTGAGGTTCCCCTAAAATTATCTATTGACGCGATTGCTCTACGCTATTGTGAGTTTCTTCGGCTTCCTTGCAAATTTTTGGTGATTTCTATCATTTATGATGAGGATTATTCTAGCATTAGGTTTGAATATGAGGGAACTTAAGAATTCTACAACTTGAACTAATGGTTCTGCTAGATTTAATTATTGTGATAAAAACACTTATTAGACTTCCAAAAGAAAAGAACTACTGGATTAAAGAAATAGCATAAAAATAAAGTCAATAGCATCCTAAATGCATGATCCTAATAAGCATCTAATCATGAAGTGCATGCAGAAGTAAAACAAAACATAAGAAAACCGCAATAAAAGGGGGCAAGACTTCCATCTACTTGGCTGCTCTGCCAATTTTCTTCCCTTTTCCCTTGACAAACTCTAAATTTTTTGCATGTTTTGGTATTCCAGCCCGCTCAGAGTACTCATGTAATGCTTTAGCAGCCTTCAGAATTAGCGCATCTCTTGCAAGTGTATAGCCTCCAATAGTCTTCCGAGTTTTTGCATAGCTTGTTGAACTGATGCACCAAGCTATCTATATTTATAAGAATTTGTTCACTTCCTTCCTTGCCTTTTTCGTCCATGCTTTCCACCTTTCTTGGTTAGATTTTCAACAATTTATCAATTGGCTTCGTTTGCACCCCTTGATCTCTGCACAGTTGTGTAATAGTGTGCGGGTAAAATAACTTTCTACGATTAGCTGAGGCCCATCGCTGAATCTGCCCTTCCATTATCTTTTCTAAGTTAACGCTTACTCCGCTTTCGATCGCAAAAAGTAGCAGTGTTTGCTCTCTGCTGACTATTCATGCATTTATTGAGGGTATAATTACGTTTTTGATGAGATCCATCCTCGCAACTCATGCTTGACATCCTTCATCATGAATGTCCAGTGGTTTCTCCATTTGGCCCCTTTTACACCAATTACTCTTACGCATTCTTGCAATTGCGCCTTGGTTGGTTTTCTCAACAACTGTCGTCCTTCATCTCTATATTCGTTTGGCAGATAGAAGACTTCATTAAGCACTGCCAAGCTGCAATCAATTAGTTTTCCTTTTACTCGAGAGAAGAACTTCCTCTCTTTATTTAGATTCTCGTAGAATTGGCAAACCCAATCTTGTCTTGCGTCTAATCTTGGTGTGGCCAGACATCCCCAACTTAAGCTATCTATCTTTTGGAAAGTAGCCTGGGTCATGAATGCATTTGGCCATCCTTGATCTCTCGTCTCTTTAGAAGATACTCGACTGTTTTTGTTCCCATATTCTTTACGGGATAAGGCCAGATACTGGATAAATACGTTGCCAAGTACTTTCACTTGGAGACAAATGGTAGATAGTTTCTTAGCAAAATATTACCCGAGCGCTCGTAGCATGAACTAGCATGAAATCACTAGCTTTACGCAAGATTCCGATGAAACTATAGGAGGAGTATGGGAACAGTACAAGGAGCTCATAGCGAAACGTTTGTACCATGGTCTGTTTTATACGCTTCAAATCGAACATTTTTATAACGGGCTAACCGAAGTAGACAAAGTGATTCTTAACGTAACAGCAAGAGTTTGTTTAATGGATAGAACATACAATCAAGCTTATAAGATAAACGAAACAACCGCTAAGAATCATGCCCCTAGGGTAAGCCGAGGTTGTACCCAAGAAAAAGGAGGAAGCAATTCGAGCTAAGTGAAATGACCTCCATAAAAGTGCAATTGGCCATGCTAACTAATACTCTGAAGAACATACAGATGACCGCACCTCAGAACGCATCAGCAGTCGAGAAATCAACTTTTGAATTTTGTGCACTCTGTGGGGGTGATCATGCATACGAGCTCTGTTGTGAGAATTCGGCGTCTGTCAATTACATTGGAAATTCTAATTCGCGTCAGCCACACAACCCCTTCTTGAATACATACAATGCTGGATGGAAGCAGTGCCACAACTTCCCATGGGGAAAACAAAGTAACAATGCTAATCAAATGGGACAACAGTTCACACCTCTGAACTCAGGAAGCAACCATTAGCAGACTATGCGGACAGATTCAACACTGAATGATTACATAGAAAAGAATGACATGGTCATGATGGAACATCAAACTATGTTAAAGACTCAGCAAGAAACACTTCGAGCGTTGAAGCTGCAAATATGAAAAATCGTCGTATATTTGAAGGCTAGACCACTGGGACAATTACCGTCAGATACGGAAGGATCTAGGCGAAATGGTAAAGAAAAAGTTCATGTGGTTGAATTACGAAGTGTAAAACCATTGGCGGACAGTGGAGAAATCAAGAATTTCAAAGGAACAAACTTTACATCAAACCCACTGGCAGGAAAAGAGCCATTGAAGGAAGAAGATGAGGTCATTACAACCATAAAGGGAGAAAAGAATATAGAGAAACCATAACTTCTTTACCAACCACCACCACCATCGTACCCTCAAAGGCTTAAACGTATGGGAAATGAGTCAAACTTTGAAAACTTTACAAATATTTTGAAACAAATCCACATTAACATACCTCTAGTCGATGCACTTTGACAAATGCCAAACTACATGAAATTCTTGAAGGATGCACTTAAGGAAAAGAACAAATTCGAGGAATTCAAGGTAGTAGCATTGAACAAGGAATGCAGTGTGATTATTCAAAATAAAATTCCCTAGAAAGAAGTCAACCTAGGGCAATTTACCATTCCGGTAAAAATCAGTAGCCATCACATTGGGCGAGCACTTTGCGATTTAGGTGCTGGCATAAATTTGATGCCCCTATTGATTTATAAGAGATTCAGAATAAGCGAAGCAAGACCAACCACCATCACTATTCAGCTTGCCGATAGGTCGATAACTCGTCCTAATAGACAAATTGAAGACATTTTGGTTAAGGTCAACAATTTCGTTTTTTCTGCGGATTTCATCATTCTAGACTATGAAGCAGATCCAGAAGTTTCAATCATTCTAGGACGACCATTCTTGAGAACTGGGCGCACATTACTAGATTTCTACGAAGTAATGATAACCTTAAGGATGAACGACCAGTAGATTCAGTACAACATATTCGACTCTATGAAGCAGCCTGACATAGAAGATAACTTTGACGCCAGCCATCTAGAAGTACTACTAGAAGAAGTGATTATGTCCAAACAACAGCAGAAATGGCTGACTATTAAGGATAATATTGAGGAAGCAGAGGATTTTCAGGATAACGAAATGGAGGACATAGCAAACAGGGTGCATTATTATGAAGCGTTGAATATGGGAACAAACAGCAGCTCTACGCAGCAGCCTTCAGCAGATGAACCTCCTACGTTAGAACTAAAACCTCTCCCCGATCATTTAAAATACACCTACCTTGGAGAAAAATAGACATTACCAATCGTCATATCTTTGAAATTAACCACAGAGCACGAGCAAGCGCTACTAGCACTACTCGCGCAACATAAGAAGGAAATTGGATGGACTCTGGCAGATATAACGGGGATCAGTCCCACGTTGTGCATGCACAAAATCATTCTTGAGGACGATGTCGAAAGTTCTATGGAAAATCAAAGACGATTGAGCCCTGCCATGAAGGAGGTAGGAAAGAAGGAAATTATGAAATGGCTAGATGTTGGGATCATCTCTATCCTATATTAGATAGTTAGTGGGTTAGTCCAATGCAATGCGTACCTAAGAAGGGTGGCACCACCATTGTTCGTAATGAGAAAAATGAGTTAATAGGATCACAGACAGTTATAGGATGACGAGTATGCATGGACTACCGCAAGTTCAACAAGGCGACAAGGAAAGATCATTTTCTATTACCTTATATCGACTAAATGTTAGACCGCGTTGCAGGAAAGAAGTATTATTGTTTCCTGGATGGCTATTCTAGATACAACCAAATCACGATAGATCCGAAGGACCAGGAGAAAACTAAGTTCACCTGCCCCTATGGAACATTCACTTTCAGAAGAATGTCGTTTGGATTATGTAACACACTCGCCACCTTCCAAAGATGTATGATGTTTATTTTCTCAGATATGCTCGAAGAAATTATGGAAGTTTTTATGGATGATTTCATAGTGTTTGGACACACCTTCCATAATTGTTTAGCAAGCCTTGAAAAGGTGTTTCACCGATGCGAAGAAACACACTTAGTGCTCAACTAGAAGAAGTGTCATTTCATGGTAAATGAAGGAATTGTTCTTGGGCACAAAATCTCCAGGAAGGGAATAGAGGTTGATCACGCAAAAGTGGAAGCAATAGAAAAATTAGAGCCACCACAAAATGTGAAAAGCGTGCGTAGTTTCTTAGGCCATTTTGGGTTTTACAGGCGATTCATAAAAGATTTCTAAAAAATAGTGAAATCTATGTGCGAACTCCTGGAAGCTGAGCGAACCTTTAATTTCGACGCGCGCTGCCTTCAAGCATTTGAGCAATTAAAAAGGGCTCTGATTTCTGCGCCAATAATGATAACACCTAACTAGAAGAAGCCATTCGAGCTCATGTGCGACGCCAGTAACTACGCACTAAGAGCTATCCTGGGTCAGAAAGGAGAAAAGTTGATCCATCCTATTTATTACGCGAGCAGAACTTTACGGAAGCACAACAGAACTACACAACTATGGAGAAGGAGTTTCTAGTAGTGGTATACGCACTGGAAAAATTTTGTTCCTACCTAGTCGGATCAAAGGTAACTATGTTCACTAACCATGCTGCTATAAGGTACTTAATGAGCAAAGATAACGCAAAATCAAGGCTTATTAGATGGATACTCCTTTTGCAAAAGTTTGACATAGAAATCAAGGACAAGAAGGGATGTGAGAATTTTGTGGCAGATCACCTGTCATAACTCGAGGTCACATATCCTAACACAACTATGCTTAGCATATCAGAAAAATTCCTTGATGAGCAAGTTTTTGCATTGAAAGTAATAGAAGAAAGGAATGCCCCTTGGTTCGCGGGCATTGCCAATTATTTAGCAAGCCATATCATTCCATCCCAGATGACGCAACAGCAAGCAAAACGCTTCTTCCATGATGTGAAATTTTATTTCTGGGATGAACCATACCTTTATAAGCAATGTGCTGACTGGATAAAATGTCGATGCGTAGCAGAGCATGAGAAAAATGCAATAATTCATTCCACGCATCGCTTTATAGAGGACATTTCGAAGGAATCTGAACTGCAGCGAAGCTTTTCCAATCTGGCTACTTTTGGCCTAGCATATTTAAGGATGTGCATCACTATACGAAGACATGCGATAAGTGCCAGCGAAAGGGAAATATAGGAAAAAGGGACGAAATGCCATTGACTTCGATCTTAGAGGTTGAATTATTTGATGTCTGGGGAATTAATTTCACGGGTCCATTTCCTCTTTCAAGTAGAAATTTGTACATTCTACTAGCAGTTATTACGTGTCAAAGTGGATCGAAGCAGTGGCTACACCTAAGAATGATGTCAGGGCTGTTATAAGATTCCTTCATAGGAATATTTTTACAAGGTTTGGAACGCCACAAGTAATCATCAGTGATGAAGAGACACATTTTATAAACAGAGCACAACACGCGCTGCACAAGTACAACATCAAGCATCACATTGCAACTCCATATCATCCGCAAATCATAGACAAGCCAAAATCTCGAACCGAGAAATAAAAGGAATTCTTGAAAAAGTTGTGGGACCCAACCAGAAGGATTGGTCCATGCGACTAGATGATGAACTTTGGGCTTATAGAACAGCATTGAAATGCTACTGAATATGTCACCTTATAGGATAGTGTACGGGAAAGCATTTCACTTACGAATCGAGCTAGAGCATAAAGCTTTTTGGGTGCTAAAAAGATTAAATTTAGATCTTCATAAAGTAGGAGCAGTAAGAATGATGAAATTGCTCAACTTAGAAGAGCATAGATTCTCCTCGTACGAAAATGCAAAGCTATACAAGGAGAATACCAAAAAATGGCATGATCGACGGCTGACCCCTTATACATTCGAGGTTGGACAACAAGTGTTATTATTTAACTCTAGACTTCGTTTGTTCCTAGGAAAGCTCAGATCCAAGTGGTCTGGACCATTTTACATTACACAGGTAAAAGTGGGAGGAGCAGTGTGGATCAAGAACGAAGCCACTGGAAATGAATTTGCAATCAATGGCCAAAGATTGAAGCATTACTGGAATGAGGATGTTCAACGCGGAATATCTTCATTTGCATTGATAGAAGAATGAGCGCGCAAGCATGTGAACGGAGCCAGAACCTATTGGTACCCTTTAATTTTCGCTTCATGCATGCTAAGTTTTAATATTTTCGATTTACTTATGCTAGAAGTTTATCTTAATTTATTGCTTTATTCATTTTTCGCTTTCTATTTCACTGCAATTGTTTTTTTTTTTTTTGAATTCCAATAAATCAGTAAATCTCTTTTACCATCATATCAATTATTAACTACGGACGGATACCGAGCAACCGAATCGTAAATGTTGTAATCCAACGGTGTGTAGAGAATACATAGCCGCCAAAAGCCCAATCGTCTCTCTGACCTAAGCAACGATTGAAATCCGATCGTCATTTTGATGGTTAAAAATCCTGCAAGAAATGGGCCATTTGCCTATTCATTGTAAACCAACTATCTCTATCTTAAAAACCTCTACAACCTTCACCATGGTACGAAGACTTGCAACCAATTACCGAAGAATGTGGCAATTGAGGCTAGAGCAACAAGGGAAAGTAGACCCCAATCAATAGTCCAAACCGTTGACCATTGCATCTATACGTGGTGACGATAAACAGTCACAAGTCGGACCAACCATGAGAAGGCAAGTGACTGCTCCAACTGGAAGACTAGAGCAACGCATTGTAGCGATAGAGGAGTCTTCAACGATCCCACGGGGAAGAAAGGGGCATTACATACGCACCACGCCGGAGAACGTGGAAGTTGAAGCGGTTGATGCACAGGAGGATGAAGTTAGAGAACATCGGAAAGGAAAAGCCCCGGTGTTGGTTGAAGAGCGAGGAATGGTAAGTAAAAGCATTCCTAGTCGGAGGACCTATTCCGATGTAGAAACAGAGAAGAAGATTTATAACAGTTCAAAGACGTGTTTTTGGCTTGATGCCTGGATTTCTCTTCGTCCTCTGTATTCCCATTTGCCTTGATTGTTTGCTCTCTCCATCTACAAAGCATATGACAGTCTTGGATGCTTGGGAACCAGTCTCTAAACTGTGGTCTCTTGTTCCTCGTCGACCACTTCTTGATAGGGAGATACAGAGTTGGGTGACTAATTCTTCACCAATCATGTCATCCAGTGAGAGAGATTTACTGACTTGGTCGTCCGGCACCAACGTACTATTCTCTGTTAAATCTCTCAAGCAAATACTTTCTCATTCTATTACTACAGTGACAACCAAATAAAGTTAATGTTTTTCCTTGGTGTTTATTTGATAAAGGCAACAACATATATGGCACTCCTCAAAATGTGGAAGACCAGATATGGCATTCAGCAGACTTGGTGTGCTCTGTGAAGGCTAATGATGTTTATCTTCAACCTATCTTTCTTTAGTGCAATTATATTTCTTTTCTTTTTTTTGGTATTTGCTTCTTAGTGCTACTGTCCCATCTTCTGCATTGGGCATGTGTTCTCTCATTTTGCAGATTTTCAATGTTGATGCATAAGTTGCTCAAAAGATCATCCATCAAAGCTTCTCTGGTGCTATTTGGTGGTGACTCTATAAAGAAATGAATGCTTGAATTTTCGAGAGCAAACACAAGGACAAGCATGTTGGTCTTTTGTGGGAAGAAATTGTTATTAATGCAATTTCTTGGTGTTATAAATTTCTTGAGTTGTTATGATATTACGTCCATTGCTAATTTTGCATGCTTTCATCATCATAGTCTCTTTCTTGAAAAAAAAAAAAAACTTTTGAAATTATGTTCTAAATTTCTTATAATTTGATTAAGTCTTCGAAATGGCACTTATTGAATTGACTATATTAATCATTCTCACTTGTACATATCAAATGAAGAGCTTTCACATATATGTTCTTAACTTGTTTAAGATTGAGGTTCGCGTATAACAATAAAATAATGATAATAATTCATTACATCAATCTTTTTACATTACAACACACACAGCTAGACACATCATGACTAGTAGCAGCCTTATTGAACCGCAAGGTTTGAAATATATTACAAATTCCACATATAATTATAGTGCATATATGATTATATTAATTATTGCAGTTTTAGTATAATATATAGTGTTTGAAATCTCAAAGAATAGGGCACCATTTACTAACTTTTTTTGGAACTGCATTGTGTAGCTCCTCATTTTGATTCACAATATCATCTCTATATTGTCTTGGTATTTGGGATGATCTTCCCTCTACTTTGCCACGTGCTTCTCTTTCTTCTTTCGATTTCCGTTGAACCTTGTTATTTATTTCGGGCATGAGCTAAGATTTTAGACAAACATTGTCAACAAATGAAATAGTTATTTTTTTAATTCAGCAAATTAAGTAATTAACTAGGTGGATATTTTAAAATTTATAAAAAGCACCCATCAATTGATATAGATGTGGTTTGATAAATTATCTCTTAATATATATATATATTTTTTGAAGAATCACCCCTTATACTTACGCCGTGTTGCATTTTTGTTTTTTTAGAATTTGTATTTGTGAGTTCAAGAATTAACTTATCATATTTCAATTATTTTTACGAAATATATAATTTAATTCTATGAAATTTTTTTATAACATATTAATTTGTAAATAAATGAGTACTATAGATTAAATTCATAACTATATAAAAATAATAATAATAATTTTTTTATACTTAAGATTCTATCTTTTATTAGTCTAATCAATGATGGTGAGTGTATTTGACCATATTTAGATATAGTTGCAATAATTTTATGAGTGTAGAATGAATGATGGATAGTTTAGTATTGACATTTTGAAATTTTACTTTTAAAAATGAAACAAAAAAAATAATCAACAAATATCACTTTTTTTTTCTTTTAAAACTTAAGGTCAAGGACGATAATGAGAACTAAGATACTTTCCAAAATTGATAAGAAAGTTATAAATTTAATAAAACTAAATAAAGAAAGGAACGTGGACCGTACCTCATGCAAATTTTCCACAAGCTTGGGACCATTATACAAGTCTTGTGTGCATGACTGTTCAGGCTTGCTTTTGACTTCATCAAACTCCTTCTCAAGCTTGAGCTTAGGTTTGTAGGGTTTGTCCTCCATTTTTGCTATCATTTCATTCACCATGTCCAAAAGCTCTTTCACTTGTTTATCTTTCTTTAATTCACTATTGGTTTTGTTGTCAAAAACCACACACCGGTTCTTGCAGGCCGCCAGAATGTTTTTTAAGGCCACGGGACACTCGTTACACAAGTAATTTTCTAGCAAATCATTATTCTTTGTCATTATAAATCATCGAACTCGTCACCCCCAGTTAATACAACAATGGCGTAGTCCACAATTTTAGGTCCAAATAAATTTTGTAGGATTTGAATTGTGGCTTCGTCTTCTTTAGTGAACTGGGTTCTTAATGAAAAAACTATAAGAACTGCATGGATTCCTTTGCTTGCAAAATTAATGCACTTCACTATTTCCCTTGCTATGTCTTCTTTTCAAATAGGATAAATTGAACATTCCTGCATATTTTATTGGTGGTATGATACTAAAGTCAAACATTGTTGTTTGATTCATATAGATGAACTATAAGTAATGATGATTATAATAGGTCAATGTTTCTTTATTGGTATATATGTTTAACAAAAAGGCACCTAATCATCAAACCAAGTTTAAATTAGTTGTTTCTTACCGGGAGTGTCGATGACATTTACTATTTGTCCATCTTTCCTTTCACATGTTTGTAATTGAGAACTCTGTGTTATAGTAGATAAACTTTTTCTTGACTCGAATACTTTCTTTCCAATAATAGTGTTTCCAGTTGCACTTTTTCCATTTCCAGTACGACCCATTAACACCATAGTTACATGGGGAATAGCTGCCATTGATGATTAATATATTCATTGCATAGAGAGAGATATTAAAGCCAAATTGATGTGGGTAAAAAAAAAAAAAAATTAAAAAAGAAAAAACAATGTTCCTATTTATAGAATCATGAAATTCACCGTGTCAATGTCCCTTTGATTAGTAAATGGGAATTTAAACAAAGCTGAATTACTCTTAAATATAAATCATAAACTTAAGCACCTTAGGCCTCGTTTGATAACTATTTTATTTTTTGTTTTTTGTTTATGAAATTTAAGTCTCATCTTTTTGTAATTATGATTCGGTCAATATTTGTAACGGCCCAGTTTTCTATTTCGGTTACCCAGGTGTTTTCGGATCATTATTCGGATGTTCGGATGGGCCGTTAGAGCTGTTTTAACCCTTAGGGGTATTTTGGACTTTTTGCCCCCGGTCAGGGTTTTGAGGATTTTCAAGATTTCAGGGCCTTTCCTGCCTTCATCGAAGTTTGGTGGTTGTTGGTTGCAAGACCCAAGAGGTTTGGGCAAGTTGTTTGGGAGTTTGGAGGTATTTTAGTTATTGGCAAAATTAATGGGTTTTTGAGTGCTTCCTTTGGGATTTGAACCCTTGCCCTAAATGGTTTTGGGAGTTTGTAGGAAAAAGAGTTTTATTTAAAAGCAAAGTTTGCTTGGGCCGGGTTTTGAAAGAGGAAGCTTTGGGAAGGGATTTTAGACCCATTTAAATTAGGAAAAGGAAAGAAATCAAGAAAAATCCCTTTCCCCCTTGTTTTGCAAGACTCTCTCTCTATCTCTCACTCTCTTTCAAAACCCTAGCCGCAACATGCCCAGCCCTTGCCGCACCAACCCCAGCCGAGCCACCACACCTAGCGCGGCCCGCACCGAGCCGCTCGGCCCTGCCCGATTCGGCTGCCGCCTGCCCCGACCACCACCTGCACAACCCAAGCCCAGATAGTTCAGCCTATGGCCAGCCGCTCTGCACCAGCCGCACCACCCGGCCAGTCGCCCGGCCGCTCGCCCAGCTGCCCAGACGCGTGCGCCGCGCTGCGCCGCTTAGCGCCTCTCCGTCGTCGACCCAGCCTCCCGAATCGCCTCGTGGCGTCAACCCGCCCGCCAGAATCGCCTCCGTGAGTCGTCAGCCGTCGCACGACGCCGCACGCAGCCAGACGCGTCGCTGCGCGCCGTCCTCGCGAACCGACGTCTCGCCGCGCGCGCGCCAGTAGCGTCTGCTCGCCTTGCCTCGCGCGAGCAGCCAGCGCTTGCCCGCGCCAGCGCCAGCGCCAGCGCCCTGCTGCACGCCTGGCGGCGCCAATTCTGCCCTTTTTTGCTGCCGAGACCGCATGTCTTCTCGGTTGGTAATTCTCGAGCCTTTCCCCTTTTAGATTTTAAGCTGCTGGTTGTTGTTTATTTATTTAGGATGTTTTTATCATATGCCTAGGTTGCTCGGGTTTGCTTTAAGCTCGAGGGTCGTTATCTGATTCGCGATAGTTATTTTCCACTTGTTTCCGTGTAAAGGATTTCTTACGAGTGGTTGTGTGGACCTGCGATGCTTTCTTGATTGTGCCTTATATGCATGTTTACTTCTATGAACATGATTAGTGGATAGGAATGACTTGTGATTGCATTCTTGCTAGCATGTTTGCTGTTTGTACATGTTAGTGCCATGCTAGGATTGTTCTTCCAAGCATGCTTGAGATTCTGCTTTAAGTTCGTAGTATCTTTGGCTTTGGTGCTTCGTTTTCTCGTAAGAGATGGTTGCTTAAGTGTTGTGGACGCGTGCTAGTTGAAGAAGTTTGCCTTGGGATCAGTCACCCGATTGGTGGTTCGATTTGGATTTCGTTAAGGATTGTAGGCATCTATTGCATCGAGAGTCTCTTTGCGAAGTAAGAGTAGGCCGTTTATCAAACACGGGAGGTTCAGTTGTTTGGTTAGCGTGGTGTAGAGTTGGGGCTGTTTGTTAAGCTGCTGCAGGCAGAAGTTTCGCCGGCATGGCGGTGGAGAGTTTAGAGCTTGTGACCCTCCTCGAGTTCTTGCGAGAGTAAGCGCGAAGTGAGAGCGTTAGGGTTGGGTTAGTAGGGATAAGTGAGCCCTAGAGTCGTAAGACCGTTGATAGTTGGTAGTCGAGAGGATGTGGCTCACCGAGCTAGTTATCGCATGCTTTCTTCGAAGCTCAAGTTAGTGTTAGTTCGATTTTAGTTGATAGTTATTCTGATTATCTGGGCTTGAGCCTTTGGGAACCCAAGAGGGTTGCTTCGAAAAAGGATTTGTGTTGTTAATCGGGAGCTTGGTTGGTTAAGAATCGGTGGAGTTTTCCTAGAGTTGTTTTATGTCTTAGGACTTTTCGAGGACGAAAGTCTTAAAAGGAGGAGTATTGTAACGACCCAGTTTTCTATTCGGTTACCGGTGTTTTGAGATCATTATTGGATGTTCGGATGGGCCGTTAGAGTCGCTTTAACCCTTAGGGGTATTTTGGTCTTTTGCCCTGGTCGTGGTTTTGAGGATTTTCAAGATTTGGGGCCTTTCCCCGCTTGAAGTTTGGTGGTTGTTGGTTTGCAAGACCCAAGAGGTTTGGACAAGTTGTTTGGGAGTTTGGAGGTATTTTAGTTATTGGCAAAATTAATGGGTTTTGAGTGCTTCCTTTGGGATTTGAACCCTTGCACTAAATGGTTTTGGGAGTCTCAGAGGAAAAAGAGTTTTATTTAAAGCAAAGTTTGCTTGGTAGGGTTTTGAAAGAAGCTTTGGGAAGGGATTTTAGACCCATTTAAATTAGGAAAAGGAAAGAAATCAAGAAAATCCCTTTCCCCTGTTTTCAAGACTCTCTCTCTCTCTCTCCTCTCTCTCTAAAAACCTTAGCCGCACCATGCCCAGTTGCCACCACACCTAGCGCGACCTTCGCACTGCGCGTCGGCGCCCGATCGGCTGCGCTGCAGATTCACTCGCAGACACCCCACGCCCGGATCGCTCCAAACCCATGGCGGCCAGCTCTGACCAAACCGCACCACCACCTCCTTAACAATCAACGGCCCGCTCGCTCGCTGACGCGGCTGCCGCGCTGCGCGCTAAGCGTCTTCGTGAGTCGACCCAGCCTCCCGAATCGCCTCCGTCGTCAACCTAAGCGCCAGAATCGCCTCCGTCGCGTGTCTGGGGTAAGCCGCCGACGCGCGGCCCATTAGTGGCAGCGCGCCCCGGCAGACTCCGACGTCTTCGCCGCGCGCCATCTCAGCGCGTTGCCGCGCATTCGCGCCCGGCCCGGCCACTTGCCTCGCCCGGCGCCAACGCCCTACCGCACTGGCGCGCCATTCCACATGTTCACTGCCGAGGGCGCATGTCTTCTACCGGTTGGTAATTCTCGAGCCTTTCCTTTTAGATTTAAAGCTGCTGTTTATTTATTTAGGAGGTTATGTGTGATTGATGTTGATATGTATGTCTAGCCAGAATCGGTTATTTTGTACTCTAGCTAGTATAGTAGGGTTTGTCATCATCCGGAGGAGAGAGCGGACATAACGACTTTGTCCCCACGGTCGGGTGTAGAAGCGGCATAACGTACATTGCTTCCCCGGCGTGCGATGTGGATTTAGCTACCACATCGGCATAAGCCTGTTGTAGAGCGCGAACCATAACGGTGCAAGCCTATTGCTTCCCCGTGCGATGATGGGCCTCGCACTTGTGCTACCACGAGTCTTTAGGCATAAGCGCTAGTTTGTGTATTTCGCCGGTTTCTTGCGGCATGCTGCGCGCTACCAGCGTTAGTCGCGGTTCGGGAGCTCCCGGGCTAATGTTCGTGCAAGCCGATTTAGAGCTTGACCGGGTACTCTCGATAGCGGTTGTTAGCGAGGTAAAGAGGTGAGGACATCCATTGGGATTGGCTTTTGAGGTGCATATGGTCGAGGAGAAAGACCCTCGAGGTGTCGGACATCTTTGGGATCGGTTTTTGAGTGATCAATTGGCCGAGGAGAAAGACCCTCGGAGATGTCACTGGGATTGGTTATGAGAGCCAATCATTAGGCGGAAGTAGGAGACCGAGGGCCTCGCTTTGACTTTGAGTGAGAACCTAGGTTTAGGACCGTGTTTTGGGTCGGGTTCTTACGGTTGGTATCAGTCATAGATTACGTAGACTAACCTACTTTGTAGGTTGTTGCCCCCCATGATTCGGCACTCCGCTGACGTCAGGTTTCCGTTTTATTTTACAATCACGCATCTAGTAGCGGTGAGAGCTTCAGCGTGGGCTAGCTTTTATGCTTTGTGTAGATCACTAGTATGTTGATTGCACTTAGAGGAGTAGGGACGTTTGGTATTTCCAACCGAGGAGTTGGGTATTCATGTTGATCATGAGACCACGTCTAGGGTTGTCTAGACCCGTAGGCCACCTTTGGCCCCTGGCGGATGAGTTGCCAAGAGAAGGGGGTAGAGGCTAGCATGCCTCAAAGTGAGACTCCTTGAGCAGAGTGTGCTCCAGCCATGAGGAGTTGATGGCGCGAGTCTTTTAGCTAACGAGGCGGAGACCAGCGCGAGTTTGTAGCGCGTAGTGAGGAGTCTTGGGCACAGATAGCCCAGGTGGTGATTTTATTTAGGAGACACCCCTCTAGTAGGCAGTGTTGGGATGACACTGGTGTTGGAGAGGTGATGACCCGGATGTTCAGAGGTCGGCGTGCGTGGGTTCTGGTGTTGTTTGATGCCCAGGTGTGGTGGTGGAAGTCCCATGTGAGGCGGACCAGCGAGTCTCCACCGACCACTCGGTCGATTGGCAAGCTGCCAAGTTAGTAGCTTTTGAGGAAGATGTAGAGACATCTTGTCCTCCTGCAAACCTGCGATCGTTTGTGTGCCAGATTCTTTTAGTACCCTCGTAGCGGGGTAGTGTGGAGTTTGCTTGTCGAGGACTTAATCCGTCAAGTGGTTTTGGTGGTTATTAGAGAAGCAGCACCTACATTAGCATGTTCAGTGTGGAGCTAGTCTTTGCCACCCGAGGGTTGGCTTTGAGTATTCGTTGAGCATCGAGTGAGATGCAGGAGTGGGCCTTGGCATGCATTAGACGTGATGTCGAGAGAGTAGTCTACTCGAGTGTTGAGACTCTTTGTGTTGAGTGCCATTGCCTGTCACCTAGAGTGTGACCTTCCCTACCCTCGGAGGGGCTTAAAGCCCGTAAAGGGATGTTTGTGTTGTAAAGGAAGTAGTGCTGTTGGCACCAAGCTTTGAGAGGAGGCCTAGATTTAGGCGGTTGCGAGCATGTGTGGAGTTCGCATTGTCGCCCGAAAAAATCCGCTGGCTGGGAAATCGTTCTTGTAGAGGAGGAGTCGAACTTAGCTCTTTGAGAGTTGTGTAGTTGATCGAGTGGAGTAAGCGCGTGGTCCAATGACTAGAAGTGTCCACTGCTGCGTTTGTTTGTTATGCGAGAAAGTTGTTTGTTCACTTGAGCGGAGGCTGCCGAGTTCAAGTGCTTGAGTCGTTCTTTGGAAAGTTATTGGATCTTTGGAGTTTGTAGAACCCCTAGTTCCTTGGTGGTTGAGTTGTGGCGTGGATGCCGGCCTCGAGTTTTAACTTTTGAGGTAGTCTTCTTTGACTCGTGTTGTTCATGATCCATAAGCTTGTGGTCGCCGCTATCCTTATTCCTCACGATGTTTGCGTGGGTGGAGTTTCTGGATTGGAAGAAGAGTTAGGTCTAAGCTATAAGGAGGAAGTCCTTGAGGCGGACGAGATGGACTTAAGAGTTGAGTGGCGATTGGAGGCGAGCTTCGCGTTGTAAGCTTGGATTGAGTTTCTCAGAGCAAGCCTTCTCGGGCTTTTGTTCCTAGTTGATGTCGTTCATGATTGGCGTTTATAAATTGAGCCACGCAGTTGAGTGAGTTGAGTACAGAGGTGCCGTGGCATTGGTTGGTAAAACCCTTGAGTTGCTATCCTCAAGCTATTGTATTTGCTAGTAACGCGTGTTGTTTTATTCGCTCTTTGCTCGAGGTTTCCGTGTGAGAGGAATGTTGTTTGTTTTTTCTGTTTGGCGATGTTCACCTAGGCGATGGTGATCGGATTTCATTGGAAAGTTTGTTGTCGGCCGTTGAGGGCTCTGATTTATTAGTTTTGGCGAGTGGAGCTGTTCTGGACCATCGTTCGAGGGTGGCGAAGATTGAAGTTTCAGCTAGTGTGAGTGGTGGTAGCCGTTTGGTGAACCAGAAAAGTGCCCTTTGGCTTTGGTGCTTCGTTTCTCGTAAGATGGTTGCTTAAGTGTTGTGGACAGCGTGCTAGTTGAAGAAGTTTGCCTTGGGATCGAGTCACGGTTGGTGGTTCGATTTGGATTTAAGATTAAGGATTGTAGGCATCTATTGGGAGTGCGCGGTCTCTTGCGAAGTAAGAGTAGGCCGTTTAGTTTCAAACACAGGAGGTTCGGTTGTTTGAGTTAGCGTGGTGTAGAGTTGAAATTGTTTGTTGTTAGCTGCTTGTGAGCAGAAGTTTCACGGTGCGGGGTGGAAGTTTAGAGCTTGTGACCGGGTCCTCGAGTTTCTTGAGAGTAGCGTAGTAGAGAGGCGTTCGAGTTGGGTTAGTAGGGATAAGTGAGCCCTAGAGTCGTAAGACCGTTGATAGTTGGTACGAGTCGGAGGATGTGGCTCACCGACTAGTTATCGCATGCTTTCTTGAAGCTCGATGTTAGTTGATTTTGGTTGAGATAGTTCGTAGCTTGGACTCGGTGTATGCATTGGGCTTGGAGCCTTTGGGAACCCAAGAGGTTCGGTTTTGAAAAAAGGATTTGTGTTGTCTTAATCGGGAGCTTGGTTGGTTAAGAATCGGTGGAGTTTTTCTAGAGTTGTTTTTCGTCTTAGGACTTTCGAGGCCGAAAGTCTTAAAAGGAGGAGTATTATAACGACCAGGTTTTTCTATTCGATTTACCAGTGTTTTGAGATCATTATTGGATGTTCGGATGGGCGTTAGAGCTATTTTAACCCTTAGGGGTATTTTGGTCTTTTGCCCTGGTCGAGTTTTGAGGATTTTCAAGATTTGGGGCCTTTCACACCTTTCATGAAGTTTGGTGGTTGTTAGTTTACCCAAGACCCAAGAGGTTTGGACAAGTTGTTTGGGAGTTTGGAGGTATTTTAGTTATTGGCAAAATTAATGGTTTTTGAGTGCTTCCTTTGGGATTTGAACCCTTGCCCTAAATGGTTTTGGGAGTCTGTAGGAAAAAGAGTTTTATTTAAAAGCAAAAGTTTGCTTGGGTAGGGTTTTGAAAGAGGAAGCTTTGGGAAGGGATTTTAGACCCATTTAAATTAGGAAAAGGAAAGAAATCAAGAAAAATCCTTTCCCCTTGTTTTGCAAGACTCTCTCTCTCTCTCTCACTCTCTCTAAAAACCTTAGCGCACCATGCCTTGAGCCCTTGCCGCACCAACTGGCCTGAAATGAGCCACCACACTAGCGCACCCACTTCCGGGCGCTCGGCCCCTGCCGCTGTCGATTGCTGCAGCCACCGCACCGGCCCTGCCACATTACGCCCCGGTCGCTCGGCCAAATTTATGGCGGCCGCCTGCACCAACCGCACCACCCAGCCCGGTCGCCCGGCCCGCTCCGCGGTAGCGCGGCCACGCGCCGCCGCAGCGCTGCCGCCTAAGCGTCTTAAGTGAGTCGACCCAGCCTCCGGATCGCCTGGCAGGCTCCGTCGTCAACCCTGCCGCCAAATCGCCTCCGTCGTCGTCGTCAGCCGTCGCCGCACGCCGGAGCGTGTGCGCCAGCGCTGTCCTCGCAGACCCTGACGTCTCGACGTCGCCCGCGCGCCGCTCGGCGCGTCTGCGCTACTAAGCCCTGCCTCGCCGAAACCGGCCCTTGCCTCGCCGCGCCAAACGCCCTACTGCACAAAGCTAATGGCGCCCATTCACGCCCTTTTGCTTTGAGAGACCGCATGTCTTCTCGATTTGGTAATTCTCGAGCCTTTCCCTTTTAGATTTTAAGGCATGCTGTTTATTTATTTAGGATGTTTTTATCATATGCCTAGGTTGCTTTCGGGTTCTCTTTAAGCTCGAGGGTCGTTATATCGATTCGCGATAGTTATTTTCCACTTGTTTCAGGTAAGGATTTCTTACACGTGGTTGTGTGGACCTGCGATGCTTTCTTGATTGTGCCTTATATGCATGTTTACTTCTATGAACATGATTAGTGGATAGAGAACTGACTTGTGATTGCATTCTTGCTAGCATGTTTACTGTTTGTACATGTTAATGCCATGCTAGGATTGTTCTTCCGCATGCTTGAGATTCTGCTTTAAGTTCGTAGTATCATGCTAGGTTATGTGTGATTGATGTTGATATGTATGTCTAGCCAGAATCGATTATTTTGTATACTCTAGCTAGTATAGTAGGGTTTGTCATCATCCAGTGAAGCGGACATAACGTACTTTGTCCCGCGGTCGGGTGTAGAAGCGAAGCATAACGCATTGCTTCCCCTCGGCCGTGGATGTGGATTTAGCTACCACATCGGCATAAGCCTGGTTGTAGCACTGCTAGGCGGAACCACGCCAGCGGTGCAAGCTGCGCCTTGGCCGGTTCTTAGCCAGTCGGTGATGTGCAGTGCCGCCTGGATGAGTCTTAGAGGCCTCGCACCATCGTGTTCGGTGACACCGTTTCGAGTCTTTAGGCATGCGTACTGGCCCGCGTGGATTTGTACCAGGCCCCACATTTACTCGGTTGCAGCGGCATGCGGTGTGTGCGCTACAGCGTTAGTCGCTTCGGTTCGGGAGCTCCCGGGCTAATGTTCGTGGAGTACACGGTTCCTTCGATTTAGAGCGGACCGGGTACTCTCCGATAGTCAGATTTGTTAGCGAGGGTAAGAGGCCCGCCGAGGACACCCATTGGGATTGGCTTTTGAGGCGATCATATGGTCGAGGAGAAAGACCCTCGAGGGTGTCGGACATCTTTGGGATCGGTTTTTGGTGATCAATTGCCGCGGGAGAAAGACCCCGGAAATGTCACCGGGATTGGTTATGAGAGCCAATCATTAGGCGGAAGTAGGAGACTCGAGAGGATTCCAGATTCTCGCCTTGTAAGCTCGTTGAGCTATGATGCGTGTTGTGCTTGTTTGCATGTATACTAGGGTGCTAGATGATTGATGTATCGTATTGTACCGGTTGGGGATTCTTCCGAGTATGTTTATACTCACCTTTATTTCTGTGGTTTTCCACGAGGTAACTTGGGGCGGCAAGGGGCTACTAGCGGATTGATCATAGGAGCGCGGCACTCTGCATCTTTATTGTTTGCATAATTTGTTACGGCATGTAGGCGGGCAGGAGTCCTAGGGGGCGCTTTTAAAAGTTGTTTAAATTGTATTGTATGATTTTATAAACAACGCGAGCTTGTTTTACTTTGTTAGCTTTGCTTAAATGAAGGTTGTTGTTTATGTTTTAAGTGTAATTCTTCTTTTGCTTGCTTCTCGCTTGCTTTGCTATAATATATTTCGTATCTTCTTTAAAAAAAATGAAATTTAAGTCTATTTTTATTCAAATCTCCTATCATGTGCTCCATTTTTCCTACAATGTATCCATCATTCTTTAAGAAACTGGGAGCATACTAACCAAATTCTAAAAACATAAACAAGGTTTTGGAATCTACTTTTTTTTGTTTACAAATTTTGGTTTTGTTTATTAAAATATAGGTAAAATATAGATATCCAAATAAGGAAAAGATATAGTAAGGTAGTTGTTGTAGGCTTAAATTTCATAAACAAAAAATAAAAAACAAAATGGTTATCAAACGAGACTTTACTTTAACTGACTAACAAGGACGGAACCCAAAGGGAGAGGATAACTTACTAAATTCCTCTCAAAAAAGAAAAGAAGGGAATTTTCGTACAACTGAATAAATGCTTTAAGAAAAAATCAAAACTTTTTTTTACTTCAACTAATCCAAATGTCTTAAACTTTACATGGTTGAGAAGAATACTTCCTACCTTTCCATTCAATACACAAAATAACAAATCTTACAGTTCTATTGGCAAAATATATAAACATAATTAAATAATTTAAATTACATTAATGAAGTATATTCCTATAATTCTTAATAAATTGTGACTCTTTTGGTGGCCTACCCACGAAAATTTATTTTTTTCAAGATTTGGAGAAGTTGTCAAATTATATGTTTAATACAAATAATATAATTCTCGAATGCTTTCTTAATCTTCTCTTAGTTCAGGACAGCCATGGTTCCTAAAAATTATCATGGTTACTTCAATTTAAATTTATTGAAAAGGAGGAAACAAGGAAGGGAGGAGGAAGAAATTTAAATTATCTCCTTATTTTTAATGGCTCCGTTTTATTGAAGAGGAATAAATTGAAATTTTGAAAAATATTCGAGATATTTGTAATGGAAATGAGAGAAATGAAGAAAATGAAACGTAGAAGATGCCCTAAATCATTTGTATTTTTTATTGTTTGCCAATTTCAATTTAAAACTATAGTTAACTTTTTTGTAACTCGATCACCATTTCTAAGCCGTTGGAAATGATAAAAATGAACTTTTGAAAGTAGCTCCAAAATGTAACAAAAGGATAGTTAAGGGATCAAAATAGCATATTTAATTTAAGAAATTATTTGAATATGGGTGGAATTTATTTTTATATTAAAAAAGCAATCATAAACTCTTATTTATTAGGTCATAAATCATGCCACTTGAACTATGGGTTTATGGTATTGTAACCTAGATTAACTTAAACTGAAAGTTAACTTAATTTGTGTTTGGTATGCATATTTGTATAATTACGGTTGTTTGGAGTGCAGGTTAACTTAAATAATCTAAGGGTTTAATTTAAGTCGGTGTTAAATGAACTTGTGTTTGGTGTGCTGATTTATGTAACATGAGTTTAATAAACCTAAATTTTTTGTTCGATTAATTTTTAAATGCCGTTATTTATTTCAAATTCCAATCAAATTAAAGTTTCTCTCAGTTTAAAAAAAAAAACAAGTTGTTAATTAAAGAATACTTTGTGCACTTTTAAAGGATATATGATCATAGGTATGCATCTCTTTTTGAAAACATAGTTTAAAATTAGAATTCTAACCAAAAATTAAAAATAGTTGGTTGCAAAATATACCATATATTTTTGCTTCTTTATGAACTGTACTGCGTAGCTCTTCATTTTTCTTCTCAATTTTATTATATTGTCTTTGTATTTGGAGTTCTCTCTCCTCTGCTTTGTAGCGTGCTTCTCTTTCTTCTTTCAATTGCCGTTGAAACTTGTTGTTTATTTGAGGCATAATCTAAGATTTTATGTCAAAAACACAAACATTATCGACAAATCATGTAGTTCTTTTTTTAATTCAGTAAATTATGTAATTAACTACGTAAAATATTTTTAAAATTTTATAAATGCCGGCAAAAGAAGCGTTTTAGCAATATTTTGTACAATATAATAACAATGAAGTTACATATTCAAATTCTCGAATGTTGTTAAATCAAAGTTTTTATATATTATAAATGAAACAAAAAAGAAAATCAAGGCTCATTTGATAACGTTTCTGTTTCTCGTTTCTTGTTTTTCAGTTCCTGTTTCTTGTTTCTTGTTTCTAACTTTTTTAGAATAAGAAACAAAAATTTTAGAATAAGAAACAAGAATATGTTTGATAACCATTTCTGTTTCTTGTTTCTTATAAAAAAAATAAGAAACAGAATAAAACTTGTTTGATAACAATTTCTCGTTTCCTGTTTTTCGTTTTTTTTATTTTTTTCTATTTTACAAATTTTTATATTTTTTTTAAAAAAAATTTAAGTATAATTTTTTTAAAAAAATAATGTAGTATAAAAATATATAATATGAATTAAAAATTCATTAAAATAATTTTCAAAAATGTGTATGGTTTAATATAAATAAACATTTTATAAAAAAAATTATATGTTATGTTTACTTAATTATTTATATAGTTTGATGTTCACTAAAATATATAACGATTATATTACTTTGAAAACGGTGCTATTAATTTAGAAATTTTATCAAAATAATAATAATAAAACAAATCCTCAAGTGAGATTTGAACCTTAGTCTTGAGTAAAACAACTTGTTACATCACCACTAGGCAAAAACACCTTTTATTTTACAATGGTGCACTTATATATATATATATATATATATACACACAACGTCAGACTTAAAAAAAGAAACGGAACCAAAGAAACTACTTTTGGTAGTTTCTCACTTTTTCACCTTCTTTGAGAAACGTTTATCTTTTATTTGAGAATCAAGAAACGGGAATAATTATCAAACAAACCTGTTTCTAAAACATAAGAAACATGAACAAGAAACATGAACGTTTGATGAAACAGGAACGTTATCAAACGAGCCCTCAATGAATAACATTAAGGTCAAGGACGTTAGTGAGAACTTCCAAACTTTCCAAAATTGATTAGAAACTTATGAATTTGATAAATCTGAATAAAAAAAGGGTGTAGACCCTACCTCATTCAATTTTTCCTCAAGCATGGGATCAGTATACAAGTCTTGTGTGCATGACAGTTCAAGATTGCTTTTGACTTCATCAAACTCCTTCTGAAGCTTGTGCTTAGAAATGGAACCAGTTTTGTAGGGCTGTCCTCCATTTTTTGCTATCATTTCAGTCACCAAACTCAAAAGGTTACTCACTTGTTCATCTTTCTTTAATTCACTCTTTGTTTTGTTGTCAAAAACCACACACCGCTTCTTGCAGGCCGCTAGAATGCCCTTTAAGGCTACGGGACACTCGTTACTCAAGTAATCTTCTAGTGAATCACCGTTGTTGTTGTCGTCGTCTTCATCGAGCTCGTCGCCCCCGGTTAATATGACAATGGCATAGTCCACAATTTTGGGTCCAAATGAATTTTGTAGGGTTTGAATTGTGGCTTCCTCTTCCTTAGTGAACCGGGTTCTTAATGAAAATACTAAAAGAACTGCATGAATTCCTTCACTTGCAAGATTAATGCACTTCACTATTTCCTTTGCTATATATTCTTTTCCACCCGCTAAATTGAACATTCCTACGCATTTTGTTGGTCGTAAGAGTTGTAAGATATTGGCATCAGATTGTTGTTTGATTCATATGGTTGGATTATAAGTTATGATGAGATGATAATAGATTATGTTTTCATGAGAGTATGTGTGGAGAACTAAAAGTGCTCTTTAGAAAATTTTTAACACTTAAAAAGTGGGTATAAAAAAAGCATGTGTTTAACTGATTTTGGTTGTGAGACTTCTCAATTGCCTTCCTCGCAAATTGTAATCTTTGAGTTCAATAAAAAGCCACGTCTAATTATAAGGGACACCAAATCTCGAAAAATTTATACATTGATACAATATTGTCCATTTAAAAGTGTGTATAATTTTAATTTTACATCAAAGAACCTTTTATACTCATCACTCGTATGCTCGCCATCTATCATTTATTTAACTAATGTGCACATTAGTTAGATAATGATAGAATTTCCTACATTGTTTAAACAATAATCAAATTTATTTTTTATCTTTAGTTTTTATAAATTAAACTTTTACAAATTAGTCCTCTAATTGAGTTTCTTCGTTTTTAAAAATCATCAAAATAAAGGTCTAACTATTATATTTTTAGTTTTTGAACTTTGAAAATTAAATTTAAAATTATTATTTTTCTTAAGTTTTTTTTTCACTTTATTGGTACATATGTATTTCATATTTAGAAAATTAAAAAGAAAAAAAAGACTTTTTATTTTTTTTATTTTTTGAAATTTGATTCATGATTCGAATGTTTTTTGACAGATGAAAATTACTAAAGAAAATAATGATGATAAATTCCAAAATTAATGAAGTTTTCTTTCTAAAATTAAAATTTTTGGTTAAGAATTTAAATGCTTTGATAAGAAAAATGAAATGAAATTTAAAATTGAGAAAATATACATAGATTTCAAAAACTAAAATTCATAAAGTAATAATGAGTGTTATGTGTGCGACTAGAACTAAGAAGTCATTGTTTCGAATTATTTCGCTTAAATTAAAAAAAGAAAAAGACCCGAACCAATAGCTCAATTATCATACTATCTTAAAGTGTGGCTTAAGGGAAAAATAATTTTTGGACGATTTTATCCCTTAAGTCATACTCTAAATTACAAATATGCCATTTATTGGAATAGAAAAAAAATTAAATGCAAACAATGTAGAAAATATTTATAATATCCTTTAGATTTTCATCTGTAGAAGATAAGATATTTTTATCAAATCTCATATATTTTATGACTAAGTTAGAAGATAAGAGCTTTCAACAATTAAATGAAAATATTTTAAATATCATTTAAATTTTCATATCTTTATAACCTAGAAAATAAGATATCTTTACCAAATCTCATAAATTTTATATGACATTTTATATTCTAATTAAAATAATAAATTGAATTTTCCAATTCTATAAATAGTTCTCTACATTTTATTTACAAATAACAGTTTCTTTGCTTTGATTTACTTTTCTTTGTATTTTTTTTTTGTTTTTTGTTTTAAAATAAGTTATCTTATTTTTGTTGGATTATTTACCTTAACTTTCATCTAATTTTTCTTTTGTTGCAATAATTTTTGTAGGATCTTTTTTGCATAATTGTTGTTTTAAAAAAAAGACTTGGAGATCTTGAAAAACATGTTTGAAGACTGAGGCTAAAGTGCATGAATTGTTCAGTTTCAAAAGTTTGGTAACAATGATTTCCTACTATTACTATATATATATATATATATAGTTCTCTATATTTTGTTTACAAACACATTTGAATTGCTTGAGGTTACCTTTCTTGGTTTCTTTTTGTTTTATAATAAAAAATTTAGTTATCTTATTTTTGTTGGATTATTTACCTTAAGTTTCATCTAACTTTTCTTTTGTTGCAATAGTTTTTGTAGAGATCTTTTGTTGCTTAATTGTTCAGACTTGGATATGTGAATTTTTTTTTTGAAGAAAGATAAAATTATCATTTGAGGTTAAAGGTAAGTTCATAGATGCATACTAATAAATATATTTAGCTTATTTATATTTATAATTATAATAATGATATAACTCTTATAAATTTTATAATTCAATAGTAATTGGTTTATTAATAGATAAATTGAGAAAAAACTAAAAAGTATCGATTTTAAAATAAGAGATAAGATTTAATTTCAATGCCATAAATTTTATTAAAATTTTTTAAATAACAACACCTATTATTTTTTAAGCTCAAAATAAAATATTAACTGTTTTTGTGAATTTTAATAAATTTAATTAACGTGAAAAAATAATTATAAAATTCAATATTGTATTGAAATTATTATTTGATGATTAAATTTAGTGTAAAAATGTAAGAAACAATTTATAATTATAAATAAATATATATAATTTATTATTTAAAAAATTATCACGTCAACCCCGTGCCAAAATTTTAGTTATTATAAAGGTGCATACATGACTAAGAATGAAAGATTTATACGGGATAGGGTAAAGTAGGGTCAGAGAATTACTTCCGTATCCCGTTCTTGCCACTTCCCGCAAAATTCTACATTTTCCCCATGGATTCCAAGGGATTGGCGTGGATTTTGTTTCCTATAGAGAATTCTTCTGTTTTTCTTAATTTTAATTTTTAATAAAAATGTTCATATAGTTAAGTCGTATAAATTAATTTTTAACTAAATAGTTTTAATGAAAAATAGTCTACCAAAAAAAAAAAAATCTATTATGAACATAAGAAAATTTAATAAAATTTTTATGAAAAAAAAAATTACAAATTTAATGTACAAACATTTACATTTTCCATATCCGTTTAACTTGGAGAGAATTTTTCTACCCTCCCCATAAAATAGAAATCTCTACTAAAAAGTCATTGTTTTGAATTTTTCCACTTAAATTAAAATGTAAAATAAATTAATTTAAGAAGACACTTAATTATGGCGTGTTTGGGGAAGGGTAATGATAATGATTAAGAAGTGAATGAGAATTAGGAGGAGAAAAAGGGAGGAGATGATAATTTGCATTTGGGGCGATGTGAATGATTATGGAAAAAAATAAAATAATAAATATGATAGAGAGTGAAAAATAGTGATCTAATGTATAAAAAGTTGTTGAGGGGAGAATAAAAAGTAATTAGAAGGAGAATGAAATATGCGATTTTTGAAAAACGCGATTATGGGAAGAATGATTCCTGATAGCCCAAACATGAAGAATCATTCTTATTCTCATTCTCATTTCCATTATGTCCATTATTTTTAATGGCACAAGCACACTCTTAATCATCAAAGCAACGCTAAATTAGTTGTTTCTTACCGGGCGTGTCGATGACGTTTACTACTTGTCCATCTTTCTTTACACATGTTTGCAACTGGGAACTCTTTGTAATGCCTGATGAACTTTTTTTTGACTCGAATACTTTCTTTCCAAGAATAGTGTTTCCAGTTGCACTTTTCCCATTTCCAGTACGACCCATTAACACCAGAGTTACACGAGGAATAGCCGCCGCCATTGATAATTAATATATATTCAAAATTGTTTAATTAATATTGTGAGAAAGAGAGAGAGAGAATTTAAAGCCAAATTGGTGCGGTAAAAAAATAATAAAAATATTCCCTATTTATAGAGCCATGAAATTCACAATGTCATTGTCACTTTGATTAGTAAATGGGAATTTAAGCAAAGCTGAAGTACTCTAAGTATAAATCCTAAACTTAATTAAGCACCTGAGTTTGACGGACTCACAAGGACGGAATCTAAATGGAGTACATAACTTACTAAATTCATCTCAAACGATAAAATAAAGGAATTTTCGCATGAATAAATGCTTTAAGAAAAATTAAAACTTTCTTTTTTACTTCAACTAATCCGAATTTCTTAAGACGTGTTTAGATGAAGTTTTGAAGAGTAATTAGTTTGAGGACTTAGTTTGAGAAGTTATTTTGAATAGTTAAAAATTGAGAGTTTGCAGCCAAAAACTTGTTTGGATGTAGGTTTTTTTTTGTATAGGGTTTAGAGTGAAAACCTTGTTTAGATGTATATTAAAATTAGTAGTTATTTTGAGTAGTTAAAAAAAGAATGATTAAAAATGAATAGCTAAAAATGAATTATTTTGATTAGAAATGAGTGGTTCGGAAATGAGAAGTTATATTAAGTAGTTATAAATGAATTATTAAAAATGAGTAGATAAAAATGAGGAATTATTTTTAATAGTAAAAATGAGAAGTTATTTTGAGTAGTTACAAAAACAAATGTTGGTGTATTTTTTTTAGGAGGAGTTAGTAAATTCTCCTTAAATATAGCAAATAGACACCCCCTAGTTTATCAGATCTTACTTATCTATTGGAAAATCTGATAAAATATCTAACAATATTTAAATACTTTAAAGGGCTTCTTTTAGGAATAATCCAATTAGATATAGTAATTACAAAAGTAGAAAAAAAAACTAGCAAATCTAATTTTCTATTAAACATTAAAAAATACGAAATAATACCAAATACCATCATACGCTCCTCATTAAATGCATATAGTTTATTTGGTATTATTAAATAAATAAGGAAAGATTTTTTAAAAAAAAATCACCCAATTTACTACCCCTGATTTTAATGTCCATATCATTTAACACCAAATCTGTCAACCTCTCATATTAAAGACCTGACTTCTTTCACATGATTTGTATGCCATTAACGGTTTCTGAAGCTCTCGGCTAGAAGAAAAATTGTGGTCTTTTCATTGCAGATAACACTGTATGAAGACCTAATTTCAGCAAGCAAATCGCCCGCCATTCCGTCATCCACATACTACAAGTATTATTCTTAAGATTTTGGCCCATAAACTATATTGTTAATCGATTTCTTAGGGTTTCGACAGAAAATTGGGAATTTCATTTAGGGTCAATGAATCTGTAAAAACAACAACTGTTCAGACCGTTCGTCTTCAACAAACAATACGAGTTTTATAGAAGTGACTTCGTTTTCAAGGTACTATTCGTAATGTATGTTCTTTAGGTTTTATGTCTCTAAATTGATGAAGTTTCCGACTGCGTTGTGGATTGTTTATGTATCGATTTCTGAGTTTTGTTAAATACATGTACTATATAATGCATGTATTGTATCTATTTCTGTGGACAAGTTGTGTATGGATTTCTCGGTTTTGTTATTGGGGTTTTCGATTTTCGTTTATGATTTGGGGATTTTGGGGTTTTTTCTTGTGTTGTGTACTGTTTGTGTGTCGATTTATGTTGTGTTATATGCATGTAGTGTATAAGTATTGTATGTATACGTATGGTACTATCGGTGTTGTTGTTTCGATTTGGAATTATGAAATATTATCAAAGAAAGCAACACCACAGATTGAACACAGTGTGTGTACCGTATTAATGTGTGTTATTAATCTGCTCTATTGATTTATTATACTGTATTACTCTTTATTTTGATATTTGGCCTGGATTGTATAATAATTGATGTATTAATTGTCAGATACACAACATGGTGAAGTCTGAAAAATAGTCCAATAAGAAGCTATGACTGATGCAATGGTGGAAACTACAATGGAACCAAAAGAAGCTATGGTTAGAGGTGGAATTGAAAGATGTAGCTTGAAGACTTTATGTTTTGGCTATTTTAATGTTGTTAAACAATAATTCTCCTTGTTTTTTTTTATTTAATGAATGGATGGTTAAAATTCTTTTGTTATTGATATACCATTTAATGTTAACAATTGGTTTCCCAAATGTTTCTTGATGTGTTGTTGTAATACATTAGTATAGAAAACTTTGATACTTATGTAGTTTATAAAGGTAAATACATGGTGCAAAATCAATTTGACTGAAATAATATGGTATTATTAAGTGCAAAATCTTTGTACCAATGAAATTGCAATACAATATTTACTACAAATAATAAGAAAGTTCAGTAAAAATTATTTAACCAATCAAAACACATGTTGATGAAACTCATACTACAAATGTATTAAGAAATGAAACAAAAAAATCAAAATAAATGGTTTATTGGGTAAATGAATTTCATAAAGATTTAACATTATAAACATAAACTGTTGTTCTCTAATAAAATATTAATACTATTTTTATAAAACTATTAATATTGTTACTAATAGTATATATTAATTTCATCGTTTACATCCTTGCAAATTTAGGGTTATAATATAAATGGATACACACATATGATATTGTATAATAACTCACAAATAATACAATTTAGGTATTATAATAAATATATATTGTATTTATGTAATGTACATTATAATACAATATTATTATTTATGTTATGAGTTAGATAGTATTATAGTAACCGTATTATTTTTATCTTCTTCATTCGTGCGAATTAGGATTTCATGAGAGCATCGCCATCAATCACGATGATGTTGGTGCACTGTAGAAATCTACAACAAATCATCATGAGTAATACAGTATTACAGTTAAACCATATTATTTTCATCTTCTTCCTTCGTGCCAATTAGGGTTTCTTGAATGTGCCGTTGTAACGGTCCAGGTTTTCATTTCGGTTTCCCAGGTATGTTCGGTTGCTTATTCATTTGTTTAGTTGAGCCGTTAGAGCAGTTTGAGCCTTTAGGGGAATTTTAATAATTTTTCCTTCGAGGTCATTTTTGTAATTAATCAGAGTTTCAAGGCTGTTTCTGTTATTTACTAAGTTCGGGTTACTTTTGTGGTTTCAGGTTTCCAAGGCTAGTCTTGGAGAGTGAAGTCCGAGTTAGTTTTGCAAATAACTTGTTTGAGGGATAGTTTTAAATAGGGGGAAAGGAGTTATTTTAATTAAATTAAAGGAACTAAACAAAAAAGAAATTGTTTTGGTTTTTTCGATCCCTCAAACCTTCTTCTTTTTCTCCATAGCCACAAGCACCACGAGAAACCTCTCCCCTTGCCATTTTCTTCTTCTTCTCCCTTGTTCCTTGTCGAGATCACCATCATCGAGGAGTCCATCGTTGATTGCAGCTCATCACCCGCCCAAGCCCTTGAGGCCAGCCTCGGAGCCTCGCCCTCGACGCACGCAAGCCAAGCCCCATGCCAGCCACTGATCGCAACGCCCAGGCTCGCGTGCATCACCTACACACTATCGCACACGAGCCCAGCGGCTCCATCGCTGCCCAAGCACGGGACGCCCCGCCGAGAAGCTTACCACGCGCACAACCCGTTCACGCCACAAGGCCACACGCCCATGTTGCCCTACCCCGCACGGTCCACAGCCCTCACGTGCGTGCCCTCGCCTTTCTTCCATGCTAGCTACAGCCTTCGACTCGCAAACTATCGTGCCGCCCAGCCCTTGCGCCCGCACACCCCTATCGAGGCTTGTGCCTGCCTAGACCCCTTATTGCTTAGGGGTTGTGTCTCCTTGGTTTTGGGTAACTTCTTGAACCTTGTTCGTTGATTACTTAGTTATTTGTTGGCTGCTTAGATGTTAATGGTTTGCTTGTTATTATTGTTATGCCTAGGTTGTTTGTCGTATTGGTTCTACAGCTCAAGAAGCACCGTTTACCTGTTGTTTGTTCTACTTGTCCTAGGTAAGGATTTCTTACCGGGTTTGTGTGGGCCCTACAAAACGTACTTGGATTGAATTCTTGTTGCATGTTTACTATTTACGAGCATGTTAGTGGATAGGATTGTATGCTGCTCTTAGTGGATAGGATTGTATGCTGCTCAGTTTCTTGCTAGCATGTGTTGTTTCCTGTGTCTACATGTTAGTGTCACGCTAGGTTTGATCTTTCCGACATGCGTTGTGATCCTGTTGATAAGCTTCTAGTGTCATGCTAGGTTATATCTACTGTTGAGCATGTGTTGATCTGTCAGGAAACGAGTTTGAGTATTCTTAGTTAGCACTTGTTAGGCTGTCATCATCTAGAGGCTGAGAGCGGACAAAACGTACTTTGTCCCCCTAGGTCGGGACCAGCGAGGACAGGTTCCCGCCCCTAGCAGTCGGGTGTGGTCTATCTAACCACGACGGCATAAGCCTAGTCTGTAGCCTGCTAGAGCGAAACCCTTCCTTGGTAAAAGCCTGCCATGGACTATTTTTAGCTTCAGGCGACGGTGGTTTTCAGGCTTTCGAGTCTTTAGGCATGCATACCTTGACCGACGTAGTTTATCTTAGGCCCCCACATTTACACAGTTTGTAGTAGCATGCGATGTGCGCACACACGCATTAGGCGCCGGGAGGAGAGCTTCTTCGGGCTAATGTCGTTAGTGCACCTCTTCTTTTTCGAGTTTAGAGCCTGACACCGGGTACTCTCCCAAGTGTCCTAGGATCAATTAAGAGAGCTGATCTGGATCATTTTTTAGAATTGGTCACTTGGCCGATGGTATGAGACTCTCAAGGATTATTTGTTTAGGATCAATTTTGAGAGCTGGTCATTTGGCCGATGGTAAGAAACCTTCGAGGATAATAGTTCGGGATTAGTTGAGAGATCTGATCATTAGGCCAATAGTAGGAGACTCCCAAGGACTCATGAGTTGTGTTAACAACCCAAAGCAAAGATTCTTTGTTGGTAACTGTTTGCTTGTATACTAAGATTCTAGATGATTTGATGTTTCGTATTGTACTCGATTGAAGATTCTTACTGAGTGCTTTATACGCACCCTTATTTTTTATAGTTTCCTTCAGGTAACTTGGGACAGCACCGGGACGGCTAGCGGAGGAGCTGAATGATCATGGGAGCTGTCGACGCCTCTGTTTTTATGTCTCTATTTATTTCAACATGTAGTTGGACACGGAGTCCGTAGGAGATTCATATAATGTTGTTTATGTTGTTTTGATTGATGTTTTTAATAAATTACTGGTCAGGATCTGTTTTTTTTAATTAGCTTTAACCCTTGGATGTTTTAATTGAAAGAATTTTTTATTTACAAGGATGTCATTATTGTTTTTAAATGTTTTTATTCACATGCATGCTGAGTAAGAACCAGGTTTAGGACAGGTTTAGAGTTGGGTTCTTACAGCCGCCGTCAATCACCGACGTTGGTGCACTGTATAAATCTACAAGAAATCATCCATGGAATCAATTTTTTTTTTCTCGAAATTAGTACATAACTATACTGTCTGTAAAGAATTGAATCTTGTCGGAATAATGAAAATTTTCGATAAAACAATTCATACGAAAAATCTTGTCAACGTTGAAATAGAGTTCTGAAAATGGGGTTGAAGAATTGAGTTTTAATCGCAGAAAATTAGTCTTTCTTGGCCGTGAACTTTGTCTTTCTTTGCAAGAAAGATTTCCGCAGGTTGTGGGAAAAATGACGGCAGAAAATGGGAGATTTATTTTTCGCCTGAAAAAATGGTGGAAGAGGGACTTCTAACGTACGAAGGTGACAAAGTTGCATAATTCAAACGACATTCTTCTAAACGCAAATATTCCAAATGGGTAAGTAACGTGGTTTTTTCCTGATATGCTGGGTCTATAGTAATCTGATTATATCCAAAGTAACGGTCTAGAAAACAGTAATACTTTTGCCCAGCTAGTCTTGGCAACATTTGATCTAAATGACAAAGGAACATGATCCTTTTTCGTGGCTCTATTTAATTTTCTATAGTCCATAAAAATCCTCCATTCAGTCACAATTCTAGTAGATATCAATTCGTTCTTTTCATTGGTGACAACTGTCATTCCTCCTTTCTTAGGTACACATTGAATTGGACTGACTCATTTACTATCTAAGATCTGGTATATTACTCCCACATCCAACCGTTTGATTATTTCTTTCTGCATTACTTCCTTCATTGCAGGATTCAACCTCCTTTGTGGTTCAATTGATCTGAAACCTTTTTTCTAAATTAATCTTGTGCATACAAAACGAAGGGTTGATCCCTTTAAGATCTGCTAAGGTCCATCTTATTGCCTTCTTATGCTTCTTTAGCACTGTTAATAGGAAACTCTCTTTTTATCAAGCTTGGACGAAATGATAATCGACAACGTTTCTCGTTCTCCCAAATATGCATACTTCAAATGCTCAAGTAATGTTTCAATTCAAGATCTGGTGGTTGTACAATTGATGGCTTAATGGATAAAAGCTTTCTGTCCTCCAAGTTAAGAGGGTCAAAATACATACTTGACAAAGTCTCTTTGTCTTTGAATTTTGTTTCTAACAATGCTTCCATCAATAAATCGTTATGCTCATTCTGTAGTTGGTATTATTCTAGCAACGTAACTTCACGTATCTGCTCAATTTCTACATTTATAACATTAATCCTCAAACATTATCGTTTTCCTGCAGGTTGCTTCATAGCTTTAATCATACTGAACTGAATTTCTTGATCATCCATGCGAAAAGTTATTTTTCCCTTATGCACATCTACCAATGTTTCCAGTTTTCAAGAATGGTCTTCGTAAAATGATTGATACTTCTTTATCTACTTCATAATCTAATATGATGAAGTCTACTGGGAATAAAAATTTATCCACTTGCACCAGAACATCTTTTAAGTTTCCCTTCTGGTGTTGTCATTGATTAGTCAGCTAATTGAATTTTTACCTTAGTAGGCTTTGCTTCTTCTATTCCAAAATTCTTGTAAATTGAAAATGGCATTAGGTTTATACTAGCTCCTAAATCATATAGTGTTCGACCTCATTGCTGACCTCTAATTGATATTGGTACAGTGAATGCTCCTAGACCTTTCTCTTTCACTGGTAATTCACTCTTAATTATAGCATTGCATTCAGTATTCAGTGATACTAACTTAAGTTCTTCTAAAATTTCTTTATCTGTGACGAACCCGACCCAAAACATGGTCCTAAACCGGGGTTCTCACTCAGCATGCAAGTTAAATATGATATCAAGCGGTTTAGTGCTCATATTTAAAAACCATTCAAAACATATGAGAAGGGGGAACCCTTAAAACATAAACCACGATTTTCATTTAAACCATCCAACGAAGTAAAACCACGCAGCAGTATTTATAAAATCATACAATACAATTTAAACAACTTTTTAAACAATGTTCCCCTAGGACTCCTGTCCATCTACATGCTTGAATAAAAATGCAACAATAAATGACCGAGTGCCGGCGGCTCCCCATGATCAATCAGCTCCCTCCGCTAGCCCTCCCGGTGTTGTCCCAAGCTACAGAAAGATAAATAAGGGTGAGTATAAAGATACTCGGTAAGAATCCCCAACAGGGGGTACAATACGATACATCCGTCATCTAGCACCTCAACAAGCAAGCAAAGCGGATATCAACACGGATCATAGCTCAACGAGCTCATAAAACAAGATGCGGAGCCATCGAGAAAGTCTCCTACTTCCGCCTAAGCGGGATTGGATACATCGACCAATCCTGGACATCACCGAGGTATCTCGTCACTCGGGGAATACACTCGATCCCTAGAATGTCCTCAAGGGCCTCCTTGCCCTTGCACTAATCTGGACTTACGGAGAGTACCGAAGTCGGGCTCTAACGGAAGGAATGATGTACTCACGACATTAGCCGGGAGCTCTCCGAGGCAAGCAACTAACGGCGTGTGCTGCGTACACCGCATGCTCCTCGCAACTGCGTAAATGCGGGGCCTAAGGGCAAACTACGCCGGCCAGTGCACATGCCTATGACTCGGAAGCGGTGTCGCGATCACGATAGAGCGCGAGGCCCTCGGCGCCATCATGCGGCATGATCCACCGACACGAAGCTAAGAACCGGCCAGGCAGGCTTACACCGATGGCGGGGGGTTCGCTCTAGCAGCTACAAACTAGGCTCGCCGAAGTGGGTAGCTAAGTCCACAACCGGCGGGCGGGTCGGGGTAGCAAGATACGTTATGCTTCGCACACTTTACTCCCGCACGAGCTCTTTGGGACAAAGTACGTTATGTCGCTCGGCCTGCGGATGATGACAAACCCTACAACTCTATCTAAGAGTCTGAGCAAAATCAATGATTCTGGCTAGCAAGCAATGACCGACATAAATCACATTACCTAGCATGATACTACAACTTAAGCGGGAATCACAAGCATCTTTGTGAGAACAAACCTAGCATGGCACTAACATGTAAAATCAGGCAAACATGCTAGCAAGAATTCAATCAACTGCTCTATCTCTAACATGCTCATAACAATCAGCAAACAAGCAAGGCATATCGAGACATATCGCAGGGTCCACACAACCACGGTAAGAAATCCTTACGGAACAAGCGAGAAAAACAATAATTATAATAAATCTCTGAGCGAATCCTCGAGCCTCTAATCGATCCCGAACGGCTGAACATCAAACAAAGCACCCAAATCACATACATAAATGGCCCCCAATAAATCCATAACCAAAGCGACCAATAAACTGGGCCCAACGAAGAAAAGATCGGGAAATACCATCCGAGAAGCCACAAGGCTCGGGCCAACCAGCACACAACAGGGCAGGCTGGGCACAGGGGCTGGGCTGGCTGGGAACATGGCAGGCGCTGGGGCGAGGCGAGGGCGCGGAGAGCACTGGCCGTGGCCATTGTGCGCGCGGCAAGATGAGGACGGCAGGCGCGGGCGCGAGCTCGGCAAGCACAGGGCGCGCGCGAGGCGACGCGAGGCGACGGGCTCGGGGCGCTCGATCTGGCACGGCACTGTGCGAGGCGCGGCGAGCTACTGTGGCGCACGACGGCACGGGTCGGGCGACTCGGACGGTGGCGAGGCGCCGGGCGGCGACGCAGGGCACAGGGCGACGGGCTTGGCGGCGGTGGCAGGCTGGGCTTACAAGCGCACGCGAAGGGCGAGAGTGGGGCGCAGGCGGGAGGAGAGGGCCAAGGGGGGGGGGGCTCGGGCTGGAGGAGAGAGAAAGGGGGAAAAAAATGAGATTTTTTTTTTTTTTTTTTTTTTTTTTTTTTTTTTTTTTCTCTTTTATTCTTATCCAAACTTAAATCCAACTTTATCCAAATAAATCCAATTTTATCCATTTTCCAAATTTTCCAAAAATCCTTAAAATCCTTAAATCTCATTTCCTGGCTTCCTCCTTCGAGACCCGACTGAAGCAACCTTTCCAAACAACAAATCTCACTGAAATCAACCTCCCAAACCAACACTGAAGGCCCGTCTCGAATCCCGAAGGAAACACCCAAACAACCATCATTTTGCCCAAAACCCAAATCACAACCGAACTCCCAAACAAATAGCCCAAACATCTCGGGACTCGCAGCCCACAACAAACAAGCCTCAACAAAGGCATGAGCTGCCTCGAAGCCCTGAAAAACCACAAATCCTGCCCAGGGAGCAAAAAGACCAAAATGCCCCTAAGGGTCCAAACAGCTCTAACGGCCCAACCGAACCACTGAATCTGAACCGGAAGCTCCTCGAGAACTGGGATAGAAAACTGGGCCTTTACATTATCCAAGAATGCCTCTTTCAGAAATTTCATGTAATTAGGCATTTGCTTGAAAGTTTCTAACAATGGAATGTTTATCTGAATTTCACTCAAGATGCTTACAAATTTCTTGTACTGCTTCATATCTTGCCTTCTTTTCTTGAGCTTTTGAGGAAATGGTGAAGGAGGTCGTGTAAATTCAACTTCCTCAATAACTTTTCTCTTCTCAGAAACTTACTTGAACTAGTAATAATTTCTCCTTGACTTTTCTGTTATGCTACTGAAATACTGTTTACTTCAAAAGGTATTGCTTTTGAAATTGCTTTGACATAATGCTCATCATTTTTCTCATCATCATCAACCTTTCCGACATTTTTTAGAATATCTTCCCTTCCAGTAGTTTTTATTTCACGACTTTCAACAAGTTCAATAAACTTGACTTGTTCCTTTCCTTCCCTTTGGTGGAATTCAATATCAGCTAGCAATGTCCCTACTAGTCTCTATTTCAACTCTTTTGCCAACTATCCCATTTGAATTTCAAGATTCCTCATTGTTGTTTGATGTTCTTAAAGAGCTGTCTCTGTTTTACTCATGAAATATTTCATCATATTTTCCATTGCATTTCCAGATAAATGTTGTTGCATTCCTACTCTTTAATGTTGATTGTTCTAATAAACGTTTTGTCCTTGGTAATACGGCAGTGGTGGTGCAGTAATTCTTGGTTGCACTTCTTCTATCCTTAGCTGTATATAACCTTGCGTACTAGGATTTGCGATATTATTTTGATTACTCCATGAAAAATTTGGATGATACTTCGTCCCTGCATTGTAAGTTTTTGAGTACGGATTGAACTGCCGAGTTCCTTGCACATTCCCTATATAGCATACTGACGATGTATTGTGAGAGTAAAATTCATAAGTATGCATCCCCACATACTACACACGTTTCCATCACTCTCTGTCCAGTTGCTGCTGCATTTTGTAATAGACTAACGTTTTGCACTGAAGCAACTCCTTGACTAGGACCATGCATATTTTTCAACAAACTTGTCATAACTGCCATTAGTTCACTCAGCGCACTTGCTTCATTCACTTCAAATCTTGCAACTATACTATTTCCTGATCTTCTAATGTTTCTCCACTGACAGTTGTTTTGTGCTATATTCTCTATTATCTCATGTGCCTGATTATAGGTTTTCTTCAATAAAACACCATTTTCTGAAGCATCTAGGATCAATTGTGAATTTTGATCCAAACCATAATAAAAATTCTCTATCTGCAAATAGTAAGGTATACCATGATGTGGAGTGCTTTTCAACAATGCCTTAAAACTCTCCCAAGCTTTAGTGATCGATTCATCATCTCTTTTTTCAAATGCTATGATTTCATTTCTAATCTTTATATTCCGCATTTGAGGAAAGAATTTCAACAAAAATTTCTCTGCCATATTGTTCCATGTTGTCAAATCTTCATCCTCTAAACTATCTAGTCATGCTTTCGCATTATCTCTCAGAGAAAAATTGAAAAGTTTTAATCTCAGGTCATCTTGCGTCACATCTGGAATCTTAAATGAGTCACACACATTCATAAATGCTCGTAAATGCTGGTGTGGATCTTCTATTGCTAATCCTTGAAATTGACCTATATTCTGCAACATTGAAAACATAACTGGTTTAGGCTCAAATGATCTTGCTACAATCTCTGACCTAATGATTCCTCTTTGTAAATCGCCTACGTCTTGCGTAGCATAATTTCGTAAGGCTCTATCTCGATCATTCGAAATAATGATTGGATCAACCCATTGTTTATCAACTCTATTTGCTCCAGTAGGAGGATTATCTTGCTCGTGATGCTATTGCTCTTTTCTAGCAGACATTCTTCTATTTTCTCTGATTCTTCTATGTAGTGTTCTTTCCAATTCATGATCGATTTCAATGTCTATTTCTCTCCTGACCATACACGAGAATGCTCCTGCACAAGTAACTAATTAGTTAATTTGCTTCAACGTTTCTACTATATTCTCAAACTAATTCTGAAAAATAAAAACAATCAAACACAATCCTCGACAACGGCGCCAAAAATTTGTCCGGATTATTTAAACACACGACCGGTTTATGCTTAAGAGATGTTATAGCATAAATCAGTTCAAAATGTAAAAATTCTTAAGCATATATGCGCAAGCGTACACAGTCATTGTTGTAGCAAATTTTACTCTCTCAAGGTCATCTCCTCAGGGTTTGGGTGTTGAATTTCAATTTCTTCCTAAGATTGAGAATACATGAGGGTGAGATGATATTGTAAGTGAATTAACAAATAAAATGCTAGAGCGGACAATGAAATCGAATGCTTCAGCGACAATGCAATACAAATAAGTAGTATGATTGAGTAAACAAATTAACATTCAAATTAAATGATCAAAATGAATTAGGCGTTTTAAGAGGAAATTTGCTTCAACATCAAGATTTACTGGTAAGAAGTGAATTTATGATATACTCTTACTCTGCTCTCTCTCGAGTTTACAACATTCAATTATAAACAGAGTCAACAACATTAGTGAAATCGTTATCTCTAACAGATCTCTAAATTGCAAGGAACTTAAACAAACCTAATGTTATCCTGTGCAAGTCCACTCTATCTCGTTCCTCTCGAAATCTATTATTCCACACATTCATGCACAAATGCTACAAAATTCCTAAAAAATCTGTTCTACTAAGAAAATTGTAGAACTCAACAAATTGCTAACACATTCTAAATCTTTAATCACAACTTCGCAATTCATATTATCAAATCAGGGGTTTCTTCTTAAAATATACTCAATACTTCAACAAATACTATCAATTCTTGAGAGTAATCAGGGCACAACAATGATTTATGGTTCTAAAATTTAGATAGAAGAGCTGGTATGACAACACCTAATCTCAATGGTCGATTAGCTGTGTACCAATCTATCAATCAGGATCTTTAGAGTGTTTTATTTTCCTTTGTTGTATTATAGTCCAAGTTGGTTAGTAAATTGTGGGCAGTTGAGCATATGATGTTTTATGTGTGCATGAAGCTCAAGAATAACTAGATTCATGCAACACAGTAAGAAATCTTCTCAACAATAGGTGAGAATCCTTGAATGAGATCTCATGTATGTGTTTTCCTGAATATGTTGCAAGGCTGATTAATTGTATGGTTAATAATTATTAGAGTTTATGGAAAATTGGAAGTTGTTAGTTGCTGCTTAGATTGGTAGGGGCATCCTTACAAAGCTTAAAATGTTGATGTTTGATATGGAATGTATGCTGCATAGGTGAATATTAGAACAAGTAATGTATTGAATGTTTTGATTTGTTGACCAGTTGGGTAAGTGATATCCTTTAAATAGAGCATAAATTAAGCTAGTTTATTATGTATTTTTCTAAGGTTCAAGGGAAATAATTGAGCTATAAAAGACATATTGCAAGTAAAACTGTTAGAAATCACACGCATTCATCATTAGGCATAACAAAAGCTCTTTTAAAGATAAAAAAAGAATAAACTATGAAAAATGCGATGTAATGCAGGAAACACGAAACTTAGGCACTAGAGAACAAATCAATCCAAATAGAGAAATACAAACACAACATGATGGAATCACGAGGCAGTCGCGTTCGAAGAATCACTCCAAACAAGGAAAGAACATAAAATTGTAGGATCGAAAGGCAACATTAGAGGGGGGGTGAATAGGGCTTGCCAACATTTTAGTTATTTAAAAATATACTTTTAAGATCTAAACTTTGTTAATCTAAAATCACCCAACAAGCAATTATAATATGTAAGAATTGAAACCACAAAAAGTAAAAGTTAAGGGAAGAGAGAACGACACCGAAGTTTATAGTGGTTCGAAAATCCTACTCCACTATCCAAGACTACTTCTTGGGTATTTTACTAGGCGATCCTCTTGCGGGTGAGAACCAAACTGACACTACCCACTTTTTCCTAGGCTAAAGAGAAACCTAAATTCTTTTCACGGGTTCATGATTAAACCACTTTTACCCTCTTTTTTAAGGCTAAAGAGAAACCAAAATTCTTTTACTGATTCAGGATTAAACCATTTGTATCTTCTCACAACCCAAGGTGTACCCCACACCTTAATAAAAATCCCAAAGAAAAAAAAAATGAAATCTTACACTATACCTCTCGTAGGCAAAATACACAAGTTAAGCGTTGACAGCTTCTTCACAAAATTTGTGATGTGCCTATTCAAGAATGTGTGAAGCAAATGATACTTTTTGAAACTTTGAGAATGATAATGTTGCTGTATTTTTTTTTTTATAGAGGCTATGGATTTTAAAGGGAGAAGATGAAAAGGTGCCCGTTGGATTTAGGGCAAAATGATCGACGGTCGAGATTTTATGAAGATATGATGAAATGGTGACCATTGAATTTAGGAAAAATGTGTATATGGCTGAGATTGAATGATTAGAAGATGAAATGAGTTTGGGTTAAAAATAAAACAATTTGAAAATGAAAAACCCGTTTTCTTTCATAGGCGATTTTTCTTCAAATCTTCATTTGTTCATATCTTCTTCATTTTAACTCTGATTTGCATGATTCAAAATGCGTTGAAATCGTCTCTCCAAGATCTACATAAGAAACACTTAAAAACTCCAAAAATATCAGTAAAAAAAAATTTGAGCTTGTTATCATCAAAATATTAATTAATTAAAATTAATTAATTTAAGTAGGGGCCAAAAAGCCAACAAAAATTAATCAAACAACCAATCCAGCTTCAATAAAAAATATTCCAGTAGCAACTAGAAGATTCCAACCGGCTCATCCAAACTTCCTAGCCAAATCATCTCTATTAATAGAAGGAAAGAAGCTACAAACGATGAGTTGGTCGGTTGGCCAGAAGCTAATTCATATGAAGAAGCAACTAGTGATGTCGTAAGAGCCGATGACAAGGAGTCTGCACATTTCACATCCGCACCAATTCCTTTCTATTAATATTTTCTTTTTTTTTAGTACGAGTAGATCATAGAGCAGTAGACAACTTTTACTATTGAAATATCTAAATTTCCCTTATTATTCGTTGTTCATTTCTATGTCACATTAGTCAGAGATTAGGTAAGAATTTGTATGTAGAATGCATATTGAAACTATAGGTTTTTAGCTTTTACACTGTTGCAATTTTAATTCTAAGTATTCGTCGATTAGCTACCCACGTATGCTAACCTTTAGTAAGCTTGGAAGAGGAAACTAGAGGCATGTCCAGTATGTTACGATAGATTCAATGTGAGATCTTCACATTATTTGAGGTGTTAGGAATAACCTTACTATTGCATGCGTCGCCCAGGTTTAGTATGAAAGCCGTTGTGGAAGCCAGGTTAATCATAAATCAAATAAGTGCGAAAACACTTTTTTAGACAGGGAAATATGAAAGCTAATTACCGTTATTGTATATTTAGTGTCTTCTACATCCACAATTTTTACCTACGCTCATTATTTTATTCCATATCTAGAGTTGTAGAAAAACCCAACAATTATCAAACACATGCTTTTTATTTATTCGCATAACTCTTAAGGTAATAAAAGTTAATTATAGACAATCCCTGAAGAGAACGATAAAATAAATACTTATCACTTGCTACATTCTGATTGCGTATACTTGTGTGTAGCGATTCCGAAGCCACACTTAGCAATAGAAAGGCTAAGATTAGAAATCATTCATTACGTAGATATAATTGCATCGAAAAATGCAAACCAGTAAAGTATTCTACAAGTGTGACTTGTGTGATCTTGTTGAACATAATTAAGTTATGTAGCCTATATTGTGGGTAGTTGGGAGATGCATGATTTTCAGGTAAGTTATATTTTGCATTGTTTCTTGCATTCGAAGTTTGAGAAGATCGCATCACCCTTTCAAGATGGGGGAGGGGTGAGAAGGAGGATGAACAATAATTTGGCTTGAAGGAAGTGTGAGGTGTGATATCTCGACCCTCGTGCTTAAACAAAGTGTGGTGGGAGGTCGGCAAGCAAGGTGAGTTGTGGATGATACGGGGATTGCATTCCATGAGAATGGTGCAAAGGAAAGAGTGGGCTAGGGTGTGGCCATAATGAGGGTGTGTGGTGAGGTATGGATGCGTTTTAAGTGAGTAAGAGAGCCTTCCTTCGGACTGTTTTAATCTTCACTTGAATGTTGTTTGTTTTCTCTCATAATGTTGTTGTTGTAGGTACCTTTCGAAGAGCAACAAGGAGGCCACGAATCTTGTCGAGCATATTATAAATACGATTTCGAGGTCGCGGTCCAAGGAATTATAAATGGTTAATGTACATTTAGTTTTTTTACTGAGATTGTAGACTTGAGTACGTTGCGGTGAACTTAAACTTTCAGATGAATAATGTAAGAGAATTACAGCTATTTGATCTGTGTTAGGAAGGTCGTATGTATATTTGATCTGGAAATATCAATCTAACAGGGTGCTTGAAATATTTTGCAATAGACCATAGAGAAGAGTGTTACCTGAATTGTTAGAAATGAAGAGTTATTTTTAATAGTAAAAATGATGAATTATTTTGAGTAATAATAAAAACTCGTTTGAATTTAACTTTTCAAGAAAGAGTTAGTAAATCTCCAATCTAAATCATCATTGATTATGGCAAACAAACACCCCCAATAAGTCAACCACAACCAATATAGATAGAATATTTTGAAATTCTTTATTAATATGAGCCGGACAGACACGATACAATATATAAACTACAACATAATTCATTATACATAGAGCATTTCACATGTTAGGACAGACCATTTATTATAGCTTAAAGCACACATAGATATAGATCATTATTTGAACTCAAACAATAGTACAGATCGTTACTTCAATTGGCCTTAGAAGTGCAGCAAGGATTTCTTTGTTCTTTTCTTGAATTTGCTTTTCCATAGCTTGGAGTCTCTCTTCCGCCTGCCGCCTCGCTTCTCTCTCTTCAGCTATTTGCTTTTCAAGCTTGCTTCTTACCTCTTCTAATTTATCCTCAAGCTTTGAGCTTAAAAATAAGCTGTGTGTGAAGGGCTGGCCTCCATTTTGGGCTACCACTTCATTTACCATGGTTAAAAGATTATTTACTTGCTCTGCCTTTTTCGAACCGCTCCGAGTTTTGTTGTCGAAAAGAAGGCACCGGTTTTTGCAGGCCGTTAGAATGTCCTTCAGGGCCATGGGACACTCCCGCAAGTAATCTTCGAAGGTGACGTCCTCATCTTCGTCAAATTCGTCACCACCTGTGAAAACTACGATGGCGTAATCTAGGATTTTTGATCCGAATAGATTTTTTAGGGTTTTGACTGTGGCTTCTTCTTCTTGGGAGAATCGGTTTTTTACTGAGAAAACCAAAAGAATTGCGTGGATCCCATTGCTTGCCAAATCAATGCATTTCACTATTTCTCTTGTGAGGTAGTCAGTTCCAGACGATGAATCGAACAACCCTACATATTTTATTATATTAGATAGTTAGTCAAACATTTTTATAATTTAATTCATCTATATAATATAGATATGATATGATCGAAATATCACTTTTGTTGGTCTAGTTTAAAAGTTGTTTCATTTGAAAAATCGGTCTCATATCAATAAAAATGTTTCTCACGTATAAATTCATAATTTTCTACTTATGAATGTTGGATAGTGGTCTAATTCTCAACAACTACCTCCTGAGCAAAATACACTATCAAGCCTCTGGCAAATAGTCATCTCTCTGAAGTACACTATAATTGATTTTCACACAACTTTATGCAACATTTATGAATTTTGATGACCAGACAAATTCAGAGGCGTAGTTATGATACCACTTGCTACGGACATCCCTTAAAATATTACCACATTACTATAATATTGTTCTTTTGGACAATTAATTTATATGACTTTTTTTTAATTATATTACTAAAAAAACCTCCTACCAAAAGGTCGATCGTCACTCACTTATAAAGTCATAAAGAATTTTGTGATGAACTAGATTCACAAAAAAACAATGAAACCATTGCGTCATTTGACACATTCGATTAAACTTATAAACTTATAAGGATTTGACTGTAAGATATAATGGTCTATTTAATTTAATCGATTTGTATTCACTAAATATTAAAATTAATTAATCTATGTATGACAACTTCGATAAATTTTTTTAACCACTTTATAAATTATAGAAATGTATGTCTTCTCGTATTGAAATTATTATTATTAAATTAATATTTATTAAAATTAACTTAAACTGTAAACTGACTTTAAATTTTATTGATAGTGATATATTAAAATTGAAAATCTAAAAATATGAGAAGAAAAAACAGGTGTTGAAGTGTGCTTAATACGAGTTTTTTAAGGGTTTTAAAAATGGTTAAAAGTACTTTGAGGAAAACCAAAAGAAACGAAAAGATCACATTTGGTTAAAATTTTAAAGTGGGAAAATTATTTTTTAGTTAAAATTAAGGATGAGTACTGCAAACCATGCATAAAAATCGATAAATTTTGATAATTAAACCTAATTTATAGATTTCAATTAAAATAAATATTTCATATTTAGATTCGAATCTCTCTTCTCCAATGTTGGTATAAAAAAAATTTATATTTTATTAGGAATAAAATATTTTTAAAAAGTTGGTATAACTTTTTTTTTTTTTGGTAAAGAAAGTTGGTATAACTAAAATAGAATATCTACCACCAATTTTCTTTTCAAAATAATTTTTCTAATATTTTTATTTATATAAAAATTTATGTGGCATACTAATGTGTAAAATATAGACTTACCCTTCTTCTAAAAAAAAAAAATAATAATAATAATATAGACTTACCCTTGCTTAAAAAAAATAGACTTACCCTATATATTCATGGGTATGAAAGATTTTTTTTTTCAAGATAAAAAAAATATTGCGTATTAGTAAATATAGTAACTCAATTGTATCTTTTCAGATATGTAGGTTTATAAATTATTTTTGGGCACCTAGTTTGATAGGTTTGTGTAATTTGTTTTTCTTTTATATGTATCTATTGATATATTTATTAGTGTCATAATCATAAACATAAATTAAGATTATAGGACTATCTTTTCTTTTCTTTTTTTTTTGGTTTATGCTAAGAATTTATTATATGAATAATTAGCAGCTCCTACCTACCACTCATATTGAGATTTTGGGATGATCAAACATAAATTGGATTTAAATTTCATATTATAATATTATATTAGATTAACATAAAGTTGATAAGGAAAATAATTCTTCTATCTTATTAATGAGAGTAGATGTCAATACAATCTTCAAGAATTAAATTCTAATGTCAAAAAGAAAAAAAAAATTCTAGCTTTTTCGTATCTAAATTCAAACATTTTAGAATTTAGACAAAATTTATAATTTACTCATTCAATGGTAAAATTGTTGTTACTCATCTTTCTTTTTTTAAGGAAATAATAACATTTTTCAAAAAAAGAAAACTACAAAATTAATTAATTCATACCGGGAGTGTCGATGACATTTACTACTAGCCCATCTTGTTGTTGAGATGTCTGAATCTCTGAGCTTTTTGTAATGCCAGATGAACTTTTTTTCGATGTAAATGCTTTTTTTCCAAGAATAGTGTTTCCAGTTGCACTTTTACCATTTCCGGTACGACCCATCAAAACCAGAGTTACCACGGAACCTTCCATTTAATTAATAATTAAGATCAAATAATCACACACAACACTATAGAGAAAATTTAAACACAAATTGTTACCGTAAATAAAATAAAACATTCCCTCATTTATATAATAATAAAACACACTATTACGATCACTTTTACTGTCACTTTGATGAATAAATTAAAGTTTAAGCAAAGTTGAAGTACTCTAAGTATAAATCCTTAACTTAACCACCACTCAACACCACTTGAATCCAAATGCTTTATCAATTTTCTCTATAAAGATAAAAGAAACGAATTTTCGTACAACAAAACATATTACTAACAAAAGGTAGTTGTAGCTTTATCTTCTAACAGGGGCGGACCTACCTTGAGATATGATCCCCCAAAAATTTTTAAATTTAATATAAAGATTGTATTGTGTATTGAATTTCATATATTATTCATGTGGTCTAACAGTAGCCGACCCCTCCTAAAATATTACCATTCCAAGTTTGATCCCTAGGCATTATATTTTTTTATTTTTTACTTCTTCCTTCTTTTGTTTAATTCATTTAATATATATTCTCTTTCTTCCTTTATTACTTTATATGCGTGTGAGTGTATATATATATTTGTTTCTTCTTTTTTTGTTTCCATAGGTTTTTCCTTTTTATTTGTGTATATTTTCTAATTGTACTCTAAACTTTTCTCCCTCGATCTTTTTAAGTATTTTTTATGAGTTTTTTTTATAAGTATACATCTAACATAAAATATTTACAAATCTACTTTCCTAAGAAAATATTATAAAATCTATTTTCCATTAATGAAATCCCTAATTAATGTAATTATTCATTTACATTAATACCCTCCAAATAATTTAATTAGCATTTCAAATAATAAAGCAAAAAATAAAAAACCCTCTAACTTCCATAACCATTACACCTAAAATTGCTCCACATTAATAGCTTATTTTGTCAAACAAATTTCTCAGTCGTTTTCGTTTCTCAAATCTCTCATCTATGTATTGCGTCCAACCTATAAGTTCTCATCAAAGAAAAATGGTCTTCGTCTTTCAATCTGCGACATTCCATCCTCTTTTTCGATGTATTTTCAATCGGAATCACATTTGAAAAGGAAGAAGAAGTGGACATACCGTTCATATGGATATGATTTTAGTTTGGAATTTCAATTAGTTGGATTTTATATTTCGTGGTTGGGGTTTTCAAAACAGTAGTTCGATAGCGTTAGTGGGGTTATTAGTAGTTTCAATATGTGTTCTGGTGGTTCGAGAACAAGAATCGTCAATGGTTATTCTGGGGGTATTGTATATTAGGTTCAGATTTTAATGCATGTACAGTTTTGCGATACTACTAATTAGATTTTTACTATTTCTTCTGATATTTAGTTTAATTTGTGTTCAGTATGAGATGTGTTCAATATTTTCTTTTCTGTTCTATGATTCGTGGTTGGGGTCTTCAAACCGTAGGTTAGTTTTTAGGGTTTACGATATTTTTTACTACCATCGGTTCGTAATTTGGTGGTCTGAGAATAAGAATCGACAATGAGTATGAGGGGTGTATTTTTTCTTATATATAGATTTATTTGCATGTACAGTCTATTGCTAATACTGATCGAATTTTCACTATTCCTACTGTTGTTTCTGAATGTTTGAAAAATCTATACTTCTTTTGATATAGTTTAGTCGGGTGTTTTCCTTATTAGGGTATTAATGGAGAAAGCAGGGAAGGGGAAGAGAAATACCACAAAAAACAATTAGACGCAGCCAATGAACACTCGACAAGTCTATAAGTTTGAAACAAAAGAAGGAAAATACGGTCATTACTATAGGCGAGATATTATTTAGTAGATTGTGGTTGTGTGTTCTGTATTATGGAACTTAAGTTTAAGTCATTCCGTAAATACTAACTATTAAAAATTATTGTTTGTTATACTGTATAGTTTTATACTTAGGGTGTTGATACTATGGTATAATTCTGCATGCGATGACAAAGATAATGAGATCTCCTTTCACATCTAAGTTCGGAGATGTCGAAGATAAGAAGGCAAAGAATGCAAATGGCAAAGAAAATGTGGATACGAGAATGGAGAATGTCAAATATAGAAACGATGTAATGGACTTTTGATTGTACAATACGTATCTTCATATACACATGTTGATCGTTGATTATTTGGTAGGTTACACCGTGTAATGTAGGTGACGTTTCCAATGTCAAGAAACAAAAGCTTCTTTCTTGATGCGGTACATTATATAATGTAATGTTCATACCATAGTTTTATGTTAAGTCGAGTGTACACTATGCATAAATGCTCTTTATTGTGAAGTTTAAAGGGTAGGAAATATTTTCTGACAGCCAGCATGCGAAACAACTTGCTAGGAATAGAAAGTCATCAAACAACTTGTTTTACACCTCTTTATTGTTTTATCTGGATTTATGTTCATGATGTTGGAAAAACATAACGTACTTATAGTATTGGAATTTGTTAATATGACTATACAATTTAGAATTGTTTCCCTCTAGCTTTATGCTCGTGCATTTTTAATATGGTCATTTTGTTAGGGATTGTGCCCTAAAGGCCTAGTAGTTTTTATTTAAAACACAAGCATTTAATGTTAGACAAATGTTAAATTTCAGTTATTAATAAAGGTTATTATTTTATTAATCGCATTTAATATACAAACGTCGTTCAAGTTTATCGCATTAATTGGATTAATAGCGATATTCTCATGGTTATTTGGATGTACACTTGGACAAGTATGTGAGACATGCAAGTGGATCTAGTTCCAAGTCAATAACCTAAAACGTCTACAGTATATGACTAAGGTTGTGGCCTAAGTCTTGGTGACACTGTAGGTACAACCTGCTTTGCAAATGCTACAAACAACCTGATCCTGGTTGTTCATGTGGAGACATGTGAGTGGGAGTACCTATGCAAAAATAAGTTTTTGCATAAGACGGGACCAGAAGTTTATGATCGATATAGCAATTCCGTTATAGAATCATATCAACTACTTCACTAAGGATGATCGTATGTCGATGTGATCTTAATTCTGAGTGGGTTGTGAACTCCTACTTTATGAAAGCGTCATTTGATGTGCATGGGTATGACCAGCCAAATAGCGCTGGGTCAATAAGCCCCCCCACGTTGGGGATTACAATAGTGAGTGACTGGGAATGCAACATCACAAGAAGAAATTCACGCCTTCCCGAAATTTGAGGAAGATGTAGAGTTGTTCCCTTAAAAACAGATTCCAGGGCTTGGACAAAGGGATCCCGCCTCTCATTGGCCCAAAAGGACATTGATTTATAGTTGGACTATAAACAGTTGTTCATTTGAGAAATCAGTGGCGCTTAAGGAGAAAGATGTAGTCATAGGGGTAGAACGAATTTTCTGGTCCCAGTTGTGAATTACAAACAAGCTTGTGAAGGATCATATGAAAAATGACAGATTAAATCCGTGGACGTTAACTTGTCATATAGTGCGAAAGAGTTCAGCACAAGGCTTTAGTGGAATAAGCCTGATGTTATCGAATAGGGATCAGATCTTGGGTCATTATAGCTTACAACCTATAGGTCCATCGGTCCCCATGCTAGCTCTTACTTACTGGTACACTGTTTTATTAGAGAGTGAGTTTGAAGAGTTCAAATTCACATATTAATTATGTGAGACATAATTAATAGGAGCATAAAGTTTAAATTATTAAACTTGCAAATCAATATATTGGATATTAATTAATATTTATTGAATAAATATTAATAAGTAGAAATTAATTTATTTGATAAATTAATTATAAATAATTATTGAATAATTATTTAACTAAGAGATCACAGTAAATTAATATGTTGGACATATTAATTGGTTTAATAATTATTGGATAATTATTAAATGGAAATATTGGTTAATATATTGGTCATATTAATTGAGTTAATGATTATTGGATAAAATATTAAAGTAGAGAATTATTATATTGGATATATTAATTAGATATTTATTTATTAATATATTGGATATATTATGGAATGAAAACTTATTGGATAAATATCAATTAAAATAAATAAAAAATGGGAAAAATGCATAATGTTTTGTCTCATATTGGAAAGCTCTAGGTTGGAGCCCCCATCACTCCACTATAAATCGGAAGTCTTTGAGGCTTTCATTCTCATCTCACTCACTTTCAAAGTAACCTTTCTCATAAGTTGAAAAACCTCTAAAGCTGAGATCTCTTTCCTCCTCTATAGTCAGACTATTCTGACAAAGTTCCTAGCTCCCTTCTCTAAAGGCTTCCCACCAAGCACTAAGTGGTAGCAAAGAAGCCATAGCCTCGAAGAGTAGAGAAGATCGTTCAAGTTTTTCCAGAGGAATAATCGATCATATTCAACATAAAAACCCGCCAGATTAGATAAAAAACGACAATCAATGTAAGAATTCTTTTTCCAATAACATGTCAATCACCTAGGATATCACATTTAGATTAATTAGATTAATAGAAGATAAATAATTGAATTAATTATTGTGAAATTTTTGTTATTCACACGCTTCCGTCGTGCTAAATGCATGCTCCTACCCCATATTCCTTACAATTGGTATCATCAGAGGTTTGGCTCAAGGTGATTGTTGTTATTGGAATCTTTTTATTTGTGGGTTTTAATTTTCATTGGATGAATGTTAAATTATTATTGTTTTTGGGTGGAGGTTTTTTTTTTTTGGGCATTAGGATTTTTATAAATTCTTAGATCTTGTGTAAACCCAAGCATTTGAGTATAGGAAAAACTTTGTGCATTTTTATTTTTCAATTTTATGCAATTTGGAATTGGAAAAAAGATGAAAAACGCGAAGAACACCGCAAATAATGCGAAGAACATAAAGAATTCGAAGAACACTAAGGATGAGATTTTTTCTCCATTAAAAAAAATCGTGATTTTTTCTAGAATATTTTTTAAAACTATTTGGGTAGGAAAAATATGTTTTTTTTTAAATTGAAATATTTTTGGAAAATATTTATTATCTTTTAAAACCTTATATTTTTTTAAAGTATCTTGGGATTTAATTATGGTTAATATTTTTTTAGAAAATAAGGGTAACCATAAATAATTAAAGGATAATTAAATAAATATTTTAAAATTAAAGCAATCATCTCTGGAAGATTTTTTATGGAATAATTTTATAGAAATATTTATCTTAAATCATTTAAATATTGAAGTATTTGTGGAAAATATTTGGGAAATATTTAAATGGATTTGTTTTTGCCAGTCAAAGTTTCCAGAAGATAAAGATTATTCTTGGAGAATTTCTTAGCTTATGTCACAATTTAAATTTCCTAGAAATATGTCAAACATCAAATCGGTCATTAACTGTTGAAATTATATGTTACTTTTCATGTCTTGGTTGTTGCATAAAGTATGTCATTGTAAGGGACCGACCCGAATGGGGCACTAAATGGGCCCTTATCCCAATGCATGCATTCAAAGTAAAGGACATTTAAACAAACATGATTTCGGATTCCAATTAAAACAAAAACATTCAAAATAACTCCTTTAAAAGCTAGACAATTTCCCTGGAACCTGTCCCTGTTTCCAAGCACCTGTTCCAAGATAAATACATTTCCAAAGTTTACTCTGATCAGAGATTTACTAAAAGCCATTCAAAACCTGTTCATATACAAAATGCTGGAATCCACAAATATTTACAAACATCCTAGGGCTCCGTGCCCGACTACATGCATTCAGGGGAAAACAAAACACACGAGAGTCATAATACAAAAATCAGAGTTGGAAGACTGGGCCCCATGATCACAGCTCCTCCTTCAGGCATCCTGTCGCGCACCACGATTACCTGTGGAAAACCACAGAATAAGGGTGAGTAACGAATTACTCAGTAAGAATCCCCAACCGGGGTACAATACGATATACATGGTCATCTCGATGAGCGTATGCAAGCTATGAATATAAACACAGAATAGAGCACATAGCTTAGCCCATACTTGGGCCTCGGATGCCAACTAGGGTCTTAGTCCGGAAATAATATCACCACACAGTCCAATATATAAGTCGCCCTATACGAGAAACAAGTCCCGGCCTCAGCCTGTCTACTGTCGACGAAAGGTACATTGGCTCACAATCCCGAGGAGCTCTCCAGTCGGCGTTGTAATGAGCGTAAGCATGCACCGCGTGCTACTGCAGACTATGGGGGGTTGCCGGGTCTGGAGGAAAGCTGCCCATATCTAGTCACCACGCCTAACTAAATCTTTGGATCGGTGTCACTGACATAGGGGTGTGAGACCTGGACAAGTAAACTATGTCAGCCTGAACCACCGCACCTGGGGCCAAGGAACGGTCGTGGTAGGCTTACACCAAGAAGCCGTCCTTGCCTTAACAGGTGGCAATCAAGGGCTACTGCCAAACATGCTGAGGACATGCCGGCTGCCGGGGACGAGGCAATGCCAAGTCATCATCCCGACCGTTGGGGCATTAACAACTGCCACCCTCACCCAAGATTGCAGGGCCTACCGCTCGGGTTAGCTAATCCCTCACGGGGTCCAGGGACGGAATGACTTGCCCGACGTCCCTGCCATGGATGCAAGGTTCTTTATGCATCAGGCCCGGATGATGCTATCTACCTGCAATTCTAACCTGCCCTAGCAAACAACAAACAATTCCATAAAATCCAATACGTGCTCAATAAGAATACAACGAGTCTAGCATGATACTACGAAGCAAGGAACAGATACGAGCATGCTAGAGAGGAGCAACCTAGCATGGATTAACATGAGAATTAAACAAGGAAAATCATGCTAATCGGGAATTCAGAATAGATTACCTAGCTACACATGTCAATAAACACAAACAAGCAGTCAATCAACAATCACATATAATATCGCAGGGTCCACACAAACTCGGTGAAGAAATCCTTACCTTGGTCGGGGACGAATTCACGGAAACCTAGGCTGCGAACGAACCCGAACTAGCTACCGGGAACCTAACGAGCACAACACAATTACACACAATATCTAAATAAAATAAAATAAAATAAAATAAAATAAAAATAATTCGGCTCGGCTCGGCTTGGCTCGGCTCGGCTTGGCTCGGCTCGGCTTGGAGGCTCGGCTCGGCAGCAGGACACGCGACGCGGCGCTGGGGCGCGGCTTGGCGACACGGCTCGGCGGCAGCGCACGGACACGGCTGGGGGGTCGCACGCGCGAAGCGCGACGCTGCAGAGGCGTGAGGGCGCGCGCGCGGTGTCGCGGCGAGACTTCGGCGGCGGCGGCTGCGCAAAGAACAGAGCACGAAACAGGGGCGAATGAGACAACCCAAAATTGAACGATCCACGGGGATTCGACGAGCGATTCTTCGATGGAGAACTTCCCTACACTAGCTGCACACAAACCACCTAGAAAATCACTTCACCATGGCCGTGAAACGAAGCCGGAAGAAGGGGGGCTCGAACGAAGAAGAGAAGAAGAAAGGAAGGAAAACTTACCTTCGGCCGGAAAAGGATCGACCTCAGAGTCGGGAAGACGACCACGATCGATTCGAGTGGAGAAGGCGTAATCGCGGAAATCGCCAGTCGGTCGAAGGAGAAACGAAGGAGAAATCGCGAGGAAGAAGAAGCTTCGGGCGAGCTCTGCTTTTATATGAAAATCCCACTGCGCACGGCATATATACCAAATCGCGCGCATAGATTAACAAACACGCCCAGTGGCTCGGCTAGCAGCGCCCCTTGCCTAGCACGCGACACGTCCCTGGTTCGAATCTCACTCGACGCGCTATTTAATTCCTCATTTAATTTTACTCATTCCCAAGCCCAAATGCCTTCACCAAAAATCCCGATCCTATTCAAATTGACTCATAATTATTCCGGCAAGTTTCAATTTCAAAACCGGCCCTGTCGGCCCGACCCAAAATTACCAAAATGCCCCTGGGCCTCCCGGGAAGACCGGGATGAAATTTCCGGGCCGTTACAATACTCCCCTTTATTTATAAGACTCGATCTCGCAATCTCATCTCATCCTCCCGCACTTAAGTGGCTTCCTCTGAAACTCGACTCCTCCATCGAACCTTTACCACCGGATTTCACGATTACGCAGTGTCTTTGTCTCAAAAGCAAGAATCCCCACTGGTTTTTCCTCGAAGCACAACTCCTCATTCAGCTGCAAAGGCTCAAAATCTACAATGTGCGATGGGTCCGGCACGTACTGCCTCAACATCGATACATGAAATACACATCGTGCATCGCCGACAATGACGGAGGCAAGGCTAATCTATAAGCAACCTTGCCGATCCTCTCCAGAATCTCAAACGGGCCAACAAACGGGGACTCAGCTTTCCACGCTTGCCAAACCTCAAAACACCTCGCATCGGTGCGACCTTCAAGAAAACATGTTGACCAACCTCAAACTCCAAATCCGATGCGAACATCGGCATAACTCTTTCTGCGCTCGCTCCGTTTGTCAACATACGGGCTCTAATCTTCTCGCTTGACGGCACCATTGGTCAATCTGCAGCAACTCGGGACCCAAAACACGCCTATCACCAACCTCTTCCCGAACACGGGAGATCGGCAACGCTTGCCATACAAAGCCTCGAATGGAGCCATCCGAATCGCCGATCGATAATCGTTGTTATATGCAAACTCCATCGACATCTGATATCTGGTCCCAATTGCCCGAAATCCAACACACAAGCCCTCAACATATCTCGAGAATCTGGTTCACCCTCTCTCACCGCTCCATCGGTCTGCGAGGGTGAAAAGTCATCTTGAAGCTGTGCACTCGGTGCCTAAACCCATCGAACGGCGCTCTCGAAACGAAGTGAACCTTGAATCACGGCCGATACGATCCTCACAGCACACCGTGATAGCGAATGATCTCGCTCCAAAAAAACAATCGCGCCTTTGTTCCACGGTATAAGTGTCTCTACAGGGAATGAAGTGTGCGCTCTTAGTCAATCGATCGACTATCACCCAAATCGAGAGAACTTCCTGAGTCCTCGGCAAGCCGAAATAAAGTCCATGGAGATCTCTTCCCATTTCCACCGAGGTACAATCGCGGCACGCAACAAACCCGGCTGGTCTCTCGCTGGGTGCCTTCACTTGGCGACAAGTGAGACATCGATCGACGAACTCCGCCACATCTCTTTTCATACCCATCCACCGAATGTCGCTTAAGATCTCGATACATCTTGGTACCCCGGGGTGCCAAGCAAACGGAGAACTGTGGGCCTCGAGAGCAACTCGCGCGACTTCGCGACATCCGAAACACACAACCGCATCTCAGACGTTAGCCCCCACATGCGGTGAGTACACAAAATCAAAATCTCCATCAGCACTAACTTTGTCAAATAATCTTTTAAGTGCGGGTCACTCGGTGACTATCAATAATCCATTTGTCTAATCGATGGTCGGATCATCCAATCGAGCCACTCGGGCAAGAACCTCACCTAACAATACTGCAATCTCAGCCCGCTCGAACTCTCTCCGTAATCTGGGCTGGGAGCTCAACAACACCGTGGAGTGCGACGTCTTCCTACTCAGGGCATCGACTACAACATTGGCTTTACCCGGATGGTACAGAATCTCGCGATCATAATCTTTTACTAACTCTAACCCATCTCTCGCGCCTCATATTCGGCTCCTTACGAGTAAACAGATACTTGAGGCTCGGTGATCGGTAAACATCTGGACCCGCTCACCATACACGTAATGCCTCTAAATCTTCAATGCAAACACCACTGCTGCCAATTCCATATCATGAGTTGGATAGTTCTGCTCATATGGCTTCAGCTGACGGGAAGCATAAGCAATGACCTTCCCGTCGCATCAACACACAACCCAACCCGAACTTGGAAGCATCATCAGAAACCACGAAACCACACTGTTCCCTCCGGATCGCCAACACCGGTGTGAAGTCAAATCGCGCTTGAGCCGGCAAAGCTCTCATCACACCTACCGCCCCAAACAAACTCGACACCCTTCCTCGCTCGACGAGTGAGGGGCGAGGCTATGGCGGAAAAGTCCTTAACAAACCGACGGTAGTAACCTGCTAAACCTAGGAAGCTGCGTATCTCGGTAACTGAAGTCGGCCTGGCCCACGAACTCACGACCTCAATCTTTGCAGGATCCACCGCTATACCATCTCTCGAGACTATATGACCTAAGAAGGCCACTTGTTCCAACCAGAACTCACATTTGGAAAATTTCGCATAAAGCTGGTTTTCCCTCAAGGATGTCAACACTTTCCTCAAATGCTCGCATGATCCTTCCCGGTCCTTGAATAGATCGAATATCGTCAATGAACACGATGACGAAAGTTGTCCAAAAATGCTTTGAACACCCTATCCATCATGTCCATTCTTTGGTGCATTCGTCAATCCAAACGACATGACCCCAAACTCGTAGTGTCCATATCTAGACCTGAACGCTGTCTTAGGAATGTCGGCGTCCCTAATCCGCAACTGATGATACCCGGATCTCAAATCTATCTTGGAGAACACAGAAGTTCCCTGAAGTTGATCGAACAAATCATCGATACGGGGCAACGGATACTTATTCTTCACTGTCACCTTATTAAGCTCACGATAGTCAATGCATAGGCGCATCGAACCATCCTTTTTCTTCTTCACAAACAACATCGGCGCTCCCCACGGGGACACACTCGGACGGATGAACCCTCGATCTAACATCTCCCGCAGAATCGAACCTTCTTCGCCTTTAACTCGGCTGGCGCCATACGATACGGAGCCTTCGAGATAGGGAGGGTCCCTGGCTCGAGCTCAATTGTGAAGTCAACCTCTCTCTTCGGGGGCAACCCCGGTAACTCCTCAGGGAACACGTCAGCAAACTCCCACACAACCGGCACTTGATCAATAGTCAGTGAGGGACGGCTCTCTCCAGACAATTTGGCTAGGTAGCCCCAAGCTCCATGAGCTAGCAAACGACGGGCCTTCACAGCTGACACCATTGGCGGGCAAACTCCACCCTAGGCTCCACAAAACTTGAAGCTGGGCCGACCTGGCGGCCTGAACACTACTTCCTTCCGGTGGCAGTCAATCAATGCGTGGTTAGCGGCTAACCACTCCATACCAAGAATCACATCGAAACCACTCATGGGTAGAACTATGAGCGTAGCTACCAGCAATTCCCCGGATATCTCGATCCGGCCATCCTTAATCTTATCTTTTGCTAACATCTTAACTCCCGAAGGAGTTGCAACAGATAATTCGAAACCTAGAGGCTCTAATCTCAACCTAGCATGCTCAGCAAACAAAACAGATACAAACGAGTGCGTAGGAACTGCAGTCAAACAAGACAAATGCACAATGATCCAAAACAAGAAGCGTACACTCGCCGCTGCGGCATCGCGACGCTCGGCCTCCCGACGGTTCATATAGCTTAACACACCGGCCTGCCGCTGCTTTGACCGGCCGAATCGCCATAGCCGGTGGTGATCACAAGAACGGATCATATGCCCCTCCTTTCCACATCGGAAACACCGCCTGAGCCCGGTCTAACAAGCTCCGAAGTGGACTCTTCCACAAGTGACACAAAGGGAATCGCCTTAGACCGCTCGCCGCGAGGTTGGAATCGGGCGGAATCCTACGCCGATCCGGTTGCTCGAATCGCTTGGCGACGCGCCGCCGCCTCTCTCGAACTCAAACCTCCTCTTTCGCCCCACTCTGGCTTGGACAGGATGCTGCACCGGAGCGGCGCCAGTCCGCTCAACAGGATACTTTCCATTGTAAATAGTGGCCAGCTGAACAGCTTTAGCATAAGTGGTAGGGGCCAGAGCCCTGACATCCTGAGACACACCCTGCCTCAGACCAGAAATGAACTTCCGAATTTTCAACTCAGGGGTTGCTATCAGCTGCGGAGCAAAATAGCCATACTCCGAAAACTTCCTCTCGTACTTCTCTATAGAATCAGAACCCTACTGCAGACTCTGGAAAAGCGCTACCATCTTCTCTTGAGCCTCATCGCTAATGTACTTGGCTTTAAATTTTGTCTTGAAGAACTCCCAGGTAGCAGGTGGAGACCCAGCTGGTCTCTCACTCAGGGTGGACTCCCACCACCATCTAGCTACGCCCCCTAACACGTGGGCTGCACACCTCGGCCTCTGCACATCGGGGCACACCATAATCAGGAAGGTGTACTCCAAATGGGCAATCCATCTGGCTGCTGCTAAAGCATCACCTGTGGCGTCAAACTTATCAGGGTTCCATTTTACGAAATCCTTCAACCATTTACCCAGCTCATCGGCACCTTCCGCCACTTCTGCCTCAAAGGTCACTGGCTCTGCGGAGTGGGGTGCATCGCGCCTCTTTGAACCAAATGAGTCACCGCTCTATCTCGAGCTCGGGACTCTTCCCCGCTGTACGCCAACAAGGCCTAGGTCTCGCCTCTCGGCCACTCAACAGTCGACCACCATAGACCTCATAGAATTAGCAAATTCCGCTCCAGAGCGATCTCTCACGGCGCTGATCGCCTCAATGTCTACTCTGGGCTCAACAGGGGGAGCTACAGGCGGAATGCTATCAGTCTCAGCTTGGGACGATGTCCCTGCGGTGTCAGATCCGATCCTGACACCTCGGCCTCCTCTCGGGCGTCCTCTTCCGGCGCGGGTAACTGACATGCTGGCGATCTACGCCCAAACCAATAACGAGTCAGAACCTGCTCGTCTCCGCTCCACAATACTACACAAGGCATGCATTAGATGACAAGTATTATAAATTCTTAACCCTTTTTCTCAACAAAAAAATTGTAAACTTAGACGTACCTGATGACTGTCGGAGTGCTAGTGATCATGGGAAAACGACCTACAACAACAAAGTCATACTACGTAATTTATGACTCGAGCTCGATACCAACTGTAAGGGACCGACCCGAATGGGGCACTAAATGGGCCCTTATCCCAATGCATGCATTCAAAGTAAAGGACATTTAAACAGACATGATTTCGGATTCCAATTAAAACAAAAACATTCAAAATAACTCCTTTAAAAGCTAGACAATTTCCCTGGAACCTGTCCCTGTTTCCAAGCACTGCTCCAAGATAAATACATTTCCAAAGTTTACTCTCGATCGAGATTTACTAAAAGCCATTCAAAACCTGTTCAGATACAAAATGCTGGAATCCACAAATATTTACAAACATCCTAGGGCTCCATGCCCGACTACATGCATTCAGGGAAAACAAAACACACGAGAGTCATAATACAAAAATCAGAGTTGGAAGACTGGGCCCCATGATCACAGCTCCTCCTTCAGGCATCCTCTCGCGCACCACGATTACCTGTGGAAAACCACAAAATAAGGGTGAGTAACGAATTACTCAGTAAGAATCCCCAACCGGGGTACAATACGATATACATGGTCATCTCGATGAGCGTATGCAAGCTATGAATATAAACACAGAATAGAGCACATAGCTTAGCCCATACTTGGGCCTCGGATGCGAACTAGGGTCTTAGTCCGGAAATAATATCACCACACAGTCCAATATATAAGTCGCCCTATACGAGAAACAAGTCCCGGCCACGGCTGTCTCATCGTCGACGAAAGGTACACCGGCTCACAATCCCGAGGAGCTCTCGAGTCGGTATTTGTAATGAGCGTAAGCATGCACCGCGTGCTAATGCGCAGACTATGGGGTTGCGGGTCCGGAGGCAAGCTGCCCATATCCAGTCACCACGCCTAACTAAATCTTTGGATCGGTGTCACTGACATAGGGGTGTGAGACCTGGACACGTAAACTATGTCAGCCTGAACCACCGCACCTGGGGCCAAGGAACGGTCGTGGTAGGCTTACACCAAGAAGCCGTCCTTGCCTTAACAGGTGGCAATCAGGGGCTACTGCCAAACATGCTGAGGACATGCCGGCTGCCGGGGACGAGGCAATGCCAAGTCATCATCCCGACCGTTGGGGCATTAACAACTGCCACCCTCACCCAAGATTGCAGGGCCTATCGCTCGGGTTAGTTAATCTCTCACGGGGTCCAGGGACGGAATGACTTGCTCGACGTCCCTGCCATGGATGCAAGGTTCTTTATGCATCAGGCCCGGATGATGCTATCTATCTGCAATTCTAACCTGCCTTAGCAAACAACAAACAATTCCATAAAATCCAATACGTGCTCAATAAGAATACAACGAGCCTAGCATGATACTACGAAGCAAGGAACAGATACGAGCATGCTAGAGAGGAGCAACCTAGCATGGATTAACATGAGAATTAAACCAGGAAAATCATGCTAATCGGGAATTCAGAATAGATTACCTAGCTACACATGTCAAAAAACACAAACAAGCAGTCAATCAGCAATCACATATAATATCGCAGGGTCCACACAACTCCGGTAAGAAACCCTTACCTTGGTCGGGGACGAATTCACGAAAACCTAGGCTGCGAACGAACGCGAACTAGCTACCGGGAACCTAACGAGCACAACACAATTACACACAATATCTATATAAAATAAAATAAAATAAAATAAAATAAAAATAATTCGGCTCGGCTCGGCTCGGCTCGGCTCGGCTTGGCTTGGCGGCTCGGCTCGGCAACAGGACACGCGACACGGCGCTGGGGCCGGGCTTGGCGACACGGCTCGGTGGCACGGCTGGGCGACAGCGCATGAGACCTGCTGCGGCTGGGCCGCGTCGCGCGCAGCGATGCGATGCAGAGGCGTGAGGGCGCGCGCGCGGTGTGCGGCGAGACTCGGCGGCGCTGCGCAGCAACAGAGCACGAAACAGGGGCGAAGGAGACAACCCAAAATCGAACGATCCACGGGGATTCGACGAGCGATTCTTCGATGGAGAACTTCCCTACACTAGCTGCACACAAACCACCTAGAAAATCACTTCACCATGGCCGTGAAACGAAGCCCGGAAGAAGGGGGCTCGGAACGAAGAAGAGAAGAAGAAAGGAAGGAAAACTTACCTTCAGCCCGGAAAAGGATCGACCTCAGAGCTGGGGAAGACGACCACGATCGATTCGGAGCTGGAGAAGGCAGAAATCGCCGGAAATCGCCAGTCGGTCGAAGGAGAAACGAAGGAGAAATCGCGAGGAAGAAGAAGCTTCGGGCGAGCTCTGTTTTTATATGAAAATCCCACTGCGCACGGCATATATACCAAATCGCGCGCATAGATTAACAAACACGCCCAGTGGCTCGGCTGGCAGCGCCCCTTGCCTAGCACGCGACACGTCCCTTGTTCGAATCTCACTCGACGCGCTATTTAATTCCTCATTTAATTTTACTCATTCCCAAGCCCAAATGCCTTCACCAAAAATCCCGATCCTATTCAAATTGACTCATAATTATTCCGGCAAGTTTCAATTTCAAAACCGGCCATTTCCGGGCCGTTACAGTCATATAGTTTTAAAGTCCAACAATAGGTTAAAAAGATTCATGCATCCTAAATGTGTATTAAATATATTAGATAATTTTAGGAATTAGGTTCCATATTTAGGATTGTTCAACATATGTAGATTTCAAAAATAAATAATGGTTGTTATTTATTGATTATGTTGAATGTATGGATTATATATATTTGAAAATTGGTTTTTCAAAATAGAACCCAAACAATATTCAATTTAAATCAGCTACAAAAATGAATATATTCTTTTAAAATGGTTTTAAAATGGGTATAACCTAATAATTCATAAAAGCTGATAGAATTAATAGGATTAATTGCTATCACTTAAATCTTTAGTTCATAGGATTAATTAAAAAGCAATTTGATTATGTAAGATTGGTTGGATGGGAACCCTGCCTAAGAAAGGTTCTGTCGAAGGATAGAGGTATTTAAGATGACGGTTTACGAAACACCTCTACTTTGGAATCGACCTGGGGGTTGAAACGACTAAGAATTATAGATCATTTTGTCCAAGCTCAAATAATGTGATTAGTTTTAGAGTAAAACTGGTCAATTCACATTAAAATTCAATCTAACCAAGATAGGTAAGAGATTGGGACTTGGATGAACAAGATTAGCCTAGTTCATCTGAGTGGAAGGGAGCCCTATTAAAAATAAATAGTGGGAGAAGGATCGATGTCAACTAATACTACGATTTCCATCAAGAACTTGCATCATGAGATCCTAATGGGGCTACGTGTCAGTAGTTTGAGTCGACCCTTATCGGTGTGTGTTCACTAAGGGATAGGACTGTGATCTCGATCGGTACTTGACTTATCATTCAACGACACTTATTGAGAGAGATGAACATGTTCAAATTGATGGGCTACACTATCAAGGAATTGGTTAAAGAGGTAGCCAAGTCCTAGATCAGAAAATGGTAACTAGAACCATAGGGATAAGAGTTATCTTGGTATTGAGTTTCTGGTTGAGAAGAGTCTCGCGCTAGGGAGGAGTACTTGACTTATCATTCAACGACACTTACTCTAAAACTTTGTAGTTGTACCATGGCATTAATATTAAACAATTGTAGGGTTTCTTGTTGATTTTAACTTTGAAAGTTTTTAAATCAATTGTATGCCAAAACCTATGAATGACGTTTTTAAATGGAAATCAAACTGAAATGTTCTTTTTCTTATTTCGACACAATTCCTAAATCACTAATCTCGATAACGTCAATTGAAAAATTAACCAGAGAAAAATACTACATGGAAAAGCAATATCAACAGGATTTTTGTTGTCGATGAAAAGAAGTTTATTCTCACGGAGGAATGTCCTCCAGCACTGGCACGAAATGTTCGTCACGCGCATGATCGTTGGCATAATGCTAACAAAAAGGCAAGGGTCTATATTTTTGCTAGGTTGTAACGGCCCAGATTTCTGTTCCGGTTCCCTAGGTATGTTTGGTTAATATTTCGGTTGTTCGGTTGGGCCGTTAGGGCAATTTTAGCCCTTAGGGGCATTTTGTTCATTTTGCCCTGAGGGCAGGTTTTACAAATAGCCAGGGTTTCAGGGCTGTTCTTGTCATTCGTTAAGATTGGTTGTTCTTTGGTTTCCGGGTTCTAGGGTTGGAATGCATTTTGAGAAGTTTGGTGGCTTTCTAGTTGAAGGAGAAAATAAGAATTAATTGTGTGGTTGTTGAGGCTCAAAGGGTGTTGGATTTCAGAGTTTGGCTTTTAGATAAAATAAGAGATTAAAAGTGTTGCTCTTAGGATTCGAACCCAGGTGGCTAGGAGTTGGAGTTGGTTGTTGTTTAATTGGAAATTAATTAGTGTTGCTGCTAGTATTTGAACTTGTGACCAGCTAAGCTTGGAAGCTTGTTTGAGAAAAAGGAAAGGAAAAAGGTGTTCGAGCCAGGGCTCGAACCAAGGTTGGTCTGGTTGCAGCAGTTGGCAAAAAAGAAAGAATTCCAATAGAGCCAAGTGAGTAGGTTCTACCCTTGTTCGATTGTTAATTTGCTTGTTCCTTGTTGGTTTGGAGGCTTGTTCTAAAAGGATTAAATTAGGAAGATATTGCGTTAGAGCTGGGACACGAAGGGGAGATGGCCAGGGTTGGAAGCGTTAAATCAAAAGGGACACGTGGCGCAAGGGGAAGCATTTTGCGATTAGTAGAAGCGATTTCGTGCGTTTTCGTCGACTCCAAGCTCAGAAGCCTTCATCCTGTGTGATTTTTCTCCACCCTTCTCCCAAGAAACCAATCGATTCTTGCTTCTCCTTTGCTGAAGGTGCTTGCAGTCGAGAACCGTGAGGTAATTTCTAATCCTAGCCAAATCCTTTCCCTTGTCGTTTGGTTGTGCCCTAACCGATGGTTGTGTTGTGGTGTGTGTATTCCCTAGCCGGCAAGCCCTTGTTTCACTGAGAGGTTCAGCCCCTTCGCAAGCCTTGGTTCTGAAGCACCTTTGTAGCCGTTCGGATCCGCGCATCATCCACAGCCGCTTCGCAGCAGCGAGCCTTCACGCTGCATCTCAGCCTCAACGCACAGCCTTAGCACCGCACGCCTCGCCCACGTGAATCTTCACGCCCCGCGAAGCCTCGCCCAGCAGTATCATTCGTATCCCAGCCCCATCGCAGCCCCAACGATCGCTTCGCCTTCGTCGATCCGTGCAGCACGCAACTCAGATGCCCACATAGCCTCAGCTAGCCTCACCCACCAAGGCGCATCAACCCTTCGCGATCGCGTGCCCAGCAGCAGCCGCACGCCTCACCTCCCAAAGCCTCGTCAGTACACATCCGAGCCTCGCATCTTTTGCTCGCACCCTCATCGCAACAGCCGCACCAAGGACAACCTTGTTCGCTCGCCCGCACGTGTAGCTGCAAGGGCCTCCGCCGATCTCCTTCGCCAGCATCCTTGCTGCCGCAGCATTCGCTCGTGACTTGCTCAGCGTGCTTCTTCTCCCCAGCGAACCCCCGAGGCATCAGAACCATATTCTCGAGTTGTGGTTATGTTCTCGATTTGGGTAACCTCTGTTTCTCTTGCATTCCTTGGTTAAGTTAGAGGCTTGCAAGTGTTTTGATTAGCTTAATGTCATTGTTAGGTGTGTTGTTCATTGTTGGTATCCTGCAGTTCAAGGAGCATTTAGATTCTGTTATGGTTTTATTGCTTGTTTCTAGGTAAGGATTTCTTACTGAGGGTTGTGTGGACCCTGCGTTCATCATGACTGCTGCTTTTATATGTTTGACTGTTATGAGCATGTTAGTGGATATGTTGCTTGTTTGTGATTGAGCAAGTATGATTACTTTCCTGTCCTGTTCTGCTAGCATGTGTTATATTTCCGTGACATGTTAGTATCATGCTAGGTTGTTCTCTAGCATGCATTCCTTTGTATCTGTTGAGCACGTTTTGGCCTGTTAAGGCACGGGGTAGGACTCTTAGATAGACTTGTTAGGGTTGTCTTCATCCAGAGGCTGAGAGTGGACATAACGTACTTTATCCCCACAGGCCGGGTTCGCGAGTTGCACGATGTATGATGCTTCTACCCTGGAGCCGATACAGATTAGCTCTCATATCGGCATAAGCCTAGTTTGTAGCCTGCTAGAGCGGAACCCAGCAGAAGGTGCAAGCCTGTCGTGGCCGATTCATAGCTTTAGGCGTGCGGTGGTCTTATGCTGCTTACAGTTGAGTGCCGAGGACCTCGCACTACTGTTCGTTCAGTGACACTGCTCCGAGTCGTAGGCATGCGTACCTGGACCAATGTAGCACGTTTAGGTCCCACGTCCCTACACGGTTTGCAGTAGCATGCGGTGTGCGCGCACGAGCATTCTGCACCAGGAGGAGAGCTCCTCCAGGTTAATGCTTACAGTACACCATTTCCTTTCCGAGTCTAGAGCCAAACACCGGGTACTCTCTCGAGTGTCCAGGACCAGTTAGGAGAGCTGGTCACCAGTTGATTGGACTTATGAGTCCCAGATGATTGAACATCCGTGTCCTAGATGTTTGGACCTTTGGGTCCCAGATATTAGACATACTTGTCCCAGTTTCAAGATCAGTTGTTGTGCTGATCATTAGGCTGGTGGTAAGAGACCCCGATGATTCAGGAGTCGCTTGGTTGACTCAAGGGTTTGATCTGTGTTGGTAACGGTTGTATGTATACTAGTATGCTGTATGATTGATGTTCGTACTGTACCCCAGTTCTGGATTCTTACTGAGTATGTTTATACTCACCCTTATTTTCTGTGGATTTCCACTAGGTAACTTGGGACTGCGATTGGATGGCTAGAGGAGTGGCTACACGATCATGGGACTCCGCTGGCAACTCTGCTTACTTTATTATGTTTTATAGTTATCAGCATGTGGTGGGCATAGAGCCCTAGGATTTTCTTTATTGGAACCTGTTAAACTGTTTTGAGATTTCTGATGTTTTAGCTGTTGTCTAGTTGTTTGGACTTACTTTAAATGCTTGAACTATTATAGTTTTTAAACGTTTTGGTTTTGAAATAAAATCTTGCCAGGGTTGCTATGTGTTTACAAGATGTAATAAATGTTTTGAACAGGTTCCAGGATTTGACAGGTTTTAAATAGGAAATTTATAATAGTTGTTTTAAAATCTTTTCTGTTTTAACGTACATGCTGAGTAAAGATCCATTTAGTACCATGTTTTTAGGTCGGATCCTTACAATCTCGGACATTCTAGCTAAGAAACTAGAGAACATGGTAACTACTTTAGAGATGATGAGAGCCCTTTATGAAATTTTTGGGTAGTCGTCGTCTCAGGTAAAGTATGATGCTTTCTAGGTCGTAATAGAAAAGGCTAGCCAAGTAAACATTATTTTTGAGATGCTACAAAGTAGCTTCATACAATTTAATAGCAATATTGTTATGAACAAGATTGTCTTTAACCCTACTACTCTTCTTAATGAACTTCAAACCTTCGAGTCCATGATGAAAGTCAAGGACAAAGAATGAGAGGCAAATATTGTCACCAAGAATAAGAGTTTTGGAACCATGGGTTTAGGGACCAAGCCTAATGGTCGGACCTTTAACGTAAAGTTCTTAAATAATAAGAAGATTGGTGGGAGCAAGAATAAGCACAATGCTCCAAGGAAAGTCAAGGCCGAGAAGGATATAAAATATTTCTTTTGCCAAAAGCATGGGCATTTGAAAAGAACATGTCCTGAGTACAAAGGAATGAAAAAAGCCAAAGAAGGTAAATCTTATTTACTAGTTCTAGAGTTTTGTTTTGTGGAAGAATCATTCAATGGTTGGATATTAGATTCTGGCACCACTTAATCATATTTGTTCTTCATTTCTGGGAAATGACTCTTGGGAGTAGTTAGAACCTGGGCAGATAACCTTGAAGGTGGGGACCAGTGAAGCTGTTTCGGCAACAGCTGTTGAAAGTGTCAATTTATTTTTTAGAAATTCTTTTTTAAAGAATGTGTTATTGGTTCCTCGAATTAAGAGAACCTAGTTTCTATTTCTTGCCTTGTAAAACAATCTCATTCAAAAAAATTTAATGGAAATTTAGTTTCTATTTCAAAGAATGGCTTAAAGCTTTGTTAGGCAATTAAAGAAAATAACTTGTATATGCTCAAACCTAGAATTTGTAAGACACTTCTAAATGCTGAATTATTTAAAACAACAAATAGAAGAACAAACAAATGATAAAGGATTTCTCCTGAATCGAATACATATATTTGGCATATAAGGTTAGGTCACATAAACTTCAATAGAATTGAAAGGCTAGTAAAAAGTTATTCTCTAACTAGGTTAGAGATGGACACTTTACTTGTATGTGATTCTTGCATAGAAGGCAAGGACCAAAAGACCCTTGACAACAAAGGGTGAGAGAGCCAACCAACCCTTAGAACTTATACATGCAGACTCACGTTGTCCGATGTATGTTAAAGGTCGGGCAGGGTATGATTACTATGTATCATATACGGATGACTACTCTATAATGGGAATATTCATCTAATGCAGCACAAGTGAGAGACTCTTGAAAAATTTGAAGAGTTTAAGGTTGAGGTTGTGAACCTATTAGTTAAAATGTAAGAACCCGAAATTTTAAACTACGTTTAACAGAAGTAACTGGAGACTAAAACCTAGCATGACTACGAGTAACAAAGGTTGACAACTAAATGAACAACTTAGACAGAGCTAATGTAGCAAGCTCCACCCATGATCTCTTCAGAACCTCCCAGCTAACTGTCTCAGTAGTGTTTGTGATTACCTATGGAAGAAAATAACCATAGAAAGGGTGAGTATAAAAGAATACTCAGTAAAGCCTCCCCAATAGGGGTACAATGCACAAAGAAGAACTCAACATGCTAGCAATACATATCTATTCTCGTCTTACCATAGCTTACCAAATGATCATGAGTTTCATTACCTTCCTTTCTCAATCAATCCACTTTGCTCTCAACTCAACTTAGCTTTTTACTTGGTCATGAGGTTCATTACATGACTCTCTTATGAGGCCCTTAAGACACTCACCTAAACATAAGAATATGACTGGTTATGAGGTATGTTACACAACTTTCTTGTGAGGCCCTTGAGACACTCTTCTAAATACATGAATATAACAGGTTATGAAATTCTTTACACAACTATCTAGCTCAAACATAACTTTTCACTACTGGTGTACTGACGACACCAGTCTAGGTGAGTCATCTACCTGCTACTCGATGAGTGTACGCATACACGACATGGTGCTGAAAACCAGTCAAGTGTACGCCTACACTGTACTGACCTGGTCTAGGTTGACATGCCTAATGACTCGAAGAAAGATGTCCACTAAGTCACAGTCCTAAAGCCCTCACCAGTGATCTGAGTAGCTTGTTCACACCTATTGCCCCAAGCTAAGACCCTTCCATAGCAGGCGTACACTATGATCAAGGCCCGCCTATAAGGCTAAAAACTAGGCGTCGCCGGGGGCGGCATGTTACATCACATCCCCGGCTATTGGGTGCGGGATTAAAACCTTCAACGACACCGACCCAATGAGACAACAATATGTCATGTCTCTACAGCCTCTAGATGATGACAACTAAATAAATCTATAACAAGAGGGTGTAATAGCCTAGTCCTAACAGATCACCAAACATGCTCAACAACTCAGCTAGCATTCTAGCAGAACACTAACATACATGATCGTGATGAGCTATAAACCAAAACATGTCATCAAAATGACCATACCGAACAAGGAACAATAAAACATGCATTAGAAGAATTTACACACGAGGACCCCATAATCCAAGTGTGCTTACAAGAACATGGTTTATAAATTAACATAGAAAAATGGCGCTTCAGGACCCTATAATCTTGAAGCACAAAGAACAAGGAACAAGCAAGCAACCAGACACAACATGCAGAACAATCAGAAATAGATATACATACTAAGCACACATCAACGACAATTCAGAACAAACAATTCAACATCAAGCTACATCCATATCTAACGATAATACATAAAACAACAAAATGAGTTTTTCTCTGTCCAGGGTTGATAACTCTCAAGAATTGAGAGTATTTACTGTCCTATTGGGTATATTTTAAGAAGAAACCCCCGATTTGCAAATATGAATTGAAAGTTGTGATTAAAGATTTAGAATGTGTTAGTAATTTATTGAGTTCTATAGTTTTCTGAGTATAATAGGCTTTTCTGGAATTTTGTAGCATGTGTCCATGAATGTGTGAAATAATAGGTTGATAAGTGCAAAATTATGATTACTCAAATTTTTGTAACATTCAGGTTACCAAAGTACCGTTAAGCGAGAGCATTACTGGAAGATAAGATGAAGGAAATGGAAATGGCGTGACTGCTTTGAAAAAGGACAGTGTCAGGCATCAATGAAAGGGCGATATTTAGAATGTTGGAGCGTCTAATCTCAGCCGTTGATCAATTGAGCAGGAGCAACAGGGATGAGTATTTAAGTTGGAGTGTATTTGAAATGAGAGTGCTTTTCCATTTTTTCTAGATTCAGAATTTCGTTTTATCTAGTTTTCTTTATTTTTCTACAATTTTACTTTCGAGAGTTTTCTCAGCATTTTATCAATTTTAGTTTAGATCTTTAAGTTTTTCTTATACGAGCAATTGAAGTTCCATTGGAGTTCTTATCAGCACGATTCAGATTTGAAGTTTTTGTTGATTTGAGGAGCATTATGGAGCAAAGCTGTAAAGACCCGACCCGAATGGGGCACTAAATGGGCCCTTACCCCAATGCATGCATTCAAAGTAAATGACATTAAACAGACATGATTTCGGATTCCAATTAAAAACAAAACATGCAAACATTCAGTTCAAAGCCCGGACAATTTTCCTGAAACCTGTCCCTGTTTCCAAGCACCTGTTCCAAGATAAATACATTTCCAAAGTTTACTCTGATCAGAGATTTATTAAAATCCTTCAAAACCTGTTCAGATACAACCATGCTGGAATCCACAAAACATTTAGAAAACATCCTAGGGCTCTGTGCCCGGCTACATGCATTCAGGGGAAATAAAACATAAAGAGTCATAACACAAAATCAGAGTTTGATGACTCGGCCCCATGATCACAGCTCCTCCTTCAGCCATCCTGTCTCGCAACTCGGTTACCTGTGGAAAAACCACAATAATAAGGGTGAGTAACGAATTACTCAGTAAGAATCCCCAACCGGGGTACAATATGATATACATGGTCATCTAGATGAGCGTATGCAAGCTATGAATATAAACACAGAATAGAGCACATAGCTTAGCCCACACTTGGGTCTCGGATGCTAACTTAGGGTCTTAGTCCGGAATGATATCACCACACAAGTCGCCCTATACGAGAAACAAGTCCCGGCCTCAGCCTGTCTACTGTCGACGAAAGGTACACTGGCTCACAATCCCGAGGAGCTCTCCAGTCGGCGCTGTAATGAGCGTAAGCATGCACCGCGTGCTACTGCAGACTATGGGGTTGCCGGTCCGAGGCAAGCTGCCCATATCCAGTCACCACGCCTAACTAAATCTTTGGATCGGTGTCACTGACATAGGGGTGTGAGACCTGGACACGTAAACTATGTCAGCCTGAACCACCGCACCTGGGGCTAAGGAACAGGTTGTGGTAGGCTTACACCAGGAAGCCGTCCTTACCTTAACAGGTGGCGATCAGGGGCTACTGCCAAACATGCTGAGGACATGCCAGCTGCTGGGGACGAGGCAATGCCAAGTCATCATCCCGATCGTTGGGGCATTTAACAGTCTGCCACCCTCACCCAAGATTGCAGGGCCTACCGGTAGGGTTAGCTAATCCCTCACGGGGTTCAGGGATGGAGAACTGTCTCGAACGTCCCTGCCATGGATGCAAGGTACTTTATGCATCAGGCCCGGATGATGCTATCTACCTGTAACTCTAACCTGCCTTAACAATCAGCAAACAATTCAATAAAATCCAATACGTGCTCAATAAGAATACACGATCCTAGCATGATACTACGAAACAAGAACAGATACGAGCATGCCAGAGGAAACAACCTAGCATGGATTAACATGAGAAATAACCGGGAAAATCATGCTAATCGGGAATTCAGATTAGAGCACTTAGCTACACATGTCAATAAACACAAACAAGCAATCAATCAGCAATCACATATAATATCGCAGGGTCCACACAACTCCGGTAAGAAATCCTTACCTTGGTCGGGGACGATTACACGAAAACCTAAGCTGCGAACGAACTCGAACTAGCTACCGGGAACCTAACAAGCACAACACAATTACACACAAAATCTAAATTAAATTAAATTAAATTAAATTAAATAAATAGGCTCGGCTCGGCTCTCACTCGGCTCGGCTCGGCTCTCACTCGGCTCGGCTCAGCTCGGCTAGGTTGGCGGCTCGGCTTGGCGACAGGAGCACGGACACGGCGCTGGGGCGAGGACGCGCGCGCTGGCGCGATTCGGTGCGCGGCGTGGCTCGGCGGGCTGGGCTACGACAAAGCACGCGATTTGGCGAACACAGGCGATGGAGAGGGAGCTCGAATTCGGGTGATTTGACGAGATTCGACGAGCGATTTGCTGCTGGATGAACTCCCCTACACAAGCTGCACAAAAACCACCCAGCAACTCACTTCAACATGGCCGGAAAATCGAAGTCGGAAACAGGGGACTCGGATTGAAGGAGAGAAGAAGAAGAAGAAGAAGAAAAGCTTACCTGCTGCACGAAAATGGGAATCGACGTCGGAAAGGGGAAGAGACTCGGTCGAATTGGAGCTGGCAAGTGAAGGAATCGCGAGGGAGAAGCTCGGTCGGTTGGGGAGAAAATCGCGAAGGAAGAAGAAGAAATGGGGAAGAAGGCTCGTCGAGCTGGCTTTTAAACCAAAGGCATTTGCAAACACGCTTAAGTACAATATGGCGCGTAGAGATTAACAAAGACGCTTGGTGGCTCAAGTGGCAAGGCCACTTGACTAGCTTTCCAAGCAACCCTGGTTCGAATCTCACTCGACGCGCTATTTAAATCCCTATTTCTTTTCGCATTCTACCAAGCCCAAATACCTTCAAATCATCTCATAATTTTTCCGGCAATTAGAAAAGACATAACCGGCCCTGTCGGCCCGACCAAATTACCAAAATGCCCATGGGCAACCCGGGAAGACCGGGATGAAATTCTGGGCCGTTACAAAAGCAGAGGAATCGATTCTGAAGAAATCATCGATTTGACGATTGCAACAAGCTTTTTCTTCTTTATGCTTTTTTATCTCTGTTTACTTGAGCTTACGTTGATGGAACTTTTCTGAATTGATTTAGCATATTTTATAGTTATATGATGACTAATTTATTGATTTTGCATTTGTTGTTGTTCTGATTGATAATATGAGTGGCTAAATTTCTAATCGGAAGGATTAGGTAAGTAGGAGTGAATTTTCCTTAGCATTGAGTAGGAAGATGATGAATTATGTATCTGTGCTGTTTTAATTTCAAGTATGTTTCGTCTGATCAATCATTCATGCTTTTGCTTTTTTTCGATTCCGAGAGGAACGTGATAGAGTGACCTTGCACAGGATTACATTAGGTTTGTTTAAGTTCCTTGCAATTTAGAGATCTGCTAGAGATAACGATTTCACTTGTGTTGTTGACTCTGATTGTAATCGAATGATGTAACCTCGAGAGAGAGCAGAGTAAGAGTAAATCATGAATTCACTTCTTACCAGTAAAACTTGATTGTCGAAGCAATGTTCCTTTGAAAACACCTAATTCATTCCGATCAATGAATTCGACTATTTAATTCGTTTAATCGATCATACTACTTGTTTTAATTGCATTGTCGTTGAAGCATTTGATTTCATTGTCCGCTCTAGCATTTTAACTGTTAATACACCTACAACATCATTTCACCCTCATGTATTCTCAATCTAAGGAAGAAAATTGTAATTCAACACTCAATCCTTGAAGAGATGACCTTGATAGAATAAAACATGCTACAACAATGACTGTGTACGCTTGTGCATAAATGCTTATGAACTTTTACATTTTTTAACTGATATATACTATAACATATCTTAAGCATAAATTGGTCGTGTGTTTAAATATTCCGGACAAGGGTCCACACAACCTGGGTAGAGAATCCTTACCTCTTGTAGATACACAACCCCACGAAAAAAAAACGTGCATAAAAACCTCAAATGATTCAACCAAATGATCTTAACAGCCAAATAGTGAAATTAGAACCTAGAGTTAATCCTTAAACCCCAAAACCAAAACCCATAATTGAAGGATATTAAAACAACCTAGAAAATTCTTATTAAAAGAATAGTCAATAAATATCCTATAAAAATTCATAATTGAAATGTATTTAATGTACCATAAAGCCCTCATTTCAAATATATTAAATATCATTTAAGTTCTTTGATTTGGACAATAAGAACTTATTTTAAGAGATTATTCAAATGTCCACGAACGTCCATCTTAATTTTCTTTTGGAGGATATTAAAAAGTGAAATAGTAGTAAATGACAATTTTTTAAAAATAAAAAAATTACCTAAACTTTTTAAGACTTTAAATAAGTATCTAAATTTAAAATAGGATAGATAATTAAAATATCTCCAAAATGCTCTTGGTTTTATTTTTTTTAAACATATTTATTAATGAGCTTTTTTCATAAATAGACCATATATGAAAAGTATTTGCAAATATAGGTATCTACAAAAATATTAGCAAAACTAGAATTTGTTTTAATACCTTATAAATTCCGAAAATAACGAATTACAACAATACCCTTAAATTGTTGGTTTTTCATTTAAGAAGGAAAATTTAAAAAAAGAAAATTCGTCTCATATTCCAAAACAGAAACCGCTAAATTAATTAAGGTGCATTAATTATAGAAAACTAAAAACCGCCAATTTATGGTGCATTGATTGTGGAAAACCAGAAACCGCCAATTTATGGTGCATTAACTGTTGGACGAAAGTGGCGACAATACATTGTTAAAGGTACAGTTGTGATTTATATACAGTATAGTTAGTAATGTACATGTTATTTTATTTTGGTAGTTTTGTTCATAAATAGACCATATGAGTTGTTGAACGTTCAATTTTGTTGATTAAAATCAGAACACGTTTGATAATCACATAGTACTAAACTAACTTGGTATATACGGTACACCCATAATATATCATGTACAATTCTGTATTTTAAAACTTTATGTTTTTTTAAAAGTATTTAATTTGCTAATATTGATACTTGTAGTGTGATTTAATATGTTTGTGACAACGAACAAGTAATTTTGAATATACAATATCATATAGTAAATCATTGGGAAATAACATAAGTAATATTTGTGAAATGATAGAGACTCGTACTGTTGGAACAACTTTATACAAAATTACTATTCAAAGTGAGATCAATAGTAAATAAAAAAAAAGTCTCATGTGTTACAAAATTGAGACTAAAAGTGTTTGGCATATAAAAAGGTTGTAATGTAAAACCATCATTGGATGAATGCGTTCATCAATATTTATGCGACGCTCTTCAGCTACTTCATGATTATGGTACATCTTCATTTTCATCCCACTGACCACTATGTGCAATACAGATTGGGATGCTTGTTGAACCTATAAGAAAAAGTTGTATAGTATTACAAAAATGTCCAAACAGTATTGTCCTATATTATAAATCATATAATATATATGTATAAACAATACCGTATTGCGGTATGAAAATATAATGAATAGTATACATGAATAGAATGAATAATAAACTATAAATGTACCATGTAAGTTATACAATATGTAGAATGAAATAATGAAACATATAGAGTTTTGTATAGTTTATACAATAATATAATAGTACATGGCAAACCACAGTATTAATGGTATTATACAAATGAAATTATTGATGAACCTATAAGGAGAAGATGTACAGTATAACTAACCTAAAAATACAGTATGAACATACGATATATACTCAATTATACAGTTTTGTAGATGTGTATACAGTAAATTATACCAGAATATGGAAATCAAAGTACGAAGAAACTAATGTTCTACATATTATTTTATTGCATGTGTAAACATGATTTTTGACATTCTAAATATTGAACTATAAATGAATTATGGAGGAAGAAAACTTAAATGAAAAAGGAAGAGAGATAAATGAAAAAAGAAATTAAAATCTCTTTATATTAAAATGGTTGACAATTAAATATGGTATGTTTTTAAACAATGGAAAGTATGCAAAATGGGAGTTTTAATTCAAAAATTCAGTATTAAATGTGAGGAATGACAAAATGGTATTAAGAGAAAATTAACAACTATGATATTTTGAAAAAAAAAATTAACTTTGCAAAAAAAAAAAAAAAAAAAAACTTAGGCGCATATAATTGCAAATACTTTTCGAATGCGGTCTAGTTACTTGTTGAACCTACCGTATAAACCATATTGTATATCGTCAAGAAAAGTGTAATAAAAGTCGTATGAGCATGTAAGGTACATTGTATAATTAATACAGTATGTAAACTAGAATATATAATATAGTATGTAAACTGGAATATGTGTACACTTGGAATACTATGTAGACTAAACAGTCGTATAACAAAAATATTGAATACTAATGTGTTTATGGTCTATTTCTATGAAATATGAGAAAATGAGATGGATTTGTTATAACTAGTGCACAGTCATGATTCTACGTTTTTGTGGTAGTGGAAAGTATATGAGAATTAAAGACATACCATATTGTATCGTCTGTGACATATCAGATTGGGATTAGGGGAGAATGAACATAAAATGTTGATGTAATGCAGGGATTTCTAGAACAATACACGGGCAAAAAGCTTCAAATGATTGCGATGAATGACACTACTGTCCGAATGAGTAAGCATCGCAACAAGGCAAATATCGTTTGGTCAGGAAACAAAATTGCCGAACAGATTTCAGGCCGTCGAAAATGGAGAATATTGATATTGAAATGAAAGAAGTAAAAAGCTCGGAAGACGGAAGAGAAAACGTAAGTCAAACGTTATGAATAAAGAGGTTAGAGAAATGAATTTGTGGGATACATGAAAGAATCAAATTAAAATCCAACCAATTAATTCCTCATTAAGATGGAATGTATAAAAAAGGAAGTTTCGTGATGGGCATTAATTACAAATGGGAAAGTATAAATAATGAGATTTTGAATTTTAAATGTAATCAATTAATGAAAGGAATGGCAAAATGGGATTTAAAAAAAAAATATTAATTCGAAATTTTAAAAGAAAAATTAAAATTGCAAAACGAAAGTTAGTAGTTTAAATTTGCAAATATTTTTTTAAAATGGTCTATTTAGTACAATTTTTCTTTATTAATTACAAAATCTAAGTAAACGTTCTTTTTAACAAGACTAACACCCTCAAATCTAGGAGAGAATATCTTCATACAACTAACTCATATATTTGTTTTTAATATCTTTCATTTTTTTTTATTTAATCTATTTAATATCTTTGTCAAATCCTTTTTTTATTTATACTGAGGATATCATTGGTTTCACAACAAGGAATTGTCAAATCGTTTTTTATAGTCTTCTCCACGACAACGCAAATTATCCTTTTATTCATTTTACAACTCATTGTATCCAAGATTTCTCACATTCTTTGATTGTTCTCACTCCCACTCTCACTTTCACACTCACACTTTTTGTTCATGATTTCTTTCCCACTCACACTTTTTGTTCATGATTTTGATTTTTGGAGATTGGGATACAATTGCGCACCAAAGATATTTCATGAGTCTTGTTGGAACTTACTTTCGTTGAGTGGAGGTATTCACAAGTTTTTGTTTGATTTTCATGGATTTCTCCATCAACAAAAGCAACGTCGATTACAATTGCTTTTAACGGAGTTTGGACAACGCGAATGTATATTCAAATTACACCACAAAATGTGTTGACATTGGATCCACAATATCCCAATTTTTATCCACCCTCACTCCAGGTCTCAAACTGGATACAAGTCTGAGTGTCTAGCCTTTCTCTTTACAAATATAAGGCTGACGGTAACAGAAGATAAAGAAGTGGGGGGTTAGCAAACGGTGTGACACAAACTGATGCGTTATGGCTGAAATCATAACATTATGTTTTGGTACACATGGTGTACAAAAGATGCAAAAGCGATTGAAATCATGACAGTATGTTTTAGTACACATGATATATAACCAGGAACAAAAGACAAACTGATGCATTCTGGCTGAAATCATGATAGTATGTTTTGGTACACATGGTAGATAACCAGGAACAAAAGATGCAAAAGCAGGGATGAATATATGTAAATAAATCTATGTAGTAGCATACACCTACAACGCCAAAGAATTATACTAGAGCATGCATTTTCCGCATCCAACGTCTGTATGCAAGAGATCGTTTGCAGATGAATTCACTTTATATTTTTATATTTGTTACTTTATTCATTCACGTGGACCATGTATACTATTATGGAGATTAAATGCTCATCTCAAATCTTTTGAAAAATAATTTCAAATAATTAACAATATACTTTCTTTTTTATCTTTTGAAAATAAATTTAAAATTTCCATCTTTTGGTTAAAGACTTGTTTAAGAATGCTATTAAGAATTTTCTCAAAGTTGTTACAGAGAAAAAGAGATTTCAAATGATATTTTTATCAAAAAAACAAAAATTAAGTAGAGGTATATAATTGTCTATTTCTTATTTACAAATTAATAATTAATGTTTCAGATTTTAAAAAAGACATTGACATTTATTTAAACTCTAAGATATTTGTAGACGTTCTCTTAATATTTATCCAAAATCTAGACATTTGGCTAGTTTTTCCTTTAAAAATATCTTGAATGCACTCATTTACATACATAAATGATAAGCATTAACATCCTTTAAAAATTCACATATACCAACAGACATTAAAAAGACTGTCCATTTTAGTTTTTTATATAAAACTCACAAGTTGGTATTTAAAATAACACAAGTTTACATAGTGTCTTTTTCTTTCTTTACAACTTATTCCCACCCATTACTTTAAAACAAATAAACAGAATAAATAAAGTATACCAAAAAAACAGCTCAGCTTCTAGACAGGTCAACTGTGGCGGGTACATGCGCACGCGGGTCGGGCCAACGAATGGTACGCGGATTTGAAGTGCAAGAAGGCGGGTTGAACATGAATCTCACAAGAATGGGTCCGCGAGGAACAAAAAACATTATTTCGGATCAGAGGCGTTCGAATTCAAGGTCACGCTCACGAAAATAGAGCTTTGCGGCAGCTTTAATGGAGCTTTTCTGGCAAAACTTGAAGGTTCTGATGATGGATTTAATTTTTCAAACAAGGAAGGCGAACTTGGGGGTTCAAAACTTGCACCAAAATCAAGCAACAAAAGGACAAGATGGCTGCTGCAAATTGCAAACTTGCAGGCTGCTTTTCAGAAAAGAAAACTAATAAAATAATTAGAGAAAGAGGAATGTATGAGTTTGAGAGTAGAAAAAGTAGATTTTGGGATGTGGATCTCAAAGGGGTGTTTGTTTGACATATTTAGGTAGTTTTTATGTTAAGTAGTTATATTGATGAGTTATATTGAGTAGTTAAAAATTGAGAAGTGTACCAAAAACTCATTTGGATGTAGTTTTTGTGTAGATGAGCTATAGTCAAAACCTTGTTTGGATGTAGATTTAAAATGAGTAGTTATTTTTAGTAGTTAAAAAAGAAATGATTAAAAATGAGTGGTTAAAAATAAGTTATTTTGATTTGAAATGAATGATTAAAAATGAGTGGTTAGAAATGATTGAGTAGTTATAAATGAATGATTAAAAATGAATTGTTAGAAATGAGAGTTATTTTCAAAAGTAAAATTGAAGAGGAGTTGATAAAAACTCGTTTAGATGTAGGTTTTCGAGGAGAAATTAATAAATCCTAAACCTAACTCCTAACTAAAAACGTCTTATATTTATACTAAATAGAATTAGTGGCTAGGGTTTTAAAAATAATTATTTATACTAAACAGATTTATGCTCATTTGCAAATCAACCTTCAATTAGGATAAAATTACCAATCAACCAAATGTCTTAATATTTATAATTTATCCTTAAAATTGAAACAATTAAAATGCTCATTATATATCAGAATGCTTGAAATTTTAATACAAACATTACTGCAATAAATAAATAAAAATAAAATTATAATTAAGCTCTATAATTTCTTGAATCGTCATATAAAAGGATTAAGACATTGCGATCAGATCGTGATGGAGAGTATATGGACCTGGAATTTCAAAACTACTTGGTAGAACATGAAATAACGTCCCAACTCTCAGCGCCTGGAACACCTCAGCAGAATGGTGTTTCAAATAGGAGAAATAGAACCCTTATGAAAATGGTTCGGTCGATGATGAGCTTTGCTCAACTGCCGATATCGTTTTGGGGATACGCCTTAGAGACCGCATTATATAATTTGAATATGGTACCCACAGAGAGTGTCTTGGAGACACCCTATGAGTTGTGAAGGGGAAGTAAAGGTAGTTTATGTCACTTTAGAACTTGGGGATGCCCGGCCTATGTGCTGAATGCAAATCTAAAGAAATTAGAACCACATTCAAAGTTATGCCTATTTACAGGCTACCCTAAGTAAACGAAAGGGGGTTATTTTTATAACCCTGATGAGAATAAGGTATTTGTATCAACAAATGCAACATTCTTAGAAGAGGATTATGTTAGAGAACATAAACCTCGATCGGCAGTAGTGTTGAAAGATTTGTCTTCCGATGATGCTACAATACAACAAGGGTTGTTGTAGGAGGGTCAACAAGTGTTGTGACAGCTCACCAGCATTGGATGTTGGAAACTCATCAGCTAGGATAGTTGATAAATCCTTGGAATTTGACCTACAAATCCCACCCAGTCAAGAAAGATGTCTACCTCGACGTAGTGGGAGGATTAGAATGAATTTGGTTCCCTGTATAGGTGTCTTGGAGACGCACAACGTTATTTAGGATAATGTTGAAGATCCTCAGTCGTTTAGAAAGGCAATGGGAGATATTGACCAGGAAGAATGGATAAAAGCCATGAACCTCAAAATGGAGTCGATGTACTTCAATTGAGTCTAGTCACTCATAGATACACCAAAGGATGTAAGGCCTATTGGGTGCAAGTGGGTCTACAAGAGAAAAAGAGGTGTAGATGGGAAGGTGCAAACCTTCAAAGCAAGACTTGTTGCAAAGGGGTTCACTCAAATAGAAGGAGTGGATTATGAAGAAACCTTCTCCCCTATTGCTATATAAAGTCTATAAGGATCCTTTTATCTATTGCCTCATATTATGACTATGAGATATAACAAATGGATGTCAAGACTGCATTTTTAAATGACAATCTTGAAGAGGATATCTACATGAACCAAGCGGAGGGGTTTGAGTTCAATGGACAAGAGCAAAAAGTTCGCAAACTTGTTAAATCCATTTATGGATTGAAACAAGCGTCCAAGTCTTGGAACAAGAGATTTGATGATGTAATCAAATCATATGGTGTTGAGCAGAACATTGATGAGCCTTGTGTTTACAAAAAAATCAATGAGAATAAAGTAGCATTCATATTATTATATGTAGATGGCATCTTACTCATTGGAAATGATGTAAAAGTGTTGACTGATATCAAGCAGTGGCTAGCTAACCAATTCCAAATGAAGGATTTTGGTGACGCTTCGTACGTCCTTGGGATCCAGATAATAATGGATCGGTGCAAGAGAATGTTAGCCTTGTCCCAGGTGTCGTATATCGACAAGATGCTTGTCAGGTATGTGATGAGGGATTCTAAGAAAGGTCATTTACCTTCAGCAGTAGGGAGAGTGATGTACGCTATGTTGTATACAAGACCTAACATTTGCTATGCGGTAGGCATTGTTAGCTGATATCAGTCAAAGCTAGGAATGAATCACTGAATTGCGGTTAAGAATATTCTCAAGTACCTTCGGAGTACGAGAAATTATATGCTTGTGTCTCAAGAATTGAGAGTTAAAGTAGCTTAAATTAAGATATTTACAAAAGAAAAATGGTGAATTCAAGTTATTAAGTATATAAGATCCCTCTTGCAGATAATTTCCAAGCTTAAAACGAAATAGCTAATAAAAATCTATTGAAAGTGGAAACTAGAAGTTAATTGCAGCGAAGCATGCTTAACTAATGAAATTATTGCTAAGTGTTTAAAAAAGGAATTGATGCTCGTATTTCGTTGCAGGGAACTTTGGCAGAGCGAAAGTAGCTGAGCAAAAGGAATAATCAAAGTGAGGCGCCCCAGCAAAACTAAAGCCCTCTAAATAACTCAAAGAAGACAACCAGTGTTTACCGTAGCAATAGCTTAGTGAAGCAGATGAACGAAAAGAAAGAAAATATCTATTCTGAGGAAGCTTGGCAAAGATCCGTGATTCCAAAGCTCATCCGTACCGTTCATTTGTGTCGCCTCGGACTCACCCAAAAATGTGGATCATGGAGCAACCTTTTTGCAGAGGAGGATCGTGGAGCAGATGTAGCAGCGTATTGTCGGGAGTCCTATATAAGACGAGAGCATTCTCAAATTCAACCTCGGCCAATTTATTCTTCTTCAAGTTTTAGTGTTTATTCTTCCCGTCCGATCAAAGTTTACTTTTCGTTGACTTTTCTGTTGACCTTTCCAGCCACGAGCGAGTTAGCGGGGCTTGTTGTTAGGCGTAGTTGTAGTTTCTTTTTCTTTCAAGACCTAAGTGTTGTGTTTTGTAATTGGAGTTGCCAGAATATTTTATGAGTTAAAAGTTGCAGGAATTTTCTAATCTCTACTCTTCATTTTGTCTCTTTTCCATTGCGTTAAACATGCTAATTCATTATTTCCTCACTTTACAATCGCTTTTTGTCATTATGAGTAGCTAAGCCAGTTGTCAGAAGGTTTTAGGGAAGTAGGGGATTTTGCAACAACGAAGGAACTAGTGAAATGAACTTGTTGTGCATGCTATTTTCAATTAATTTACATTGTGTTAACAAACTTTTTGTATGAACTCTGTGTTAAGTCGAGAGAGTTAAAGCAGAGCGAACTTGAGTGCATGATGATAGTGCTAAATAATAATGCTATTTAGTCCTTAGAAACGCGTGCTAAATAAAGAAAAGCAAAGCAAATGAACAGCATATTGCGTAAAAGAAGTGCATTACTTGGCCATACAAGCTAATAGCATCGCATGACATCACCTTTGCGAGATATTGATATTTTAGCTAATAAATGTGTGTATAAACACAGGAATAGGATAATTAAGCAAAAACTACTGATGTGTTCTATTTTCCACATGAAAGCGTTGCACAAGGAATGACTGAAACATAAAATGAAGGAAATAAAAGAGCAATCAAGTCGTCGTACAAAGGGAATAAAAGAAAAGAAAAAAAGGAAAGATGATCAACAGTCAAATCGAGTAATCAATGGAACCAAGAAGGAAACTCTTAAGGAAGAATCTTCAAGAAGAACATGGTCGGCAAGAAACTTGTGACAGCTGTATAAGGAAGAAGATTCGAAGGAAAAGGTGTGTCAGTTTGGAAGGGAAGTTACCTTGGATGAGCATTGAGACGCCGAGGTTTCACTAGAGATCCTGGCGGCCTTCATTCATCTGTAGTCCCTGAAGAATTGCATACCAATGCAGTGCTGCAGATGAGGACACCATTGGCAACTGTGTTGACCGAGTTTTTGCACCATAGACAGCTTTTACTTTTATTGTATTTTGCATTCTTAACTTTTCGAACAAAGCATAGTCGTTTCTTTCTTGAATAAATCTAGAAGTATTTTGTTCAGACTCGATCTCCTGCAACTTGTATGCGTATGTTAATTTAAAGAGATTTAGTAAGTTGTATAAACTGGTTATGAATCTAAATCAAGATGTGGGGATTAGGAATAAGGGCAATGGATGTATTATGTTTACTCTAAGTTGATTGACAATCCACTTAGAGGTGTTTGGCATCTACCTTGGAAAAGGGGATGTTAAGGGGTTAGTCCATCTGTTCTTACTAGGTAGGTTTATGCTTATACTGAACACTTCTTAGAGGGAAGTTAGGAATAACCTCCTCACTAGTTGTATGCGTATGACTAGTGCTTAACAGTAAACCTACGGGCATTGTACCGGCAAGTTGCAGCCAAGTATTCCGGAAGGGAGCTTGGAGTTAAGTCTAGCATGTGTTTATTTTCTTGAGACAACTCATCTTGCATAGATACTTTATTAGTTTATCTCTTGTAGCTTGCATTTGTCATAGTGTCATGATAGCTTGATTAATTGAAATTTAGGAAATTTGAATGTGGGTGATCTAATTTATACTGTTGAATTTTAATTAAGTATGCCCCCACATATGCTAGCCTCCAGCTGACTCGGAAGAGGAACCTGACGGAAGACCCATCAGGATACATTAGTATTGCATGAAGAATCCATCGTGCTAAGCAATGGGAAGTTACATAGTAATCCTACTAATGCATGCAAAACCCGGAGCTTATTTATGTAGAGTTGCAGTGGAAGCTGACAACTGCATTCCACATATGCGGAAGCATTGTGAGGGCTGGGTAGCATGAATTTCACATCACCAAGCAACTCATTTGTGGTTAACCAAATTTTGAATGAAAACAAGCACTTAGCATCAGAATTTCCTTTAGCTTTAGTATTAACATTTGCATTAGAGTCAGCATAGTGTCTGCATTAGTCTTTTATTATTATGCACAAACCAAATACCCTTCTCAACCAATTTGCGTCTTTATTATTTTTTTACCTTTAATATGAACTAACTGCTTCAAATTCTATGTGGGATCGATAAAATTATATACTTATTACTTGCTGCAATTCCCGACCGCGTATACTTGTGCGTAAGTGATTCCTATTGTGTTTCGCATAAGAATTAGTTACTGTTCAATATATTAGCAGTGGAATTGCGAGATCACATAACCTCAGGTTTGTCAAGTTTACTTGCTGATTAAAGAACTCTTAGAGATAAGGTTCACCTGATGCTAGACTAATATAATAGTTGTTTGAATTCAAGAGAATCATACTAGATGCTCGAAATAGCCAAATGTCAGTGTCAGAGAGGACGTAAGGGAATTATGTTAGTGTTCATTTAAGCAAAATCCCTAAAAACCTTAACCCTTCTGATACCTAAATTGATAATTACTTGTCACTTGTTCATTCGTTTATTTAACTATACTCAACATACACTTTTATTCTCAACTTTGTCACCTTGACTCTTGCATGAACTCGAATTTAAACAAACCTAAAAATTCCTATGGAGAATGACCTTTAACTTACATTAAAACTTGATGCAACAAGACTGCGTATACTTGCGCATTTTTTGGAAATCACATAATTAACTAAGTAGAATCTAGTTCGCCTTGGCGAAGCTGTAAGTCTCTCATATTATTGCCCATTCAATCAACATCCTAATGAATTATACACATGTGAACTCTGCGAACAGTATAGTCCTAAGGATTTGATCCTTATTGGGTACACAAACTCTGCTTTTTAAACTGATAAGGACTATAGAAAGTCCACATGAGGTTTAGTGTTCATCCTCAACGGCGTAGCTGTAGTTTTGAGAAGCATCCATCAAGGATGCATCGCAGACTCCACTATGGAAGCTGAGTACGTAGTTACTTATGAAGCAGCTAAAGAGGCAGTATGGTTGAGAAACTTCCTAGAAGATTTGGAAGTGGTTTCGGGTATGGATAAGTCGATCACTTTATATTATGATTGCAGCGGGGCTGTAGCTAACTCCAAGGAACCTAGAAACCATAAACGAGGGAAGCATATATATAGAGAGAGAGAGAGTGAGAAAAAAATACCATCTCATTAGAGAGATAGTGCATAGGGGCGAAGTTGTTGTCACCAAGATTCACACGGTTGACGATGTTGCTGATCCTTTTATAAAGGCTCTCTCGGCTAAATTGTTCGAGGATCACATAAAGAGTTTGGGTCTACGAGAGGCGTCTTCTACGGTCTAGAGAAAATGTGAGCTTGATGTTTGGCTTTACATGTAACAAGTCATACTAGAACTTTAGTGCAAGTGGGAGATTGTTAGGGGTTGTGTCCAGAGGCCTAGTAGTTTGTATTTAAAACACAAGCATTTAATGTTAAATTTCAGTTATTAATAAAGTTTATTAATTTATTAATTGTGCATTTGATGTACAAAGTTGAGCTTTATCGCATTAATCAGATGCAATATTCTCATGGTTATTTTGATGTACGCTTGGACAAGTATGCGCGATATGTAAGTGGATCTAGTTCCAAGTCTATAACCTAAAACGTCAACAGTATATGGACTACGACTGGGGCCTTGTAACAGCCCAGTTTCCTATTCTAGTTTTCGAGGTGCCTTCGGGTCAAGATTCGGTTGTTTGGTTGGGTTTTAGAGCCGTTTGGACCCTTGGGGGTATTTTGGTCTTTTGGCTCTCCGGGCAGGATTTGTGGTTTTCAGGGCTTCGAGGAAGCTCCTGCCTTTGTCGAGGCTTGTTTGTTGGTGGCTGCGAGTCCCGTGGTGTTTGGGCTAGTCGGTTGGATGCTCGGTTGTGGTTTGAGCTTTGGCAAAGTGTTGGTTGGTTGTGTGTTTCCTTTGGGATTCGAGCCCGAGCCCTTAGTGTTGCTTTGAGAGTTGGATTTAAGTGAGTTTTTTTTATTGGATAAGGTTGCTTCGGTCGGGTCTCGAAGGAGGAAGCCGAGAAATGGGATTTTAAGGTTTTAAGTGGATAAGGTTGGATTAAATGGATAAAATCCATTTTTCCTTTTTATTTCCCATTTTCCTTTTCTTTTCCAAATTCATTTTCTTTTCTTTTTATTTTTCTCTTTTCTCTCTCTCTCTCTCTCTCTCTCTCTCTCTCTCTCTCTCTCTCTCTCTCTCTCTCTCTCTCTCCCCGAGCACCCCCCTAGCCTGAGCAGCCCCTTGGCTCGCCCAAGCCCAGCCCGAGTTAGCCCAGCCCCAGCTCGCCCACGTCGTGCCAGCCTCGCCCAGCCCGAGCCCCAGGTCGCCCAAGCCCCAGCCCGAGCGTCGCACAGTGCCCTCGCCCAGCCCGCGTGCCCTCGCCCGTGTCGCGCGCCCTCGCCCAGGCCGTCGCGTTGCCAGCCCGAGCTCGCCCTGCCCTGGTCCGTGTCGCCCAGCTGCGTACTTTGCCGAGCCGCGCACAGTGACGCGTCGCGTCGCCCGTGTTGTCGCACGTCCCAGCGCCAGATCGCGCGCCCCTGCGTCGTGTCGCTCGCGCCTGTCCGCCCTAGCGCCTGTCCGCGCGCAACTCGCGCCCAGCGCCGAGCCAGCGCCCCCTGCGGCACCAGCGCGCCCAGCCAGCCTCTTTGGCTGCCTAGGTCGTGCAGCCGGCTCGTTCGCGTGTCAACCGCGCCTCGTGAGTTACTCCCGAGCCGAGCCCTGTTTATTTTATTATTATTTAGGCCTATTGTGTGATTATTGATGTGTTTGTTTGGCTCGATATAGGTTGCTCGGGTTCGATCGCAGTTATTTTATTGTGTGTTGTTACCTTCCGACCGGTAAGGATTTCTTACTAGGAGTTGTGTGGGCCCTGCGATATTTTCATGATTATGCCTTGCTTGTTTCTTTGATTGTTATGAGCATGATAGTAATAGATCGGCTTTGATTGATTTTACGCTAGCATGTTTGCTTGATTTTACATGTTAGTGCCATGCTAGGTTTGTTCTGCCAGCATGCTTATGATTCCTGCTTAAGCTCGTAGTATCATGCTAGGTTAGTGTGATTGATGTCGGTCTTTGTTTGCTAGCCAAGAATCATTGCTTTTTACTCTGTACTCTTAGATAGAGTTATAGAGTTTGTCATCATCCAAAGGCTGAGCGGACATAACGTACTTTGTCCCCAGTAGCTCAGGTCGGGAGTAAAGTGTGCGCAGCATAACGTATCTTGCTACCCCCCCCCCCCCGACCCGCTGGTTGTGGACTTAGCTACCCACTTCGGCATAGCCTAGTTTGTAGCCTGCTAGAGCAGAACCCTACCATCGGTGTAAGCTCGCCTGCCGGTTCTTAGCAGTCGGTGGTGGATCTTTTGCCGCAGATGGCGCGAGGGCCTCGCGCTACTGTGATCAGTGACACCGCTTCCGAGTCATAGGCATGTGCACCTGGCCCGCGTAGTTTGCCCTTAGGCCCCCGCATTTACGCCGGTTGCAGAGGAGCATGAGTGTGCGCGTACACGCGTTAGTTGCCTGTTCGGAGAGCTCCTCCGGGCTAATGTCGTGAGTACACTATTCCTTCCGTTAGAGCCTGACTTCGGGTACTCTCCCGTAAGTCCAGATTAGTGCAAGGGCAAGGAGGCCCTTGAGGACATTCTAGGGATCAGTGTATTCCCCGAGTGACAGATACCTCGGTGATGTCCGAGGATTGGTCGATGTATCCAAATCGGTTAGGCGGAAGAAAGAGACTTACGATGGCTCCGGATCTTGTTTTATGAGCTCGTTAAGCTATGATCCTGTGTTGGTAGTTGTTTGCTTGCATGCTTTGGTACTAGATGACCTGATTATATCGTATTGTACCGGTTGGGGATTCTTCTTGAGTAATTCGTTACTCACCCTTATTTTCGTGGTTTTTCCACAGGTAACCATGGTGCGAGAGAGAGGATGGTGGAGGAGGAGAGCTGTGATCATGGAAACCCGTTGTTCAACTCTCGAGTCTTATGTTTATGTTATGATTTAAATGTTCTCTGAATGCATGTAGTTGGGCACGGAGCCCTAGGGTGTTTTTCGAATGTATTTCCGGATTCTAGCATTGTTGTAAAGTTTGTATGTTTTAAATGAATCTCTGATCAGAGTAAGTTTTGTAAACGTATTTGACTTGGAACAGGTGCTTGGAAACAGGGACAGGTTCCAGGAATTGATGTTGATTTTAAATGGATGTTTTATGTTTTAGTTTTTACTTAGAATCCGAACACCATCTTGCAAATTTTCTGTAGATTTGTAATGCATGCATTGAGGTAACGGCCTAGTTAGAACCCCTTTCGGGTCGAGTCGTTACAGGCCTAAATCTTGGTGACACTATAGGTATGACCTGCTTTGCAAAGGTTGCAAACAACCTGATCCTGGTTGTTCATGTGGAGACATGTGAGTGGGGGTGCCTATGGAAAAAGGAGTTTTTGCATAAGATAGGACGAGAATTTTTATGATCGATCTAGTAATTCTGTTATATAATCATATCAACTACTTTACTAAGGATGATCGTATGTCGATGTGATCTTAATCCTAAGTGGATTGTGAACTCTTACTTTATGAACACGTCCTTTTATGTACATGGGTGAGAGCAGCCAAATAGCGCTGAGTCAATAAGCCTCCCACATTGGGGATTACCGTAGTGAGTGGCTAGAAACGCAACATCACAAGAAGGAATTCCCGCCTTCCTGAAATTTGAGAAAGATGTAGAGTTGTTCACTTAAGAACTGATTTCGGGGCTTGGACAAAGGGATCACGCCTCTAATTGGCATGAAAGGACATTGATTTATAGTTGAACTATAAACACTTGTTCATTAGAGGAACCAATGGTGCTTAAGGAGGAAGATGTAGTCACAGGGGTAGAACGGATTTCTGGTCCCAGTTTTGAATTACGAACAAGCTCGTGAAGGATCATATGACAGATGACTGATTATATCCGTGGACGTTAACATGTCCTATAGTGCAAAAGATGTGAGCACAAGCCTTTAGTGGAACAACCCTGATGTTAACGAATAGGCCGGATCGGATTCGAGTCGTTGTAACTTTCAACCTATAGGTCCACCGGTCCCTAGGCTAGCTCATACTTGTTGGTACACTGTTTTATTAGAGAGTGAGTTTGAAGAGGTCAAATTGTAACGACCCAGTTCTCCGTTCCGATTCCCCTGGTATGTTCGGTGAGTTTTTCTTGATCGGTTGAGTCGTTAGGGCCATTTGAACCTCTAAAGGGCATTTTAGTAATTTTTACCCTTAGGGGCAGTTTTGTAATTATAGTTATCAACATTTGCCTATAAATAGGGGGCTTAGACCATTTGTAAACTTTTTTCCCATTTTCTCAAAACCCCACCCGAGAGATTCTCTCTCAATTTCACCGTCGCCGAGCCAATTTCACCTAGCCTGAGCAAGCTTCGCCTGGTTGCACGCCCGTTGGCCCAGCGAACACCGCAGCTGAGTCCTTCGCCTTCGCTCTCTCCAAGCCTTGCCGCCGCACAGCATCGCCTTCGCTCTCGCCTAGCCTCGCCGCCGCAGCATCGCCTTCACCAACACCTTCGCCGAGGCCAAGATCCGAGACCTTTTTCTTCCATTTTAGGGTATCAACTTCCTCAAGCCTTTTGTGATGATTGCCTCTCCGTTAGGTCTTCAAATAGTGTTTAATACATGTTTATTACCTGCCATATGCCTAGATGGTGTGTCTCTACCGCTTCAGGAGCAATTTATTGTTTTTATTTCTGCTCGTTCAGGTAAGGATTTCTTACCGGAGTTGTGTGGGCCCTGCGAAAATACCCTGAAAGCATATGTATATCTTGCAAGCATGTATGAGTGTTCTAGTGATAGGATTCTTGTTTCTGAAATGTCGGCGTGTTCATTGTTTATCCATGTTTGAAGTTTTGTAAAGCTATACTAGGTGTATTTCGTACTTTGGCAAATCCATGTTTCCTGGTTACGTTCCGTAGAACCTGCTAGTGCAGTATAGTCATAGATCTCTGCCTGTTGCATTGCTATTTGTAAGATTGTGTTTAGGAGGCTGTTAGGAACCGGTAGCGTAGGTCAGTGGGTGTAAGTCCCCGATGGGCATCACATTGAAGCAGTATGTGTAAGTCCCCGATGGGCATCATAGTGCTTCTAGGGAGTGTAAGTCCCTGTTGGGCAGCTTATAAACCTAGTAGAAGTAAGTCCCCGATGGACATCCTTGAGCTTGAGCTAGTATAAGACCCCGATGGGCTTCCGTATATTGATCAGATGTAAGACCCCGATGGGCATCCTTGTGCTTAAGCTGGTGTAAGTCCCCGATGGGCAACCGTGAGTGCTGTTTGAGTAAGACCCTATTGGGCGTCATCATGCTTAAAAAGTGAGTAAGTCCCCGATGGGCCTCACCAGGTGTAAGACCCCGATGGGCATCCTGCAAGTGTAAGACCTCGATGGGCTTCCTTGTGTTAGTTGGTGTAAGTCCTCGATGGGCAACCAAAGGTAAAATCGAGAGTGTGTTGCATTAATAAGTCCTTGATTAGGCAAGTTCTGGATTGACGGATAGCTTGAGCCAAACTGTTTTCTTCTGAGCTCGTATTGTGGTTGCTTGTATCTGTGTGCTGGATGATTAGCTTTTCGTATTGTACCCTGGTTGGGGATTCTTACTGAGCGACTCATTGCTTACCCTTATTTTCTGTGGTTTTCCACCAGGTAACTTGGGACCACGACGGGATGGCTAGGAGGATGCTACTAGATGATCATGGACAGAGTACTATGGGTCGTGTCATGTTGTTTTCAGTTCTTTTGCATGTAGATAGGGCATGGAACCCTTAGAAGCATTCTGTTGTATTTCAGTTTTCTTTGTAAACTCGTTTTGGAAGTTTCCTTATGTAAATAAACGATACTCTAGCCAGGGTTGGTTTTTGATAAATGTTTTGACAGGTGCTTGGAAACAGGAACCGGTCTAAATTAAATGAAATATTTCTGAATGTTTTGCACTGACTTAAAGTTTGTAATTCCGCGCTTATGTTTTCAATTTTTAATTCATGCATAAGAAGCTAAGACCTAGGTTTAGGGCCCTATTCGGGTCGGCTTTTTACACAAATTCACATATTAATTATGTGGGACATAATTAATAGGAGCATAAAGTTTAAATTATTAAACTTGCAAATTAATATATTGGATATATTAATTTAATATTTATTGAATAAATTTGAATAAGGAGAAATTAATTTATTTGATAAAAAATTAACTATAAATAATTATTGAATTAACAGATCATAGTAAATTAATATGTCACATATTAATTGGTTTACTAATTATTGGATAATTATTAAATGGAGAATATTGATTAATATGTTGAACATATTAATTGAGTTAATAATTATTGGATAATTATTAAAGAAGAGAATTATAATATGGATATTAATTAGATATTTATTTATTTATAATATATTAGATATATTGTGGAATTGAAATTTATTGAATAAATATCAATTAAAATAATAAAGAAAAATATTGTTTTTTCGAAAATTAATGGAAAAATCAAATGGGATAAATGCATAATGTTTTGTTCCACATGGGAAAGCTCTGAGTCAGAGCCTCCATCACTCCACTATAAATAGGAAGCATTGGAGGCTTTCATTCTCATCCCACTCACTTTCAGAGTAACTTTTCTCCTAAGTTGAAAAAGCTCTTTGAAAGCTGAGATATCTTTTCTCCTCTATAGTCAGACTATTATGACAAAGTTCCTAGCTTCCTTCTCTAAAGGCTTCCCACCAAGCACTTAATGGTAGCAAAGAAGCCATAGTCGGGAAGAGCGGAAGAGATCGTTCAAGTTTTTTCACGGGAATAGTCGATCCTATTCAACATAAAGACCCGCCAGATTATATCAAAGACGATAGTCAATGTAAGTATTCTTTTTCCAATAACATGTCAATCACCTGGGATATTGCATTTAGATTAATTAGATTAGTCAAACATAATTAATTGGATTAATTATTTTGAAATTTTTATTATTCACATGCTTCCACCACGCAAAATGCATGCTCCTACTTCATATTCCCAACACATTATTTATAAGCATTTGTAATATGGTTGCTATTTATCTCCAAAAACTTCACGATGGTGATGATACTTGTAAATATTTAATTATCATTTGATGGAATCATACACCAGATAATATGTATTGTGTTTACTATATTATATCCATACATTTGAGGATTTATACACATTTGTGTTATGTTCGTGGGTTTGCATATGGTGATTGTTTTTTTTTAACAAAGACACATTACTAATTTATTAATCAAAGACGCCATATGATTATTAATGAATGCAAGCTGGTGATTGGGATGTTAGTAAATATCTATGATTTTGATGGTGAACATGCACTTCATTATTTTGAGTTATTATTAAATTAGTAAATGCATTTTAGACCCGAGCATTGCAATACTGTGTACTAACAGATAGTAATGATAATTTGGAAATTATTATTCATAAAAAAATGAAAAAACAACATGGCGATACAATGCCAAAGATCAACTATGATGGTGCACTCATTGATAGTCCCCGTGGTTAATGCATTATAGAGTCATTCAACATCATTATCAATCTGAAATTTAATATCCTTGGAGAGGTATTGAATTAGGACCTAGGCTAGCATAGGTTAGGGGCATTTCAATGGAATCTTGAATTCCCAATTTTGTGAGAATAGAAAGCATGAAGAGGCTATACGGGGTACATGACTCTAAATATATCTCAAAAACCTGATAATCATAGTACATCGATTTTCATTCCACAAACTACTATGTGTTATGCTGATTGGGATACTGATTCAACCTGATTAATATGACAAAAGAGACTAGGACGGACAATACAGTTGGATAAACAGTAATGGGCTATAATAACACTGTATTGTGTAGTAAATTCATGTTATACTGGAAATAGTGTAACTAATGAAATGTATAATATACACATTTTGACCATAAAACAGTAACTGTGAGAGTGGAATTCGACCTACAATATATGCTACTGATACAATACTGTATAGAAAAAGAAACGAAAACATCGAAAGCATGAGTATTGTTATAACTAATTAGGTCTTGCGTTGTTGTTAACAAAAGTTCTGAAAACATTGAAATCATAAGTTCCGATGTCCCATTGACAATATTGTGTGTCTAAATACTGTGTGACAGAAAATGGTCAGAACAAACTATAATCAGTCGAAAAAATAATTGAACAAAAATGCCAAAAATGGGGAGCTTTGTTACCAGAAGACAGTGGAGAATAGATGATGTGACAAGAAATGAAACTTTGGACGCCGGATCTAGAACTTAAAAATGCTAAAAATGGAGTTTTGGATGTCACCAATGGAACATCAGAAATCACGTTGATGCTGCCCTCTTGTTCGTTAAAATGAATAGAGAGGAAATCGATAAGAAAAAGATGGAGAATAATATGCTCGATCTAGAATAGTAAGAATAAGGAAAACCAGTAAAATTTAGTTAAGGAATACTATTTTTAAAAGGAAAGTAATAATTATGAGGAATATTATTAGAAGGAAACTAAAAATCATTGACTTCAATGTTGGTAAAGGTAAAATGGGGTTATTGAAAGATGATTTGGCAGGATTTTAAAATGAATAAATAGATTTGCAAAAACATAAGTAGGTAGAACTAGTATTTTCACAGCACAAGCCGCAACACACGTCGATACTCTCCTTGATCGCCTCAAATAAAGAGGCGATAAAAAGGCGAGACCTGAGTGAAGAGAGGCGCAATAGATAAATGCATAAATAAATAATATATAGAGCATAAATTGATTAACAAAACATATTTCTAGTCCCATAAAATTTCAAATTCATACATAAATCACACAATTTATGGTATTACAAGATATACCATACATATTAAATTATGGTTAAAATACCATTTTGGTCCCTTAAGTATGATCTTTATTCTATTTTGGTCATTGAACTATCAAAAGTCCAATTTTGATCCTCCAACTTTGCCAAGAGCTTAGAAATGGTCTTCGAGTTAGAAAAACAGTTACCATGGTTAAAAATTTGATGAGTTGGCAGCAAAAAATAATAAAAAAATTCAAAATGAGGAAAACTTTCATCTTCATCATTTTTGTTTACCCACTTCCCCTTTGTAACCCAAGAAGTGACAAATTACCACACTTCCATAGCCATCTCCACAAACTCTACAACTATTCCTATAAAATTTGTCCGTTCTTGTGAAAATTTTCCATATGGGTCGATCCTAATCTGTAACAGCCCCGATTCTCCCATAAGAATAAAAGGTAACTGCTTCCCTTATCCTCTACCACTTGGCACTTACGTTTAAAAAAAAAAAGAAATAATAATTAATAAAGAATGATTTTAACCATTTGGCTTTTGACCGATAAAAATGAGAATTTGTTATTAAGAGGTGGGATCGATTGGTTTTGTGACACATGTAGGTTGGGGATTCAATCGAAAAATTGTACCCTAGCCACCTCCCAGTATCAGTTTATCAATCGATTCAGCGATCTATCTCAAGCCTTCCCAAAATAAAATTGCAGATTATTCCATTCCTAATTCATAGTTCTTGCTCGGTTACATCGAGAGATCGAAATCGTGGCCTTCAATAAAAAATGGGTGGTTTTGCTTGGGAAATCGTGCCTTAGGTCATCCCGAATAGCTGTGGAATTCAAGTAATCAGAGGAGAAGGTTAGTTTTTAATTTCTTATGGTTCTATTAAATTATGCTCGACATTTGAAGCGAAACCGAGGTCGATTCGTCGAAAACATAGGAAAAATAGGACTTTTCTGCCCAGAAATAGAACCAGAAAGTCAAATCTTGACCTAAACCGAACCATAACACTAACCTAGCTCCAAACCTGAAACTGAGCCGCGCGCGCCGTTGGATGAAGGCATGGACACGTGTCGCCCATTGTGCGTGCCGCTTCACCTTTCTGAGCCTAGCTCTGAACTGGTCGATCCACCCGAGCCACATGCGCCATTAGATGAAGAACTGGATACGTGTCACCCATCGTGCGTGCCGAGTCACCTTCCCTAGCCGAGCCACCGCCGCTGACTGTTGACCATTGACCGTTGATCGTTGACCGTTGACCAAAAAAATGATAACTTTCCCTTTTGTTAATTTTGACCTTTTGAATCCATTTTTTGCAGTCTAAAGTGCTGATTCTGAACTGTTTTTTATTTATAGGTCTCGGAAGTCAGTAAAGGCCTACGAAGAGCTGTTAGTTGAGGAATTTGGCTAAGATAAGAGAATTTACACTTATAACACTTGTAATACTTCGATAATCTAGCTGCTTACTAGATAGGTTGATATCTTGTTTAGAATTTAGACCTGAGCTATTGATAATGCTTTGAGGGGTTATGCACCCACTGTTTGTTGCTTTTTACGTTTGAGGGGTCTTGTGCCCATTTATTTGAGGGGTCTTGTGCCCATTTATCTGAGGTGTCTCTTGCCCATTTATCTAAGGGGTCTCATGCCCAACTAACTGTTACTGAGGGTCGCATACCCATTCATGCTTGGGACCTTGTGTCCGTTGCTATGTATTATTGTGGGGCCTAGTGCTCAATGCTATTGGTAGGGGTTTGAGCTCAAGAACATATGTTTTAGGCAGTTAATTCCTAGTGGGATCCTTACTGAGTTTGTGAACTCACCCTTTACCTTTTTGTGGTTTTTCCACAGGTACACATGTGATATACCGGGAGGGATGATCAGAGCTACAAGAAGACCATGGGCAAAACTAGTTCCCTTGAGTCAATGTTCTTTTTTTAATTATTCCTTTTTAATTCTATAGAAAGGGCTGATAAGCTAGTGTTGGATGTTTTTTTTATCGTGTTCTGAATTCTAACTGTTATTTAACTGTTTTCCAAGGGTACCTTGAATACTGTCTATTCTTAATAAAATTTGTTTTTAAATGTGGTTAAACAACGGAGGTTTTTAGCAAACTATTTTACGGTTATAAAATTTGAGCTAAAAGTTTAAGTGAATGCCAAGGTTAAAACCTTGGTTCGAGTCGGGTCTTTACAGTTGGTATCAGAGCCTGAGTCATAGATTTTGTAGACTGACATGCAATGTGAGTCGTTTTGAGTTCCATGGTCCTCAGCTGCCTATCGTCATCAGGTAATCGTATTAGTTAAGATTTTAATTGGGCATGTTAGTGGTTGTTTGTTTTTCTTAACTATCTGGTTTGTTGGCCACATGTGTGGTGCTTTGTCATCATTATAACTCTTTAGCTTAGAGTGTACTGAAAGATTGAACTTTTCTGCAGACTTTAAGAATGTCTGAGCGTGTAACAAGGAGCTCAACCAGTGCGGGGGGCCGAGGAAGGGGGCCATGGAAGGGGTCGGGGACGTTAGTTTCCCATTCCAGTCCCCATGATGACTCGATCAGCTAGCCATAAGAATCCAGAGCCACCAGTTGGCATAGAGATGCCCATCAGCAGTACCCAGATTAACCGTAGAAGCCATGGCAGCCATGCAAGAGCTAATTTAGGAGTCAATGCACTGAATTTTGCAAGCTTTAGCCTAGACAACTCCTTCATAGCCAGCTCAGGAGGTCAGTTTTGCATCTATTGACCCTGCCTCGAAGATTGCACCTGCATTGAAATTTCAAATGGAGTGTTAACTGACTTAGTTGAGAAGCAAAACCAAGATGGTAGTAGCAAGGGTGTTTCTGAAAATGCTCAAATCATTAAGGATTTAATGAATTCAAGCCAAGAGAGTTCTCTAGGGCAGCTGAGACCCTGTTAGCAACCAAAAACTGGTTGTCCCATATGGAGATGGTCTTGCATCATATGGAATGTCCGGAAAGGCAAAAGGTGTGTTGCGTTTCATTTGTCCTGCAGGATGAGGCAAGGAGCTAGTACATGCTAGAAATAAAGAGAAGAGCATCTGGTGAACCGCCACTGACGTGAGACGAGTTTAAGTTGTTGTTTAATGCAAAATATTTCACCGAGTCTGATAGGCAGGAGAAGATTTCTCAGTTCACCACTATTCAGCAGGGGTCAGATTCGGTAGAGAGGTATGAATTAAGATTTAATGAGTTGTGTCCCTTTGCTGAGGAATTGATTTCGACGGAGAAACAAAAGATTTGTTACTTTGTCAACGGTCTGCATGACGATATCCAGGGGGATATGCTAGCCCACAATCCAACCACTTTTCGAGACTGTGTGTAGAAAGCAAAGAACTTGGATAGAAAGTTTAGGAAGGCAGGTTATGTAGTCCCGTTGCCCGTAAGCAATCAAGGAATTAAAAGGAAGTTGGAGCCCTTCAGGTCGTCTGGATCTAGAGAAACGAGGCCAAGATATGACTATGATAAGTACAGAGGAAAAAGACCAGAGCAGTTGTACCAAAAATATGATCAGCGCTACTACAGGATTGAGCGACGTCATAACAAGCTCGAGCAAAAAAATTTAAGGGACTGTAGAGCTTACCGCAAAAAACACTTGAGGCGATGTGAGTCGGGGACCAGGATTTTTTTGTAAGTGTGGCAAAGAGGGCCACTTTACCAGAAACTGCTCAGTAAAAGAGAATGTAGAAAAGTCAGGGTCGTTAGTGGCAGCAAGAATGCCTGCGGCAAGATTGGCCTAGCAGGAAGGTAGAGTGTAGCCACCACTAGGAAAGAGGCTGAGACTTTAGCTAATGCGGTCACAGGTACACTATCTATCCTTGATCATTTTACCTTTGTACTGTTTGATTCCGGTTCTTTGCACTCATTTTTGTGATATCTGTTGGATTTGAATTAGAACCTCTAGGGTTCGTGTAACAGCCCAAGTTTTCCTTCCGGTTCTCCAGGTATGTTTGGTTGCTTTCCAGCTTTGCTTGGGCTGTTAGGGCTTCTTGAGCCTTTAGGGGCATTTTGGTCATTTTACCCTCCAAGGGTATTTTGGTCATTTTGTCCTCTGAGTTGTTCTCACAGTTACTCATGGTTTCAGAAGTGTCTGTGTTGGTTTTGGACTTCAGTTTTCCTCCGGTTTTGGTTTCCAGGGCAAGAGTTCCATTTTAGGAAAGTTTGGTGGTCTCCCAAGTAAATGGAGAAAAAATTAAAAATAATTTGTGTTTGAGCTAGGATTTGATCCTTGGTGTGTGGTGGTCGAAATTGGAGGCTTGTAGAGAGGAAAGTAAATTGTTTTAAAAAGATGTTGGAGTTGGGACTCGAAGGGGAGATTTTTTTAGGAATTTTAATAAAACAAAAATAGGAGAATTTGGACTATGGTTCCATCTCTTTCTCCTCTCCCCCTCTTGGCCGATTTCCTCATGCTCTCTTCCCCTCTCCTTGGCTGAACTTGCAAGCTCCCAAATTCTCTCCATTTCCATTGCTTCCAACTTCAAGGTTTTCAAGTGTAGTTCATCTCCTTCTCCATTGTTTCTCCAAGGTAAGCTTTTCTTTTCAAAATCCAATTCTCCTCTCTTCCTTTTGCCATCACCGAAACTAGCTTCTCATAGGGAGATGGTGATTTTTCTTCTTCTCTTCTTGTAGATCCGAGAGGCTTGTTTGGGATAGAGGAAAATTGTGCTTGTCCTTGCTTGTTGGAAATTCGAACTCAACTTCCTTCTCCAACCTCCATAGCCGAGAGCTTCAAGGTAAGAATAATGGTGCTTTTGTTGTGTTTGACTTATGGTTTGGATAAATCTAACTTGCTTCTCTTCCTTGTGCAAATCCAAACCCTAGCCGAATTGCCCCTTGGTTGTGCTTGTTTTGGCCGAGACACCTAGTCCTTTGGGAAGCCTTGCCGAAAATCTATCTTGGTGAGTTGGTAAGTTTTTGTGCTTGGTTGTTTGTTGGGTGTAGTGGCTGAGAGCCCATGGTGTTGAGGAGGCCGAGAGCCATGTTGTTGTGTGTGTGTGTGTGTTTGCTCCTAGCCGAGGCTTAAGTCATGTGGTGTGGTGTTGTGTTGTGTTGCTTGTTGCCCTAGCCGAGAGTGTAGAGGAAGGAACTTGGAAATTCTCTTGGTTGTGTTTTTCCCTAGCTTGGCCGAGACTACCATTAGAGGTTGAAGTCTTGCTCGGGTTTCGATAAAGCCCTAATCATTATTTGTTTGGTTGCCTAGTTTGTTGTAGTTTGGTTTGTGACTTGATGGTTCTGTTGTTAGGTTAAATGTGTGGTGTGCTTCAGCTTGTGATTCATTTCGGGATTTGAGATTCTACTGTGGACAGGTAAGGGTTCCTTGCCAGGGTTGTGTGGGCCCTGCGCACCTCATTGATAACTCCTAGTTGTGTGTTTGTATTGAACTATTAGTGGATAGGCTTTTATGCAGGTTGTCTGGACTTTATAACTGTTAGTGGATTAGGCTTCTATGCAGGTTGTCTGGAAAATATAAACTGTTAGTGGATAGGCTTTTGCAGGTACCCTGGAAGAGTTTGTGCTTGTAGATGCTTAGCTCTGTTTATTCTCTCTTGTGTGTAAAATGGAATTGTATGATGTATATGTTCTGTGGTGATGTATGCTTTAGCATGTTGTAGCTAGGTTCTTCTTGCATTATTGTTAGGGTTGGCATGTAGAATATATCATGTTTATGTGTTTCTCTACTTATTGACTGTTTATCTGTCTGCTTTATATTCTTGCATCCTGAACTTAGTAATTATTATACCATGACTGTAATAGTGTGTTAGAGTCATTAGGGAGTCCCGAGTGTCAGTCGAGTTGCGTGCTGGCCCTGTTTGCTCAAGACTGCCCAGTGTGTTGCAGTCCAGGACTAGCCCAGTGTGTGTTGTCCCCTGTTAACCCAGGGTGTTGCTAACCAGGTAGAGTAGAACTGCCCATGGTGTTGCCTTTCAGGGCTGCCCATGGTGTTGCCGTTCAGGGCTGCCCAGTGTGTTGCAGCCAGGACTAGCCTAGTGTGAGTTGTCCCTTGTTAGCCTAGGGTGTTGCTAACCAGGTAGAGTAGAACTGCCCAGTGTGTTGCAGCTCAGGGCTGCCCAGTGTGTTGCAGCCAGGAGTAGCCCAGTGTGAGCTGTCCCTTGTTGGCCTAGGGTGTGCTGACCAGTTGCTAGGATTGGCCTAGTGTGTTGCCGATCTCGGGTTAGCCTAGTGTGTTGCTACCCATGTTGATCTAGGACTAGCCCAGTGTGTGTTGTCCCCTGTTAGCCCAGGGTGTTGCTAATCAGGTAGAGCAGAACTGCCCAGTGTGTTGCAGCCAGGACTGCCCAGTGTGTTGTTGTCCTTAGTTAGCCCAGGGTGTGCTAATCTTGTTTACTGTGCTGTTATAGTTTGAGAATTACTTGAATTGTACTCCTGTTAGTTAGCCCAGTGTGTGCTAACCTTGTCTAGCTGTGAGCTTAGACCATGTTGATGATTATCCTGTTGTACCGTTTAAGACTGTCATGTTATGTCCTATTGTTTGTATGCTCGGGTGTTAGGTGATTTGTTGTGCGTATTGTACCCCGGTTGGGAGATCCTTACTGAGTGTAATTTGTACTCACCCTTTCTGTGGTTTTCTCCACCAGGCAACTTGGCACAGCATCGAGGTGGCTAGAGGAGGGAGAAGATGGATCATGGGCAGGCCGCTGCATAGTCTGAGTCTTTATAATGCATCTTGAAAGTGTTTTGGGAAATTTGTACTGTTGAACTTGGATTTATGTTATTGTTATTTGTAATCTTTTGTAAACTTTGGCCAGAGAGTGTTTATTGTTTTCCTTTGAAGAATTTCCAAACAGATTTTATGTTTCCAATGTTCTAATAAAGATGTTCTTTTCCAACCCTTGAATGATTTTCACTGAATTTTACATGTTGAGTAAGGGCTATTAGGGCTATTTAGTGTCGGGTCCTTACAGTTGGTATCAGAGCTCAGAGTCATAGATTCTGTAGACTGACCTACTGAGTTAGGTTGTTGTCTCCCATGATCATCAGCACTCCTACAGCCGTTAGGTATGTGTTTAAGTTTATTTAAGGGTTTAAGGTTTCAATACTAGCACTTAGCATACTTGTCTTATTTTGTTGTTGGCAGTCTTGGTCCAAGCATGGACTAACTTAGTATGTCTTGGGTACAGATCGCCAGTATGTCGATTACCCAGAGAGAAGCAAGATCATCTAGGACAGCCAACCGAGGAGTTGGCATTGAGATTTCCACTAATGGAGTTGCATCAGGTCTGGATCAGCCTAGTGGGTCGTCTGTGGCCCCAGCTGCTAGTGTACCCCGAGCAGGGGAAGAGACTGCCCAGACTGCAGCTCTTGGAGCTGAGTTAGCTTCCATGATGAGAGAGATGATGTTCGCGATGTGAGAGCGGTGGCGAGTCTCGAGCTCGATTTTTTTGCGGCTTGCGAGCGATTAGCGGCCACGCAGAGGAGGAGTCGAGCACAGATGGGCTCGATTGACTCGGTATTAGGATATGTGCACCAGTTGCACCAGCTGCCTCTGCAGCTCTAGTGCTACCCCAGGATGGTCAGAAGCCCATGGAGGTTGAGGCTGTAGCAGGGGTTGGAGTTGCTAAGTTTGGAAAGTGGTTGAAGGACTTCTGTAAGTGGAAGCCTAAGGAGTTCCATGCAACCGAGGAACTGTTGAAGGCAGCTAAGTGGTTGGCCAGGATGGAGTACATCTTCCAGGTCATGGACTGCCCAGATGTGTAGAGACCGCGTTGTGCAGCTCATGTTCTCACTGACACAACAGTGTGGTGGTGGGAGTCCACCCTTAGAGGCAGACCTGCAGGATCTCCACCTCACCCTCTACATGGGAATTCTTCAGGTCTGAGTTTAAGACCCAGTATATCAATGAGGAGGCTCAACAGGAGATGGTTGAGGCGTTCAATAATTTGAAGCAAGGGTCTGACTCCATAGCTGACTATGAGAGAAAGTTTTTGGAGCATAGTTATTTTGCTCCAAAGTTGGTTGCCACCGAGGAACTTAAGATAAAGAAGTTTATCGGTGGGCTCAAACTAGAGGTTGCCCAGGACATCAGGGCACTTGCTCCGGAGACTTATACGATGACAGTGGCATTGGCCAAAATCTATAACAGGAAGTACCTTCCAGTGTAAACTTCAGCTGTTGCACAACGTACTTCAGTCAGTGCGGGTCAGAAGAGGAAATTTGAGCAGAGAGGCCAGCCACGGCGCCGAGTCAAGCTATTTCGGTAGAGAAACCGTGGCGATCGTGAGAATCTTTGGGAGGTAGCCACCCATCTTGTCGGACTTGTGGCAAGACTCAATTTGGTCTGTGTGGAGCAGGGCCCAAAGCGTGTTTTAAATGTGGTAGAGAGGGTCACCTGGCTAGAGCATGTCCGCAGGGTGAGGCAGTTGCTAGACCGGCTCAGCAGCAGGGCCGTGTGTTTGCTACGACTCGGCAAGAGGCCGAGAAGACTGTAACGACCTGACCCAAAACGGTTCTAAAATAGGCCGTTACCTCAATGCATGCATTACAAATCTACAGAAAATTTGCAAGACGGTGTTCGGATTCTAAGTAAAAACTAAAACATAAAACATCCATTTAAAATCAACATCAATTCCTGGAACCTGGAACCTGTTTCCAAGCACCTGTTCCAAGTCAAATACATTTACAAAACTTACTCTGATCAGAGATTCATTTAAAACATACAAACTTTACAATAATGCTAGAATCCGGAAATACATTCAGAAAACACCCTAGGGCTCCGTGCCCAACTACATGCATTCAGAGAACATTAAAATCATAACATAAACATAAGACTCGAGAGTTGAACAACGGGTTTCCATGAACACAGCTCCTCCTCCAGCCATCCTGTCTCGCACCATGATTACCTGTGGAAAAACCACAAAAATAAGGGTGAGTAACGAATTACTCAGTAAGAATCCCCAACCGGGGTACAATACGATATAATCAGTCATCTAGTACCAAAGCATGCAAGCAAAAGCGACTATCAACTAGATCATGGCTCAACGAGCTCATAAAACAAGATCTGGAGTCATCGGAAGTCTCTTTCTTCCGGCCTAACTGGGATTGGATACACTGACCAATCCTGGACATCACCGAGGTATCTGTCACTCGGGGGAAATACACTGATCCCTAGAATGTCCTCAAGGGCCTCCTTGCCCTTGCACTAATCTGGACTTACGGGAGAGTACCCGAAGTCAGGCTCTAACGGAAGGAATGGTGTACTCACGACACTAGCCCGGGGGAGCTCAACGAACCGACAACTAACGCGTGTGCGCGCACACCGCATGCTCCTCTGCAACCGGCGTAAATGCGGGGGCCTAAGGGCAAACTACGCGGGCCAGGTACACATGCCTATGACTCGGAAGCGGTGTCACTGATCACAGTAGCGTGAGGCCCTCGGCGCTCATCTATGCAGCCTGATCCACCGACCTGAAGCTAAGAACCGGCCAAGGCAGGCTTACACCGTTGGCAGGGTTCCGCTCTAGCAGGCTACAAACTAGGCATACGCCAGTGAGGTAGCTAAGTCTCATTGGCTGCCGGGAGGGGGAGAAAAAGCAAGGTATGTTATGCTTTGCTCAATATCCGACCACTGGGGACAAAGTACGTTATGTCCGCTCTCAACCCCTGAAGCAATGCTTCGCTTTACTCCCGATCGGTGGGGACAAGATACGTTTTGTCCGCTCTCAGCCTCTGGATGATGACAAACCCTACAACTCTATCTAAGAGTATAGAGTAAAAAGCAATGATTCCTGGCTAGCAAACAAAGATCGACATCAATCACACTACCTAGCATGATACTACGAGCTTAAGCAGGAATCATAAGCATGCTGGCAGAACAAACCTAGCATGGCACTAACATGTAAAATCAAGCAAACATGCTAGCAGAAATCAGTCAAAGCTGATCTATTACTATCATGCTCATAACAGTCAGCAAACAAGCAAGGCATAATCATGAAAATATCGTAGGGCCCACACAACTCCGGTAAGAAATCCTTACACGGTGGAAGACAACAACACACAATAAAAATAACTGCGATCGAACCCGAGCAACCTATATCGAGCCAAACAAACACATCAATAATCACACAATAGGCCTAAATAATAATAAAATAAATAGGGCTCGGCTCGAGAGCAACTCACGAGGCGGTACGTGAACGAGCAATTTTGCGCGCTAAGCGACCAAAGGGGTCGGGCTGGGCGCCTAGAGGCCGCGAGCTCGGGCGCGCTATCACGGCGCGCGCTGCACGACTGTAGCGACAGGCGACAATGGCGCGCGGCGCGGCGGGCGAGGACAGCGGCGGCGAGCGACTTCGGCGCGATGGCGAGCTCGGGCGACACTTTGCGCGAGGCTCGGCGACCAGGTGGCGGCGCGCGACGCGCGCATTGCGCGCTGCTCGACGATGGGCTGGGCGACACGACCAGAGGCGGCGAGCTCGGTGGCGCGACGCGACGGCCAGGCGAGGGCGCGCGAGAGGGTCGGGCGACTTCGAGCGAGTAGGGGTGGCGATGGCACGACGACACAGGTAGGCGAGGGGCTCGGCGAGTGGGGTCGGCTAAGAGGGGGGCTAGGTCGGGGAGAGAGAGAGAGAGAGAGAGAGAGAGAAAAGAGAAAAAATAAAAAGAAAAGAAAAGGAATTTGGAAAAGAAAAGGAAAATGGAAAATAAAATGGAAAATAGGGATTTATCCATTTAATCCATCCTTATCCACATTTTATCCAATTTAAAACCTTAAAATCCCATTTCCCGGCTTCCTCCTCCAAGACCCGACCGAAGCAATCTTTTCCAAACAACAAATCTCACTTAAATCCAACTCCCAAACCAATAATAAGGGCCCGGGCTTGAATCCCAAAGGAAACACCCAACAACCAATACTTTGCCAAAGCCCAAACCACAACCGAGCATCCAACCGTATAGCCCAAACACCTCGGGACTCGCAGCCACCAACAAACAAGCCTCGACAAAGGCAGGAGCTACCTCGAAGCCCTGAAAACCACAAATCCTGCCCGGGGAGCCAAAAGACCAAAATACCCCCCAATGGTCCAAACGGCTCTAAAATCCAACCAAACAACCGAATCTTGACCCGAAGGCACCTCGAAAACTGGAATAGGAAACTAGGCTGTTACAAAGACTGACGCAGTTGTGGCAGGTACTTTACTTGTTTTGGACCATTATGCTTATATGCTGTTTGATTCGGGCTCGACCCACTCGTTTATTTCTGCTTTATTTGCTAGTCAAGCCTGTTTAGTATTGGAACCCTTAGGGTTCGAGTTGTGTGTTGCCACTCCTTCAGGAGTTAGTATGTTGGCTAGTGAAATGAATAGAGACGGTCAGATCATAGTATCCGGAGATTCTTTAGCTGCTACACTCATAATACTGCCTATGAGTGGTTTTGATGTGATCCTTGGCATGGACTGGTTAGTCGAGCACCATGCCTTAATTAATTGTCACCAGAAGGAGGTTGTGTTCAGACTGCCGAAAAAGCAGAGCTTTAGATTCTGTGGAGTCCGGAGTGGGGTTTCCTAGCGAAGTTGTCTGGAGGAGATCATTCTCCGCCGTCTGTGGATTAGGTACCGGTTGTACAGGAGTTTGCAGATGTGTTCCCAGAGGAGTTGCCTAGTTTACCACCTAAGAGAAAGGTAGACTTCACAATCGAGCTTGAGCCAGTGACTCTCCCTATCTCAAAGGCTCCTTATCGAATGGCACCAGCTGAGCTGAAGGAGCTGAAGGTTCAGTTGCAGAAGATGTTGGACCGTGATTTTATTCGTCCCAGTGTGTCCCCGTGGGGAGCACCCGTTCTGTTTGTAAAAAAGAAAGACGGTTCGATGCGCCTCTACATAGATTACAGGGAACTAAACAAGGTTACTGTGAAGAATAAGTACCCGTTGCCTCGTCTTGACGATTTGTTTGACTAGTTGTAGGGAGCTTCAGTCTTTTCAAAGATTGATTTGAGGTCTAGATATCATCAGCTGAGGATCAGGGATGCTGACATCCCCAAAACAGCGTTCAGGTTGAGGTATGGCTTTACGAGTTCGTAGTAATGTCCTTCGGGTTGATCAATGCCCCAGCAGCCTTCATGGATATGATGGACATAGTATTCAAGGCATTCATGGATAGCTTTGCCATCGTATTCATTGACGACATCCTGATTTATTCAAGGACTAGAGAGGACCATGCTTCACACCTGAGGCAAGTTTTGACAGCTCTGAGAGAGAACCAGTTGTATGAAAAATTCTCCAAGTGTGACTTTTGGTTGGATCGAGTTGCCTTCCTAGGGCATGTTGTATCTAAGGAAGGAATTGCAGTGGACCCCTCCAAGATAGATGCAGTGAGTTCGTGGGCTAGACCAACCACAGTCGCCGAGGTTCGCAGTTTTCTAGGTCTAGCAGGCTATTATCGCAGGTTTGTTCAGGGCTTTTCAGCTAAAGCTGCACCTTTGACTAGGTTGACTAGGAAGGGTGTGAACATTATTTGAGATGAGAAGTATGAAGAGAGCTTTGCCCTGTTGAAGCATAGTTTGACATCTGCTCTAGTTTTGACAGTGTCGGAGGGTACAGGTGGTTTTGTGGTTTACAGCGACGCTTCTAAGTTTGGTCTGGGTTGTGTTCTGATGCAGCATGGTAAGGTTATTGCTTATGCTTCGAGACAGTTGAAACCGTATGAGCAGAACTATCCGACGCATGACATGGAGCTAGCTGCAGTGGTTTTTGCTTTAAAAATCTGGAGGCATTATTTGTATGGTGAGAAGATTCAGATTTTCACTGACCACCAAAGCCTCAAATACTTCTTCACGTAGAAGGAGCTGAACATGAGGCAAAGAAGGTGGTTAGAGTTGGTTAACGACTATGACTGCGAGATTTTGTACCATCTGGGTAAAACTAATGTAGTAGCTAATGCTTTGAGTCGGAAGACTTCTCATTCTGCCGCATTGTTGAGTTCACAGGTTAAATTGCAGAGGGATTTAGTGCGAGTTTGGATAACTGTATTCTTGGGAGAGGTTACTGCCAGAGTGGCCCAGTTGACTGTTCAGCCTTCCATCAGACAGAGGATCATCGACAGCCATCTGAGTGATCCCGAGTTGAGCCGTTTGATTTCTAGGGTTCAGGCCGACGGAGACTTCGACTTTGTTGTGGCTCCAGATGGTGGTTTGAGGTATGAATGACGCCTTCTAATGCTAGCAGACGCGGAACTGCGAGCTGAGTTGCTTTCTGAGGCTCACAGTTCTCCGTTCGCGTGGCACCCAGGGGCAACAAAATGTATCACGACCTCAAACAAACTTTTTGGTGGGTTAACATGAAGAGAGACATAGCAAAGTTCGTCAGCCGGTGTCTCACCTGTCAGCAGGTGAAGGCTCCCAGACAGAAGCCAGTAAGGCTATTGCAGCCACTGAGTGTACATCAGTGGAAGTGGGAAGAGATCTCCATGGATTTCATTTCTAGCTTACCGAGGACACCGAGAGGATTTACTCAAATCTGGGTGATTGTCGACCGTTTGACCAAGTGTGAGCACTTCATCCCCAGCAGGATTACTTACACTGTGGAGCAGTGGACATAGTTATTCTTGGAGCAGATTGTGCGGTACCACGGGGTCCCAGTTAAGATTGTTTCTGACAGAGATTCCTGTTTCACTTCTCATTTCTGGAGGGCACTTCAGAAGGTCTTGGGTACCGAGTGTAGTTTCAGTGCCGCTTTTCACCCTCAGACCGATAGGCAAATGGAGAGGGTGAACTAGATATTAGAGGACATGCTGAGACCCTGTGTGCTAGACTTCTCGGGCAGTTGGGATCAGTACTTGTATCTGATGGAGTTCGCTTATAACAACAGTTATTAGGCGACAATTCAGATGGCACCGTTTGAGGCACTGTATGGTAAGCGATGTAGGTCCCCTGTGTTTTGGGAAGAGGTTGGTGACAGACAGGTTTTGGGTCTAGAGTTGCTTCAGTTGACCAACGAGGCAGTGCAAAAGATCCGAGCTCGTATGTTGATTTCTCAGAGTAAGTTAATGTCTAGAGAAGCCTGGGGATATATTCTTAGTGTCGATATTCGGGGAACAAGAGTCAAATTTGGCTGTTGAGGCTGTGCCAGTGATCAAGGAGTTTCCTGATGTGTTTCTCGATGACCTATCGGGCTTACCACCACCTAAAGCTATCGACTTCTCTATCGAGTTGGAGCTGGAACAATTCTGATCTTGAGGGCACCGTACAGATGGCTCCAGCTAAGCTGAAAGAATTAAAAGTGCAGTTGCAGAAGATGATTGACAATGGATTCATCTGACCTAGTGTGTCGCCGTGGGGAGCTCTAGTACTCTTTGTTAAAAAGAAAGATGGTTCGATGAGATTGTGCATTGACTACCGCGAGCTGAATAAAGTGACGATTAAAAACAAGTATCCGTTGCCCATAATTGAAGATTTGTTTGACCAGTTTCATGGAGCCTCTGTGTTCTCAAAGATTAACTTGCGATCAGGATTCCATCAGTTGAGGATCTGAGAACAAGATGTCCCCAAGACAGCTTTTAGGTCTAGATACGGACACTACGAGTTCGTGGTGATGTCGTTCGCCTTGACAAATGCACCGACAGCTTTCATGGACATGATGGATAGAGTGTTTAAGGAGTTCCTGGACAAGTTTGTAATTGTTTTTATTGACGACATTCTGATTTATTCGAAGAACAAGATGAAACATGAGGAGCACTTGAGAAAGGTTTTGACAGCACTGAGAGACAACCAATTGTACGCTAAGTTTTTAAAGTGTGAGTTTTGGCTCAGCAGAGTTGCCTTTCTAGGACACAGGTTTCAAGTGAAGGAATCTTGGTAGACCCCGCTAAGATTGAGGTGGTAAGCAATTGGAACAGTCCAACCTCTATGGCTAAGGTGAGAAGTTTTTTGGGCCTAGTAGGCTATTATCGATGTTTTATGGAGAATGTTTCGAAGATAGCTGGGTCTATGAAGTCGTTAACTAGACAATGCCAACCTTTTGTCTAGTCAGATAATTGTGAAGCTAGTTTCAACGAGTTAAAAAGGCAACTGACTGAAGTGCTAGTGTTAGCAGTGCTCGAGGAAACCGAATATTTTGTGGTATATAGTGATGCCTCGAAACTTGGACTTGGTTGCGTATTGATTCAGAGAAGAAGAGTTATTGCCTATGCTTCCAGGCAACTCAAGGACTATGAGAAAAATTACCCAACCCACGACAAGGAGTTGGCAGCAATGGTGCTTGCACTGAAGATTTGGAGGCATTACCTTTATGGTGAGAAAATTAAGATTTTCTCAGATTACCAAAGTCTGAAATACTTCTTCACTCAGAAAGAGCTGAACATGAGACAATAACGTTGGTTAGAGTTGGTAAAGGACTATGATTGTGAGATCCTGTTTCACCTAGGTAAAGCTAAAGTCATTGTTGATGCCCTAAGTAGGAAGACGTCACATTTTGATGCACTGTCGGTATTGCCTGCGCCCCTACAACGAGATCTAGACCGATATGAGATTGCGTTAGGTTGAGGGGCTACATTGCAGTTGGCTCAATTGACTATGCAGTCTTCATTGAGACAGAGGATTGTTGATAAACAATAGAGTGATCAGAGGTTTTTGTTTTGTTTTCTCGAACTCACGCTAAGGAGGGTACTGATTGGTCAGTGGCTTCAGACGAGGGTTTGCAGTTCCGACTGCATTTGGTTTTTCCAAATGATGCCCAGTTCGTCGTTCTCTTGGCACCCAAGGGGTACAAAGATGTATCAAGACTTGAGACAATGTTATTGGTGGAATAATATGAAAAGGGATGTAGCCACCTTCGTCAGCAAGTGTTTGACTTGTCAGCAGGTGAAATGTAACAGCCCAGTTTCCTATTCCAGTTTTCGAGGTGCCTTCGGGTCAAGATTCGGTTGTTTGGTTGGGTTTTAGAGCGGTTTTGCCCCTTGGGGGTATTTTGGTCTTTTGGCTCTCAGGGCAGGATTTGTGGTCTTCTGGGCTTCGAGGTAGCTCCGCGCTTTGTTGAGGTTTGTTTGTTGTTGGTGCGAGTCCCGAGGTGTTTGGGCTAGTCGTTTGGAAGTTCGGTTGTGGTTTTGGGTTTTGGCAAAGTGATGGTTGTTTGGGTGTTTCTTTTGGGATTCGAGCCCGAGCCTTTAGTGTTGCTTTGGGAGTTGGATTTAAGTGAGTTTGATTGATTGGAAAAGATTTCTTTGATCGGGTCTCGAAGGAGGAAGCGGGAAATGGGATTTTGAGGTTTTAAGTGGATAAGGATGGAAAATGGAATTAAAAATCCCATTTTTCCCTTTTTCCCATTTTCCTTTTTATTTCTCTTTTTCTTTTCTTTTTTCCCCAAAATGCATTTTTCTCTCCTCTCTCTCTCTCTCCCGAGCACCCCCACCTAGCCCAGCCCCTAGCCATGGCTCGCCTTGGCCCTGGCCGTGCGGCCTTGGCTCGCCACGCCAGCTAGCCCGAGCCCAGCGTCGCGAGCGGCCGAGGCTCGCCCGCGCGCGCGCCGCCCGCCCTCGCCCGGCCGAGCATCGCGCGCCCTCGCCAGCGTCGCCCGGCTCGCGCGCCCTCGCCGCCACTGGTCCGTGTCGCGCCAGTGCGCGCCTGTGGCCGAAGCGCGCCTGATGTCGCGTCGCGTCGCCGAGCCTCGCCAGCTCGTCGCGCGTCAGCGCGGATCCGCGCCCCCGTCGTCGTCGCTCGCTGCGTCGCGCGCCCGCGCTGCCGTCTCTATCTGCGAGCGCGCGCGCAGCGCCAGCCGAACAAGCACCCGCGCCGCGCGCCAGCGCTGTCGCGTGCGACCCAGCGCCCCTCGCGCGGCTGCGCGCGCGCCCAGCGCGCCCATGCGCGCCCCTGCGCCCATGCGCGCCCGCCCGCCACTTTGGTCGCCTAGCCCGTCTGGCGGCTCGTTCGAGTGTCGGCGCGCCTCGTGAGTTGCTCCCGAGCCGAGCCTGTTTATTTTAGAGTATTTAGGGCTATTTTATGATTATTGATGTATTTGTTTGGCTCGATATAGGTTGCTCGGGTTCGATCGCGATTAATTTATCGTCTTTTGTTGCCTTCAGGCCGGTAAGGATTTCTTACGGAGTTGTGTGGGCCTGCGATATTGTCATGATTTTGCCTTGCTTGCTTGTTTGTTTGTTGTTATGAGCATGATAATAATAGAGCGGCTTTGATTGATTTACGCTAGCATGTTTGCTTGATATTACATGTTAGTGCCATGCTAGGTTTGTTCTCCAAACATGTTTGTGATTCCGCTTAAGCTCGTAGTATCATGCTAGGTAGTATGATTGATGTCGATCTTTGCTTGCTAGCGGGAATCATTGCTTTTTCCCCTGTACTCTTAGATAGAGTTGTAGGGTTTGTCATCATCCCAGGCCGAGCGGACATAACGTACTTTGTCCCCAGCGATCGGGAGTAGTGTGCGGCGCATAACGTATCTTGCTTCCCCGGTCACTAAGGTGGATTTAGCTGTGTCGGTAATAAAGTGTGCGCAAAGCATAACGTATCTTGCTACCCCCGCCCGACCGATCGGTTGTGGAATTAGCTACCCACGCCGGCATAGCCTAGTTTGTAGCCCGCTAGAGCGGAACCACCGCCACGGTGTAAGCCTGCCTTGGCGGTTCTTAGCTTCAGTCGGTGGACGGTGCCGCATGATGAGCGAGGGCCTCGCGCCATCGTGATCGGTGACACCGCTTCCGAGTCTTAGGCATGCGTGCACGGCCGCGCGAGTTTGCCCTTAGGCCCCGCATTTACGCCGGTTGCGAAGAGCATGCGGTGTGCGTGCACACGCGTTAGATGCCGGTTCGGAGAGCTCCTTCCGGGCTAATGTTCGTGAGTACACCATTCCTTCCGTTAGAGCGACCGGGTACTCTCCGTAAGTCCAGTTAGCAAGGGTAAGATGCCCTTGAGGACATCCTTGGGATCGGTTTTTGGTGATCAATTTGGTGAGGAGAAAGACCTCGAGAGATGTCCGAGATTGGTTAGGATAACCAATCATTAGGCGGAAGTAGGAGACTTCCGATGACTCAGATCTTTCTTTGTAAGCTCGTTGAGCTATGATCCATGTTGGTATTTGTTTGCTTGCATGCTTTGGTTCTAGATGATTGATTATATCGTATTGTACCCGGTTGGGGATTCTTCTTGAGTAATTCGTTACTCACCCTTACTTATCTTTCAGAAACCATGGCGCGAGCGGGATGGTGGAGGAGGAGGCTGTGATCATGGAAACCCGTTGTTCAACTCGAGATTTATGTTTATGTTTTAAATGTCCTCTGAATGCATGTAGTTGGGCACGAGCCCTAGGTTGTTTTATGAATGTATTTACGGATTCTAGCATTGTTGTAAATGTTGTAAAGTTGTATGTTTTAATAAATCTCTACGATCGAGTAAGTTTTGGAAATGTATTTGTCTTGGAGCAGTGCTTGGAAACAGGGACAGTTTCAAGAATTTTGTATTGACTTTTAAATGAACTCTTGCCGGTTTTTGGTTTTTACTTAGAATCAGAAACAACCCTATTGCAAATTCTAGTGTTGATTTGTATGCATGCATTGAGGTAAGGGCCCATTTAGAGCCCCATTCGGGTCGGGTCCTTACGGTTGGTATCGAGCTCGAGTCATAGATTCGTGAGACCGACCTTTTGTTGTAGGTCGTTTTTCCATGATCATCAAGACCGAGCGGTCATCAGTGCGCCTAAGTTATTTATTTAAAAAAAAAGGGGTAAGAATTTACAATACTTTTCATCTAGCTTTTATGCCTTGTGTTGTGTAGTGAGACGAAGCGAGTTCGACTCGTTGTTGGTTTGGGCTTAGTGAGCCATCATGCCAACTTTTTCGCGATCTGAGCGATTTGTTTAGCGGCTTGTTGAGGTATCGAGATAGATTCGGATGCCCACGGGACGTCGTCCCCGAGGGAGGTAGAGCTTAGACTCCGTTGGCCATGTGTGGCCCGATTCTTTGTCTTTTCCCCTAGTGAGAGGGTGGAGGTGCTTCGTGCAGATCGCCAGTATGTTGATCTCACCCAGAGGAGCAGGACGCTTGGCAGGTTCGACCGAGGTGTTGGACCGATCGTGTTGATGTTGAGGCCGCGTCCGGGGTTGTTAGGCCCGCATGCGGATTTGGCCCGGCAGATTGAGTTGCCTAGAGGAGGGGTAGAGGCTAGTAGCGCCTCGAGTGAGACTCCTTGAGCGAGTGTGCTCTAGCCATGAGAGTTTTGATGGCGTGTCTTTAGCTATCGAGAGCGGAGACCAGCGCGATTTGTAGCACGTAGTGAGGAGTCCCGGCACGGATAGCCCGGTGATGAGTTTGTTTCAAAGATTTCCCAGCAGAGCTCTTGTAGCCTTGGAGGTTCCGGGAGGGCATGATCAGCGAGTTTATTGGATGAGTTGGTTGGCGTTGATGGAGCCGCTTGATTTGGCAAATGGATGCACTGTAGAGCTCGATGTTTTAGTAAGTCCTGCTTTGCTAGTAGTAAAGTAGTTGGCGAGTTTGAGTTTAGCATCCGTTTGTGGGATGCCCTGCTGCTCGAGAGGCCGAGGTGTGCCGCGTTCTGTCTTTGTTTGGTTCATCGGATGGTGGTGGAAGTCCCTTGTGAGAGGTGGACTAGCGAGTCTCCACCATCGCCCGATTGATTGGCAAGTTGCCGTGTTAGTGGCTTGAGGCGGATGTAGAGACATCTTTGCTCCCTTGAGAACTCTTTGTTGTTTAATGACCCGCCTTCCTCGGATGTGGATTTGGTAGTAGTAGCACTTGAGGTGCATTGGTTGGTGTGCCACTTTGGCACTAAGTCTGGTTCAGGCTTGAGTTTGGCTTGGGCATAGTAGATGGTTCTATGTCGTTCGGAGTTTAGTGCACTCCTTTAGCCTTGGATCCGTTTATGGCGGTTGGTAAGTGTTGGTGCGCGTGAGTCTCGCGCTAGTGTTAAGGCCAAGAGTTTCTTTGTGGTTGGTAGTGCGGTCAACTACCTTCGAGTGCCTTAATCGAGGAGAGTTGAGCATTGTAGATGCGAGTTTGGTCGAGAGAGGGACTCGAGGTGGATGCCTATGAGGCGAGTTGGATGCCATGATTCGAGTTGGATGCTTTTGAGGCGAGTTGGTGATGCCTTGCGAGAGGATTTGGATGCCTTATGGGTAAGCACCCTTGGTAGAGGCTTGGTATAAAGTAAGTTCGGTGTGGCATGGTTATGCCTTGGTAAAGCAAGGTTGCCTCGACTTTGAGCATCGTGTGGAGTTGGAACTTTTGGTGTTCCTTCGGTTGGAGTTCGGTTGGAAAGCGAGCAGTGCTGATGGTAGCAAAGCCGCCGCGATTTCGATCGCCTTGGCTAAGAGAGTTGTTTGGATCTTTTCCTTGGGTAGAAGCCTTGTTGAGAGGTGATGTTTGAGTAGGAGGTCGACGCATTCGGTAGCGTTTGGATCCTCTTGGTTCCCAAGGAATTGGAGTTGGCCGTTGAGATCTTTCGAGAGAGTTGTGCTGTTCGGGCATTTGGTTGATAGCTCGTTTGTCGGCCGTATGTGTTGGAGGGTGATCGGAGGATCCCTAGGTTGTGGAGAGCCTCTCCAAAGCTCAGTCAGGCCCAGGTAGTGAGTTTTGGTTGGCAAGGCTGGAGCCGTGTAGTTTGTAGCCTCGGTTGAGTTGCTAGCAGATCTTGGTAGACTAGCAAGCTAGTGTTTGTTTGGAGTAAAGTCCGGATTGGTTCCGGTGTGGTGGTGGCAAGTTGATGCTTGGTGTTGACCAAGGTGTGGTTTGGAGCTGCTAGTGATTTGCTTTGCTCGTGGGGACGAATGGTTCGTGCCCGGTTGGTTGTTTTTCTGTTCGGGATGTTGAGTTGCCCCCGTTGTTGCCCCGTGAGATTTAGATGTTGTTGCTCTAGTGGAGCATGACGGTGAGCGTATGTGGAGCTCTCTGTCCTTTGGATGTCCTGCTTGTAAGAGCCGTTTCTTTTCGGGATTTGTCGGAGTTACTCCTTTGGTCTTGGAATTGATGGTAGTGGTGCTAGCAAGAGGGAAAAATTTGTTGGCTACTTGGAAGTAGTCGTTTGTTCGATTAAGCGGATTCTTGGATGGTGTTCTAGAGGCTGCATAAAGGTTGTTTTGCCTCTTGTGAGTGTTTGGCCAAGATTTGGTTCTCTTGTTGTTTGAGTGCTAGTTCGGTTCTAGCTATTTGAGGGCGTTGCCTCGAGGTCTTTTCCTAGTCGGGAAGTTTTGGGAGTTGACCCCTCCCTCGGCGATTTGAGTAAGTTTTGTTGGTTCCGGATTTGTGATCCGATTGGTTGAGTTTTCCCTTGGGTGTTGCTTCCAAGAGAGTTGGTTGTTGTTGCCTTGGGTTTGAGAAAGTCGGTGAGCTTGTGTGAAGTCCGTTGCCCTTCTTGAGTTTGCTTCTCGGGGAATTCGTTTCTGCTTTTGTAGGAGTCGACTTAGCTCATAAGTTGTGTATTTGATCGAGTAGCGCAATGGTCAGCCCAATGAGAGGGTCCTCGCTTTGTGTTGTTAGCAAGCAAGAGTTGTTTGTCCCGCAAGGGTGGTGGTGACCAGAAGAGTTGTTTACGGCAAGTTGTTGGTTTTTTTTTGGGGATTGAAGATTTCCCTTCCCCTAGTCTCTGTGGTGGTTGAGTTGCTCCATGGATGTCACCTCGAGTGTTAACTTCGAGGTAGTCTTGCGGAATCGTGTGGCTTAGGATCCGTAAGCTTTGAGGTTGTCGTCATCCGTTTTCCTTGTAAGGTTTCGGGAGTGGAGCTTAGTTGGAAGATAAGTCCGGCCTAAGCGAAAAGGAGAAGTCTTTTGAGTAGCCAGTTGGATTTTAAGAGTTGAGAGGTAGCTTGGAGGCGGCGTTGCTCGTTATAAGTTTGGGTTGAGTTTCACGAGCAAGCCCTTCTCGGGCTTTGTTCCTTGTTGTTGTGTGCTCGCAGATTTGGAGTAGCAGATTTGTTTGAGTGAGTTGGCACAGAGGTGCCGTGGCTTTGGTTGGTAAAGCCGTTGAGGTTTATTTTCCTCAAGGTGTTGTGCCGTAGAGAGAGCTGCGTGATGGTTTAGTCCTTGCGGCCGAGTTTTCCTTGAGAGGAATTTTGGTGGTTTCCTTACTGCGATGTTTTCTTTGGCGATTGCTAGTAGATTTGCATGGAAAAGTTTGCTTTCGCCGTTTGGTTTCGGAATCTAGAAGGTTCGCTTTTTTTTTTTGCCGATTTGTTGAAGGGTTGAGTTTGTTTGTTGTCATTTGTGAGCTTCCGGAGGAGTTTCGCGATTCGTGGTGTAGAGCTTCATAGCTTGTGGCGATCCTCGAGATTCTTTGAGAGAGTAGCACCGTTTTAGAGTTGGTGCGAGTTGAGGGCGTGGTTTGCCGTCTTTTCCCTTTGGAGTTTGGTATGCCCTGTCTTGGTCGAGATAGTTATGCCCAGTTTGGATGGCATTATGGCCTTGAGTTTTGAGAACCCAAGAGAGTTTTGGTTCTCGAAGAGGGCTAGTGTTGTTGGCCGAGAAGTTCGGCCATTTGGATCATGGAGTTTTCCCGAGTTGTTTCATCTTAGGACTTTCGAGGACGAAAGTCTTATAAGGAGGAGGAGTATTGTAATGACCCAGTTTCCTATTCCAGTTTTCGAGGTGCCTTGGGTCAAGATTCGGTTGTTTGGTTGGGTTTTAGAGCGGTTTTGCCCCTTGGGGGTATTTTGGTCTTTTGGCTCGAGGCGGGATTTGTGGTCTTCGGGCTTCGAGGTAGCTCTGCGCTTTGTTGAGGTTTGTTTGTTGTTGGCTGCGAGTCCCGAGGTGTTTGGGCTAGTCGTTTGGAAGTTCGGTTGTGGTTTTGGGTTTTGGCAAAGTGATGGTTGTTTGGGTGTTTCTTTTGGGATTCGAGCAGGAGCCTTTAGTGTTGCTTTGGGAGTTGGATTTAAGTGAGTTTGATTGATTGGAAAAGATTTCTTTGATCGGGTCTCGAAGGAGGAAGCAGGAAATGGGATTTTGAGGTTTTAAGTGGATAAGGATGGAAAATGGAATTAAAAATCCCATTTTTTCCCTTTTTCCCATTTTCCTTTTTATTTCTCTTTTTCTTTTCTTTTTTCCCCAAAATGCATTTTCTCTCTCTCTCTCTCTCTCTCCCGAGCACCCCCACCTAGCCCATTTCTAGCCATGGCTCGCCCGCCCGGCCGGCCGTGCTGCCTTGGCTCGCCCACGCCAGCCTAGCCCGAGCCAGTGTCGCGAGCGGCGCCCGAAGCTTCGCCAGCGCGCGCGCGCGCCACCGCCCGCCCACCCAGCAGCATCGCGCGCCTCGCCAGTCGCCCGGCTCGCGCGCCTCGCCGCCACGGTCGTGTCGCCCAGTGCAGATTTGCCGAGCCGCGCCTGATGTCGCGTCGCGTCGCCGAGCCTCGCCAGCTCGATCGCGCGTCAGCGCCACAGATCGCGCCCCGCGTCGTGTCGCTTCGCGCCGCGCGCTGCCGTCTCTGTCTGCGCGCGCGCGGCATGCGCGGCCACTGAAGCAAGCACCGCGCGCCGCGCCAGCGCTCTGTCCGCGTCGCGACCAGCGCCCCTCGCGCGGCTTCGCGCCCAGCGCGCCCAGCGCGCCCTGCGGCCCAGCGCGCCCGGCCGCGCTTTTGGTCGCCTAGCCCCGTCAAATGGCTCGCTCGTTGAGTGTCACCGCGCCGTCGTTGTTGCTCGAGCCGAGCCTGTTTATTTTAGAGTATTTAGGGCTATTTTATGATTATTGATGTATTTGTTTGGCTCGATATAGGTTGCTCGGGTTCGATCGCGATTAATTTATCGTCTTTTGTTGCCTTAGGCTGTGTAAGGATTTCTTACCGGAGTTGTGTGGGCCCTGCGATATTGTCATGATTTTGCCTTGCTTGTTTTTCTTGATTATTATGAGCATGATAATAATAGAGCGACTTTGATTGATTTCGCTAGCATGTTTGCTTGATATTACATGTTAGTGCCATGCTAGGTTTGTTTCTCACAAAGCATGTTTGTGATTCCCGCTTAAGCTCGTAGTATCATGCTAGGTAGTATGATTGATGTCGATCTTTGCTTGCTAGCCGGGAATCATTGCTTTTTCCTGTACTCTTAGATAGAGTTGTAGGGTTTGTCATCATCCCAGGTCGAGCGGACATAACGTACTTTGTCCCCACCGATCGGGAGTAGTGTGCGACGCATAACGTATCTTGCTTCCCCGGTCACTAAGGTGGATTTAGCTCGGTCGGTAATAAAGTGTGCGCAAAGATAACGTATCTTGCTACCCCGCCCGACGATCGGTTGTGGAATTAGCTACCCACTTCGGCATAGCCTAGTTTGTAGCTCTGCTAGAGCGGAACCCCGCCACGGTGTAAGCTTTCGCCTTGGCGGTTCTTAGCTTCGTGTCGGTGGACCAGCCGCCGCAGATGAGCGCCGAGGGCCTCGCGCCATCGTGATCGGTGACACCGCCTCCGAGTCTTAGGCATGCGTACACGCCCGCGTAGTTTGCCCTTAGGCCCCGCATTTACGCCCGGTTGCGAGAAGAGCATGCGGTGTGCGTGCACACGCGTTAGATGCTTGTTCGAGAGCTCCTTCCGGGCTAATGTTCGTGAGTACACCATTCCTTCCCGTTAGAGCGACTTCGGGTACTCTCCGTAAGTCCAGATTAGCAAAGGGTAAGATGCCCTTGAGGACATCCTTGGGATCGGTTTTGAGTGATCAATTTGGTTTGAGGAGAAAGACCTCGAGAGATGTCCCGAGATTGGTTAGGATAACCAATCATTAGGCCGGAAGTAGGAGACTTCCGATGACTCAGATCTTTCTTTGTAAGCTCGTTGAGCTATGATGCATGTTGGTAGTTGTTTGCTTGCATGCTTTGGTTCTAGATGATTGATTATATCGTATTGTACCCGGTTGGGGATTCTTCTTGAGTAATTCGTTACTCACCCTTACTTATCTTTCAGAAACCATGGCGCGCGAGGGATGATGGCCGGAGGAGGAGGCGTGATCATGGAAACCCGTTGTTCAACTCACGAGATTTATGTTTATGTTTTAAATGTCCTCTGAATGCATGTAGTTGGGCACGGAGCCCTAGGTTGTTTTATGAATGTATTTCTGGATTCTAGCATTGTTGTAAATGTTGTAAAGTTGTATGTTTTTAATAAATCTCCGATCAGAGTAAGTTTTGGAAATGTATTTGTCTTGGAACAGGTGCTTGGAAACAGGGACAGGTTTCAAGAATTTTGTATTGACTTTTTAAATGAACTCTTGCCGGTTTTTGGTTTTTACTTAGAATCCGAAACAACCCTATTGCAAATTCTAGTGTTGATTTGTATGCATGCATTGAGGTAAGGGCCCATTTAGAGCCCCATTCGGGTCGGGTCCTTACATGAAAGCACCGAGGCAGAAGCCAATCGGGTTGTTACAGCCATTGAGCATTTCGCAGTGGAAGTGGAATGCATCTCGATGGATTTTATATTAGGACTCTCTAAGAAAGCAAAGGGAAATATTGTGATTCTTGTGATTGTAAACCGTCTCACCAAGAGTGCGCATTTCATTCCGGGTAAGCCGGTTTTTTATGGAGAAATGGGCGCATTTATCTTTGGTGGAGGTTGTGCGACCTCATGGAGTCCCTATGAGCATTGTTTCAGATAGAGATACCTTGTTTACTTTGCGATTCTGAAAGAGTCTTGAGGAAGGTCTGGGTACTACTTGTAAGTTTAGTACAACTTTTCATCCTCAGACAGATGGTCAAACCGAGAGGGTCAACCAGGTTCTACAGGATATGTTGAGGGCTTGTGTGCTTGACTTCCATGGGAGTTGGGATGGGTGGTTGTACCTAATGGAGTCTGCTTACAATAACAGTTATCAGTCCACCATTAGAATGGCACCGTTCGAGGTTTTGTATGGCAAGAGGTGCAGACCGCCTGTCTTTTGGAAATAGGTGGGGGAAAGAAAGTTGTTGGGTCCCGACTTCTACAGTTGACCAATGATGCAGTTTAGAATATCCGTGCTAGAATGCTTACAACCTTTAGTCGACAAAAGAGTTAAGCCGATGTTCGGCGTTGAGATCTGGAATTCGAAGTAGGGAATCACGCATTCCTCAAGGTGGCCCCCATGAGAGGCATTTTGAGAGTTTGCAAGAGGGGAAAACTTTGTCCTCGGTTTGTTGGCTCATTTGAAATTCTTGAAAGGATTGGTTCAGACTCTTACAGATTAGCTTTACCTTCGTCCCTGTCAGGGGTTCATAATGTGTTTTGTGTATCGATGCTTAGGCTGTATGTGTGGGATTCTTCTCACGTGATCGCTCATGAGATGATACAGTTGGATAAGGATTTGAGTTTCGAGGAGGAACCGAGGAAGATTCTCGATAAGAACTTGAAAATGATGAAAAATTGAGAGATCAACATGGTTAAAGTTCTGTGGAAGGGTCATTCAGTTGAGGAAGCTACATGGGAGCGTGGGGAGGAGATGCGTGCTCGTTACTCTGGGCTGTTTATGCCTTAGTCAACTTCTAGGGACGAAATTCTTCTAAGGGGGAATATTGTAACAGCCTCGATTCTCCCGTACGAATAAAAGATAACGGCTTCCCTTATCCTCTGCCACTTGGCACTTACGTTTAAAAACAATAATAATAATCAATAAAGAATGATTTTAACCGTTTGGCATTTGACCGGTCAAAAAGAGAATTTGTTAAGAGGTGGGATCGATTGGTTTTGTGACACGTGTAGGTTGGGGATTCAATCGACAAATTTTACGCTAGCCGCCTCCCAGTTTTAGTTTATCGATCGATTCAGCGTTCTATCTCAAGCCTTCCCAAAAGAAAATTGTAGATTATTTCATTCCTAATTCGTAGTTCTTGCTCGGTTAAATCCCGAGATCGAAACTGTGGCTTTCAATAAAAAACTGGTGGTTTTGCTTGGAAAATCATGCCTAAGGTCGTCCCAAATAGTTGTGGAATTCAAGTAATCAAAGGAGAAATGTTAGTTTTTAATTTCTTGTGGTTCTATTAAATTATGCTCAAAATTTGGAGCAAAACCGAGGTCATTTTGTCAAAAATAGAGGAAAAACGGGACTTGTCTGGCAAGAAATCGAACCAGAAAGTCGAAGCCTAACCTAAAATAGGACTTGAAGCGTAACCTAGCTCCAAACCGAAAACCGAGCCACACGCGCTGTTGGATGAAGGCCTGGACATGTGTCGCCCATCTCGTGCGCCGCATCGCCTTCCCGAGCTTAGCTCCGAACCAGTCGATCCACCAAAGCCACGCGCGCCGTTGGACGAAGGCCTGGACACGTGTCGTACATCGCTCGTGCCGCGTCGCCCTTCCTAGCCCCGTCGAGTCGCGCCGCCACCGTTGATCTTTTTCGCTAACCGTTGACCATTGACCATTGACCAAAACAAATGAAAACTTACCCCTTCTGTTAATTTCGACGTTCTGAATCCATTTTTTGCAGTCTAAGGTGCTTATTCTGAACCATTTGTGATTTATAGGTCTCGGAAGTCAGCAAAGGCCTAGGAAGAGCTGTTAGTTGAGGAATTTGGCTAAGTTAAGGGAATTTACACTTACAAGCCCTACAATACTTCGATAATCTAGCTGCTTGCTAGATATGTTGATATCTTGATTAGAATTTAGACCTGAGCTGTTTATAATGCTCTAAGGGGTTATGCACCCACTATTTGTTGCTTGTTACATTTGAGGGGTCTTGTGCCCATTTACCTGAGGAGTCTTGTGCCCATATATCTGAGGGGTTTTGTGCCCAACTAACTGTCACTGAGGGGTCGTGTACCCATTGATGCTTGGGACCTTGTGTCCATTGCTATGCATTATTGTGGAGCCCAATGCTCAATGCCATTGGTGGGGGCTTGAGCCCAAGAACATCTATTTTAGGCAGTTGATTCCTAGGGGAATCCTTACTGAGTTTTTGAACTCATGCTTTACTTTTATGTGGTTTCTCCATAGGTACGCATGTGATATACCTGGAGGGATGATCAGAGCTACCAGAAGACCATGGACAAAACTAGTTACCTTGAGTCAATGTTCTTTCTTTTTTAATTATTCCTTTTAAATTCTGCAGAAATGGCTGATAAGCTAGTGTTGGAAGTTTTTTTTTATCCTCTTCTGAATTTTAACTGTTGTTTAACTGATTTCCAAGGGTATCATGAATACTATCTATTCTGAATAAAATGTGTTTTTAAATGTGGTTGAACAACGGTGGTTTTTAGCCAACTATTTTACGGTTATAAAATTTGAGCTAAAAGTTTAAGTGAAGGCCTGGGTTAAAACCTTAGTTCGGGTCGAGTCTTTACATAATCCCACCTAATTCTATCACTAAACAGAACTTTCAGTTCAAAACTTCAAGTATGGATGGTCCAAACAGCCTCTCACCTAATTAACGATAAAAAATAACAAACCTATCTTCAAAAACTCATTCTTTATTCAGACTTCAGACTAAAAAAACAAAATAGATCATCCATACAGAAACTATGGCACGATTATTCTTCTTGGGTTCTTGTTTCCAATGAAATAGGGAAGAATTCTGATATGGATTTGAAGGAATTAGAAGAACTATAAGAAGTCACCGTCAAAACCCTCATTTCTTTTAAAGATTGCGTTAAATAATTAGCTCCAGAAATTTTAAGAATTAAAAGCTCTGTAATATTGGTCTGTAGTAGAAGAATTGAATTAAATGGAAGAGGAAAGCCCATTGAGAGAAAAAAAAAATGGGGTTTTGTTAGAACCACCATTTGGATTAAAAAATCTGGCCAATTTTCACAAGAACGACCAAATTCTAGAGGAATAGTTGTGGAGTTTATGGGGATTGCTATGGAAGTGTGATCATTGGTCACTTCTTGGGTTACATAGGGGAAGAGGGTAAACAAAAATGATGAAGATGAAAGTTTGCCTCATTTTGAATTCTTTTTATTGTTTTTTTGTTGCAAACTCATCAAATTTTTAACTATGGTAGACAAATAACCAGAGAGTAGAGAGAAAGGGTTTTCTGTATTTAATCACATTATAATTGTACAGATTGAATGCCCTTTATATAGGGTGGAATAGGAATATAAATAATACAAAATAATAACAACCTTAGAACTTTCCAGAATCTTCTAGAAAGTGAATCCTAACTCATTAACTAAAGCCACTTAATTAATACAATTTAATCATTCAATTGATAGGAAATCTATATCTTCACATCCCTCCGCAAACGAGACGGTAGTTAAACAACGCTGAGTTCGGACCGCAGAAGCAGGAATTGAGAATGAGAGAGCGACTTGGTAAGACAGTCAGCAGGTTGGTCAACGACGGAATATACTAGACCTCCAATTGTCCACGGAGGACGTAATCACGAACAAAGTGAACATCAATCTCGATATGCTTGGTTCAAGCATGAAACACAGGGTTTGCAGCCAAGGAACAAGCACTAATATTATCATACCAGAGAACAGGGGCAGCAGTCAAAACAACGCCCAACTCCAAGAGGAGTTGACGAAGCCAAATAATTTCCGCAGCAGCATGAGCTAGAGCACGATATTCAGATTCAGTACTAGAACGTGCAACAACAGTCTGCTTCTTAGAGGACCAAGAAACAAGACTATGCCTAAAGAACACACAATATGCTGCAACAGATCGGCGATCATCAAGATTGGCACCCCAGTCAGCATCAGAGTGAGCCAAAATTGTCCAGGTATCTGTCGGTTGAACAAGAAGGCCATGATGTTTAGTACCAAACAAGTAACAAAGCACACGCTTAACAACCTGCCAATGAAGATCAGTCGGACACTTGAGAAACTGACTAAGATGATTCACATTATACGAAATGTCAGGACACGTGTTGGTCAGATACTGCAAGGCGCCAAGGGTACTCGGTAGAGAAATGGATCAGGGAGAGGCTCACCCACTGTCAAGGACAGAGTTTTACCAGCTACAGAGGGAGAGGGCACAGGCTTAAGATTTGTCATCTGAAGCTTTGTAAGAAGATCATCAACATACTTAGTCTGAGTGAGCAATAAGCTAGAAGACAACTGAGTCACTTGGATCCCCAAGAAATAGCTTAAAGAGTCAAGATCTTTCAGGGCAAACTTCTGATTGAGAGAAGAAACCAGATTAGTGAGAAAACCAGCATCACTCCCTGTAAGCAGAACATCATCAACGTACACAAGAAACAAGGCCATAACATGCCCACGACGATAAATAAACAAAGAAGAATCAGACCGACTGTGAATAAATCCCCACGAGAGAAGCACAACTTTCAGAGTCTCATTCCAAGCGCTTGGGGCCTGCTTGAGGCCATAGAGGGCCTTTTTAAATTTGCACACATAGTCAGGAAAAAGAGAATCCACAAACCCAGGAGGCTAAGCCATACACACATCTTCCTCGAGGGTGAAATTTAAGAAAGCATTATTAAAATCAAGGTGACGGATAGCCCAATTGCCAAACAGTTCCATGGTGAGAACAATACGAATGGTCAAAACCTTCACAACTAGACTAAAAGTGTCAAAGTAATCAACACCCGAATGTTGGTGAAACCCCTTACAACAAGACGGGCTTTATGTCGTTGAACAGACCCATCAGAATTACGCTTGATCTTAAAGACTCATTTACATCCAACAACATTCTGAGAAGCCGAGGGCGAAACAAGACACTAAGTATCATTCCGGAGAAGTGTGTCAAACTCATGATCCATAGCAGCCTTCCAAACAGGCGTCTTAAGTGCATCAGCAACACGAGTAGGTTCAGTAGCAGACCAATCGGTGGAAATAGCAACCCAAGCCTTGGGTTTATGAATCTCATTCTTCGAACGGGTGGCCATGGGATGAACGTTCCCAGTACTAGAGGCTCGAGGCTGGGACACAGACACAGGGTCAGGATGAGGCTCGACAGCGGGGGCATCATACGATGGGCATATAGACCCCAGAGACAGGGGTAAAGGTGACAAAATAAGTGGCGATGCAACCAGAGAATGAGCATTAGGGTAAGCAGATAACGCAGGAGCAGCCACCGAGTGTAAGTGAGGAGAAGCAACTGCCATAGGCGGCGGCGAACCACTAAGGACTGACGATGAACCTGGGACAACAACAGGTCGAGGCAACAAACCAGGCAAGGAGCCGACCCACTTAGTCAACGAAGGGGCTGGTTCCGATACCCAAGAAGAATCCATGGTGGGGAGAAAACCGGCAGCAAAGGGAAATAGAGCCTCATTAAACAAAACATGACGAGAAATAATTACTCGTCTAGACGGCGTGAGACATTTGTGGCCTTTGTGCACAGGACTAGGTCCTAAGTAAACACACCGTTCAGTATGAAGTTGGAACTTCTGAGAGGGATAGGGACGAAGGTACGGATAAGGCACACCCAAAAACTCGAAGCTCCTTAAAGTTCAACCGACTTTTAGTCACGAATTCCACAGATGTCAAATCTTGCAGTACAGGAGTCGGCAAACCATTGATCTGAAACATGGCAATGAGAAAGGCTTCTCACCAGAACTGAAGAGGCATAAACGCATGTGTGAGGAGCGTAAGACCGGTCTAGACAATATGGTAATGTTTCCTCTCTGCGAGACCATTCTGAGCAAAAGTATACGGACACGAGAATCGAGATGCAATGCCAAGCTCTGCACACAAGGCATGGACTATTCTGTACTCACCTCCGTTATCCGACTAGACAGTCTTGATAGGACACCCATACTGAGTCTTGACCATAGCAAGAAAATGACGAAACGCACTGATAGTGTCACTTTTCAATTTCAAAGGATAAATCCAAACAAAACAGCTAAAATCATCCATAAAATTAACATAATAACTGTACCATCTGACGAGGCTACATGGCAGGACCCCAAAGATCGGTATGAACAAGATCAAACATAGTAGAAGCATGCATTTTACCAAACTTACACGCTTCGCAAAAAATATCATCTTTATTCATAGAACTGAAAAAACCAAAAACCAAAAGTATTTGCCAATAACCAAAAAGTACGCATAAAAGGGTGTCCTAAGCGTTGGTGCAAAACAGAGGTAGACACCGCCACATTTATTGAACTAGTACTAGGAAAAACAGATGCAGAACAAACTAAAGGGTGGTGCACTGGTATCATGGGTGGTGAAGCAGCAGGAGAGCCTAGTCGAACCAGCGCCGGTGTAACTTGATATAATCCATCCTTATGCACCCCCGTCAAAATAGTGTGGCCCGTACGAGTATACCTCACAAAGCAACAACGTCCATAAAATTCAACAAAAATAGCATTATCCAGAGCAAGCTTAGAGACACTTAGTAGATTTTTCGTAATTGCAGGCATACACAGAATATTATTTAGTTTCAAAAATCCAAAGTCAGAACGTAAACAGGCAGACCCAACATGAGTGATGAGCAAGGAATGTCCATTACCAACTGTAACAGTATCAGTACCTCCATATTCCTAGGGGCCAATCAGAGAGCCATAGTCAGAGGTGACATGATGAGAAGCACCACTGTCAAGATACCAACTAGGGTCAACCACAGTCTTAGGTCTCGCTACAAGCGGATTCGAACTCTACTAAGCATGAGAGAAAGACAGAGCCGAACTGGTATAAGATCCCGTCAATGGATGAAAAAGTGGACCCTGAGATGGACTAGGAAACTGTGCACCCCGCCTTTGATTCGGAAAGAACCTGTCAAGAAAAAATTAGCAGTATGGCCTAAGCGACCACTAACATAACAAATAGTCCTACTAAGATCCCGTGGGGCACCACCTCTACCACGACCCCGGCCACGACCTCCCCGAGAATTGCGGTGACCACGACCAACGGAACGTGAATGAGGGATCTGAGTCGGTTTGGACCATGGTATAGTATTCCCCTGCACATCAGTTATGTTAGCTATATTAGCAGAAGGCGTCAGAGTAAAGGATGCAGTTTTTTGTGAATTTTGATGCTCAATCCGCTTTTCGAACATAAGTAACTCAGTCTGGAGCCGAAACCATGAAAGATTAGGACGTCCTTGAGCATTGGCCACCACTGCATTATATTCTCCATCAAGACCCATCAACACTTGGGAAATAAGAGCACAAAGAGACACAGGGCTCCAAGCAAGTTGAAGATTGTCAGCATGAGTCTTCATAATTCATAAGTAATCCGCCATTTTCTGAGAGCCTTTCTGGCATGCTGAAAAGTCTGATGCAGGAAATCCTCTTCAGCACGAGATTGAGCACTAAAGAGCTCATGAATAGCTGTCCACAGGTCATGAGAGGTTTCATGACCCATCACTTGAGTGGCAACCTCGGAAGTCATATAGTTGTACATCCATCCCAGCACAAGTTGATCCATCATCACCCAATGCTCATGTGCATCATAAACATAAAAATCATTAATATTTGATAAATGAGAAGAGGGGGAAACCATTGGTCCCCCTTGAGAAGGTACCAAAAAGGAGGAAGAGGAGAAGGGACCCACCTGGCCCCCCTGTGACGTGTTAGTAGTGGAGAAGAGGGGGACCACCTAGCCCCCGTGCTTCATTTTGGATGCGGGAATAGAGGGGGGGAGGGCCCACCTGGCCCCCCCTGTGCATCTGTGCGAGTGGAAGGAGAGAGGGGGCTCGCCTGGCCTCCTGGTTGTGTGGCGGAAACGTGGGCAGAGGGGAGGCCCACCTGGCCTCCCTGCATGTCTACGGCAGAGGAAAGGGAGAGGGGGCCTGCCTGGCCCCCTGGCTGCACAACAGCCTCACCAATTAAGGGGGGGCCCACCTGGCCCCCCTGCAAACTTGACGCAGAAGAGAAGGGGGGGCCCGCCTGGCTTCCCTGCACAGTTTCGAAAATACAAAAAAGGGGGAGCCCACCTGGCTCCCTGTAGTGCTGTCAATTAAGAATGAGAAAGATCCTTTTTAGGGACATAAAGTAGAGAATTTTTTTGGAGGGCATTTATACTCCCCTGTCAGAAAATCAAGAAGCTTCTGAGATATTATAAGAAGTAATGCTAGATTTTTCAAAGAAGAAATTTCGAGCGATCCAATTTGATGCTAGTGGTCTGACTGATCATCTGATTTGGAAAAGAAGGTTTACTAAATCTAAAGATCTCTGAAAATTGGCGTTGGCCATGGAAAAGGCTCTGATACCAAGACAAATAACCAGAAAGTAGAGAGAAAGGGTTTTCTGTATTTAATCCCATTATAATTGTACAGAGTGAATGCCCTTTATATAGGGAGGAATAGGAATATAAATAATACAAAATAATAACAACCTTAGAAATCTCCAAAATCTTCTAGAAAGTGAATACTATCTCCTTAACTAAAGCCACTTTATTAATACAATTTAATCATTTAATTGATAGGAAATCTATATCTTAACAATGGTAACTTTTTTTTCTAACTCAAGGACCATTTCTAATCTTTTAGTAAAGTTGGAGGACCAAAATTGAACTTTTGAAAGTTGAGGGACCAAAATAGAACAAAGGTCATACTTGAGGGATCAAAATGGTATTTTTTACCTTAAATTATTGTTTGTAAAAAAAATTTAAAGTTAACCAAACCAAAAGTTTAAAGGAAAAAAAAAAAAAACTTTGACAAGGTGCACGCCTTGGCTTGAGGCAAAGGCGATTTAGGGCGCAAAATAGTGAGAAAAGGCGAGGGCCTGATTGACAAAACTCGCCTTGACTTTTGTAGAGATGCAATACCCGCCTATGTGCAAGGCGATGGCCATAGGCGAGGAAAGGCGATGGCCTTGAAAACAGTGGGTTGAACATATTTGTAAATATTTTCTGAAAAAGTTATATTCAATATAATTCCCCTTTTTTATTATATATAATTTTTACAAATATTTTATTTGTTCCTTTTGTTTAATTCATTTAATAAATATTATCTTTCTTCCTTTATTACTTTATATATATATATATATATATATATATATTTGTTTCTTAAGTTTTATATATTTTCTAATTGAACTCTGAACTTTTCACCCTTCGGTATTTTTAAGTATTTTTTTATTATATATATTTTTTACAAATTTTTATTTCTTCCACTTATATATATATATATATATATATATATATATTTTACATTAATCTTATATAAATATCAATGATAATTATTTTTTAAGAAATTCGTGTTTTCCTTGCTAAATTATATCTACAAATTTCTCAAAAATATAATTTATATCTATAAAAAAATTTAAAATTGAAAAATTTGTTAAATATTATCAAAATAATTTTGATATTTAATTTTTAAGAAACTATTTTTTAAACTATTTTTTTACTTTTCAGGTCTCTTAGATAATAGGTTGGAAATTTAGAGTTCAATTAATTTGGAAGTGTAAAGTTGACCCAAACATATAACTTTTTAATAAATTTTCTTTTAAAACATAATTTTCAGCGTCCAAACAAAATGATATGAAATTCAGTTTATGATGGTCGCCGGCTTATAAATTAATTTTCTATTAACTTTATTAACAACCAATTATTATAAGAATAAATCATTAGCATACGAAAATAGCAAAGATGCCAATATTAATTCTTAAAATTAATAATAATCAGTTGACACCAAAGTTTGAAGGCTGGATCCGTCTGCTCTACAACTTTTTTTCTTTTTTTTCTTTTTTTTTTAATTTGCGGTCATAAATAGTCATATATTTTATTTATTTCAGTCAAGGACAATCTTTAGATAAGGGAAAGAGAAGAAGAGGAAAAGAATGTGGGGTTTGAAAAAAGGTTGAAGGAGGTAGTTGTGGGAAAATTTTTATGACATATTTGAAAAACTCGTTTAGATGAGTGGCGGTAGAAAACCATTGTTCCGGAAATATTCTTTATAAGAAAAGTTGTGGGTAGGAATGATAATAAAAATTGAAAACCGACAAAATCAAACCAAACTAAACTAATTGATTGGATTGGTTCAGAATTTTCACATAATATTTGACATATTATTTTTTTATTTAAATAAAATTGAATGTCGTTAGATTGGTTCCATTTCTAATGGTAAAAACCAAAAAAAAAAAAAAAAACCTAACCTTATTTTCATTTTCATTTTCTTTTTTTGGAAAATTGTACAAACCACCCTAAATTATGGTGTTTGTAACAAATACCCCCTTAAACTTTTAATATTATCAATTACCTCCCCTCAATTTTAATAAGTGTTGTTGTCTAATTTAAGTAAGATATGAAAAGATAAAATTGTCACTTTAAGAAAAATTTATCTTTTGAAATAGATGACACCCATGCCAAATAAAATTAAAGAGAGAAAGACAATAAAAGTGTCATAAATGAAAATGCGCATTTTATGACACTTTAGTAGAATCATAGTATCAAAAAATTGAAATGCATATTTTTTTTTATACTTTATTATAATCATAATATCATCAATTAAAATGCGTGTTTTATGACACTTTATTATATTCATATAATAATTATTTGTAGTTTTAAATTTATCTACCTTTTTAAGATTTTAATTTTCACATAAAAAAATTAATTTTAGATTTATTTAAATATTAGAGAATTTATATTCCAAAAACAAATTATAATTGTGCTCCATCATGCCAGCCTTTGATTATTATTGTCTAACTAGTAATTCATCACTACTAAAAAATTGATTGTCTTCGTGTCTAAGAAATTCACGAGACAATCAAATTGTTACATAAGCATTTTTATGTCAGTTTGGAACCATCGAATAATTGAGTGTATTTCTCAATTATTAAAAAAGAATTACAAAAAAAGTGATGTAATGTTTTTAGTAGGGGAGGGAGACAAAAAATCCTACAAAAAGCTAGGACTATCCTCAAATAAAGAAGAGTCAAGTATTAGTTTCAAGAATCAAACTCGTGGCTATGGTATTAAATTGGATTTCCAGCAAACAATGAAATCATCAAGCCATCGACCCTTTTACTAAAAGTGATTTAATTTTACTTTTGGGTAAAACTATGCTTGGTGGATCTATTAATGACATTTTAGTTCATATACTCAATATTCAATAATTAAAATTAAAATTTGAACTTAAATAATAAAGTTAATAGATTTAAGGATATAAAATGTAAGGACCCATAATTTTAAACTACGTTTCCCACACCATGTAGACTCAAAACGGTTGTTGAATTTGTTTTGAAATAAAGAATGAATAAATAAAAGCCTTTGGCCAAGGTGTTCAAGTCAAATCAATTAAATAACAAACAAATGATTAAATAGTTAGCATCCATGCCATCAGTTCACTGAAAACATAAAATAGAAATAAAAGGAGTTTGAAACTTTGCATGCCACTATGAAAAGAAGACATCTATCCTATCAAAAAATTCAAGGAAAATGTAACGGCTTCACCCATGATCACTTCAACATCTCCCAACTAATCGTCTTAGTGATGACCTTGTTTACCTGTGGAAAATAAAAACCACAGAAAGGGTGAGTATAAGAGAATACTCAGTAAGAACTCCCCAATAGGGGTACAATGCACAAAGAATAACTTAACATGCTAGCAATACAAATTTCTCGACTCGACTTGCCACAGCTCAAACATCTTATTCTCAACATATCATGAAGTTAATTACACGACTCTTTGGCTCGACTAACATTCTTAACTAGTTATTAAGTACGTTGCACAACTCTCAAGCTCAACTAACATTCTTAACTGGTTAAGAAGTACGTTACACAACTAATTCACTATTAGTGTACTAACGACACCAGTCCAGGTAAGCCATTTACCTGAGTATAAGAACCCGACCCAAACACTGGTCCAAAACCCGGTTCTTACTTAGCATGCTTACAATTTAAAATCATTTAAAATAACATTGAAACTGCTTAACAAGAACAGTGCTTTATTAAATCTGTAGAAAAGCATCAATTCAGTAAACATCATAAACCAAGTCCTGACCAGTATTTAAATCTCCATAGTTAAAAACAACTCTGCAAAACAAAACAGTTTCTCTAGCATGCTATCAAGGAAATTATGACTTTAAAGACAAATAGAAAGACAGAGTATCGCGGCTCCCATGATCAGTCAGCTCCCTCCGCTAGCCGTCCCGGTGCTGTCCCAAGTTACCTGGTGGAAAACCATAGAAATAAGGGTGCGTACAAACATACTCAGTAAGAATCTCCAACCGGGGTACAATACGATACATCAATCATCTAGCATCCTAGTACACATGCAAACAGTTACCAACACAGAACTTTGCTCAATGAGCTAACGAGGCAAATCTGAAATCCTCGGAAGTCTCCTACTTCCAGCCTAATGATTGGCTCTCCTAACCAATCCCAAAAGACATCCTCGAGGGTCTTTCTCCCTTGTCCAAATCACCAGCTCAAAAACTGATCCCAAATAGATGTCAGACACCCTCGAGGGTCTCTCTCCCTCGACCAAATGACCAGCTCAAAAATTGATCCCAAATAGGTGTCTTCGAGGGCCTCTTACCCTCGACTAGCTATTACTTGACAAACGGGAGAGTTCCGAAGTCTGGCTCTAATTGGAACGGAAGTGGTGTACTCACGAACATTAGCCCGAGGGAGCGCTCCGAAGCGGCGACTAATGCGTGTGCGCGCACACCGCATGCTACTATAAACCAGCGTAAATGTGGGGGCCTAGGAACAAACTACGCGGTCCAGGTACGCATGCCTAATAACTCGGAAGCGGTGTCACTGAATACAGTAGTGCGAGGCCCTCGACACTCAACTATAGCAACCTGTACCACCAACCTGAAGCTAAGAACTGGCCAAGGTAGGCTTACACCGTTGGCTGGGCTCCACTTTAGCAGGCTACAAACTAGGCTTATGCCGATGCTGGAGCTAATCCGCATCGGTTGCAGGGTGGAAGCAAAGTACGTTATGCTTCGCACTGGATCCCGACCAGTGGGGACAAAGTACATTATGTCCGCTCTCAGCCTCTAGATGATGACAATCCTAACAGTTCTATCTAAGATTTCAGAGTAAACGATTCCTGACTAATCATACATGCTCAATAATACAAAAACATAACCTAGCATGATACTACGATCTTAAAGCAGGAATCACAGAATATGTTGGAAGGACAAACCTAGCATGGCACTAACATGTAGAAACAAAGGTAAACATGCAAGTAGAGATCAATAAAAAAGTAGTCCTATCCACTAACTTGCTCATAACAATCACAGGCATACATGGTACAATCATGATAATATCGCAGGGTCCACACAACCCCGGTAAGAAATCCTTACATGGAAACAAGTAGTAAAAAAATAACATAAAATAAGTGCTCTTCGAGCTGCAGGATCAACACAACCTAGCCAATAATATAAACAACTCATATTAAACCAGTAACTATCTAACAATTAAGCACCAAAAGACAAAGGGCTCGGAAACTACCCAAATTGAAAAGAACAGGCTTTGTAGCAAGGCCTCGGCGAAGGGCTAAGGCGGCTCTCGGCAAGGCTTGGCAAAGGCGAGAGCGGCAGCGAGCAACGACGGGCGAACAAGGCTGGTGCGAAGCTCGGCGAGGGGCTGTGGTGGCGGTGCTGCTGACGAATGAGATCGGCGAAGACCCTCGCAGTGTGGCTGTTGCAGTGCGGGTGCAAGCAAAAAGCTGGGAGGCTCGGCTATGCACAGAAGGGGTTCCGCGAGGCAAGGCGTGCTCGTGGCTTGGCTGGGTTGCGATGGGGGTGTTGAGGTGGTGGTCTCGATTGGGGCAGTTTTGCATTAAGGTGACGATGGTGATGGAGGGCTGAGTGGCAGCAATTAGAACGACGTGACTGATTAGAAACTCGATAGGGCATGTGATCAGAGAGGAAAGGAGAACGGGAAGGAAGACAATATGGATTTTGTGTGCGACTCAAAGCATTCTGTACAAAGGCAACAAACCAAACAAATAACCTTTAAATCTCCTTTTTCTTTCTTTTTAATTAACCAAAAGCTCTAAACAACAAACTAGGGAGGTCTCAGCAATGAACTCGGCAAGGCAGTGGCAATTTACGAAAGTTTTGAGACTGAATCCCAGGAAGAGAATTTTGTAGGCGCAAAAGAGAGAAGGGAGAAGCGTCTATTGTGTACGACTTGGGGAGGGATTTTTACGTTTTGTAGAAAAGGGAAGGAACCATAATAAAATCTATTTTAATTCCAATTAATTAAACAAGGAGGTCTCCCCTTCGAGCCCTAGCGAACGAGTTTCTTTTTCCCTTTTAATTTAAATTCCTTTAAACTAATCTTCATAACTCTACAAGAACCAAGGTTCGAGCCTTGGCAAGAACTCTTTTATTCTCCTTTTTTTTCTAAACAAGCTTCCAAGCTTAGCTGGTCACAGGTTCGAATCCCAGCAGCAACACTATTTAATTCTTAATTTAAACAACAACCAACTCCAACTTCTAGCCACCTAGGTTCGAGTCCTGGCTTAAACACTTTTCTTTTAAATTTTTCTTTTCATTCCAAGCCACCAAAACACAAGAATAGACTCCAATTCCAAGAACCTGAAACTGAATAAAATCTCTGAGCTTGGTAAAAGACTAAAACAACCCTAACAGCCCAACTGACCAACCAAAATATTAATCGAACATACCTAGGGAACCAGAACAGAAATCTGGGCTATTACACTAACATACAGGGCGTGTACTCATACACCAAATGCTTCTCAAAACCATTCAGGTGTACATCTACACAAACTGACGAGGTACAGGTCTAAACTCAACAAGGAAGAGTTGTCCATTGAGTCACGATTCTAGAGGCCCTCACCAGTGCATCGAGTCAGCCTGTTCACACCTATCGTCCCAAACTAAGAGCCTCACATAACAGGCTTACACTATGATCAAAGCCCGCCTAAAAGGGCTATAAACTAGGCATCGTCGGAGAAGCATGTTACATCACATCCTCGGCTATCAGGTGCGGGATTAAATCCTCAACGCTTCCGACCCATAAGAACAAAGTACATTGTGTTCTCTACAGCCTCTAGAAGATGACAACTAAATAATTCTAGCTCAAGAATCTTTCATAGTCTAGTCCTAACGGATCTCCAAATAGGCTTAAAACTCAACCGGCATCCTACCAGGATACTAACATACATGAAACGTGACTAGCTATGAGCCCAAAACATGTCATCCCTACAAATATACTAAACTGAGAACAAAAGAACCTACAATAGAAAGTCAACATACTAGGACCCTATAATCATGGCGTGTTTTACAATTATAATATTTAAAATACACACAAGGTGGTACCTCGGGACCTCATAATCCTAAAGCACCGCAACAAAGTAAACAGAACAACAAAATAACAACCAGACACAAATAAGCATGCACATATTTGTAACGGCCCAGATTTCTATTTTGGTTTCCCATGTATGTTCGGGTATTTATTCGGTAGTTCGGTTGGGTCATTAGGGCAGTTGAGCCTTTAGGGGAATTTTGGTAATTTTGCCCTTAGGGCCGATTTTGTAATTAACTAGAGTTTCAGAGTTGTTTCTGACATTTGCTTAGTCTGGTTATTCTTCGGTTTCAGGTTCTAGGGATAGTGTTGCTTTTTGAGGAGTTTGGAGGTTGTTCGGTTAAAAGAGAAAATAAGTAATTAATTGTGTGTTGCTGGGACTCGAAGGGGTGATGGACAAGGCATTTGGAGGCTTGTTTGAAAAAGAAGAAAAAGGGAGAAAAAGGTGTCTTCGTTGGGACTCGAAGGTGGGTGGCCAGGACATGTGGCATTTGGGAGTTTTACTCGACAAAAAAGGATAAAGGTTTTACGAATTATTTTCGTCTCTCCAAGCCCTAGCCCCTCATGATTTCTCTTGTCTCTTCTTCCCATTGTTGTCAATCCTTGTTCCTCTTTCCTTCTTCCATTGCCGAAAAGTCCTTCCTCACCTTAAGCTCTACCTTTCTCCTTTGCCCAAAACCCTAGCCCTAGCCAAAACCATCTTCTCCTCTCTTCTTCCTTGTGATTGTTGAAACCATTAAGCCCCCACCTTGTGGTCGAGAAGCTTCCTCTTCCTCTCCTTGCACTTGTCTTGTTGCCGCATCAAATAGCCCTAGCCGAGGAGCAACAAGTCGCAAGCCAAATAGCCCCTTGCTGAGAGCACCTTATTGCCGCAAACCAAGCCAACCGAGGGTACCTAGCAGCTATCTCCATTGTTGCACACCAACAAGCTTACCACCTAGCAGCCGAGAGCTTCACCTTACTACCCTAGCTAAGATCACCAAGCCCTCCTCTTGTTGCTGCAAGCACCACTTGGTCAAGACCCTAGGCTGCCGTGAGCTTTTACTTCCTCGGTTGGGTAGCTTCTCGAGCTTTGCTTCTAGTTCCTAGTCGATTGTTTAGCTAGCTAGTTTTAATATGTGTTGTAATCTTATTATGTGTATTTTCTACTTGTTTTCCAGATAAGGATTTCTTACCGGGGATTGTGTGGGTCCTGCATTACATCACTGATTGCTTTTTGTTTACTTGTTAAATGTTTGCGAGCATGCTTAGTGGATAGAATGATTGTATGTTTGTTGCAAGCATGTTTAGTGGATAAGTTCTATCTCTTGTTCTGTTTCTGGCTAGCATCTATATTTCCTGTTGGCATGTTAGTACCATGCTAGGTTGTTCTTCTAGCATGTATCCTGATATTTATGTTGAGCTGTTAGTATCCCGCTAGGACGAGATCCGTGATGACTTGTTCTCATCTAGAGGCTAAGAGCGGACATAACGTATCTTGTCCCCACAGGTCGGGACCCATGAGGATTTGTTCCCGCCCTCGACAGCCAGGCGTGGTTTAGCTCACCACACCTGCACAAGCCTAGTTTGTAGCCTGCTAGAGTGGAACCCATCACGGGTGCAAGCCTACCAGGGGATAGTTTTTAGCTCCAGGTTTGTGGTATGTAGGCTGCTACAGTTGAGTGCAGAGGGTCTCGCACTACTGTAGATCAGTGACACTGCTTCCTAGTCTTTAGGCATGAGTACGTGGATCAGTGTGGTTTGTTCTTATGGCCCCACATTTACGCAATTTACAACATCATGCGATGTACGCGCACACGCGTTATACGCTGGGTGGAGAGCTCCCTCGGGCTAATGTTCGTGAGTACACCACTTCCATTCCAATTTAGAGCCAAACTTCAGGTACTCTCCCATTTGTCTTAGGAACAGCTTGGCCGAGGGTAAGAGGCCCTCGAGGACATCTGGTTGGGATCAGTTTTTGAGTTGATCATTTGGCCAAGGGAGAAAGACTCTCGAGGATGTCTAACATCTAGTTGGGATCAGCTTTTGAGCTGGTCATTTGGCAGAGGGAGAAAGACCCTCAAGGATATCATTTAGGATTGGTTAGGAGAGCCAATCATTAGGCTGGAAGTAGGAGACTTCCAAGGATTCCAGACTTGCCCCATTAACTCATGAGCAAAGATCTGTGTTGGTAAATGTTTGCATGTATACTAGGATGCTAGATGATTTGATGTTTCGTACTATACCCCGATTGGGGGTTCTTACTGAGTGCTTTGTACTCACCCTTATTTTCTGTGATTTTTCCACCAGGTAACTTGGGACAGGACCAAGACGGCTAGCGGAGGGAGCTGCATGATCATGGGAGCTGCCGACACTCTGTCTTCTTTTATGTTTCTGTTATGTTTATTCAACATGTAGTCGGACACAGAGTGTGTAGGACTTGCATTGGAATCTGATGTTGTTGTTTTGATATTTTGTTTCTGAATGTTTTTAAATTATACTCTAGCCAGGGTTTTGTTTTAATGATTTTAACACGAATGTTCTAATTGTTTCAAAACAGGTTCTATGAGTTGAAGGTTTTAATTATGCAAGTATGAAGTGTTGAAATGAATTTATTTCTTTTTAATGCATGCATGTTGAGTGAAAACCTAGATTAGAACCACATTTTGGGTCGGGTTCTTACAGTTGGTATCAGAGCACAGAGTCATAGATTCTGTAGCTAACCTACTTTGTAGGTTGTTTGTCCCCATGATCATAAGCACTCCACGACCGTTAAGTTTTTCTATGTTCATTGTTTAAGGGTTTTTGTTATAGTAGTGCATCTAGTATTCATGTGTTACCTGTTGTTGGTAGTGAGATTCTGAGAGTGGACTAATCCTTTGCGGTTTCAGTGTAGATCGCCAGTATGCTAATTAAACGTAGTGGAGCAGGGACGTTCGGTACTGCTAATAGAGATATTGTTGACCCGACCAGTAGGTCACCTATGGCCTCGGCTGTTCACATGCCTAGAGAGGGGGTGGAGGCTACTATGCCTCATAGTGCAGCTCTAGGAGCAGAGTTTGGTTCAGCTATACGTGATATGATGATGAGCCTAATGGCCGAGTAGAGAGTTGAGACTCAGACGCAGCTTACAGCGTAGAAAGAGAAGTCTAGGACACAGATATCCCAGTTTACACAGTTGATTCAGCAGGCACCCTCAACAGCTTCAGTAGCCCCGGTGATTCCCCTGGGAGGGTAGAATCAACAGGATCATGTTGATGAGTTAGATGGCACTGATAGAGCCACTGAGTTTAGAAAGTGGCTCAAGGACTTTACCAAGTGGAAGCCTACAAAGTTTAATGCTTTAGAGAATTCGTTAGTCACGGTAAAGTGGTTGGCCAGGATGGAGTATATTTTTTTAGTGATGGGATGTCCTCATGTTCAGAGGCCGAGATGCGCGACCCATGTTCTCGCAGACACAATAGTGTGGTGGTGGGAATCCACTAACAGGGCCAGACTAGTAGGATCTCCACCAACCACCTGAGAGTTCTATAGAACTGAGTTTAGAACCAATAGATGTCTGTGACGTGGCTCAGCATGAGATGGCAGAGGCCTTCTATAATCTGAAGCAAGAAACAAATAGCATATCGGGGTATGAGAAGAAGTTCTCAGAGTATAGCTATTTTTCCCTAGAGCTCATAGCCATAGAGGAGCTCAAGATCAAGAAGTTCATTGGCTGGTTGAGAAAGAAGGTAGCTCAAGATGTAGAAGCACTCGCTCTAGAGTCATATGCTAGAGTCGTGGCATTGGCCACCATTTATAACCCCAAGTACCCGCCGGTACAGGTTTATGATGCACCAGTTCAGCATGTTAAGCAACACTCAGGGCAGAAAAGGAAGTTTGAGTTTTCTAGTGGGTCCCGTTCAGGTGGGCAACAGGCTCGCCGTCAAGGCCAATTTAGAGGTCGTGATTAGCACTATAACGGCCCACACTTCTGTTCCGGTTCCCCAGGTATGTTTAGTTCAGTATTCGGTTGTTTGGTTGGGCCATTAGAGCTTTTTAAACCTGAAGAACATTTTGGTCATTTTGCTCTTATGGCTGGCCTTGTGAGATCTTAGGGATCCGAGGCTATTTCTGACCTTTGTTAAGGTTGTTTTGGATGTTGGTGCAGGTTCCCAAGAATGGTTGTAGTACTAGGGTTCCTAGAAGCCTTTCGGATATTTGTAACATAAGGATTTTAAAAGTGTTTCCTGGAGGATTCGAACCCCTGACCTCAAGGGGGTTTGAAAGCTTGGATTTAATTGTGTAAAATAAGATGCGTCAGTTGGGACTCGAAGGAGGAAAGCCCTGGGAAGGGGCTTTTGGTCGCCAAAACCTAATTAAATTAGGAAAAGGAAAAGAAAACAAAAGAATTCCTAAATTCCCTTGGTCTTGTCGCATCTTTCTCTCTCTCTCCCTCTCTCCCCATGCCGAATTCTTGCTCCTTTTCCCCATCTTCTTGTCGATTCCATCAAGATCAAGAACCAAGTTCAAGATTCATGTATGTTTCTTCTTCTCCTTCTATTCCCCATAGCCAAAATTGCTTCCTTTTGGTGTTTGGCCAAACCCTAACCTAGGAGTTGATGTTTCCTTGTAGCTGAGATCCTCTTGGTGCTTCTTTGGAGTTGTCGAGCCTTGAAGTTCAATTCTTGTGGTGTCGATTGTCTTCTTGTTCACTCCTTTGTGTAGCCGCAAGCTTAGCTCAAGAACCAAGAACTGAGAGGTGAGTTCTCTTTCTTTTCTTCTCCTTGCCCAAATCTCTCCCCTTGTTGTTTGGGCAAACCCTAACCAAGCAAGAACCCTTTGCCCTAGCTTGTAGCCGAGAGGGTGGAGAAGTTTTGGGGCTGCCGAAGTTTGGAGTTTCTACTTGCAAAGAGCCGAGCACTCAACCTTGTTCATCCCATTGTTGTCGAATCAATTCCCTAGCTTTCCTTGCAACCGAAACATCTCGTGGTAAGTTCTTCCTTCCCTTGGCCGAGAGCCTACCCTTGCTGGTTGGTTATGTTCTAAGCCTTTCTCCTTTGTTTTGCAAGCTCCGATCGAAGCCGGAAGAGTTCACGCAACTAACCTTAGAAGCCGTGAGTAGTAGCCAAGCAAAACACAATCCCAAGGTAAAATCCCCATCCTAGCCGAGAGCTTGATGGTGTGTTTAGGGGTGTGTTGTATGTTTTCCCGGTTAGCTAACTTGGTTCTTTCCTGTGGAGGTGAAGCCGAGCAAATTCTGGGAAGTTTTTGTGTGTGAAGGCCAAAAGCCAAGCTTGGCCGAGAGCTTGTAGGACTAGCTAGGTAGTTTCCCGGCTCTTGTTTCTCTTGGTTTGTAGATAGGGTTAGCTAGTTTAGATGTTAATGTATTTTGGTTGTTTTTCTAGGTTGTGTGTTTCTGCAGCTCAAGGAGCATTATAGTTATTTTTTTCTTGTTTCCAAATAAGGATTCCTTACCTGGGTTGTGTGGACCCTGCGATGTTTTCTTGATTGTGCCTTGTATGCCTGTTTACTTTTATGAACATGTTAGTGGATATGACAGCTTGTGTTTGATTTCCTGCTAGCATGTTTGCCTATTTGTACATGTTAATGCCATGCTAGGTTTGTTCTTCCAGCATGCTTATGATTCCTGCTTTAAGTTCGTAGTATCATGCTAGGTTATGTGTGATTGATGTTGAATATGTATGTTTAGCCAGGAATCAATTATTATGTGCTTGTAGTTAGAACAGTAGGGTTTGTCATCATCTAGAGGCTGAGAGTGGACATAACGTACGTTGTCCCCACGGGTCGGGAGTTAGAGCGAAGCATAACGTACATTGCTTCCCCCCGGCAGCCGATGTGGTTTAGCTACCGCATCGGCATAAGCCTAGTTTGTAGCCTGCTAGAGCAGAACCCTGCCAACGGTGCAAGCCTACCTTGGCCGGTTCTTAGCTTCAAGTTGGTGGTACAGGCTGTTACAAATGAGTGTTGAGGGCCTCTCACTACTGTGTTTAGTGACACCGCTTTCGAGTTCTTAGGCATGCATACCTGGCCCGCGTTGTTTGTCCATAGGCCCCCACATTTACACCGGTTGCAGCAGCATGCGATGTGCGCGCACACGCGTTAGTCGCCAGTACAGAGAGCTCCCTTGGGTTAATGTTCGTGAGTACACCAGTTTCGTTCCAGATTAGAGCCAGACTTCGGGTACTCTCCCGTTAGTCCAGTTTTGCTAGCCGATGGTAAGAGGCCTTGGGGAATGTTGTAATAACCTCCCCTTTAAGTTGGTTTATTTAAAAGTAAATAAATGGTTAAATGAAAAGATTGGTTATTTGGTGGTTTTTGTAGAAATAAAAGGGCAAAATGGTCTTTCCACTCTAGTATTCAAATGTATTTCGGATCCCTAGGTCTGCCCTTCACTGTTCACTCTCAAAATTTGCACCACCTTTCCCCACTCATCCCGATTTTCTGATCACCACGCCGGCGAGCTTGTTCTATTGTCACCGGAGTGAGTTGTGCAGCTGCGGAGGTTCCATCGTCGCGGGTGTAGGTTGAGTTCGCTGTGGGTTTTGCGGTGGCTAGCTGATCCATCAAAGCTTGCCTTCGTGAGCTGCTCGTCGTCGCATCTATGGGTATCGTCTGCAACAAGTCGGTTCGTGGGTGCGGTGTTGTTGAGTCGCTGTCTGAGTAGCTGGGTGCAGGTCGAGTTCGAGTCGCGGTAGCTTGGGGTGAAGCTCCAAAGTCTGCTGGTTTTTGGGGTCTCGCCGCAGCAGCCGCGTCTAGCAGCCGTGGAAGTCGTCGCCGCCGCCAGTTTCTCGCCACCTGCCCTGTCGCCGAAGTTTGAGGGTAAGGTCTCTCTTTCTCTCATTTCCTTCTCTCTCTTAAGTTGAGTTAGGTTGAAAATGGTGGCTAAATATAGAAGAAGATGGGTGTTTGGTAAATGGGTTTTGTTATTTAAGTGTGGGTTTATGGCTAATCAAGTTACGATTAAATAGTGTTTCGTTATGAGTTTATGGAGTGTTGGACTTAAGGGTTGTTTGGATTTAGGTGCAATAGTGTTTGTTTGGGTAAATGGCAAGTATCAGTTGGAATTTTATGTTGCCCAGAGTTGACCAGAGGTATTTCTCGTTCTTCGAGTCGAGTTTAAGAGGCACGCGGGACTGCCGAGACACGTTTTTTGAGGTTTTTCACTGTTTACTAATTCAACATTCTGGATCCATTTTTAATGGTCTAAGGTGCTAGTTTTAACCGGTTTGCTTGTTTTAGGGCTCAGAGTTGTGTTTTGACATTTGGGGGATTCTAGTATATTCTAGAGTGTTGCTTGGGAGGTTCAGCCGAGGTAAGGGACCCACCCCCCTTCTCGAGGCCCGTGGCTATTACATGTATTAAATTGACTGTATTCAGTTACTCGTTTGATGTGGCATACTCTGTGTTGTTTGTTGCTTACATTTGATTACACTGAGAGCATGCAATATGTGATTTATATCATGTCTAGGGCAAGCATGTAAATTATGTTGATTATCTGGATATGCATGAACTACCGTAGGTTGATTGACAGAGTCGGTCTTGCATGATAGTTCTGGTGTCCCACTAGGGACTTGTATGATGTTTGATGCACGACTTGGTGCTTCGTTTGGATGTAAACGAGACACGGAGACCGGATAGAGGATGCTAGTAAACGAGCGTGCATGGTTTGTGGCCGGCACGTTCTCGACGGGGGGATTTATGGTCCCTCGCCATCGGGTTCCTCTGGATGGTTGGCCTACCAGGCTCACGGCCCCGTCGGCATTTTACTAGTAGCCTAGGGTGCTCCCCAGGTATGTGGTTGGGTTTGTTGCCCTTTGGTGAGCATGCTGGATCCATCCTCACCATGAGTATGAGACCTGCGGGATTTGTGGTCCCTTAGCTACAATGCTTCTCTACTCGTAGGATTCCTCGGCCTGGAGCAGGTATCTCATATTGCCTTAGAGATTTGTGGTCTTTATTGGCCTTTAGGTCTTTGGTTTGTGGCCTTAGACCGCTCTGCGTGGTGTGGATCTTGGACATGGTTCCTGACCCCTTTTCATCCAGGAGCTTGGGTTTTGTGGACCCTTTGATTATGTGCTTTATCTTACAAGTTTGTGTTTCTTTTGACCTGATGCATGTCTTTACCCCAAGTTGGGGAATCCTTACTGAGTTGCGAAATTCACCCTTTCCACTATGGAATCCCACAGGTACTACGAGATCGTACTGAGATGGGGGATCGGATGAGCTGGAGACGACCATGGGACCTGCTGCATTATGTTTTGAGTCTTTTCTTAGTTTATTTCTTTCGCACAGATTTTAAGGGCATGTTACGATTTACTTTTACCAGAACTTGTGTTATGTTTTTGAACTTATGGGTACCCACTATTACTGTTTTATGATTTTCGAATTTCCATTAGACCTTTTATTATGCATGGACTTGACTTCCAGGTATTTGGGTTTAAACTATGCATGCCCTACAATAAGTTGTTTTTCATGCATTAAGTGTAAAGGACTTGGGTTTAGACCGCAGATGGGTCGGGTCCTTACATACCATAAATAACGGAGAGTATACTCTACAAAAACGGCAAACACAACAGTCATCAAACAAATAGAAAGCGCACATCACTGTGGCTACAAGTATCGTTAGTAATGAAAAGTATGATATACAGACTACAACACATAGGTTACTTCAAGTTGAAAATTCGATACAAAGAAAATACTTCAAATAGTATTATGAATACAAAGGGACATGAAAACATTGAAAGCTTTAGAAATGAATAGTCAGGTAATGAAGAAGAGAAGAAACACGTACCAAATGGGACCATCTGCGACATTGCAAAGTGAAAATCGGAGTGAAGACGAAAGCTTGATGGAACAGAAGACAGAAATGAATGAACGGACGAAAATGATTAATTACAGTTGAAAGAAGATGTTGGAATGAGGTGATGTGCGCAGGTTATAGAAGACGGGCAATGAAGACGACTCGAAGACTCTGTTCTTCAGATTGTACGAGGATGAAGACGATGAAGACAACGATGAAGATTGGAAATGAATGTCATATGGAAGGTGAGAGAAGAATGCGAAATGTTAGTTAAAGAATCTATTTTTAGATGGAAAATGCTATTTAAGAAAATATAATCAACAAATCTTTGCATTAAATATAATTAGAGAAAATTAAGGTAAGGCCAAAATTGGATTATTAGAAATTGATTTAGCTGGATTTTTAAATGGAAAATCAGTTTTGCAAAAAGAAATGTTGGGTGACTAGATTTGTAATTATTTATTAAAACAGTATTATTCAATATAATTTCCCAAAATAAATGAGGTGTGGATTTAAAAATTATAAAAAGAAAAAAAAGTTAAGTAATAAAGTAAGAGAATTTTATATGTATAACAAAAAAAAAATTACATATGGCATAGAATCAAAATTAATTCATTTATAGCAGAAAAAAGTCAAATTGAATGTTATCACTAATTGAGTTCTACAAGAGGTAAAATATGTGGTTGAGGGTAAATTTTCATAAAGTAAAGCATCTAGGGAAAAAAATTAGAAAGGAAAAAAGTCTTGCACGTGTAAAATTCCCACACTTTGTCGTGGAGTCCACTTGTTCGTAAAGCTAAGGCTTTATTATTCAGATATTTTCTTTCTTTTTGTTGTGTAACTTGACACTTCTATCAACTCCAATTTAGAGGGTTGAGTCAATCCTAATTAACTTAACAACCATTAAACACGCTCTTAAAATAGTAAAAACTCATTTATAATAAAATTCAATTGATGCCAAGAAAAATGTAACTCAAATATGATGTACTTAATGTCGAGAATTGGGCAAAATATTAACAAAATTTGTTCCACGTTGAAAGTTTTGGCAAAATATAGAGAAAAATTGTCTCACATCGGAAAGATGCAAGAATGTGGCGTGTTTTACTCACTATAAAAGGAGCAAATGGGCTTGGATTCATTGCATCTAGGGGTGTACATGAGTTGGGTTGGGTAGGGTTAAGGGTAATTTATGGACCAACCCAAAAATTTGGGTCGATCAACTTTTTAACCCAACCCAACCCTATATTTTCGGGTTGGGTTGGGTTGGGTTCATCGGTTCAAAAGAATTAAAATTTGAAGGTGAGATTACAAATTCGACGAAAACACTAATTATTTCAATATTTGAAAGTCAAATACCGGCATAAAATTTGACTAAATATAAAGCTAATTTTGTAAAGAGTATGAGATTTTCTTAAAAAAGATAAGAATTAATTTTAAATTTTAAAAAATATTGTATTTAACATAATAAGAGATAAAAAAGATTGGATAAATTCTTGAGGGAAAAAAGGTTTGAGAAAGATTGAAATTTACTTGCTCATAGAAGAAAAAAAAAGCAAAAAAAGAAAAAGAAAACATAAAATAAGAAAAGATGTACAACCACTAGGCTATCAATGACTTTACACTACAAAGATAAGTTAAGAAATATATATTTATATTCGGGTTCTGGGTTGAACCCAACCCAAAATCCGTGAACCCGCGAACCGACCCAAAAATCCGGGTTTACTAAAAATCTAACCCAACCCAAATTTTAAAAAGCATAACCCAACCCAACCCTTACGGTTTGGGTTGGGTAGTCCGGGTAGCTCGGGTTACCGGTTTTTTTGTACACCCCTAATTGCATCCCAATTAGAATCACTTTAAGCAAGTGTACTAACTCTTTTGTATACGAAAGTTGAGGAAAAATAGTTTTTTCCACGTAAATTCTTGTGTTGTTATTTTTTTTGTTTCCTTTTAATTTCTTAGTATTTTTCATCTTTCTATATCGTTGAATAGAAAAACAAAAATTCAACTGAAATTGGAATTCATAAAAAGAAAGAGAAAACGAAAACAAAAAAAAAAAAAAACTTCAATATTCTAAACTTTTTTTTTTTTTTATTAGGAGATGAAATTTTTTTAACTCAAGATAGGAGCCAAATTCATGCTCGATGGATTATTAAGTGATAGATGAAATGGAGAGATGAGATTTTTAAGTAAGAAATAAAATAGAAACTCTATCCAAGTGAGGATAAGCTATAATTTAGGTCATTGAACCATTTAGTCAAATATCAATTTCCTTACTTTTCTTTCTTTCTTTATTATTACACTCTTCCTACTTGTTTCTTTAATACCTTTTCATATCTTCTTAATTTGAAACAAACATCGAAAAACAAACCTTATAAATAACTTAAAATTGCGTGCCAATAAGTTCGATAATAGGCGACCCGTATCCACACTTTCTCTACAAATTGGTAGCTCTCGATTCCCATCCATTTCTCTCTCCGATCATAAACACATCCGACTGCTTTCAATTCTCAAGTTTACTCCAACCTTTGTAGCTTCTAATTCGGATCATGACGATTGCCGCAAAGATGAATCGCCAAGGTGCGCTGGATTCGTCAACTCTGAATCTGTTTTTTTTACAAGTTTGTTCTGAGAATTTATGATCTGTCTTAAGAAATTTGGTTTACATTTCCATATGATGCTTGATCGAGTTTTATTTTCTCTGAAATCGTATTGTGGCGGACTTAGATTTCAGAAAGAGGATTCGCTATTTGATTGATTTTCGATTTGTGTTAACTTCGGAGTTTGATGGTTATACGTTTGTGATTGTTCATTTTCCCCAACGAAATTAGAGTGCTGAGCTTCTTAGCTTTGTTGTAATTGCGGTTCTCTTTAATTGAGTTTTTTAAAGATTGTCGGTTCCGATGTTTGAATATTCTAATTTGATTATAAGGTTTTTTTTTTTTTTTTTTTTTTTTTTTTTTTTTTATAATTTTTCTGTAAAATTGATGAAATATTGCAGGTGAGGACGACAGGAATTCAAGAAGTTCTTACTTTGATTTACCGGCGCTGGATGTTTCTGTTGCGTTCCCTCAAGCAACTTCTGTGTCTGTTTTTCCTCCTTCCGGTTAGAAACACCTAATCTCCACTGCTTCTTATTCTATTATTGCCTTTTAGCTCGTTTATTTTCATTTGGTCTAACTTCATCCGTTTCACTATATACTGGAGTGCACATTTATTGGGGAACCTTAGGTCAAATTATTTTTTCTTATTTTGTGCACTAAGATTTTTGCTTTTCAGAAAGCATATTTTTCAACATCTGGTTTATAATTAAATTTACTCCAACCTATCATTTTAAGTTATTGGGTTGATTGGCGTGGTATCAAAATACGAAGAATAGGAGGTCATGTGTGTAAACCATTTTGTTTCCTCTCCAATTAACATTGATTTTTATTTGTTGATGGACATTTTTCATAATTTCAAGCCTATAAGGGTTATTGGTTGATTGATATAATTAAATCTATTCCAATTGATCAACTTAAACTTTTGGGTTGATGTGTGATTTAATTCATTTTAACGGATCAAAGTCACTTAAGCTACAAAACCTTGTAGCCAAGGGTAGTAGGGTCAGTTGCACTCATGAGTGTTGAAATAACATTTTTTGGTTGCTCAGTGACATCCTCATTTGTGTATGTTTGTTGTTTGGAATTCTTGAATTTTGGTTTTGAATGATTACAGTGTCGGACTATTATCAGTTCAATGAACTATTGACTTCTGAGGAGAAAGCTCTCAGAAAAAAAGTGAGACAGTGCATGGAAAAAGAGGTTGCTCCAATTATGACAAAGGTGCAATTTTTCTCCCACTTATCTCTTCGGAGAAAATGAAACATGTTTGTTTACTAAAAGGCGGACCTTGTATTGGCTGCTAATACCTTCAAGTTTCATTTTTTGTATATTATGTAGCTTGTTCTTGTTTAAGCTACTACTCTAAAGTTTGTTGATCTGGAAGTCTTACCTTGACAGTATTGGGAGAAGGCAGAGTTTCCGTTTCACGTTGTCCCTAAGCTTGGTAATTTGTGCATTGCTGGTGGTACGATCAAGGTATTTGGCCTTTTGTTTCTGTTTCAACTCTCGAGTTTACAATAAATTGTTTTATCATATCTGAGTTTTTAACCTATCAGGGTTATGGATGTCCTGGTCTCTCTATTACTGCAAGTGCCATTGCTACTGCTGAAGTAGCTAGAGTTGATGCAAGTTGTTCCACTTTCATTCTTGTCCATTCTTCCCTTGCAATGCTCACAATATGTAAGTATCTTAAGTTAGCTCTCAGTTATCATACTCTTAGAACTGTAGGTTAGTGCCCTTGTTTTTCTTCATTGGCATCAGCTGCGTGGTTTTTTGAGATTTCATATAAATTTTTTTTATCCTTAATAATAGCTCTATGTGGATCAGAGGAGCAAAAGCACAAATATTTACCTTCCTTGGCAAAGTTGGAGACTGTTGCTTGTTGGGTAACGAGATTGTTATTGAACTTGATATCAATTTCATGGTACATGCGTAATTTTTTGTTAATTGAACAATTCTTTTCTATAGGCCTTGACTGAGCCTGAAAATGGAAGTGATGCTAGTGGTTTAAGAACAACAGCAACAAAGGTTTAGTGCTCTTCACTTTCTTTTGTGTCATTTTTCTTACATCCAATAATTTCCATATAGTTTACCATTCTAAACGCGTTCTGTATGTTTTAAGAACAACAGCAACAAAGGTTTAGTGCTCTTCACTTTCTTTTGTGTCATTTTTCTTACATCCAATAATTTCCATATAGTTTACCATTCTAAACGCGTTCTGTATGTTTTGTGTCACTGAAACAACCAGGTTGAAGGTGGTTGGTTAATAGAGGGCAGAAAACGCTGGATTGGAAACAGTACTTTTGCTGATTTATTGGTTATTTTTTCCAGGAACACAATTACGAATGAAATAAATGGGTAAGTGCAAGGTGGTATAATTTCTCCTCACTATCGTTTATTGCAATGATCGTCAAGTATTTGCATAAAAAATTTATGACACATGAAGAAAATTCCTCATATCCAACTTGATTGTGAAACTCAATTGTTATAATTATGTTTTTGCATGATATGTTTACCTTAAGCCAACTTTCATTCTTCAGAAATAAGAATGTTACCTGTTGGAGCTAATTTCTGAAAAAAGGCGAACAGAGTGGTCTTCCCTGTGGTACTCTTTAAAAGTTTAAATTTTCTGTCATGTCCACAATACTTCCAATCCAAGATGCCCCCTTTCCCCCTCCAGCATTCTACACTCATACCTCCCTCTGTTTGTATGCATCATTCAAGTGCACATTAGCACTTAAGATGTCTGCAAATTCATCCCACACTCATCCCTCCCTCTGTTACATGTCACCTGCAGACTCCTTAAAATTTCCATTTAGGAGCAACTAAAAAATTCCAAATTATCTCTTCAAAATGTATTTTACTAGTGGTTCTCTGGGTTATATTATTTGAAAGATTCCAACTTCTTGAGTTGATACATGTGAACTTTTGTTTTCAAAGGACAGCTTTGTTGGTTGAAGTCAGAGATTTCCAAGGTATGCTCTTTTGGAGGTCTCAAGTTCAAGATTTACGAGTTGTTGAACTTGATTGTAAAATCTCTTGTTTCTTGGATCCTAGCTTTGGGATGGGTGCAGGTGTTCTCCGGTATATGGGAACGAAGTTCTAATTCCCGGTCATAAAAAAAAAAGATCCATGTGCACTGTCCAGAAAAAAACTAAGAAGCCAACTGCTTATGCTGTCATTTTTGCCTTTGCATTTGCAATCGGTTTTACCCATTAATCTTGTCTTCATGGATTCTGGGTGTTCTTTTTTCTCTCCAGATTTATAATCAAGAAAAATGCCCCTGGTTTGGTGGTTACAAAGATAGAAAATAAAATTGGTTTGCGAATGGTTCAAAATGGAGACATTGTGATGGATAAAGTATTCGTGCCTGACGAAGATAGATTACCTGGAGTAAATTCTTTCAAGGATACAAACAAGGTAAACTTTTTTTTTTTGTTATCTTATTCTTGCTTGTTGCAAATTTCAGCTTGTATGCACGTGTAAGAAGGTAAGCCGCCTGCCAGGTAAAGTTTATCGGTCGTGTCTTTTATTTTGCTTGATGGAAAGGGGTATTTCATTGTCAGTGACTTTTAGGATTCTGATATATATATACACTTCAATTTAGTTCGAGAAAATCAAATGAAGGTTCAGTTTTCAGGCTTCACTTTTTCCCATACTAAATTTGACAACGAGGATTCTGGACGCTGGTGTATAATTTGAAATACACCCAAAATTATGAATGATTAATGTTGGGTGGAAATTATAAACACACGATAATTAAAATAATGAGGACTTGAAAATGATGATGCGGCAGTTTATGCAAAGTAACTACTCTGACTAAGTGAGAATGTGTGATTTCATCAAAATGTGCAAGTATACAATGTCTAGTTGCAGCAAGTTTTAAGTAAGTCAAGGTCATTCTCCATAGAGATTTTTAGTTTTGTTTCCGGTTCATTTTCAAGCAAGAGTTAAGGTAACAAAATTGTTGAAACAGTAATATTGACTTAAATCGAATGTTATGAAGTAACAAGATAAACAGAAGAGATGAGTATCCGGAGAGGTAAGGTTTTCAGGGATTCGCAGCCACAAAGCTACTGGCAAATTGAACACTAACATGATTTCTTTGGGTTCTCTCGAACTCCGATAATTGGCTTTCTTGAGTTCTTGGGTTGATTCTTTCGAATTCAACCAGCTAACGAGCCACTGCTATCACTAAGGGAATCTTATTTCTGAGTGTTCTTCGCTAAGCAAACAAGCGTAACGACCCTAATGTCATACGTGCAACATCGCTCTATCTTTCTTCTCTCGAATTAAAACAAATTTAATACACATGGTTGATGCGTAAATAAAAGTGCCGTGCATGAAATGTTTACTTCGTTGACCATTTCGCTTACACAAGATCCCTTACTTCCTTGAATTCTCCCGATAGTAAATTTAGCTCCTCATGTTAACAAATGTACATGAACTAAAAAAGAAAACAGATAACATGCTTCGAAGAAATAACAACACGTCACAATAATGCAAGTAGAGAAAAAGAAGGGAAGAAAACTCGGGTAGATTCTACCAATTTTATTATCAAATTGCCAAGAACAAAAGGAGTTCAAGAGCTCCTCACTCTCTAATCTCAAAGAGATACCTAACACAATGATTTTCAATCCTAACCACTTTCCCGCCCAAACTATTTATACTCATAATTTGGTTACAACCTCCTCACAAGCTCACCAATGCTAACACCTAAGCACTCCCCTGCTTCTTATGCCTAGAATACACATATTTAATCACTGGGCTCGTATCAATACCCGCCCCCCAAAGAACCACCTTGTCCCGAAGGTGGAAATCAGGAAATTGAGTCTGAATGAAGCTAGCGGACTCCCACGTTGTATCCTCTAGCAAGCCGCCCTCCCACTGGATCAACACTTCACGATCATCCGACATGGTAGCAGATTCTTGCATACCAAGAACTGCCAAAGGGCGAAAAACAAACACCAAGTCATCTTGCAACCCCGAAGGAACTGGGAATACCGGTAACGAAGTTCCAATCGCCTTTCGTAACACCGACACATGAAAAACGGGGTGAATGCGCACCGAATCTGGCAACTTCAAACGATAAGCGACCTTGCCCACCTTGGCCAGAACCCGGTAAGGCCCGATGAAATGCGGAGTAAGCTTAGGATGCTTGAACCGAGCCACAGACACCTGCCGATAAGGTCGTACACCAAGTCCCCAACCACAAACTGAACATCTTGCCGTTTCCCATCGGCCTGTTTAATCATGTGTTGTTGCGCTCTCAAAAGTGATCCTTAAGAGTAGCTAACATCTTGTCACGATCAACCAATAAGGAATCCACTGCTGACAATGGGCTTTGCCCCCTCTCATACCCCAAAATGGGTGGGGGTGCTCAACCATAGACCACCTCAAATGGTGTTATACGAGCAGACGAATGGTAAGACGTATTGTAACTAAATTCAGCCCAAGGAATCCACTTAGACGAGAGTTTCGGTTGAGTCATAACAAAACAACGTAAATATGACTCCAAGCAACGATTAACAACCTCCGTCTGTCCAGCCGTTTGCGGATGATATGTCGTACTTCGCCGAAGTTTCATACCAGTGGCCCAAAACAATTCCTCCCAAAACGAACTAGTGAACACCTTATCACGATCCGACACAATACTTCACGGAACACTGTGCAAACGCACCACCTCCCGAATAAACACTAATGCGATAGTCAACGAAGTATAAGGATGCTTCACCAAAATAAAATGAGCATACTTGGACAACCGATCCACTACTACTAAAATAGTGTCAAACCCATCCGAACGAGGCAATCCCTCAACAAAATCCATAGACACATCTTCCCAAATCCGATCCGGAATCGGTAAAGGTTGTAGCAGCCCAGCCGGTGCTAACGACAAATGCTTAGCCTGAACACAGATAGCACATTCAGCCACAAATGAACGCACCCAAGTCTTCATACCCACCCAATACACCTCCTTAGCAAGTCGTTGGTACGTCTTAAGCGCACCATGATGACCCCCAATTGGTCCCGAATGAAACTCTTGTAAGAGTAAAGGAATATTTGGGGAATCCGGAGGCAAAACCAATCGACCTTGAAAACACAATAATCCGCGGTGCAACGAGAACCCTTTGCAGACGCACCATCCAACAGGGCTGTATAAATTGTCATCAGATGCGGATCAGCCTTAACCTGCGACAGGAACACGTCAGTGTTAATTCCGGACACACAGCTCAACATGCCCAATTCACAAGCTAACGGTAGATGAGACAAGGCATCAGCTACCGAATTCTCCAACCCCCTCTTGTATTCAATGTGAAAATTGTAACCCAACAGCTTAGTGATCCAGCGTTGATACTCCCCCACGACCACACGTTGTTCCAACAAAAACTTCAAACTCTTCTGATTCGTTCGCACTATAAAATGCTGACCAAGTAAATACGCTCTCTAGCGTTGAACGGCAAAGACAATGGCCATCAATTCCCGTTCATACACTGGTTTGCAACGGTGCGTAACTGGTAACGCACGACTGAAATAAGCAAGGGGTTGACCCTCTTGCATCAACACCGCGCCAACCCCAATACTTGACGCATCAGTCTCGACAACAAATACCCGAGTGAAATCTGGCAAACGAAGTAAAGGAATGCTAATCATGGCATGTTTCAAATGTTGAAACGCATCCTCTGCCTCAGCTGACCAAACAAACTTTCCCTTCTTGAGTAGTTGAGTCAACAGAAATGCCATCATCCTGTAATTAGCTACAAAACGCTTATAATACCCTGTCAACCCTAAAAACCCGCGAAGTTCCTTAATGGACAGCGGACTAGGCCACTTAACCATCGCTTCAATCTTTGCAGGGTCCTCCGAAACACCTTATGCAGAAATGTAATGTCCTAGGTACTCCATATGAGTTACCCCAAAATGACATTTCTTAGCGTTAGCCATAAACAAGTGAGTCTTAAGCACTTCAAAAACTTTAGTCAGATGTTCAATATGCTCTGCCATTGAAAAACTATATACCAAAATATCATCAAAGAATACCAATACGAACTTACTTAAATATGGACGTAAAAACTCATTCATCACATACTGAAATGTTGCTGGCGCATTCGTCAACCCAAACGGCATTACCAGAAATTCATAATGCCCTTCATGCGTTCGAAAGGCCGTCTTTGGAATGTCTGCCGGTTTCACTCGAATTTGGTGATATCCTGCCTTCAGGTCAATCTTAGAAAAAATCACTGCACCATGTAACTCATCCAATAATTCGTCCATAAGCGGAATCGGGAACTTGTCTGGAATAGTAGCCAAGTTCAACGCTCTGTAATCCAGACAAAAGCGCCAACTCCCATCCTTCTTCTTAACCAACAACACCGTTCTCGAGAAGGAACTTGTACTAGGACGGATGATACCACCCAACAGCATGTCTCGAACTAACTTTTCAATTTCATTCTTTTGAAATTGTGGATACCTGTAAGGCCTCACATTAACTGAATCCTTACCAGCGTGAAGTTCAATGGCATGATCGCAGTTCCGATGAGGAGGAAGAGTCTTCAAAGACTCAAAAATCACGGAATAATTTGACAACAAATGATGTAATTCGGGGGGTACCCCTGACCATCCACCTGATAATGCTGGCTCAATCTCTGGCTCGCCCTGAACATCCAACAAGTTAAGCTCAATCAACAACCCATGATCTTCAATCCGAAGTGATTTCATCATAGACTTCAAAGAGATTTGGGCTTTGACTAAACTAGGGTCACCCTGTAAACACACGCTCCACGGTCCTACCATAAACCTCATCTGAAGGGCTCGGTAGTCAAACTCCACTGTCCCCAGGGTTTCCAACCACGATACACCCAAAATAACATCCGCACTTCCCAGAGGCAATGGTAAAAAATCATGTACAATCTGCAACTCCGCCAACTCGCACCACATCTTTACACACTCCTACCGTTCTTACCGAACCTCCAGTTCCCAGAACAATACCATACTCGTCAGAAGGGGACACTACCAAACCCAATTTTGAAATCACCTCTTCTGAAATAAAATTGTGTGTCGTTCCTGTGTTGACAAGAATAACTACCTCCAATCCCCAGATACTACCACGCACCTTTAACGTCTTCGGCGAGCTAAGCCCTGCCAATGAATTTAGAGATAAAGCTGCCATCTCATGATCTCCTTCAGCACTCCCGGTTTCGACACCCTCCGCAGCCTCCTATGGGAAACAAACAACCTCATTCGACTCTAGTGTTGACACTCCATCTCTTACAATCAAAACTTGCAATGCTTGTAATTTCGGTTTTTTACATTTGTGTCTCGGAAAAAACTTTTCATCACAACGAAAGCAAAGACCCTTATCTTTCTTAGCGCGAATCTCACTATCGGTCAACCTTTTAAACGACCCTCTGATACCGGAAGCATTAGGGCTAATGGTAGTCGAATTGCTATTATACGAACGCTGAGTTGATAAAGTAAACGAGCGCAAATTCGATCCTCCCGAGCCGCTTGAACTGAACGAACTAGACGAGGATGATGTAGTGCTATTTTTCCCCCCTGACGTTGCTATTGGGCCATGTTTCTTCTTTGCTTGAATTACCTCATCATCTTCAATGAGTTGGGCCATCAACATTTTTGCTTTCAACCCAATCGGTTGTAATTTCCTCAACTCACTCTGTACTTCTTCTTTAAGACCACTCTCGAATTTCCCTTCCAACAAGCAATCGCTTAAGTCTTTCAATCCAATCGAATGTTTTTCAAACAAGCGACGATATTCGCGCACGGTTCCAACTTGTTGCAACTTCATCAACCTTGCGTACTTATTCACTTGCGAAGTCGGTTGGAATCGTTCCAACAACAACACACGAAAATCACTCCACGAGTGTATGGTCGAACGATCTTCCTCATATTGGTGCCAATCTAATGCTTCTCCTTCCAAACACATGATTGCAGCATCCAATTTATCACTCTCAGTTAATCGATTTACCAAAAAATATCGTTCCACCCTATGTAACCACCCGACCAGATCCTCATTTTCTTCTCCCTTAAACACCGGTACCTCAAGCTTACGAAGCCGCATATCGAACAAAGGAACTTGATCTTTGTTCGTCGGAGCACGAATTCCAGATTGCACAGAATCGTGAAGAACACCAATTCACCCTAACTTTGAGCCGTCGTCTTCCGATCTCCAGAACTCACGCCATTCTCCCGTGAAATTGCTCCACTCTCCGATTTCTTTTGCCCTGAATCGATCGATACAACAGTTTTCCCCTTCGCGATAGCTGGTTCGACTCCGCCGGAAGCCTTTGTTTCACGTCGCGAAAACAGAGTTCGCATCTCCTCCCTGACCGCGTCAAATTTCATCTCCAGCCGCCTCTCTGCCGCTCTCTGCTTCTCTTTCGTATCTGCGAATTGTGATTTGATCTGCAACTCGAGTTCCTGCTGCTTCGTCGCCACTCCCTCGGCGATTTCCTCCACCGATTTCAAACGCTGGTCCAATTTCCTGGTCATCCTCGATCGTCACTGTGCTCTGATACCAAAATTGGTAGATTCTACCAATTTTATTATCAAATTGCCAAGAACTCCTCACTCTCCAATCTCAAAGAGATACCTAACACAATGATTTTCAATCCTAACCACTTTCCCGCCCAAACTATTTATTATACTCATAATTCGGTTACAACCTCCTCACAAGCTCACCAATGCTAACACCTAAGCACTCCTCTGCTTCTTACGCCTAGAATACACATATTTAATCACTAGGCCCGTATCAAACTCCTGAAAGCCTTGATAACTAGAAAGAACTTCGGTGAAAATTCCGGTTACAACGTTGAAGTCTAAAAGACCAAAAAAACAAGCTGAAACATAATGATTCCTAAAGCCTGGCAAAACAGCTCCAACAGCTTGAAATCTAAATTGAACGATAAACTCTTGGTCGGATTGGGTAGTTTGAATGTGGTGAGAAGAGAACTCTGAATTTTTTCCAACCTCTAAAATGGAGAAAGCGTTCACCTTTTATAGGCCTTCCCGACAATCTCTGTGAACCTCCCTGCTCCACGATCCTTGTCCTGCAAAAAGGCCTCTGCTCTGACATTTTTCTACTCCACGATCCAATTTGTCAAGTGTGTCAGAGCCGACAAGAATTAATGGCTGAGATAAGTTTTTTGAGCTGGGGATCTTTGCCACGCGCCCTTGGTTGGAATATTTTTTATCATCCCACGCTTTGCTTCTCTCTGGCTCTCCTGGTCTGGACTTGGATGAGATCAGGATTGCTTCGCCAACTTTCCCCTTCTCTTAAGCGAAGGTCTCTATTTTGCTCCGCTTTGCTTCTACGAATTGTGCGGCAAACAATCACAAATACCAATTCTTCTTTTACACTTAGAAAATATATATATATATATATATATATATATAATTCTTCTTTTGCACTTTTAAGCAACAACTATTAAAATTCCGCTTCTAGTTAAAGACATCGCCCATATTTAGTTTTTGATCATTGGGAGCGAATTTCTGGGTTGCGCTCTGGATTGAAACAATCAATTGTATTAATTATTTTCTGAAATTATCTTACTCTAGACCAGTGTTTTAAAAAGCGCAAGGCGCACTAAGGCGCAATGGCCCTCTGGAGCCTGAGGCGCAAGGCGCACCAAAAGGCGAGAGCTTTTTTACTTAAGGCGCACTATATAAAAAAACACACAAAATTTATATATATGTGTGTATACACAATAAAAACACTTTGCATGGACATAAATGAAGTTTTAACCAAGAATAATATATAAAAACATACATAATATTCAACTATCAACCTTCACGCGCTTCGAATGACCTAGTACGGGGATCTGAAATACAAAAAGCGCAAAGGAAAATTAAAAAGCCCACGAGGCGCGCGCCTTTTGGCGCCTCGGGCTTCACGTAAGGCGCCATAAGGCGCGCGCCTTATTATATGCGCCTGGCCTGGGACAATTAAGGCGCAAAAGGTGGGACTTGAGCCTAGGCGCTCGCCTAGGCGCGCCTTTTAAAACACTGCTCTAGACTATTTAACTCTCAATTTTAGAGAGTTATCAATTAACACGTTAAATACTCTCAAAATTCATGTCGAATATCACTGATATGATGGAAAATCTGAAAGCCTGGGTTAAGAAAAATATTCTCTTCGTGATTTTTATTTTTCTTTTTATCATACATTTTTACTAGTTATACTGTTTTAATTACTGCTTTATGAACCAGGTTCTAGCGGTTTCACGTGTGATGGTTGCCTGGCAACCGATTGGCATAACAATGGGCGTTTATGACATGTGTCACAGGTACCTGTAACAAACATTATGCTGTCAACTTCTTTTATCTATTATTGCAAAATCTCGAACCACTCATCAAAATACCATAGGAATAAAAATAATAAAAGACTAAAAGAAATTCTCGAACCCCATGAGCGGGCCCAGAGGTCAATAAAGACTACAAAATTATAATGGGCTTAAAAGAAATGAGTTAAAGTCATCGTAGAAATTTAGAATTTTGATATTCTACTTGTCTCATCAAGTAAGGGGCGAAAATTAAATAATCGTTGAAATTATTGCAAAGTGTCATCATTATATATTCTAATGTCTAAGTGGTCCAGATATTTAAAGGAGAGGAAACAATTTGGAGTAACGTTAGCAGCTTTCCAAGTTAACCAACAGAAACTTGTCCTCATGCTGGGAAATGTTCAAGCAATGTTCCTTATTGGTTTGCGACTTTGCAAATTATATGAACAGGGCACGATGACTCCAGGTCAAGCTAGCTTGGGGAAGGTCAGAGCTCAGGATTAAATCAAAATAACTTAGATTAATATTTATTAATCACCTCTTATTTCATTAATATTTGATTCTTATATTGGCATCAGGCATGGATCACCCTGAGGGCTAGGGAAACAGTTGCTCTAGGACGTGAGTTGCTTGGAGGCAATGGGATTTTAGCAGACTTTTTAGTTGCAAAGGTTTGCAAAAACTCACGCTATTGATAATATATATATATATATATATATATATAAAGGTTTTTTATGGAAAGTGTGGTCAAATGACTTTTAAAAGAGTATTAAGTGCGTTTTACCTCATTAGTAGCCATTTAAAATTTTCCAATATTGAAGGTAGTTTTTGTAAGAGTTCTAAACACGCCTGAAATGCTTTAAGGATAAATACTTAGGGCATGTGTTTTCTTTCAATCATTTAAAATCAATTTTGATGGTATAAAATCCCGAATAAAATGTGTAAAACCAAACATTCAAAGATTGAAAATCACTTATAAACAAACATTTTCATTAAAATCACTATTTTTCAGTGCTTTTAGAGGAGATGTTTTTCATTCATTTGAATGAAACAAAAAATCTTTCCAAACTGCCACTGATTGAATTTCACCTTGTTGGTTTATTTAGGATAAATGCTTGGGACTTGTAAATTACGGTCACGTATTTCAATTCGGCAATGATATAGGACTATTTATGATAATTTATCGCGCACTTCAAATACTAAATATTTTAGCATTGTCCAAACTATATGGGTTAAATTTATAATTTCACGTACTTAAATTTCTTGCAACCCCTCAGGCATTCTGTGATTTGGAACCGATCTATACCTACGAAGGAACGTACGACATCAACACTTTAGTAACTGGCAGAGAAATTACTGGTGTCGCCAGTTTCAAGCCTGCTGCCCTTTCCAAAAGTAGCCGCCTATAATGTTTTTGCTGCTTCACAAGCAAAATTTGCTGATGCACTCAATGGATGGTAACCTTACCATTGATATCATCTAGAAATAAAATGTGTATTTTAGTTTCGCATGGATTCTCTTTACGGGATAATACTTCATCATATTGTGTGAATAAACTTTGAATCAATAAAAAAAAAGTTAATAACTACGGAAATGTTTGTTTAAAATTAACTTATCAGTTGTGAATTTTTTTGTCAGAGTTATAATAATTATGTTATTGGTATAATATGGTTATTCTCGTTTTCTTACTTGCTACCGTTATAGTTGTGATAGTTTAGTTACTGTTGGGTTTTCGTGATTGAACAAATATTAGTTAGTTTCTTAGATGTTACAACTGTTGATATATTATATCTATTCTCCACTATATAGAGAGGTTTTTCCCTTAATTGTATATATCATAAGGGTGAAATCATAAGTGTGAAGTATTGTCAAAGTGAACTTCATTTAGGAGTAATTATGTTAATTTGTATGTATTTTTTATTAAGATGTCAAAAGTTTGAATCTTTTTCTCATTTTCAATTATTGATGTGCTAAAACGATATTGTGGAAAGTGCATATTTTGGCAACTAATTTGTGGTCCTAACATCGGGCTTTTGACTCACTTGTGTCAAATGGGTCCTTGAGTTTCAAGGGGTATTTGATAGTTAACTTTTGGTTATCTTTAAATTTTATCCTTGGAATTTAATAGTGTAATAAATTCTTGATCTTATGCTTTGATAAATGATAAGCACTAAATTTGACATTTCTTTAATTCACATATATTAGAGAATAGCATTACACTATTAAATTCCACCTCACAAAATCAATTGGTTATGTGGGGAGTAACATATATCTCTTATAAAAGTGGTGTAGAATCTTCATTTTAAAGGTATTGTAGAATTGTCATCTTTCTAATATGGGTCCAACATGCCTCCTCAAGATAGTGTTATATCGAGAAATGTCATCTTGAATTGAATTCTAACCTGTGGATCGAAATACTTGTATTGACTTACTTTTTGCTAGGGTTGGATCCGAAGATCAAATACCCGCTTAAGCTTATGCTCGCTTGGGTAGGGTACACCCGCTTTAGAATTCAAAGCATATTGGGTTGGATCGGAATTTGGGGGACCATTAACCCACATGAAGTTCTGATACCAAGAATATAAGGTTCCACCTCAAAACTAATTGGAGTAACTCATATCTCTTATAAAAGTCTTGTAGAATTCTCATCTTTCCAATGTGGGACAATTGCCACAAGGTGAGTATCTCCATTGTTCGAAAATCGAACCGAACCAACAAATTGAACTGAAATTATTAGTTTGTTTTGGTTTTTATAAATAAATTGATTTTTTTCGGTTCATAGATTAACAAAACCGTGAGTATTGGTTCGATTCTTGGTTCAGGGTCTCATAAAATTGAAAAACCGAATCGAATTAATATATATTTATTTTGTTTTTTTTTTTATTAAACTCTTTTGACTCAAAAATTTCAGGCCCACAGTCTGAAGCCCATTTCTTTCATTTTCTCCGGCCCATACTTTTTAATTAAAAGTAATATTTATATCTTTATATTGTAATAAAAGTGAAACCCTAATCTCATATCTTCATCACCTCTCCATCATTTTTTTCCCTCTTCTCCGCTTGTCCTCAGGTTATCTTTTCTCTTTTATTTTTCTTTGGTTTCTTCCCCGTCTAAGCCCATGCCAATGCCCTGAGTGAGAAACAATTCCAATCTCGCCGCCAACCAATCAACGTTGTCGTTATCTGAACGATTTTTAAATTTTATTCTTCTTCTAATGTTTAGGCCAATAGTTCATCGTTTATTCTGAACTTATAAATCTAGATCTGCACGCCTTCTTTTATTTTAACAAGAGATTTTTGTTTTATTTCTATAATAGTAAAAAAAGAGTCGGTTTTAACCGAACCGAACCGATCGAAATAGGATGGTTCTGTTTCAAAAGCAAAACCGAAAATATTTGGTTCTAGTCGGTTTAAAACATTTTAAAACCGACTTGTATGATTTGGCTCTTGATTTGGCCAAAAACCAATCCAAACCGAACTTAGAACACCCTTATCTCCAACACATATATACCAGAAAAAAAATGGAAATTCAATTTTCTTTTAGACATCAAATCTTTGTTATTTAGATTGATCGACTAATGTGACATTTTAAAAGAATAAGGACCAACTGAATAATTTATAATAAAAAAGGATTAATTGAATGATTAACTTAATTAAATAATCTCAACAAGTTTTACTTCATTGACTATTTAGGAGGAATACAGAGATTTTAAAGAGCTACTGCTTGGTGTTTGGGTATTAAGTTTGACAAAAATACCGATGTTTAATCATTCACGTGCTCGTAATTAAATGTTCCTTTTAAACACTGCTTATAAATGTTTGAACTTATTAATAACACGAAGCAATCACATGATACGAAGCCCGGCTTTGTAAGTGGAATCACGCCTCTCAGCATCTTTCTTCAACCCGCAAGCTCTAATTCTAAGCTGAAGCTGAGCAACGGCCGTCCAAAATCTAACGGCTTGTAACGGAGTAAGAACCTCCGCCACTTTCAACACGCCGTATCTCTTCTCATTGTTCAGCACCCGCTCTTCCACCTTCACGTCGTCCCTCAGCCGCCTAATTCCTAGCCCCTACTCGCCGACATGTCGTTTATTGACTCGTTGACCAGCCGAAAATCAGCTCTGGCCGGAATCCGCCCATCCTAAACGAGAAATATATCCGTTTAGGCCGACTGGGATATTAAGGCTTGGTTATATATTTCTATTATAACATTTCCATTTTCTGTATAAACAATCTTTAGTTGAGGCGAAAAAATCTAACCCATTATTTTCATAATTTATTAATTTGATAAAGTATCAAAGTACTGTTGCTTTTTCCGCTGCTTTTGCTTTTGTATGTGTCCATTGACAGGATGCCACTTTTTTTTCATGGTGCATTTATCTCCATGATGTACATGAAGGAAAATATAGATGCAAAAAGTAAAATTTGAGGAAATAATTTCCTAATACTTATCACACAGAATCGCATGCATAATAATTATATGAATTAAATAGGGAGTAAAGAATTACAACCTTAAAAGCAAAATTTTAGGAAATAATTTCCTAACATCTATCACACACAATCGCATGCATAATAATTATATGAATTAAATAGGGAGTAAAGAATTACAACATTTGATGCGTGGTTCCCAAGCAAAAAAGTTATTGCTGCCAGGACATGTTAGAGCTTCAATTGCAACCCAGACAGGAAATTGTTTTCCTGTCTTACTTTTATTGGGACGTGGAGGCACAATAAAAAAATGGGGTTAGGGCTGATGGGAAAAATCAATCTCACGTATATTTCTCCTGACCCATATATATATATATTTAGGGTTAGGCCAGCAGAAAAAACTAAAACTCACGTACTTTTAATTTGTCATCTAATATAAAACCTTTTGGGCTTTATATTTAGTTCAGCCCATTGATTTATATGTGACCTCTTAGGAATTAGATATTTTAGTTGTTAGCCCAATCTAATTATTCTAACTATAATAATTATTCTCTAGCAAGTAATTATTAATTACTAAAATATACTAATTATTATCTCCATAATAATTCCTATTTATATTTAGTAATTGTTGGGATTTGTCTTAGGACACGATTCCTTCAATCTCGGACAAGTTAACAATACTAAATTCCTTAAATCTCTCAATACCAAAATTTGACAACATGATTAACATCTGATGTAATCCATGATGTTTCTCAAATTCTATTCCTTGATATCCGAGTTTGAATTGTTAAAACATAGATTAACTTCTTAATCCATAGAGCATGGTCATGCATTTTTAAATTCTTGATCATCAAGGGGCCCAGATATCATTCCTATCTAATAGGAGGATTTATCCATCTTGTATGACCAAAACTCCCACTCAAATCTTAACCAACCCGATCACTGTTTTCATAACCTCCTTTTACAGCACGGCATTTAACAGTGTCAAAGTCAAATCAATCTTATCATGGTTGTAATGTTATACTCATGTCTAAGGAATCCCCTAAATACAAAATAATGATTCTACTATTAGAACCTTGTTAGGTCATGTTTCAATATATCACATATATCCATATAAATGACTAGACAACTCCATGTCTCCATAACCCATAGAACTGCGCTATCAATCAATTATACGCTAGTCTTTCAACCTAATCACTTATGTCCAACTTAGTGATTTAGACTAGGAACATTTAATGTGTTGTGTTTTTAGTTCACCTTATAGGGTTCCAATTATCAAAACAGTTTTGATAATCCTATGCAAAAACACAAATCATTTGGACATTTTATTTAATACTAAACCGATATTAAATAAGAAATCATTTTTATTGATAAACATTTGAATAACATGTTCAATGGTTTTACAATTGCTAACATCTAGTTTATAATCTAAAGTCATTCCCTCACATGTCTAATACCCATAGCCCTAGTATGACTCTCACGCTTGGGCTGCGGTAATGGTTTAGTCAGTGGATCTGCAACGTTTGCATCAGTTTATCCAGTAACAACCAACTCATTATCTTCACCGTAAACCAGAAAAGTATCCTTAGTTCTTCTCAAGTACTTAAGAATATTCTTTGCTGCTATCTAGTGTGTGTCACCTGGATTAGATTGGTATCTGCTACATATGCTTAAAGCATGAGCAACGTCTGGTCGATGGCATACATGATTGAACCAATTTCCGAAGCATAAGGAATAGTACTCATACCTTAGCTTCATCAGGACTTGTAGGACACTGAGTCTTGCGAATCGATATGCCATGGTGCATGGGAATGAAACCTCTCTAAGAGTTTTCCATGTGAACTTAGTAAGAACCTTATCAATATAAGTTTCTTGACTAAGTCCAATCATTCTCTTGGATCTATCTCTATAGATTCTTATTCCCAGAATGTATTTAGCCTCTCCAATGTCTTTCATAGAGAAATAATAATTTTTAAGCCAATCTTTAACTGATTCAAGCATGGTTATATCGTTTCCTATGAGTAGTATGTCATCCACATACAAAACAAGAAAGGTAACACTGCTCCCACTTAACTTCTTGTATACAAAAGATTCCTCTTCATTTTTAAGGAACCAAACTGTTTGACTGCCTCATCAAATCTGAGGTTCCAACTCCTAGATGCTTACTTCAATCCATAAATAGATTTTCGAAGCTTCCATACTCTCCCAGGATTAGCTGGATCTTGAAAATCTTTAGGTTGTGTCATATACACATCCTCTTTCAAGAACTCATTCAAGAAAGTGGTTTTAACATCCATCTGCCATATTTCATAATCATGATAGGCAGCAATCGCAAGGAGTATCCTTATGGATTTCATCATTGCTACTGGTGAAAAGGTTTCATCATAGTCTACACCATGAATCTGTCTAAAACCTTTTGCCACTAGCCTTGCTTTGAAAACTACAACATTTCCATCTTTGTCTATTTTTAATTTAAAAATCCATTTGCAACCAATAGATCTCACTCCATTAGGCAAATCAATCAAGTCTCATACTTGATTCTCAGACATAGAATCCATTTCAGATTTCATGGCTTGTAGCCATTTATCGGAGTCTTTACTCTCTAAAGCTTCTTTGTAAGTAGTAGGTTCTTGATGTTCCAAAATCATTATTTCGGAACTGTCCATCAACAAGAAGTATTTTTTTGGTGGAATTATCAAGCTACTAGACCTACGTTGGAGAACAACAGGAGAAGTTTCTATGTTAAATCTAGAAACTTGGAATGAATCATCTCCATGTGGGACGGTAGAAGGTACGTGAATGGAATGCACCACCTCATCCGTTTGTTGCTCTTCTCGAACTTCTTCGAGAAATATACTTTTACTCCCATTTGTCTTCTTTGAAATAAATTCTCTTTCCAAGAAGACACCATCGCGGGCAACAAACACTCTGTTTTCGCTTTGGTTATAAAAGTAATACCCTTTTGTCTCTTTAGGATAACCAACAAAGAGACATTTGTCGGATTTGGGTGATAGATTATCAGATTGTAAACGTTTTACATAAGCTTCACAACCCTATATCCTTAGAAAAAACATTTTCGGAACTTTTCCTGTCCATATCTCATATGGAGTCTTTTCCACAGCTTTGGATGGAGTTCTGTTAAGTGTGAATGCAGCAGTTTCGATTGCAAAACTCCAGAAGGAAATGGGGAGATCAGAAAGACTCATCATTGATCGAACCATATCTAATAAGGTTCAATTTCTCCGCTCAGAAACACCATTCAGCTGAGGTGTTCCTGGTGGAGTCCATTGTGAAAGTATTCCACAATCCTTCAAATGATCTTTGAATTCTTGGGTCAAATATTCTCCACCATGATCTAATCATAATGCTTTAATCTTCTTCCCAAGGTGATTTTCTACTTCATTTTGGAATTGTTTGAACTTTTCAAACGCTTTTGACTTTTTCTTCATAAGGTAAACAAATCCATATCTGCTTATATCATCCGTAAAAGTAATGAAGTAAGTATACCCTTCCCTAGCCAAAATACTCATAGGTCCACATACAATCTGTATGTACAAGAGCTAAGAGATCATTAGGCCTTTCACTTGAACCTGTGAAAGGAGACTGTCATTTTCCCCATTAAACAATATTCGCATACATCAAATGATTCAAAATCAAAAGAGTTGAGAACACCATCTTTATGGAGCTTCTCAATGTGTTTTGAGCTTATGTGGCCTAATCGACAATGCCATAGGTAGGTTGGGTTTGAGTCATTTGATTTATGTTTCTTGCTTTCGATGTTATAGATGTATGTTTCTAAATCTAGAGCATACAAACCATTTAATAGCTTAGCAATGACATAAAACAAATCATTCAAATAAACAGAACAAATTCCTTCTTTTATTATGAATGAAAATCCTTCTCGATCCAAAAAAGGGATCGAGATAATGTTTCTAGTAATAGCAGGAACATAATAACAATCATTAAGTTCCAAAACTAGGCTAGACGGCAAAGACAAGCTAAAAACTCCTACTTCCAATGCAGCAACTTTTGCTCTATTGCCACACGTAGTACAGCTTCTCCCTTTGCCAATTTTCTACTTCTTGTTAGTCCATTTACATTACTAATAATGTGGGTACCACATGCAGTATCAAATACCCATGAAGAAGTAGAAATTGCTAAGTTTACTTCTATAACATAAATACTTAGAGTAGAAGTACCATTCTTATTTTTCTCCAAGTATTCAGAGCAATTTCTTTTCCAATGGTCAATTTCGTTGCAATGGAAATACTTATGTGCCGCAACTACTTTGGTTTGGATTTTAGCTTTTTAGAAGAAGTGGTATTAGCAACTTTCTTGCCATTACCTCTTTCCTTTTTAGTGGCCCCAGTTTTCTTGAACCCTTTCCCTTTTTGAACCATAAGAACATCCTTATGTTTTCTTGCCCCCCCCCCCCCCCCCTCCTTGCATGTAAAAGTTTAAACTGAAGTTTTTAAACCCATCATGCAATGAATCCAACATAGCATCACGCTGAAACATAGTTTTCAGCTGCTGGATTATGTTGTATGCATCCATCCCATCAAAACGTTTTTGAAAGTCAGGTTCCATACATGCCAGCATTAGACATGTGACAGACACTGAATTGTCTATGAGAGTTTGCCTGGCAGATCTCTCAGCTTGCCTAGCTCCTTGTGGGAGGGGTTCAGGAATTGGCTTATCAAGAACTGACTCATTTCCTTCACATCTGAGAACGATTCGCAAATTTATTTCCCAATCGAGAAAATTGCTTGCATTTAGTTTATCCTTCTCAAGGATTGAAGGCAGATTAAAAATTGAGTTGTTGGTGTTGTTACTAGACATGATATCTTCAACAAAAGAAAAAAATGGCAAGATATCAATAAATGTTTATCATAGTAGTGCTTAAAAATTAAAATACTACTAACACTTTATTCAAATTTTAATGTCCCATTTTGAATAAAGAAATAACCAAGACCCCCTTCCTATTATTAATAAAACAGACTTTGGCCCTGCCTTTTATTAATAATATTAGAGGTAAGTAAACTCTTTTACTAATTACAACTCTTTGTAATTCTTGGTAGATAGGTTAACAACTCTTTGTTAATTCTATCTCTTTGCTTCAAAACCCAAAACTTCTTCTTTTGATAGTTTTGTTGAGTTAAACCAAACATGAACATGCAAGTTGCATCAAACCTACACTACTATCCTTAGATTAAAAGTAACACCCTGCTTTGGCAGAACCTATTACCAATGATCAAAAACTTCATAGTTGTTTGTTTGGAAAAGCAATTAAACTCAAAATTATAATTGGGACCCAAGTTCATTATGTTGTTTATTTAGGTGAACACATCGAACAAATAAAACAACATAAATAAACTTAAATAAAGCATATAATTATAAAAATTAAATGTTATAAATAAACCATGATCATAGTATGGCCCCTAAACCTAGGAAATAACTAATCTTCATGAATCTTCTTTGAGCTTCTATTGGATCTCCATCCTTGAACTTCTTGAATTCTTCATTGGATTACATAATTTTGGAATTTAAAAATTACAGAATTCTAAATAGCTGAAATTTAAATTACAAAAAAACTTAACGATGCGCAGATCGTATTTAATAAAAATCCTAATTGGGCCATACTAATCGCCACACACATAATAATATCAAATATTATAATAGTATGCAAACAAATGAATAAATATATCCATAAACCCTTCCTAATCAATAAACTTAAATAAATAAGCCAATTTCAATTAGGAACAATTAAACAATTTAATATGGAAATAATCTCCATTATTTATTAATTTGCTAAATTAAAGTTTTTTTTAAACTAATTAAAATTTTGTTGACTGGCCTAGCAACAAATTGCTAAAAACAGAGTCATATCTAAGGAAACAGTAAACAACAATTTTCCAAATTTTATGGAAACAAAAAACATTCCAGTCTTAATATTACTCAATATTTAGCCAAAATCAGAAAACAAATTTTCAAATTTTAAGGGAAAATATTGCCAAATAATCACAAAATCTTATTTTCCTAATTTAATCATAATTTCTGAAAATTCATTAACTTTTAATTAATTTTCAGAAAATTTAAATATATAAATTATTATTTGGATGAAATACTAATCACCAAAAATTATCAAATTATTCTCAATTTGATGTTAATTAATGTTAAATTTTATTAACACTTAAAAAAAATTAGAAAATTAATTAGTATTTCGGTGATTAATAGCCAATAATCAACAAATCTCAATTTGTGATTTAATTCATTTAGCAAATTAACCCATAAAATATTTTCTACTGTGGGAATCATCAAATTCTAAATTTGTGATTTAATTCAATTTAGCAGTTAACCCAGAAAATGTTTCTACTGTGCTAATCATCAAATTCTCAATTTGTGATTTAATTGTGAATGGGAATTATCAAATTCTTAATTTAAAGCATAAAAAAATAATCGTATAACATTATGCATTCTGCTCTGATACCACTAAAGGAAAATATAGATGCAAAAAGCAGAATTTCAGGAAACAATTTCCTAACATCTATCACACAGAATCTCATGCATAATAATTATATGAATTAAATAGGGAGTAAAGAATTACAACCTTTGATGCGTGATTCCCAAGCAAGAACTGTAAGGACCCGACCTGAAATACGGTCCTAAACCTAGGTCCTCACTCAGCATGCAAGTTAAATATTTCAACAAGCGGTTTAGTGCTCATATTTAAAAAAAATTCAAAACATTTGGAAACGGGGAACACTTAAAACATAACCAACAATTTTCATAAAGCAAATCCAACAAGGTAAAATAAGCATGGCCAGTATTTAAAAAGAACATTCAAAACAGTTTAAACAAATTTAACATCATTCCCCTAGGACTCATGTCCATCTACATGCTGAATAAATAAATGCAAACAATAAACGACAGAGTGCCGGCAGCCCGCATGATCAAACAGCTCCCTCCGCTAGCCATCATGGTGCTGTCCCAAGTTACCTGGTGGGAAAACCACAGAAATAAGGGTGAGTATAAACATACTCAGTAAGAATCCTCAACCGGGGTACAATACGATACATCAGTCATCTAGCACCCTAGCATACATGCAAACAAAAACGAGCTCAGAAACCTCAGGTTGGCTCAGACTAACTACCGGACTAGAAATTGCCTATTCGAGGCTTACATCTACAGCCTATCCTAGGTTCTACACCTGGATGCCCTTCGGGGTCTTACACAACCTAGGACTCAGTGATGCCCATCGGGGACTTACACACCTAGGATGCCCATCAGGGTCTTACACCTCCAGACTCAATGATGCCCATCGGGGGCTTACACACCTAGGATGCCCATCGGGGTCTTACACCTCCAACTCAGTGATGCCCATCGGGGACTTACACACCTAGGATGCCCATCAGGGTCTTACACCTCCAACTCAGTGATGCCCATCGGGAACTTACACACCTATGATGCCCATTTGGGTCTTACACCTCCAACTCAGTGATGCCCATCGGGGACTTACACACCTAGGATGCCCATCGGGGTCTTACACCTCCAACTCAGTGATGCCCATCGGGGACTTACACACCTAGGATGCCCATCGGGGTCTTACACCTCCAACTCAGTGATGCCCATCGGGGACTTACACACCTAGGATGCCCATCGGGGTCTTACACCTCCAACTCAATGATGCCCATCAGGACTTACACACATAGGATGCCCATCAGGGTCTTACCCGAGCGGGACCTAAACTAGTTACTCCTACAATCTTCTACACTATACATCACCTGTCTATCCCTAGCATGGAACTAATCAGGAGAAAATAGGACAAGGTTATGCCAAGATAAGGATACCCCTAGCATGTACCTAATAGAATATAACAGGGACACAAGAACAACACGATCTGGAAGCAAGAGAAAACATGTAACCTACCCGCTGGAAATTTCATACAATCACGAGACATGGCATGCTGGAAGGACAAACCTAGCATGGCACTAACATGAACAATAAGCAACATGCTAGCAAGATTTCAAACACAGGTTGTTCAATAGCTAACATACTCATAACAACAACCAAGCATACAAGGCACATCATGATAATATCGCAGGGTCCACACAACCACGGTAAGAAATCCTTACCTGGAAACAAGCAAAAATAACTACCATAAGCCAACCAAGCGACTCCCGAGCTTCTAAGTGAACCCGAGCAACCTAAGCATTTAATAAAAATATCCTAATTAAATAACAACAGCCAATCAACTTAGGGTCCAAAAGAGTGGAGGCTCGAGAATTACCAACCGAGAAGGTACAAAGTTTCGGCGCCAACAATTTTTGGCAAAACAGGCTCTCGGCGGCAAGTGGGCAGCGGGACGGGCGGTAGGTAGGCAAGCGGCAAGGCCATTAAGTTGTTGGGCTGGGCGCAGTAGGGGATGGCGCTGCACGACGACACACGGCGCTGGGGGCGGGCTTGGCAGGGATAAAGTGCGCGGACGGGGCTGGGCAACACGATCATGCAGCGCGGATGGCGCGCTGGCTAGCGCGGTACTGGCTGGCTTATGGCGCGTATAGCAGACGACGACGAGACGCGCAGCGCGCGTGGCGCTGGCGAGGGCATGCGATGCGGCTTATTGGCGCTGGCGCTGGCGCGTCTGGCGGCAATTTGCCCCATGCGCGACGAGCATCTCTGGCCGCTGCTCGCCGGGCGGTGGTGATGGTGGCAGGGGTTTGTTGAAGTGCCAGTGGCTCGGTGCTTGGCTTTCGGTTGGGTTTCTTGGTGAGAGAGAGAGAGAGAGAGAGAGAGAGAGAGAGAGAGAGAGAGAGAGAGAGAGAGAGAGAGAGAGAGAAAGAGAGGTAAAACAAAAGGAATGGAATTTTCTTGATTTTCTTTCCTTTTCCTAATTTAAATAGGTCTTTGTGACCTAAATCCCTTCACCGGGCTTCCTCCTTCGAGTCCCGGCTGAAGCAACCTTTTCTCCTTATTAAAACTCATTTAAACCAAGCTTCCAAATCACCATCTAGGGCAAGGGTTCAAATCCCAATGGAAGCACTTAAATTAACAATAATTTTGTTAGTTACCAAATCACCTCCAAACTTCCAACCAACTAGCCCGAACTTCTTGGGTCCTGCAACCAACAACAATCAAGCCTCGACAAGGGCAAGAGTGACCCTAGAATCCTGAAAATCCACAAAACCCTGACCGGGGGCAAAAGACCAAAATACCCCTAAGGGTTAAAATAGCTCTAACGGCCCATCCGAACATCCGAATAATGAACCGGAAACACCTGGGAAACCGAAATAGAAAACTGGGTCGTTACAATACTCCCTTCGTTTAAGACTTTAGTCCTCGAAAGTCCTAAGACGAAGACAACTCTAGGAATACTCCACTGATCCTTAACCAACCAAGCTCCCAGTCAAGACCACCAGTCCTTCTTCGAAAACCGAACCCTCTTGGGTTCCCAAAGGCTCCAAGCCCTAAAGACACCGAGTCTGCCACAAACTATCTCAACCAAAACTGAACATACACTCGGCTTCGAAGAAAAGGATGCGATAGTGCTAGCCGGTAAGCCACATCCTCAAACTCGCACTAGCTCTCAAACGGTCTTAAAATCTTAGGGCTCACTTAACCCTGCTAACCCAACTCGGAACGCCTCTCCACGGCGCTACTCTCAGCAAACTCGTAGACTGGTCACAAGCTTTAAAACTCTACGCCACGCACCGGCGTAACTTCTCTGAATGCTCACAGTTGTTATCAAACAGCCTCAACCCTACACCATGCTGACCAAACGACTGAACCTTCCGGGTTTCAAAAACTAAACGGTCTACTCTTACTTCACAAGAGACCAGCGAACCCCAATGTTTGCCTACAATCCTTAACGAAATCCAAATCGAACCACCAACTGGTGACTAATCCTAAGGCAAACTTCTCCAACTAGCACGCGTCCACAACACTTAAGCAACCATCTTACGAGAAATCGAAACACCAAAGCCAAGGGGCACTTTTCTGGTTCACCAAACGGCTACCACCATCACACCAGCTGAAACTTCAGCTACAGCCACCTTTAAAAGACAAGGTCCAGGCACATGCTCCACTCGGCCAAACTAACAAACTAGAGCCCCTCAACGGCCGACAACAAACTTTCCAATGCATTCCGATCAGCCACTGGCCTAAGAGAACATCGCCAGACAGAAAAACGAACAACATTCCTCTTACGCAAATCTCGAGCGGCAAGGAATAAAACATTACGTGGCTACTAGCAACACAATAGCTGGAGGATACAACTCAAAGGTTTTACCAACAAATGCCACGGCACCTCCGTGCCAACCCACTCAACTGTGGCTCAGCTATAACGCCACTGCGAACGCACATCAACTAGGAACAAAGCCTGAGAAGGCTTGCTCTGCAGAAACTCAACCCAAGCTTATAACGAGCGAAGCTCGCCTTCAAGCTGCCACTCAACCCTTAAGTCCATCTGGCTGCTCTAAGGACTTCCTCCTTATAGCTAGACCTAACTCTTCTTCCAATCCAGAAACTCCACCCACGAAACATCGCGAGGAATAAGGATAGCGACAACCACAAGCTTGCAGATCATGAACAACTCGAGTCAGCAAGACTACCTCAAAAGATAAAACTCGAGGCCGACATCCACGGAGCAACTCAACTACCAAAGAACTAAGGGGTTCTACAAACTCCAAAGATCCAACAACCTTCCAGCAACAACTCAAGCCCTCGAATCGCGGCAGCTCTCGCCTTTGCGGGAACAAACAACTTTACGCTTGCTAACAAACAAATGCGGGGACACTCTCATTGGGGTGACCGCACGCCACTCTAATCAACTACACAACTCTTCGGAGCTAAGTCGACTCCTCCTCTACATGAACGATTTCCCAAAGAAGCGGACTTAGAAGGGGCGGTGAACTTCACACACGTTAGTCATCCCCGCTCATCGAAGGCAACAACAACCAATTCCCTCGAAAGCAACAATCGAGGGATTCCACAATCGCTTGAACCACCAACTTAGAACTAGCAGTACTTACTCAACCGTCGAGGGAGGGGTCAACTCCCAAAACTTCCTGACTAGGAACAAGTCCTCAGGGCAACGCCAGCTTGCTCGAACCAAGCTAGCTCTAGAAACAACATGGGAACCAAACCTTGGTCAACGCCAAGCACCACCTTGCTAAGAATTCTGAAAACCAACGCAGAGGCTACTAAGAACAACTCTAGCTTGCCAACCGACTACAAGCATCCAATAACTCAACCGAGGAACGCTGCCTGGGTCTGACTGAGCTCTGGTTCCTCAACACGAACCTTTCGTGGTTCCCAAAACATACACCACGGAACGAGCTACACAAAAGTACACCGACGTGTACAGCTCCAACTTGATTCCTTAAGATCCAAACCAACAAGTACTCTCACACAAGGCAACTTTTGCCTCCCAATAGAGCCACAACTAGCAAAGGAGCAACAAGAGTTCAACCCACTCGGGGTCATCTCACCACGGAATGCCACATTGGTCAACTCACTCTTACAAGAGCATAGCCACACCAAGCTAACTTACCTCATACCAATGGTCCACTAAGCGTGCTCGATCAACCATCCAACTCATGGCTCTAACACTGGATCAACCACGCATCATCGATGCCAACCCTACTCATATTAGGGTAACTCCAAGGTAGTCGAATCACACTACCATCCAACTGGCTCACAAGCCCACAACACAGGCGCGAGAACTCGGACGCGCTAGCCCTTAACAACCAACAACATCCTTTGTACCCAACTCTCGGTGACCCTGAAAGGCTCCTACTTATCCCTCGAACGACCTCACACTTGTAGTTCTCTGACTACTACCGAGCTAGATCTCTTATGCAACCCAAACAGGTGCAATCTCAGGAAATGGGTACAAGACTAGTGGGGATGCCAAACTCCGGGCGGGTCCTGGAACCACCTGCACAAAAAGTGCCAACTGGCCTGAATCTAGGCCTCCTCTCAAATCTTGGTGCCAACAGGCACTACATCCTTAACAACACATACATCTCTTTACGGGCTTTAAGCCCCTCTGAGGGAAGGAAAGGTCACACTCCAGGTGACAGGGCAATGGCACTCAACACAAGAGTCTCAACACTCGAGTAGACTACTCTCTGACATCACGTCTAACAGACAAGCCACGACCCACTCCTGCATCCCACTCGATGCTCAACAAATACTCAGGCCAACCCTCGGGTGGCAGCACCTGGCTCCACTCTTGGAACATGCTAACACAAGGTGCTTCTCTCTACTAGCCAACTAGAAACCACGGATGGGTTAAGTCCTGACAAGCAAACCCCACACTACACCCCTCAATAACGGTTGGACACAAGGTCCCAAACATCAACTGGTTCGCGACCCCTCAATAACGGTTAGTTGAGCACGAAACCCCTCAGATATATGGACATGAGACCCCTCAGATAAATGGGCACGAGACCCCTCAAACAAATGGGCAAAAGACCCCTCAGATAAATGGGCACAAGACCCCTCATACGTAGTAAGCAGTAAACAATGGGTGCATAACCCCTTAGAGCATTATCAATAGCTCAGGTCTATATTCTAAACAAGATATCAACCTATCTAGTAAGCAGCTAGATTATCGAAGTATTGCAGGTGTTGTAAGTGTAAATTCCCTTACCTTAGCCAATTTCCTCAACTAACAACTCTTCCTAGGCCTTTGCTAACTTCCGGGACCTATAAATCACAAACGGTTCAGAATCAGCATCTGAGACTGCAAAAATGGATTCAGAACATCGAAATTAACAAAAGGGGAAGTTTTCATTTTTTTGGTCAACGGTCAATAGTCAATGGTCAACGACGGCGGCGTAGCTCGGCGCGGCTCTGCTCGGGAAGGTGGCTTGGCGCGGCTAGGGAATCTAAGGTAGGGTTTTCGGTCAGGATTCGACTTTCTGGTTCGAATTTTGGGCAGAAAAGTCTCGTTTTTCCTCCATTTTCGACGAAACGACCTCCATTTCACTCTAAATTACGGGCATAATTTAATAGAACCATAAGAAATTAAAAACTAACCTTTCTCCTCTGATTACTTGAATTCCACAGCTATTCGGGACGACCTAAGGCACGATTTTCCATGCAAAACCACCAGTTTTTTTATTGAAGGCCACGATTTCGATATCGGGATGTAACCGAGCAAGAACTACGAATTGGGAATGGAGAAATGTGCAATTTTCTTTTGAGAAGGCTTTAGAGAGAGATCACTGAATCGATCGATAAACTAAAACTGGGAGGCGACTAGGGTAAAATTTGTCGATTGAATCTTACACGTGTCACAAAACCAATCGATCCCTCCTCTTAACAAATTCTCTTTTTGACCAGTCAAACGCCAAACGGTTAAAATCATTCTTTATTAATTATTAATTTTTTTAAACGTGAGTGCCAAGTGGCAGAGGATAAAGGAAGTAGTTACCTTTTATTCGCACGGAAGAATCGAGGCTCTTACAATATTCCCACCTTAGAAGACTTAAGTCCCCGGAAATCGACTAAGGCATAAACAGCCCAGGGTAACGAGCACGCATCTCCTCCTCACGCTCCCATGTAGCTTCCTCAACTGAATGACCCTTCCACAGAACTTTAATCATGTTGATCTCTTAATTTTTCATTATTTGCAAGTCCTTATCGAGAATCTTCCCCGATTCTTCCTCAAAACTTAGATCTTTATCCAACTGTATCGTCTCATGAGCGATAACGTGAGAAGAACCCCGCACATACTGCCTAAGCATCAATACGTGAAACACATCATGAACCCCTGACAAGGACAAGGGGAAAGCTAATCTGTAAGCAACTGAACCAATTCTTTCAAGAATTTCAAATGGGCCAACAAACCGAGGACTAAGTTTCCCCCTCTTGCCAAATCTCAAAACGTCTCTCATGGGGGCCACCTTGAGGAATACGTGATTCCCACTTCAAACTCCAGATCTCGGCGCCGAACGTCGGCGTAACTCTTTGGTCGGCTCTAGGCTGTAAGCATCCTAGCACGGATATTTTGAACTGTATCATTGGTCAACTGTAGAAGTTCGAGACCCATCAACTTTCTTTCCCCTACCTCTTTCCAAAAGACAGGCGTTCTACACCTCTTGCCATACAAAGCCTCGAATGGTGCCATTCCAACGGTGGACTGATAACTGTTATTGTAAGCAAACTCCATTAGGTACAACCATCCATCCCAACTCCTATGGAAGTCAAGCACACAAGCCCTCAACATATCCTCCAGAACCTGGTTGACCCTCTCGGTTTGACCATCCGTCTGAGGATGAAAAGTTGTACTGAACTTACAAGTAGTACCCAAACCTTCCTAGAGACTCTTCCAGAAACGCAAAGTAAACTGGGTATCTCTATCTAAAACAATGCTCATAGGAACCCCATGAAGTCGCATGACCTCCACCAAGTACAACTGAGCCCATTTCTCCACAGAATAAACCAGCTTACCCAGAATGAAATGTGCACTCTTAGTGAGACGGTCTATAATCACAAGAATCACAGTATATCTCTTCGCTATCTTAGGGAGTACTGATATAAAATCCATCGAGATGTCATTCCACTTCCACTCTAGAATGCTCAATGGTTGTAACAACCCTGCTGGCTTCTGCCTCGGTGCTTTCACCTGCTGACAAAGGTGGCTACATCCCTTTTCATATTCCACCAATATCACTGTCTCAAGTCTTGATACATCTTGGTACTCAATGGGTGCCAAACCAATGGCGAACTGTGAGCCCCAGTTAACAACTCAACACTGATCTCGGCATCATCTAGAACAACCAAACGCTGTCAGAACTGCAAACCCCCGCCAGTAGCCACTGACCAATCAGTACCCTCCTCAACGTGAGCTCGAGCAAACAAAAATAACAGCCCCTGATCACTCTATTGTCTATCAACAATCCTCTGTCTGAACGAAGACTGCATTGTCAACTGAGCCAACTGCGATGTAGCCCCTCTACCTAACGCAATCTCATATCGATCTAGATCTCGCTATAAAGGGCGCTGGAAATACCGACAGCGCAGCAGAATGCCACGTCTTCCTACTTAGGGCGTCAGCAACGACATTAACTTTTCCTGGGTGATATAGGATCTCACAATCATAGTCTTTTATCAACTTTAACCAACAGCGTTGTCTCATGTTCAGTTCTTTCTGAGTGAAGAAGTATTTCAGACTTTGGCGATCCAAAAAAATCTTAATTTTCTCACCATAATGGTAATGCCTCCAAATCTTCAGTGCAAACACCACTGCTGCCAACTCCATGTCGTGGGTTGGATAATTTTTCTCATAGTCCTTGAGTTGCCTGGAAGCATAGGCAATAACTCTCTCTTTATGCATTAGTACGCAACCAAGTCTAAGTTTCGAGGCGTCACTATATACCACGAAATCTCTGGTTCCCTCGCGCACAGTTAACACTGGCGCTTCAATCAGTCGCCTTTTTAACTCCTTGAAACTTGCTTTACACTTATCTGACTAGACAAAAGGTTGGCCTTTTCTAGTTAACTGCGTCATAGGCCCAACTATCGTGGAAAAATTCTCCACAAAACGTTGATAATAACCTGCTAGGCCCAAAAAACTTCACCTCAGCACTAGAGGTTGGGTGTTCCAATTACTCACTACCTCAATCTTAGCGGGGTCTACCGAGATTCCTTCACTGGAAACCACATGTCCCAGAAAGGCAACTCTGTTGAGCCAAAACTCACACTTTTAAAACTTAGCGTACAACTGGTTGTCTCTCAGTGCCGTCAAAACCTTTCTCGAGTGCTCCTCATATTCCATCTTATTTTTTGAATAAATCAGAATGTCATCCATAAAAACAGTTACAAACTTGTCCAGGAACTCCTTAAACACTCTATCCATCATGTCCATGAAAGCTGACGGTGCATTTGTCAAGCCGAACGACATCACCACGAACTCATAGTGTCCGTATCTAGACCTAAAAGCTGTCTTGGGGATATCTTGTTCATGGATCCTCAACTAATGGTATCCTGATCGCAAGTCAATCTTTGAGAACACAGAGGCTCCCTTCTAGTGGCAGTTGATCACGGCATGGTTCGCGGACAACCAATCCATTCCAATAATCACATCAAACTCACTCATTGTCAAGACTATGAGTGTAACATTCAAAGACTGACTTGAGACTACCAACTCACAAGCCTTCACCTTCTCATGAGCTTTTATGCTCACTTCGGCTGGAGTGGCCACTACTAACTCGAACCCTAGAGGTTCTAATTCAAATCCAACAGATATCACAAAACACGCAGAAATTAACGAGTGCGAAGAACCGAAATCAAAAAGTACAAAGGCAAAATGATCAAGGATAGATAGTATACCTGTGGCCGCATTAGCTGAAATCTCGACTTCTTTCCTAGTGGTGGCATACACCCTGCCTTCCTGCTGGGCCAATCTTGCCGCAGGCGTTCTTGCTGCCATTGACGACCTCGATTTTCTGCATTCTCTTTTTGTAAAGACCCGACTAAAATAACTAATTTTAGTAGGACTTTACTAGCATGCATGATTAAAAGCTCAACAAGTCTCAAATAATTTTAAATCAAAACATGCTCTTTATTAAAACCAATTGAATTTTCAATAAGGGTAAACAGTAAATCGTTCTCCTGGCCAGAATTAATTCAAAATATAAATACAACTTTCTGAATTTAAATAAACATTTATTAATAGTTCATGCAGAATAGAAAGGCAGTTAATAAATAACAAGACACATGACCCTCATGATCCAACAGCCTCGTCCAGCATATTTGTCTTGGTATACCTCAGCACCTAGAGGGAGAAAATGATAAGGGTGAGTAATGGGGATTACTCAGTAAGAACTCCCACCTAGAGTACAAAAATGCATACATCAACTCAACATCTAACCGACAACTACCTTCATTATCTACAACACGCTCAAACTCAAAGCTCTAAGCTGCGAATCTCTAGGCTCAACTAATTGGGGAAACACAACTGGTTCCACCTATTCATGTACTTGCTTGGCCTATTTACATAAGGAACTCATCTAGTCCAAGTCATTACCAACAGGAACTCAACTGGTCCTAGAATAGAAGCTCTACTGGTTCTATCTAAATTGAGGGACTCAACTTGCCCTAATAAAACCTATATGAACTCTACTGGTCCTATAACAATGTAGGGACTCAACTGCCCTATTAAGATTAGGAATTCAACTGGTCCTAATAAAATTTATAGGAACGCTACTGGTCTTATAATAAAATAGGGACTCAATTGGCCCTATTAAAGATTAGGAACTCAACTGGTCCTAATAAGATTTATAGGAACGTTACTGGTCCTATAATAAAGTAGGGACTCAACTGGCCCTATTAAAGATTAGGAACTCAACTGGTCCTAATAATATTTATAAGAACACTACTGGTCCTATAATAAAGTACGGACTCAACTGACCCTATTAAAGATTAGGAACCCAACTAGTCCTAATAAAATTTATAGGCGTTCTATTTACTACTCAGCATCCCATACTGCTAAACGGTATCAAGCACAAGGAATATTCGTATAGAAAATATGATAAATGACTTATCAATAGCTCAAACAACAAGCATAGAAGTTAATGAGGTCAAATTTAGCTCAAAGATTAAATTCATGCATCTTATAGATAATCTAGCAAATTATCAATCAAATATCAAGCAAATAATGCATTTAAGGACGACACACAACCCTAGGTAAAAGTCTTTACCTTTGAAGATACATATCTCCTCAAACGACGTGTTAAAACCCTAGCACCAACCTTAGCCTAGAGTTAAACTTAACCCTCTCTTGAAATGAAACTCATAACATTATGGGTATTAAAATAATCCAAAGTTTATAAAAATATTTCTCATCTATTATTAAAGATATAATAGCCATTTTTTTAACTTAATAAATAATCTCTAGGAATAGAATATTAATTATTCCATAAAAATACTCTATTTAAAAACAAGTGCTCAAATGTTAATAATCACTAATGTTGGGCCCTCATTTTTAAAATAAACTAAAACATGCCCTTTTATCAAATTCATGAATTCCAAACCCACTGCCCATTTAAATTCAAAGCCCAAAAACTCATTCACAACAAATTCCAGCAACCCGATTTTATTTAAACAACTCACAACTAGAGGCCAAAGATTAAATATATGAATAGAGGCCCAAAATCATTTACGTAACAGATGTCAAATATCCTTCACGCTCTTATTAAAAAAATAATAATTAATACTCCATTATTTATTCTAAAATAGATCTCTTGACAAAGGATATTAATCCACTAATTTGATTTGGTGATTTAAAATATTTCATGGCCCACTATTTGGCAAAAGAGCAATTAAAACCCAAACCCAAATATTGCATTATTTATCCCATTAAATAACTAATAATTAAATAGTTAAAACCCACAAACACAGGCCAACACTTATACCTCCAGGCGGGTCGCAGGTACTCGCGAGTCTGGGAAGCACGAAATAGGTGCATATGCGGGTCGGCGAGTTGTGCGGGTCACAGGAATCGAAGCTGGGTTTTGGCCGATTTCTCGCGCAAACGCAGTTGCACTACACAGGTACCCATCGGGAAGAAGCCGGCATTTACCACAGACTTAAACCGACGATATTTAGAGACAAACGGCGACGAAATCTGGTGGATTTTCTGGTTCGGATCTACAATCAAAATGGGTTTTCTTGCGGACGCCTAAGTGATGGATGGAAAAACGATTTTGTGGCTGGGCTCGCGTAATTTGAGCTCTCATGGCGGCAACACACGAAATTCGACGGCGAGGGAGTGGTCAGTCGAGGGTGTGCTCGCGAAGAAGATGAAAGCACTACTTTTATTATTTGTTTTTTTTTCTTTATTTATTTTCTCTCTTAAACAACTTCAGTAACGTACAGGTAAATGAAAAGTTTATAAAAAAAATAAGTTGCCAGCGATTGTTTTCTTTTTTAAAAAAAAAAAAAAAACAAATTTCTTTTCTCTTTAATTACTTGTGCAGTAACAAAAAAACAATGAAAAGTTATTTAAAATAAATTATTCCAGCTATTTAAAACAGTGAATGCCATAACAGTTACTATTTTAATTCTTATGATTAAAAAGCAAAAGAACAAACCAAAGAGTTTTTGGTTTCATAGAATTTGAGAAGCCACAAAATTAACATTAATGTCCAAAAAGAAATCCCACACATCTAAACCAATATTTTAATCTTAAATAACAACTTGCAAAAATAGTATTTTAAAATTAAAACCATTAAAAACCTCCTCACTTGAATTCTCATAATTTAAGTTCCAATCCGATAAAATTTAGGAAAAACAAATAGATTTTTAAAATAAAAATCTCGGTTTGTAACACTTTTACTCCACAATTTCTGACAAAGTGGCCCTCTTTGTCACACTTATAACAAACCCTGGTCCCCGACTCGCATCGCCCTAAGTGTTTCTTGTCGCATGCTCTACAGTCCCTTAAATTATGTTGCTCAGTCCTGTTATGACGTCACTCAGACTTGTAGTCGCGCTGATCATATTTCTAGTACGACTGTTCCGGTTGTTTTCCTCTATACTTATCATAGTCATATCTCGACCTCGTTTCCCTAGATCCAGGCGACCTGCTTACAGGCGAGGGGCCTACATAACCTGCATTCCTAAACGTCATGTCCAAGTTCTTTGCTTTCTCCACACAGTCTTGAAAAGTGGTTGGATTGTGGGCCAGTACATCCCCCTGGATACAATCATGCAGTCCGTTGACAAAGTAACAAATCTTCTGTTTCTCCGTCAAAATCAATTACTCAACAAAGGGACACAACTCATTAAATATGAATTCATACCTCTACCGAATCCGAACCTTGCTAAATAGTGGTGAATTGAGAAATCTTATCTCACCTGTCAAACTCGATGAAGTATTTTACATAAAACAACTTAAACTCGTCCCACGTCAGTGGCGGTTCACCAGGTGCTCTTCTCTTTATTTCTTGCATGTACCAGCTTCTTGCATGCACCTTCTGTCTTTCCGGACATTCCATATGATGGAAGACCGTCTCCATATGGGACAACCAGTTTTCGACGGGTGACGGGGTCTCAGCTACCCCAAAGAACTCTCTCGGCTTGAACTTCATTAAATCCTTAATGATCTGCGTGTTTTCAGAAACACCCTTGCTGCTACCAGCCTCGTTTTGTTTCTCAATTCCGTCAGTTGACACTCCATTTGAAATTTCAATTGCAGCTGCGGTCTTCGAGGCAGGGTCAACCAACGCATAATTGGCCTACTGAGCTGGCTATGGAAGAGTTGTCTAGGCTAAAGCTTACAAAATTCCTTGCATAGACCCCTGAACTAGCTCCTGCATGGCTGTCAGGGCTTCTACAGTTAAACCAGGTACTGATGACAACGTCCCTACGCCAACTGGTGGCTCTGGATTCTGATGGCTAGCTAATCGGGTCATCCTGGGCACTAGAATGGGTAACTGGCTTCCCTGGTCCCTTCCTCGGCCCCTCGCACTAGTCGATCTCCTTGTTACACACTCAAACATTTTCAAAGTCTGTAAGAAAGCTCAATCTCTCAGTACACTCCAAGTTAAAGAGTTATAACAATGATAAAGCGCCACACAAGTGGCCAACAAACCAGATAGTTAAGAAAAAAAAACAACCAACACGCCCAATATCTTAGCTAACACGATTACCTGATGATGATCGGCTGCTAAAGACCATAGGACTCAAAACGACTCACATTGCAAGTCAGTCTACAAAATCTATGACTCAGGCTCTAATACCAACTGTAAAGACCCGACCCAAACCAAGGCCTTAACCTAGGCTTCCACTAAAACTTTTAGCTCAAATTTATAACCGTAAAATAGTTGGCTAAAAACCTTTGTTGTTCAAACACATTTAAGAACGCATTTTATTCAGAAAAGGCAGTGTTCAGGGTACCCTTGAAAAACAGTTAAATAACAGTTAAAATTCAGAACAAGATAAAAACAACCAACACTAGCTTAACAACCCTTTCTCCAGGATTCAAAAGGAATAGTAAAACAAAAAGAACATTGACTCAAGGTAACTAGTTTTGCCCATGGTCTTCTTGTAGCTCCGATCATCCAACCCAGTATATCACATACGTACCTGTGGACAAACCACAGAAAAGAAAAGGGTGAGTTCACAAACCCAATAGGGAACCCACTAGGAATCAACTGCCTAAAACACATGTTCTTGGGCTCAAGCCCCCACCAATGGCATTGAGCACTGGCCCAATAATAATACATAACAATGGACACAAGGTCCAAACATCAACGGGTTCGCGACCCCTAAGTAACAGTTAGTTGGGAACAAAACCCCTAAGATAAATGGGCATGAGACCCCCCATACGTAAGCAATAAACAGTGGGTGCATAACCCCTCAGAGCATTATCAACAGCTCGGGCCTATATTCTAAACAAGATATCAACCTATCTAGTAAGCAGCTAGATTATCGAAGTATTACAGGTGTTGTAAATGTAAATTCTCTTACCTTAGCCAATTTCCTCAACTAACAACTCTTCCTAAGCCTTTGCTGACTTTCGAGACCTATAAATCACAAACAATTCAAAATCAACAACTTAGACTACAAAAAATGGATTCAAGACATCGAAATTAACAAAAGGGGAAGTTTTCATTTTTTGGTCAACGGTCAACGGTCAATGGTCAACGATGCGACTAGGGAAGGTGACGCAGAGCAGCTAGGGAAGGCAGCGCACTCGGCTCAAGAAGGCGGCACAACGCAGCTAGGGAAGCTAGGTTAGGGTTTTTGGTCAGGATTCGACTTTCTGGTTCGAATTCTGGGTAGAAAAGTCTCGTTTTTCTTCCATTTTCAACGAAACAGCCTTCATTTCGCTTCAAATTTTGGACATAATTTAATACAACCATAAGAAACTAAAAACTAACATTTCTCCTCTGTTACTTATAGTCCACAGCTATTTGGGACGACCTAAGGCACGATTTCCCAAGCAAAACCACCAGTTTTTTTGTTGAAGGCCACGATTTCGATATCAAGATGTAACTGAGCAAGAACTACGAATTGGGAATGGAGAAATCTGCAATTTTCTTTTGGGAAGGCTTTAGAGAGAGATCGCTGAATTGATCGATAAACTAAAACTAGGAGGCGACTATGGTAAAATTTGTCAATTGAATCCCCAACCTACACGTGTCACAAAACCAATCAATCCCTCTTCTTAACAAATTCTCTTTTTGAGTACTAAAAAAAAATCTCTTTTTGACCGATCAAACGCCAAATGGTTAAAATCATTCTTTATTAATTTTTTTTTTTTAAAACGTGAGTGCCAAGTGATAGAGGATAAGGGAAGCAGTTACCTTTTATTTGCATGAGAGAATTGGGGATGTTACAATGTGAGATCCAAAACTCTTTTTTTATTATTATTAGATTTTATTAATTCTTTTGCTATTTCCAAAAGAGGGTGATTTCAATTTAATTTTTGTACCAAACCGACAACCGAATCAATATCTTTGGTTTTCAAAAAATAGATTTGATCCAATATCCAATAAAGTATAGAACCATTATTCTGTTTTCAATTCGTAAAATTCAATTTTGGATCCGATCGAATGTCCAATTAAAAAGATTGCACATGCTCAAATTTGACATTAAAATGAGCAGAATTGTAACATGTATGCCCTTTCCTCTAGAACATATGAAAAAAAAAATTAAAAAAAAAAAATCCTCAATATTCAATGAAAACAAATTCCCAATTCAAATAAGGTCCATACCCTTCACTAAATCCAATCAGACTAACAAACCCACATTCCATAAACAACCCTCTTAGAGTTCACCAATCTTGAGCTAGATCCAAATTTATGAATTGAATTACCTGGTTAAATTTTCCCACTCATGTTAAATTCAATTTTGTTGACCAAATATCTAATTAAGCTTTTACATCATATTAGATACTACATCATCCAATCTCAAAACCAGATCTAAATCAGTAATAAAAAGAATAATCTACATACATAAAGATGGTAAAACTTAAATTTCTTTTCATATCTAAATGCTCAAAGTCACTATTTCCAAATATTATCAAACTTATCTTTATCCTTAAAAAAAAACGACCTTCCACAAAAACGAAAAAGAAAAATCTCTTGCATCTTATGTTCTTCCATCATATTGAAGAAGAAAAAGACCATAAAAAATGGGATTATTAATGCAAAACCAAAGCAAAAAACATTATAAACTCAAGAATTTTCTCATCGAAAAAATATAAAGTATGTTAAGACAAAAATCAACCACAAAAACAAAACGTACTATTACTCAAACACAAAAGATAGAAAGATCGTCATAAACCTGATGCATGCGTAATTGATTGACTCTCACCTTCACTCTCAAATTTTGTGGTACGCCATTTAATCGTCCTAAAACTACTCGGAGAAGGACTTCCGGTAACTCTCCGTCAAGTCATTTGTCCCCTTTTTTGGAAATGGGGTTCCATTCCGTTCGGAGAAGAAGAAAGAAAGGCAGAGCGATAAAAAGAAGCGTGATTTTTCAATTGATTGAAAATGAAGAAGAGGGAATCGATGAAAACGATGCGGCACGAGAAAATGAATGAGGTCACAAGAAAATAGGGTTTTTTTATTGGTAATTTATAGTATTGGTTCGGTTCGATTTTTTATTGATTTTTCTATACTAAACCGAACCGGTTCGATCAGTTTTTTTGACTTTTTTTCACCCTTATTTCCAGGGATTATCAGTGAGAGGGCATCCTAATGTTAGCACTCTCTCCTTTTTTTTCCACCTAACAAATACGGAAGTTAGAAAGAGAATAAGAATAAACAAACCCACGTTTATTATAAAATCTAATCACCAAGACAAATAAACTCATCAAATAGAGACGATTTACCCTAAAACTTGGTAATTGTTTTTCTTATCTTAGCTATAATGACCTCAAGCTCTGTCATACTAACTCATGTTGTAATAAAATTTTCTTTTTATAATAATCCTCGGCCCTAATAACAGGCTCCAAAGGCAAATTATTATAATCTTCCATATTATAATAACCACCATCATGCTATAATAATTCAAACGTCATCTTAAATGTGCCCTTAACAATTTTCGTGGCTCCTTCGAAACCATTTTTGTTTCTATAGAAGCCAGCACTCTTTACCAACAATTTCATTGTTTCGTTTTATTCAAAATTGGAAATATAAAACGTAGTTTTAAAAACAAGACGTTATCAAAGGCGAATTTAGTTTTGTAACACTCTTGAACCAACTTGATGATTTTGCTAAACTAAAACACAGAAAAATAATGGTATTAATTGGCACAAACTATATGCATAGCAGCGTTTTTGTGTGTCAATAAATTACAGATCAGCCTACGATAATCAAAATGTGGGGTGAGGGGATCAAACCTTTAACGGAGGCTGCATAGGCGAGGCCTAGAACAGAACTGCCTGCCATTTGCTTTAACCACTGCCATGACCCCAGCAGTAACACCAGCCCAAAGCACAGATGACATAAATTGCTGGGCGTTCCTTCCAGCTATAAGGAGAATCATAGGCCACATTTCAATTTTTAATCATCTTTAACAATCCTTAGTAAATGGTAACCATAATGTTCATACCTTGTTGAAGTGTGAGTGATGTAATCGTCAAACCTCCAACCACTAGAGCTGACGCTACTGGGAGATACTGAATAATGAATTAAATAAACGATAATTAGAGAAAGATTTTAGAAAATAATTTGGCCCCGAGTTTTAACGATTGATTGGTAGTAGGCAAATCAAATTATGAATTTTTAAAAAAATATATTTGTGAGTGTTCATAATAGTTTATACATACCTAGACTAAATTTAAAGGACAACTATCTAACCTTACTATATTTATTGTCAAAAAAATTCGTAGAAAATTTATTTCCGGGCATGTGACAACCATGGATTAAACTCATTCACTCTTCCTAGGCTTCTTTGACCACTCTGACAACCTATAATGGTTAAATTAAAGTATGGTCCTGGATAAATCACAATCAGCAATTGAGTTTTGATCTGGTTATCACTTTACATGGAGTTTTATGCCAGAATCGGAGCCCAAATTCTTGATTCTTATTTTATGTGATTCATTAACATTGTATTAGTTATGTCTACGGGAAAAGGATAGAAACCTATTTAGATGATTGTAAAGAATACAAAATGTTAGATAAAGGGGACAAGGATTTTAAGAGAGTATATAGTGCACCTCCTCTCATAAAACCTTAATACATCATTTGACCCAATTACATAAAATCCAAATACGAAAAATATAAAAACATAATTAACAAGCTTAAAAATACTCATGCATAGTGATTCGTAAGATGAAAATACTCACGGATAGTGATTCAAATCCATTCAGCTGGAATGGTGAAGGGCCATGTTTGTTGATACTATAGCGACCACAAATAAGATCTATTGCATCCTGGACAAAGATAAAGCAATAAACTTCTTTAGAAATGGAGCACTCTATTCACTTGAACCACTGATATATTATAGATCTAGAGAGACTTGCCTGCCGAACTCCGTCTTGGAAATTATTCAGATAATACCTGCTTATTGCACTCATCCCATCTTTGATTACACCGGAAAAAGTAAGTCTTCCATATCTGCACTACCAAAGTTTCATTTATTGGAAATATTTAAAATAGTGCACTTTCGTAATATCGAATTATGAGTTAGGTTCACCTGACCTCACTAAGTCTCCTTTCAAAGCATGAGTACCAGCATACTCAAGACTTATCTCGTCACCTTGCTCGGCCCACACTAGGAAGATAATACATAGTTTAGTAAATATGCGTGACTTTAAGTCGATGAGACGCGAAGGTTTTATATAGCCTTGCAGAGTTCTAATGAAACAGGAGGCTTACATGTTCTAAATTTTGTGTAATCTTCATTGAACTTAGTAAAACATTCATCGGATGTAAGTAGTCCAATCTTCTGCAGTTGCTTGGTTAAAGATTTTTGAGCAAGAAAACACTGTTAAAGAGAGAAATAACATAAGAGACAGAGCAGGATTCTAGTTTTAGCACGTGCCATCAAATATTTGAAGTGAATTACATCCTCTTCTCACAAACCTGAGTAACATTTGTTCTATCCAGACAATCGATGCAGTTAGATCGAATAACTCCCTTCTGCTCCTGGAGTATATTTCCTTCTGGATCTATGAGAAGGTATCTGCTCAGCTGGAACAGTAATGGTTAAAAACTGAATTATGGATGGCCAGCATAACTGGTTTTTGTATTCTTAATATTCAAGGAAATTATACGGAATTTTCATCCATATTACCCTTGATTTTCAAAATCCTCAGAAATTTGATCATATAGAACCTTCAGGTTGTCGAATTTTGAGCTACCACAGACGTGATGAAAATCAAAGGGGACATATCTGTAACAGATAAAGGGGCACCTTTTAATTTTCTCAAATAATGATTAAAAAATGATGTGCATCTAAAACCAGATGTTCAGACTACACCATACATTTGGCCCTTGAACCGAACCGTTTACACTCATGGGACATACCGTCTGACCCTGACCCCACAAGATTTTGATGTCAAGGAAACCCGTAGGAAATTAATTCTTAGGTAGGTGGCCACCATAGATTAAACTCATCACCTTATGTTTTATTATACCTCACATTTGGCAGATTCTGCATTTCAGTAGCAAACGCAGCACTCAGTTGACCTTCATCACCATGCTGAAATAGAAGCTTAAGGAAAGTTATATTAGCTCATGGGAAGATCAAAAAGTGCGTTACATCATGAGACTTGTAAAAGAAACATTAAAACGTGCCCATTTTCGCACATGTAGATGTTCTAACTTAAACAGCCATAGGAACAAGAAATTAAAGGTATTTATAATCAAACAAAATTAAAAAGTATAACAATTTGACAAATTGAAGTACTATCATTTTGTTCTCCAAAATTTTAGAAGGAAACAAGAAATGAGTTTTCAGGAAGAAAAATGAAAGAAATACAAGGACACATAAATTTAAGAAGAAAAAAAGGTGTCCAACAAAAACCAAAAAGCAAGAGGGAGCCTAAATAACTAACTGCATAAACAGACTCCAATCCAACAAAACAAAACCAAGATCATAATTACAAAAAAAAAAAAACAATTAACATGGCGCACTAAAGGAGGCAATACCTAGCCTCCTCTCAAACTTCCTCACACGACGTCTCTAAAAATCCAATCTGGATGCATATGGATGTATCTTATTAGCATGAGAGGAAAGGGATAAGAAATGGTACTTTATTAGTTAAGTCAACCGCTATCGTTTCTCCATAACGTTGTGAAAGATCAAAAAAATGGCGTTCCACAACTTTCGACTGTAGATTAGAAAAGCATGTGGTATTTATGAAGGAAAAAATTCTAACACATTCAATTAAAAAAAAAATGTCAAAAAGTTAAAATATACCGATTTGTCATGATTGACAATTTTAAGCTGCGGTTTATAGCTCAAATCAACAATTTGCTCCCAGAGTATAGGAATCGAACCTCGAATCTGCAAAATGCAAAGATAATTTTGGTAATTCATTTATGGATAAAAAATATTATTTATGTTAATAAAAAAGACAAACCAATTTTTAAATCTTAATTGGCTTGTCTAAATAATCCTAATTTTAAAGCAACCATGGTACACAAACTAGAAGTTTTATTACCCGAAGTAAGTTCAACTAGTGTAAAGCAAAGATTCAAGTTAATAGTCATTATATTCTGCCATAAGAAAAACACCTGCAACAGTGAAGCTTTGAAACCCTCATGCTCTACTAGTTGCTCGGTTTCAATAAAATTGGCTGTGTCGCCTTCAAGATTGGCTCCCCTTCTCCACATTCGCGTTCCTAGATAATCAATAACCGTTTTCAAAATAATTGATTTTTTTCTTACAACTAGAACCTATTTAAAAATTAGCAATACCCGTAAAAAGTACCTAGCCGACGAGTACATCGCCTTGAAATTAACGTAAGTTGAGCAGGTGATTCTTTTAGCTTCAGCTGTACAGCCTGGAAGCTTACAGTTTTGTCAAGGTTTTGTTCACGTATATGGCTCCAATAAGACAAACAACTTTACATTTTCTTTAAAACCTTCCCTCAAACATGATACTTGCATATTTGTCTGGAAATGTTTCTACAGGTTAAGGCTATTTTACAGGTGAAGTTACTAATTCACAAAACTACAGCTTCGGAAGGAAAAACAACGGTAAAACTGGTCGCAAATGAGAATAAGCTAAAAGAAAATATTAGAGAACAACTCCTAGAAGAACTCTCAAGACATGCTTCTACTCAATATTTTTCTAGAAAAGAGAAAAGTTGTAAATAGTTTCCGGGACATCCTCCAAATTAATATATGAATTGAAAATTTAGGATATTTCCTTGCAGTAGTGGAATGATGAACTCATCAAGCTGCAAAGAAGAACAATAATTTGACATCAAAGAAAAGAATAATTAACAATTTAACAAGTCACGAGAACTTCTGAATAATTCATTCCAATATAGCATAGCCTGAAACAATTATCAGCACATACCTTGAACTCAATAAGTTCCACTAGAAGATTTTTGTTCCAAACGAATCGAGGGTCAGCCTGAAATATACAGAAAATAATAAGCATTTAATTATATATAGTCAAATAAAAGTTGAAATTTATAATGTTTAATGAACAAAAGAACAAATGCATCAAAGTCAAAGACAACGCAGAAGGACATTGATTTTAATGATAACAAGAAGGAAAAAGTAGATATGGACATGGCAGATAATATAGCCTATAGGAATCAAAGTTGTACGTCAGTCCAATATATGAAACTCGTAAGTTTTTTAGCTAATTAAGAAAAAGAAATAAGCAACATGGGAATCTCATCATAATATGGTTAGAAGCAACAAGTGAACTACCTGCTTCCAAAGTGGTTTTGTCGTCCATCCTTCAGCAAACTTACACCTTCTCTGTAAGCTGTTACAAGAAATTGGAGGCATCTTACAACATAAGAATGAAATGACAAAGTCTGAAGCAGAACTATGAATCCATAATGATAAAAATAACCATACAAGACGCTATATTTAAAGGGCTGTTGGAGGAGAAGATCATTTACTTCAATGTTATATCTGTTTGATATGAATAATACAACCCTGGAGTCGCTTCCACTGTTTTCAACAAAGTCAGGAAATAAGCTTCATCTTTTTTCTGCTCAAAAGAAACGATTGCAAGAATTTAAATGGAATCTTGACTACGTGAGAAGAGGCACAAAAGAAATTATTTTCCAAGCCTAAGAGAAGAAGCTTACTTCTTGAGAAGTTGAAAGCTTCAAAGCCTCGTCACAAGGGAGGAACTTCATAGACGTTACTTGATAAACAGGGAAACCAAGGAAGTTTCCTACTTTTTTTCGTGAAGTTATCACGAGCATGTATACTCCTGCACAACATCGTGAAAAATCAAAAGCAGGAAGCAAATAAAATATCACATGGTCTTACTTCTAAAGATGTCAGCTGCTGTCAAGTGAAGCTGGTAACTACTTTTTATACATGTTTTCTGTTCATGATAAAATCAATGAACAAGATTCTGAAGTCAAACACATAAAATTAAAATCTTAATATTTCCGGTTAAATATGGTTGCTGATACAATATTAAAATCATCCTAATGCAAGTAGCATCATGTGTTTCCTTTTCCAAGCCAAACAGATTACAAAAATGAAATTATACTAACAGAACACAAATATAAGTAACAATTTCCAGTCCCCAAGGGGTGGCACAGTGATTGAAGACTTGGGCTTTGAGGGTATGCTCCCCTCAAGGTCCCAGGTTCGAGACTCAGCTGTGACACTTCTTCTATGTCTCCCAGTGCCTGGCCTAGGGACGGACGTGGTTACCCTTGTTTCAAAAAAAAAAGTAACAATATCCATCACAAGCAATTACCAGCAACTAATCTTATTGTCCCAGCCACTCCATAGATTGTAGTGACTTTTGCTGCATTTCGAAAACCAGTATCACCTGTAACAATGAGACACTCGAATTACTCTTAGTCTGGCAAACAGGCATAAAATTGGAGGTTTTTCAAGAAGTTTTATGAGTTAACATCTGCTGCAGATTCATACGATTAAGATATTTGAGGCAGGAATACTTCTCAAGCTTTAGAAAGAAGAGCTAGACGATTAGGTTAGTTTAGCGTATAAGTGTTATATCACTCTAAAGCCTGCTCCAAATTTGGTTAGAGTAGCTTGATGATTGCCAAATTTGTAACTTTTCCATCCTTCACGAACCTTAAGAACAAAAAATGCAGAAGACTAAAACGAATGAGGTCAATCAATTTGTATCGTGTCCAGTGAATTTGCAGCACTCAAGTACCAATATGATTCGAATATTTTCTTTTCTACATGCGTAAGTATTCAGGTCAGCTTGTGCGCACCTCTAATATTCTCACGAGACATACCGTATAAGCCTATAATATTTAGATGTAAGTAAACTCGTAGCCTCATAGGTAACTAATTCTTAGATAAGTGGCCACCATAGATTGAACTCACGACCATTTGGTTTGGCTACCCAGAGTGAATAATGTGATTCGAATATCAGAAGATCATAACAAACCAACAATGAAATGCTAACTCAAACAACGTTTAAGAGTAGTTCAGGAAGCAAACAAGACTATATCAAATAATTTAACAGGTAAACATAATGGAATTTCGTTTTTGTTGCAACAAACAACTGAAAGAAGATCGGAATCTCATAAAAAATAAATAATAACAATAGGTTTCAACATCAGACAAGAAATTCACAAATACACGTCTAGCTCGAATCCTTCTGATTCATCGTTTTCCCAAGACCTTAATTTCTTATCAACCAAACTACTTCAGGAATCTCTATCTATCGAGAAGAAAAAAAATCCTTACAATTGAGCGTCTCGATATCGCCATCGCTGCGGTTGATCGAGAAGCCTAGACTGGGAAATTCTATAGACCTAACAACGAACTTGTCCTGAAATTCGTGTAATTCCAACTGGTCGTAGAGCTTGAATCTCTCACAAGAGGAGGATCCGCCTTCCATGTTCGTGATCAAACGAAGCAGAAATGAAATCTAGAAAATAATAGGAGTGGAAAAACCATCAGGAAATTGAAAATGGATCAAGAATTTTTCGTCTTAGCTTCGAACGTTCTGACTAATATATGAGCCAATAATATGATCATAGAAATCCCGTGCCCTTTAATTGTTTTTTACTCAAATATTGATTTAATGGATAATTTTGTTCGACGACTTTCATTTTTCTTTTCAAGAATTCACCGACATCAATTGACTAAAAATAAAATGGGCATGTTGGATGAGGAAGAGAAGAAGAGGGAGAATGAAATGAGGTTTAGAGGAAAGTGATAAAAGAATGCACGACCAAATGGATTAATGACACAATAATTCTAGAAACAATTAAGCAAATGTCTTGATTTTAGATAAATATTAAGAGAACCTTTACGATATCCTGAAATTTAAATAAATGTCTTTTTCTAAATATGAAAAATTAATTATTAATTTGTAAATAAGAAATGGATAATTAAATTTCTCTATTTTATTTTATTTTTTTAATAAAAATATCATTCGAAATCTTTTTTTTCTGTAACAACCTTGAGAAAAATCTCAATAGCATTCTTAAACAAGTCTTTAATCAAAAGATAGAAATTTTAATTTATTTTCAAGAGATAAAAAAAAGTATGTTGTTAATTATTAAAAATTATTATTCGAAAAATTTGAGATGAGCATCTAATCTCCATAACAGTATACATGATCCATGTGAAATAATTCTTTAATATTGAAACAAGTAACAAATATAAAAATATAAAGTGAATTCACCTGCAAACCATCTCTTGCAAACGGACGTTGGATGTGGAAAATGCATGCGTAGCATAATTCTTTGGTGGGTGTAGGTGTATGCTACTACATAGAATTATTTACATATATTCATCCTTGCTTTTGCATCTTTTGTTTCTGGTTATATACCATGTGTACCGAAACATATTGTCATGATTTCAACAAAAATGCATCAGTTTGTCTTTTGTTCCTAGTTATATACCATATGTATCAAAACATACTGTCATGATTCAGCTATAACGCACCAGTTTGTCTTTTGTTCCTGGTTATATACCATGTGTACCAAAACGTACTGTCATGATTTCAACAAAAACGCATCAGTTTGTATTTTGTTCCTGGTTATATACCATGTGTACCAAAACATACTGTCATGATTTCAACCGCTCTGGCGTCTTTTATTCCTGGTTATAATCATGTGTACCAAAACATACTGTCATGATTTTAGCCAGAACGCATCAGTTAGTATGCACACCATTTACTAACTCCGCACTTCTCTATCTTCTGTTACCGTCAGCGTTATATTTGTAAACAAATTTAAGACCTGAAGTGAAGGTGGATAAAAATTGGGATATTGTGGATCCGATGTCAACACATTTTCTGGTGTAATTTGAATATACCTTCGCGTCGTCCAAACTCCATTAAAAGCAATTGTAATCGGCGTCGCTTTTATTGATGGAGAAATCCATAAAAATCAAACAAAAGCTTATGAATACCTCCACTCAACGGAAGTGAGATCCAACAAGACTCATGAAATATCTTGGGTGCGCAATTGTATCCCCAAATCTCCAAAAATCAAAATCATGAACAAAAAGTGTGAGTAAGAGTGAGAATGATCAAAGAATGTGACAAATGTTGAATGCAATCAATTGTAAAATGAATAAAATGATAATTTGCGTTGTTGTGGAGAAGACGATGAAAGACGATTTGGCAATTCCTTGCCGTAAAACCAAGGATATCCTCCGTTTAAATAAAAAAAATATTTGACAAAGATATTAAATAAATTAAATAAAAAATAGAAAGATATTAAAACAAATATATGAGTGAGTTGTATGGAGATATTCTCTTCTAGATTTGAAAGCGTCAGTCTGTATAAAAAGAAATTTTAATTAAGTTTTGTAATTAACAAATATGTTTAAAAAGAAAATAAAAGCAAGGCATTATGAAGATATTTTAATTATCTATCTCACTAGTTTTTAATTTAAATACTCATTTAAAGTCTTAAAAAGTTTAGATATTTTTTTAATTATTTTTTAAAAAGTAGTTATTTACTACTATTTTCCATAATTTTATTGTTTGATTATAAACCAATTCTTGTTAACATCACGTTTGATCTCGAGAATTGGCATTTATTCTCCCTCTCTCAATATGTATTAAAAAAAGAAAGAGGATTGAAGGAAATTTTGTTTAGCAAATATCGTTTGGAATAAGGGTGATAAGAAAGTTTTGTTTGGAGTAAAGGTTGGAAGGATATTTTATTTTATTTTTTACAACATGCTGGTAAAATGAATCGAAGCTCTAACATTTAAGTTGTTAATACAAGATATAAGTTGAATTATGTCCATTTTGACAGGTTGGAAGGAAAGGTATTTCTATACTCAAAAAATTTTACCCCGCATCTCTTCCCTCCATCTTCTCCTCATCTGTAACAAATGTAAAATGAAATTTCATGATTTAGATAAAATTATTATTTTTCCATAAGATATGGGAACCAGTCACTACTAATAGTAATAATAATACTAAGAGTGGCATGTATTTTTCTTTTAGATCAAAGATTTAAACATACATTTGGTGGGAGCTAGAGCGTGATGGTGGGTCAGGGATGGTTGACCCTGTTTTAATGTATTGTTTACTGGAACTAGTATATTGTTAATCATGTATTATCATGATGGGTTAATGCAGGTACCCTAATATACAATGACAAGGTGTTTAGTTGACATCAACAACTAACATATTTAGGTGCAATTAAATTAAATTTGACTTTCTAGATTTAGGCTGTTCATGGTGATCATGAGGGTGAGGCTATTGGAGTTTTGGAAGAGGATCATCCCTAGAAGGAGCCAGTTTTGAATGTTTTGAATATGTTAAGGATCTTGACTTGAAAGCTGGAAGTATATAATTAAAGGTCTTCACCTTGTAGGCGCTATATATAAAGTGTGAATTATTTCATGGAGAGTCTCAAGTGGTCAAAGAGAATATAATTTTCTATGAATTTAAATATATATATATATATATAAATAAAGTGCGAACATTAAAGGTACAATATTCAAGGACCTCAACGGATGTGTGCACAGATCAAGGAAACCACCAAACCTGGAGCAGTCTTGAAGGTGATCATTCAAATTTTCACACATCAATAATCCACCTCTCTTTGCTCAATATAATTTTAGTATCCTTTCTCTTATTATTATTATTTTATTGGAAAGCTTTTCATCTTGTTTTAATTTTACATGTTAATAAAATTGTTTCTTATCTGATCATATATCTAAAAAAACCAAATAAATCATTTATAATTAAAAATTAAAGTTTTATTTCACTATATCTAGGACACCTACACCCGTCTTAAATAATCTACCATATTAATGAAAGGTTGATAGCCCGTGTCAAACTGCAATCACTTTGGCCTTTTTCAGAGTTTGACGTCTATAGAGAGGAGCAGTGAGTCACCACAATAAATATCTTACCTCCAACTAATAGCATTTTATAATCGAAAATTATGTAAAAAAAAAGTATAATTTATGTAGCATCATATAGGATATAACAACAAATTGAATTTTTTTTTTTGAAAGAAAAACTTCATTAAACACCTAAAGCCAATACAGTAACTCTCTAACAAGGAGACCACGAAATGGACCAATTCCACAAGCTGGAGTGTGTCCACCTAGATATGAAGAACCAACAACAAAGCCTAAGATAATTGTAGAAACAATTTTTCGCATCAATGTTTTGAAATTGGAAGCACAAAGCTCCAATTGAACCAACATTTTAGCTATCCTCATCCCAAATTTGGGATTTTTTTATAGTGTTTGGAGGATAATCGATCATCCATCTCACTGACTAAAGGGCAGCATCCCACCAAACTATAGGACAAAGAGTAAAAACTCTTATTCCTCAGCGAAACCTTAATTTTTCAATTAGACATAAAACCTTTATCAACTAGTTTAAGGATTCAAGACTCTCCTACCTGAAACTTTCACTCCATACCACACAAAACTAATAAATAAAATACTAAAACACATTAGTTTAAACCTGACAGTTAAAATGTCCAACCTAACAAGTAAGATATTTTTCTCCACATCAGCCCCTACACTATACAGCTGTTTGTACCTTACATGTGGCCCACGTAGGCTAGTCTTGAGCCCAACGTCTTTCTGCATCAACTGACCTTTAGCAACTAGCTGTCTTTGAGTGATACATCTCCTCACAGTGCCCGACCTGTTCATCTCCTCAGGCCCATCTCCGGCGAACCACAACGCCACTGTGTACGGTTGCGAGTTTGAAATTTTTTTCCCAAGTCGTCTAAACCTTCGGTCTTTATCCTCTTAAGCTCTCCGAACGACCTTTCCTCGAGCGCAACCCATCGTCGGAGCATTAAATCCATCGAGAAGCTAAGGAGCTCGCCAAATCCCTCGTGGACTTCGATCTTCTGCTTCATTGATCTCAGTCGAACAACAAGCTTTCCCCTGTCGAATGGCATTAGAAATCGACCCACACCTTTGACGGTCCATGCCAAAAGCTCGACTTCCTTATTTGGCTTTCCCGCCCACTTAATTCTCGCCTGGAGCTTCTCCTCAGGGCCGAAGAAGCTCACTCTATCCAACCACTGTATCTCGTCGTCCTCCTCACCACTGATCATCTGTCTTTTCCTATTTAATACCCTCCAACATCTGCGTCGCTCCCCCGTCAACTCCTTTCCGATGTCACATTCTCCTCTCCCATTGAAACCAAAAGGGCGACCACCACCAGATCTATTGCGAGAATCCATAAAAAACCAAAAACGCTCACAACTAACTCTTTCAAAGAAGTTCACTGGAGCCCAATAACGCTCACGATTGAACTTTCTAAGAAAGCCTTCCGGAGCCCAATAACGCACACCATGGTGCCCCACACGCCCACGAGAAAAACACCATTGGGGTTCTCTCGGAGCCCAGAGAGGATTCTTCTCTCTCTAAAATTTAGAGAGAACAAGCCTCATCTTTGACTATTTGGATGTGATTTTTTATAACAACTAATTGATTAAAGATTTGAATATCTCAAATGTTGATTTAAAAAAACATCATAGTTTTTATTTTTTTGAACAACAACCAATTTTCATTAAAAAGAACAAACATTACAATATAAACTTCCACTGAGACCACAAATTGATCCAATCCATCTCCACAACTTGTAGTGTGACTACCCATAAGAAAAGAACTAATAACAAAGTCAATCCCACCATAAACATAAGTCTTTCGAACAATAGTCTTAAACTCATAGGAGTATCTAGACTCCACCTGAGAAGACAACCAAACTATCAAATTCATAAGAATTTTTTGATAGATTTTGGGAGGTAATCTATCTATATCCATATCCATGACTGAAGAATACGACCCCACCAAAATGAGGGAAAAATGGATAATTTCCAAAAGAAAAAATCCTATCCTCTCTCTCTAAACAACCTCTTTTCTTCAATAAGACCAACCTTTATCAACTGGTTCAAATCTTATGTGCATCAGCAACCACAGACCAAGACCACAAAAGCCAATCCAACAAATGGGCAACAAACTAAACCCAACCAACTGAACCCACTTCAAACAAACACAACTTAAACTTGAAATAGAAAGGAACTCAGCTACAACAAACTGAAAAAAGCACAATAAAAACTACTATCCCATGAAAACTAGCCAAAAGCAGCTTAAGAAAACTAATGGAAAAGTCTAAAAGCATAAAAATTTGGCGTTGAAGCTTAAACTTCAGCCTCCATCCCTTGGACCAACCAAGCCAAAAAGCATGATGGAGATTTGTCCTTATCTCGAGCCCAACAATCGCCACCTGCCCTACTATTCTTCCTGACACATGTCCTTTCCTGCCACACCAGCCCCATCTGAAACCGCCTGGTTCCTTGATCCTCGATTTCCCTGTCGCCGACGAGTCTTTCGTATCCATTCGAACCAGCTCCGCCGTGGCACAACGTTCCTTCTTCACTATTTCGAAAAAGATCAGATCCAGCGTGCACACCATTTGGAAACAAAACGGCTCATCAGCAACCCCGCCTTTCCTCTTCTTCTTCGTCCTTCTCGACCACTCTTCCTCCGACTCTGATCTCTCTTCCTCGGCATCACGCTTACAAAAGGGAAGCCCCCCAAACTTCCTCAGCTTGCCCGACTCTGATCTACCTCTGTCAAAAGGGAAGACCCCTCTTTCCTTCACCTCATTTCTCGACTGAGCAGCAAAAAACCCCCCAAACTTCAGCTAAATAACATGCCCTTGATGGATCTTTGGAGGCCCAAACCTCGAACCAAACCCCTTTAGAACCGATCCCTTCACCGCAGAGAAAAACATCATAGCTTCATTCTGCTATAAAGGGGATTTTTTATATATAAGGATACTCATGCTAATCCCAAGAACCTTCAAATGTGGTTTATTAAAAGGGTATTTTGAAAAAATGACAAAATATTTACGCCTATAATACAAAATAATTCATTTGTAACAAATAAATTTAAATTGAGTTCTATGAGTCATTAGTCATTAGTGATAAATGTCAATAACTTATTAGTGAAGATGTTTATCACTGATTGAGTTCTATCACTAGTTATTGATAGATGTTTAATGTGCTATACATTTAATTATTTTAGAAATTGTGCTACAAAACTAATAAGGTAGAATTTGCTGATGAGCGCAAATTTCCTTTATTAAAAAAAAAAAGAAAAGAAAGATTTAAACATGATTTCTTGAACACGACCCTATATTTTGTGCTTATTTTTTTTTTCTGTTTGTTCCTTCTAAAATAATTAGAGATAGGAGATTTCTAACCCGACCTCTTAAACAAGAGATAAAACGTCTTAATCATGGATAAATACTTATATCCTGAATTATTACTCTTCCATAATATTTTGTGTTACTTCAGTTTTTTTTGTTGGATTTATACATATACATATATATATAGAGAGGGTTATAACTTACAAAAAAGTTCTTAATTGTTATTATTATTATTTTTTTGAAAAACGAAAAACAAATCTGTAAAGAGGCATTACTAAAACTTTAGAATTCAATTTTATATATAAAAAACATTACTTAAAAGTTTTGAATCGGTTAAATATCTATTAAAATTATAAAACTAAATTCAATAACTTGTTTTTTTTTATAACTAAACTTCAATAACTTGTTGGAACAAAATTAAGTCTAAGACTATAAGATAGTGTTGGGGACTCGGATAGCTATCCAAATAATAAATCATATTATTAATGTATATTGAGTATATGAGAATTACAGACAACGAATAGAAAAATGAAAAGAAAAACAAATGGAGAACAAAGAATGGGTCGAACGACGAACAGAGAACGGCAAACAACAAGCGGAAAAAGAAAAACAGTAGACAAAAATAGAAAACGAAGAACGGCAGATAGAGAACGGAAAATGGCAGAAAGCAAACAATGGACAACAAACAAAAAATAGAGAACGAAGAACCTTAATATAATAGACACCCTAAAACTAGTTATGTAGTGTAAATTCACTTTATTCAATTTAAAATACAAATACAGTTTGTTTCCCGAACATTACAATTTATCATGTGATTACCATTAATGGAAAATCATAGTATAATTTCAACAAACTGCACATAGAGGATAGAAGTTATATTGGTGATAAATGTCCCCAAACACACTACGATATGTTTTTTTTTTGTAAATCGGGGAATACTCTCATGTCAACAAGATTAACAAATGGCCGATAATTATTGATCAATTGAGTATCAACCACTCTCTCTACCAGCTTAATCTTGTGTTCCTAGGACATTGAGTTGTCGAATTTGAAAAATGTTATTAAGAAAAACAAATAAGGGAATTTTTCATGTATAACAAAAAATGTCAAAATATTTCCATCTATAGCACAAAATCCAAAATAATTTCATTTGTAGCAGAAAATTCAAATTGACTTCTATCACTTGTTGAGTTCTATTAGTGATAGAATTCAATCAATGATAGACTCATTCTATCACTGCTTAAGTTTTCTATCAGTGATAGAAATCTAAATTGACTTCTATCACTAGGTGAGTGATAGAAATAAATATGTTATAGATGAATTATTTTAAAAATTCTGCTGCAAATATAATACAAGAGGTAAAATTTGTTGCTGATGGTAAATTCTCAACAAATAAACTAACATTTATAATTTTTTTTTTCTTTAAACATGATAATTTACTTGAGGGACAACGAAAGCCGAACAGACAACGATAGATGACTACGAAGAACAACGAACAAGGAATGTCGAATAGAAAATGGAGAACGGTAGACAATGAACTATATACGGCAAACAACAAACGAGTTAGAGCAAACATCGGATAACAAACAACTAATAGAAAATGGTAGAAAGAGGGAACAACAAACAACAAACGGAGAACCCTAAATATAATAGACAATCTAACGAAGGCTAGCTAACTTAAATTCTGTTTATTCAACTCAAAATACAAAGTATTTAAAACAGTTTTTTCCCAAACGTTACAATCTAACATGTGATTACCATTAATATCAAATCATAGTATAATCTTAGTGTAGCTAGATCAAACATCGAATTAGTCTACTAAATGTCGAATCTGAAAAATGTTTTAAAAAATATATAAAATACACTATTAGAGTAACAAGCCACACTTTCAATTCTAATTTTGTTGACAGTATTTAGCACACTAAAAAATCTCTTCTTATTAATATTAATAATAATAATAATAATAATAATAATAATAATAATAATAATAATAATAATAATAATAATAATAATATTATTATTATTATTATTATTTGTTCATTTTTGTTTGGTAGTCTAGCATTTTTTATTGCCTCGTATTTCCCAACTTTCAGGCTTCCTTAATCGTCCAGAACCATGCTGATAAGTGTACTGCCGTGTCTTTCTGAATCGTGCATCTCTATTTTGAAATTGCCTCTCTTCAGTTAAAATAAAATATCAATGAAAAGATGTAAATTTGAGTAAGTCTAGTTTTATGATAACATGTACGCAAGAAAGTATAACTTAAACAATTCAATTTTATAATTAAATGAATTCTAAATAAAAGTAATTTAAGATGTTGAGAAAAAAATTTGTTCATAACTCGTAATAATAATTTCACATTTTCTGAAAAGACAACAGAAAGAATGCTCCTTATTGTATACGATCACATATGCAAACGACAACCAACAAAATAAAAATGGTAGGAATGGCAGATAGGGAACAAAAAATGGCAGAAAGCGATCCAAGAACAACAGACATCAAACAACGAATCGAGAACGACTTACAACAAACAGAAAACAGCAAACGAAAAATGGCGGACAACAAATAGAGAATGGCATATACCAAATAGTGAACCGATGATGGGCAAACAACAAACACAGAATGACAAACAGCAAACATATGTCTAACAGAAAAGGGTAAAACCCAAACATAGAACCAGAGACTAGCTATGTATCCCAGATTTCTTTTATTCAATTCAAAATACAGAGTATATAGTACAATTTATTATTATTATTACTATTATTTATTTTATTACTATCATTACTATTATCATTATTATTATCATCATCATTACTAAATATAAATATAAATATAAATATGTTTTTAAAAAAATATACAAATATAAATATATATAAAAGAAAACAAAAATGAAACTATGGGATATGAATCTGTTGTCTCCATCTGCAGTAACTCATATTGGCGCTTTAGGGTTTGAAGACGAACCCTTTTGATCTTGTCATCGCCTTTATAAGAGGTTGACAAAATGGTCCAAGTCTCATTTGAGGTTGTTGCTCCTTCAATCTACTCAAATGTCTCATCATTCATCCCTGGTAGATGAAATACAATGCCATTTTGTCTTTCTTCTTCTGTTCATGATGTGCTACTAGTTGCTCAGTTGCATTTTCAGTTAATGTAGAAACTCCATTTTCCACGATATCCCATAATTCATGTAATCGAACAGAACTTTCATCTGTACCGACCACCGATTATAATTCTTCTCATCCAGAATAGAGACTCATAATTGGGTAGAATTATTCATGATAACAGAAAACTTGGCTCTGATACCACTTGTTGGAAAATTAATTTAACAGTAGAAGAAAAGAATTGTATTTGGAAACAAAGAAAAAAAATACATAGAGAATTTGCTGAACTTAACTGTATCAATTTGATTTTTTTACTCCAACAATTTATAGCCAAGATACAACCTAAAAATAAATCTCATAATTCCAATACCTAAAATCTAAGATGCACTATCACACTATTACACGATCTAATTAATGACTGAAGACCAGAAGACATGATTAATAAAAAAAATACTGAATTTAAAACAAAATAAATAAATAAATTAATTAATAAATTAAAATTAGAATTAATTAAAATATAATCAACACTAGTGAAGCACCAAGTGAAAAACGAGGACAGCGGTGAGATTGAAACTAGATTCTCCATCTTAAAATACCCCTTCTTCACCGCCAACGACGACGACGACGATGATGAATCGTGTTTCGGGCCAGCATTTTGGTATTCCATCATCCACGGCTCTTCTCACGGTATAGTCTGCTTCTCCACTAACGTCACCGATCTTTTACTGTGTAATCCCGCCACCCGAGAGCTTCTCAAGCTCCCTCCCTCCATTCTTCTCTTTCCCTTTCAAGGTGTTTATTCCAGTCCCCCTCCATTCATAATCTTCCCTTCCCCCTCCAAGTTTTTTATTCCAGTCCCCCCTCCATTCACAATCTTCCCTTCCCCCTCCACGGTTTTTATTCCAGTCCCCCCTCCATTCATAATCTTCCCTTCCAAGGTTTTTATTCTAGCCCCCCCTCCATTCATAATCTTCCCTTCCCCTTCAAAGGTTTTTATTCCAGTCTTCCCTCCATTCATAATCTTCCCTTCCCCCTCTAAGCTCTTTATTCCAGTCCTCTTTACTTCCAAGATTCTTATTCCAGTCCCTCTCCCATTCTTTTCTGTCCTGATAATCATTCCTCCCGAAGTGTTTATTTCGGTACCATAGGGGTCGAATTCGGTTACGACCATGAATCTGGGGATTTGAAGGTGGTTAGGATTGTGGAATATTATGCCCACACACGGGATACTGGCAGGCCTTCCAGAGCAGAAGTTTACGATTTGGGGAAAGATGGATGGAGAGAAATCAAAACCCCTATTCCTTCCAATCCTTCTCACCTGTCTTCCTTTGATATGTACTACCAAGGACGTTATTATTGGTGGGCAACAAGCTTCCATTTTCCTGAAGTTATATTGTGCTTTGACTTTACCAAGGAGGTTTTTTCCATTATTTCCATGCCAGAGGGTCTCCATTATAAAAAGCTCTTCACAACCTTTGCTGTTTTGAATGAATCAATTGTTCTTTTTAATTACCCATCTAGTGGAGATGAAAAAAGATTCGATCTTTGGAAGATGGTCAAGGAGGATGATGATGATCATGGGGTTTCATGGACAAAGCTCTTCACAATGGGTCCATTATTGGGAGTTGATCTTCCTTTGGTGTTTCTGAGTTCTGATGAACTTTTAATGGTGGACAATGCCGATCCTTTAAGCAATCCTTGGCCCTTGCTCACAGAAGACACAACCACTTGTCCTGTCTTGACGCTCTTTCTAAGGACAATTTTCGAATGCTTACCTCCAGACGGAGCTTCGGAAGCAGCGGAGCTAAAAGCTACGCCTCTCGATTCTTGCTGGCGAAACCTCGACGTAGCGAGGACACTCAGCTTTTTGTCTGATTGCTCAGACTTCTTAGAGGATGAGTTGGGAATTTGAGATTTGGGGGCCATTGGATCGAAAGAGAAAATTCTTAAGAGAGCCTGGAAGTTGCGAAATTACAATCTGAAATGGTCCGGACCACTTGGACTTTAACTTTCCCGGGAACAGCTTGATACGCGAGTTGTACAGGAGCACTTTCTGACCCACCTGGAACTCTTTTGGCTTGAGTCGCTCGTCGTGCCATTTCTTTGTTTTCTCTTTGTAGAGCTTCGCATTTTCGTAGGCAAACAAGCGAAATTCCTCAAGTTCCAATAGTTGGAGTTGTCGTGTTGAAGTGATTCTTGGCGAGCTGAGGTTAAGCTCTTTAATCGCCCAATATAATTTATGCTCAAGTTCCAGGGGAAGGTGACAAGCTTTTCCAAACACTAAGCGATATGGCGACAGTCCTAGCGGTGTCTTATATATAGTTCGGTAAGCCCACAACGCGTCATCCAGTTTGTTCGCCCAGTCTTTTCTCCTTGGGTTTACAACTTTCTCTAGAATTGTCTTGATTTTGCGATTGGAAACTTCCGCCTGACCATTGGTTTGTGGATGGTATGTTGTCGCCACTTTGTGATGCACGTTATACTTTCGCAAAATAGCTTCTAAACTACGATTGACAAAGTACGTGCCCCCGTCACTGATTAGCGCCCTTAGGGTCCCGAATCTTGAGAAGATGTATTTCTGCAAGAATTTAATAACAATTTTGGAATCGCTTTTCGCGTAGGCGGTAGCTTCAACCCATTTTGAGACATAGTCAACTGCGACAAGGATATACAGATTACCATTGGGGTTCGAGAATGGTCCCATAAAATCTATAACCCACACATAAAAAATTTCCACTTCCAGAATGTACTTCAATGGCATTTCATCCCTTTTGCTTATATTACCGAGTCTTTGACATCTGTCGCACTGTTTCGTAAAATTGTAACAATCTTTGAACATTGTCGGCCAGTAATAACCTGTTTGGAATACCTTCGCTGCTGTCCTCGTTCCTTCGAAATGCCCTCCATATGCTGAACTGTGACACTCTTCTACGATCATCTTTGCCTCCTCTTCAGTGACACAGCGGCGAATTATGTTGTCTGCACATTGACGATACAAGAAAGGTTCATCCCAAAAATAAGCTTTCATATCATGCAGAAACTTTTTCTTCTTTTGATATGTCATTTCAGTCGGGAGGACTCCGCTAGCAAGGTAATGCTAAGTCAGCGAACCACGGTGGCGAAGAGTCGTTAACTGCAAGCACCTGTTCGTCTGGAAAAAAATCTCCAATTTCGCACTTTTGGTGCGAGCTTTCAGCGTGTTCAATTTGCGAGAGATGGTCAGCGACAACGTTCTCACAACCCTTCTTATCCACGATCTCTAAATCAAATTCCTGAAGTAGCAAAACCCAGCGAAGTAACCTTGGTTTCACGTCTGTTTTCTTGAATAAGTACTTGATTGCGGCGTGATCCGTAAACACTGTGACTTTCGCTCCAATCTAGTAACGTCAAAAAATTTCAATGCAAAAACGACAGCTAGAAATTCTTTTTCGGTCGTGGTATAGTTTCGCTGCATATCATTCATCATTTTTCTTGCATAATATATCGGATGTACTAACTTTTCACCATATTGCCCCAACATAGCTCCCACAGAGTAATCACTTGCATCGCACAACACGCAGAATGGCTTGGTTCAATCCGGAATTTTTATGATTAGAGCTGTTATCAGGGCGCTCTTCAAAGTCTGGAAGGCCTTCGCGCAGGCAGAGTAAAAAATAAATGGCTTGTTTAGAACCAGAAGTTCGCAAAGTGGCTTCGCAATTTTTGAAAAATCTTTAATGAACCTGCGGTAAAAACCTGCGTGGCCTAAAAAGCTACGAACTCCCTTAACATTCTCTGGTTTGGCTAACTTTTCGATTATTTCTACCTTCGCCTTATCCACTTCCATTCCTTCCTTCGAGACTCGATGACCTAGCATAATCCCTTCTGTCACCATGAAGTGGCATTTTTCCCAATTCAATACTAAGTTCGTTTCTTCGCATCTTTTCAACACTTTCCTCAAATCAGCTAAACAGACTTCAAACGAAGTTCCAAACACTGTGAAATCGTCCATGAATACTTCCATCCTGTTTTCCATCAGATCAGAGAAAATGGCAAGCATGCATCGCTGAAATGTTGCTGGGGCATTGCAAAGACCAAACGGCATACGGCGAAACGCGAATATTCGGTAGGGACATGTGAATGTCGTTTTCTCCTGGTCCGCTGGGTCAATGGTGATTTGGTTATACCCCGAGTATCCATCCAAGAAGCAATAGTACTCTTGTCCTTCCACTCTATCCAACATTTGGTAAACATAAGGCAGTGGAAAATGGTTTTTCTTCGTTGCTGCATCTAGTTTGCGATAGTCCATGCAAACACACCACCCCGAAACTGTCCTTGTTGGGATTAGCTCGTTCTGCTCATTCATAACCACAATTGTTCCTCCTTTCTTCGGTATGCATTGAACTGGGCTAACCCATTTGCTGTCAGAGATTGGGTAGATTACACCGACATCCAACCACTTCATTATTTCCTTTTTTACCACTTCTTTCATCGCTGGATTCAATCTTCGCTGCCTATCAACTGAGCGAAACTCCTCATTTTTAGCTGTATTTTGTGCATACAAAATGCTGGGCTAATTCCTTTCAAGTCGCAATTGTCCAGCCAATAGCTCTTTTATGTTCGCGAAGGAGAATAATCAGCAGATCTTCATTATCCTTCATTAATTGCGAAAAAATAATCACAGGCAGGGTATTTGTTTCTCCCAGAAACACATATTTCAAATGGGTGGGAAGTGGTTTCATTTCCAATTGGGGCGGTTGTTCAATTGAAGGTTTCATCGGGCATGTTTGGTTGTTCATGCTTAGCGAATCCATCAATTGCATGCATGTTTTGTTGTTGTCCCTTTCTTCAGTTTCGCTGTTGTTCTCTTCGTCGGATACCCATAAACAATCCAGGTTCGCATCATCTCTCTGCTAGCGCGAATACTTAGAATGAATTTCACTGAAATCATCCTCCAGCGATGTTATCACGGAACACTCCTCCAAATCTGCTGGATATTTCATCGAATTTGATATGTTGAATTTCATCTTTTCGCCATTCATCTGGAGTGTTATTATTCCTTCATAAACATCCACCACCGTTCGCCCAGTTTTTAAAAATGGTCGTCCCAAAATGATGGGAACTTCTTTATCTACTTTGTAATCCAAAACAATGAAATCAGCGGGGTAGATGAATTTTCCAACACGAACCAGAATGTCTTCAATTTTTCCTTCAGGTTTCGTCACAGAACTATCAGCAAGCTGGATTGTCACCTTTGTAGGCTTCACTTCGCTGATTTGGAATTTCTCGTAGACTGATAACGGCATCAAGTTTATGCTTTCCCCTAAATCGCACAAAGCCTTTCCAATATAAACGCTACCGATAGAGATCGAAATTGTAAAAGCCCCAGGATCTTTTTCTTTAATGGGCAATTTGTTTGAAACTAGGGCACTGCATCCTTCATTAAGCGAAATCACTTTGCAATCTTCGGCTTTGTTCTTTTCTGACAACACTTCTTTAAAAAATTTCGCATAGTTTGGCATTTGGCGAAGGGCGTCGATTAGCGGGATATTTATCTGAATGCTTTTCAAAATAAACAAGAACTTTTCGTACCCCATTCCATTCTTCTTCTTCAATCTCTGAGGGTACGGTGGTGGCGGCACAAATTCCACAACTTCGCTAACATTCGCTTCAGCGAGAGATTCTAATTCTGTTGTCGCGACTCTAGGATTTTCAAATTTTTCCATTGTCTCCTCATCTTTTTGTGCTTCCGAATTTCGCTCTTGCTCTAAAGGTTGCGAAATCTCTACCATAGGTTTATTGATAGAGTTCTTTTCTTCAGCTTCCCCAACAATCGCAATGGCTTTAATCTGCTCCTTGCCTTCTCTTCTTGTTGCCTCAGTATCTGCTGGCAAACGTCCAACTGGTCTATTCCGCAATTCAACTACTAATTGCCCCATTTGATTCTCTATATTCTTCAAGGCCACTTGGTGGTTTTGAATTGTCTCCTGCTGATTTTGCGCTGTCACTTCGCTCTTGGCGATAAATTCCTTCAGCATGTTTTCAATCGAACTATTTGGGGCCTGCTGAAAATTATGTTGTGGCAATTGATTTGGCTGTGGCGAAAATGTATTCCATCCTTGATTTCCTTCGCCAAATTGATTCCTAAACCCTGGAGGGTTCCCAAGATATCTTTGCGGGAACGGTGGATTGCTGGAACTGCTGGAATTTCCATTGTTCGACCATGAAAAATTGGGATGATTTCGCCATTCAGGATTATAGGTTGGGTTGTAATTGTTGGAATAAGGATTATTGGAGTATTGGTTGTTGTTACGATTAGCTTGGGCGTAATATACAGAAGTTGTGTTCTGCGGACATTCTTCATACATATGAGCTTCGCCACAAAGCACGCATGATTCTAGCGGAGTAAATTGTTGGTTGCTGGTTCCAGAGGTCATTTGTACTGGCGGAATAATGCTAGTTTTACCACTAGTTTGGTTCCCTTCTTGCAAGCTGGCCAACATTGCTTTCATTTCAGCGACTTGCTGTTTCAACTCTATTTCGTTGGTTGTTTCTTCTTTTGCGGTCAACTCTTCTCTTGAGCGAGAATGTTCTTTCCACTAGCAAGTATTCTCAGCAACCCTTTCAACAATTTCGACTGCTTGGTTGTATGTTTTTACAACAATGCTTCAGACGCAGATGCATCAAGCACTAATTTCGCAGCTTCGCTCAGTCCGCCATAAAAGTATTCAAATGGCACACAACACAGGAATCCATTGTGGGGGCACCTTCGTTGAATCATCTTAAAATGATCACATGCGTCGGCGATCGATTCGCCTGGAGCTTGTCTGAATGAAACAATCTCATCACGGTGTTGCATCATTTTCTTTGGTGGGAAATATTTTAGCAGAAACCGTTTCGCCAGCTCCTCCCATACCATATTCTGTAAATTATCTTGCGTGTAAAGCCATTCCTTCGCTCTACCTTGCAGGGAATGCGCGAACAAACTTCGCCGCAGGCTATCTCTTGTCATGTCTGGAATTACGAAAGAGTCACAGACCCCCATAAACTCGCGTAAATGGTTGTGAGGATCTTCGTTCGCCATCCCGTGGAATTGGGCCTTTTGCTGCAAAAGTGTGTTCATCATTAGCTTAAACTCAAACGCCCGTACCCCATCATCTGGTCTGATTCCTGCTTGCATAAACTCAGTTATATTGGGTGCGGCGTATGCTCTTACCACTCCATCCCTATCATCAGCCATCATGACAGGGGTGGCGAGGAATCTATCTGCGTGTTCGTAATTTGGGTTTGGAGCGACGGGTTCCTGAGGGGGAACTTCCACGTTCTCAGCCGGCTCAGCCATTTGCGCAGGTCGGTTTCGCCTTCGGTTACGTCGTCTTCTTCGGAGGGTTCGCTCAGGTTCTGGATCAAAAGGTTCAACAAAACCTTGTCTTCGCATACGCTTCCGCGAACCTACCTACAACAAACACAGCAAACAAATTCAACTCAAGTACCACTCTCAGCACTACTCTTCAAATGACAACACTTAAAAAGTCCCCCGCAACTACGCCAAAAACTTGTTGGGACGAAATATCACACACAATTAAATTATAAATAATGGATGGATGATGACGTGGCTCAGGTTGAACTTCGCTTACGCGAAGTGGTGAATTGGAATTAAGCGGGATGTGTGTTGTATTTCGCAAAGTTATGCAAGTATACACAGTCTTGTGGTGAATTGGAATTAAGCGGGATGTGTGTTGTATTTCGCCAAGTTATGCAAGTATACACAGTCTTGTTGTAGCAAGTTTTACTAAGTAAAAGTCATTCTCCACAGTGACTTCTGGAGTGTTGAATTTGTTTTCATGCGAAAGCGGAGTTTAAACAAATTGATGAAAAGAGGATTGTAGAAAGCAGGGTACAACACAATTTACTCAGATAAAAAAAAGTATCGGAAGGGTTGGGTTTCGGGGCTTCGCTTTGGTGAAGCAATTAGCGAATACTTCGTTAACGGTGGGGTCTTAAGTTCTCTCGAACTTCAACAGCGGCTCTCTCGAGCACTTAGTTCGCTCTCTCAAGTCAAACAATGACAATGACCACCGTAAATTAGATGCGATTCCTATCTCTAGTGTTCGCTGTTCGAGCCATGCATACAAGTTCCCTCTGCCCTTGTCTCTCGACTTAGCACAGAGTTCATGCAAATATTTAGAAGTAAAATGAATGATCAGAGAAACTCGCATGCAAAACTCTTACTTCGCTAATTACTTCGCTTACGCGAAGTCCCTATTTCCCTTTTCCTTCGGACAACAGGTTTTGCTACTCATTATTAAGAAGAAATGCATTGCAGAAATGTAATAAGACATGCGAAACATACTTCAGATATAAAGCAAAGTTGTGAAATGAAAGTTCGGGAAAACAAGATGCTGAAATTACTATGAAGTCGATTATAGAAGAATTCAACAAATAACTTGAAACAAAAACAACAACGCTACACTATGCCCGACATAAACTGCACAAACGGCAAAAAGGTGCTAAGAATGCGGCGGTCGGAATGTGATCGGAGCTCCTATTCCAGAGAGAATTCTTTTGAAGAAGGTTCTATTCGTCTCCCGTTCGATGAGAGGGTCGCCCTTTTTATAGTGTCCTCGACAGAATTCTCTTTTCCTCTCTGCTATGCGATCCGATCCTGCCAAATACTGCTCCACTATCTTCTCTGCCAAAAGCTGCTCTATGCTCTGATTTGTCAGATGTACTCGAGCTGACAAGATGGACGGCCAAGATTGCATTTAGAGCACGGATTCCTGCCACGCGTCCCCTTTGGGAGAGATATTTCCTCGATCAAGGTTGGATGCATTGCTTCGCTTTAGTCATCCCGTCGGGTTCTTCTTCAGTTGGTACTCCGCAACAGCGAGTATCCTCTTCATATTCTGATCTTTCCCTTTGGTTTTCCTGCGTCAGAATACAAGTATCAATTCTTTTTTTAAACATAAACTCCATTTAACTCGTATTCGTTCTAGTTCGCTATTTTTATGTTCGCCTTCGCTTTGTTAGACTTCTAACCGAATGTTCGCTTACGCACCGCTTGAGTCTAACAACAACGAAACTTCTTGTGCAATTTATTTGTGATTTTAATAAAAATATCTTAATTTAAGCTACTTTAACTCTCAATTCAACAAATATTTTAACAAACAATTAGTTTTTTTGTTACCTAAAATTGTGTCAAAAGATGTATAATTTCACTAGATATACTAACTAATTGGTTAAAGTTTTGAATCTATCAAAAAAATAAAAAAACATCCGAGATTTGAACAAGTGTCACCAAAGAATAATAATAGTTCAGGTATTAGGGCACTTATGCTCATCCCAAAACCCTTTAATTGTAGTTTATTAAAAAAGAAAAAGAAAAAGAGATTTGAACATGGTTTCTTGATCATAACTCTATTTTTTGTGCTGATTTTACTTTCTTTCTTCTAAAACAATTATAGATATTTGTTGTGTTTATTAACATGTGTAGCTAGGTATTCTATTCTGAATTCCCGATTAGCATGATTTTCCTGATTAATTCTCATGTTAATCCATGCTAGGTTGTACCTTTCTAGCATGCTCGTATCTGTTCCTTGCTTCGTAGTATCATGCTAGGCTCGTTGTATTCTTATTGAGCACGTATTGGATTTTATGGAATTGTTTGCTGATTGCTAGGGTAGGTTAGAGTTGCAGGTAGATAGCATCATCCGGGCCTGATGCATAAAGTACCTGCATCCATGGCAGGGACGTCGAGACAGTGCTCCATCCCTGGACCCCGTGAGGGATTAGCTAACCCAAGCGGTAGGCCCTGCAATCTTGGGTGAGGGTGGCAGACCGTTAAATGCCACAACGGTCGGGATGATGATTTGGCATTGCCTCGTCCCCGGCAGTCGGCACGTCCTCAGCGTGTTCGACCGTAGCCCCTGATTGCCACCTGTTAAGGCAAGGACGGCTTCCTGGTGTAAGTCTACCACGACCCGTTCCTTAGCCCCATGTGCGGTGGTTCAGGCTTACATAGTTTACGTGTCCAGGTCTCACACCCCTATGTCAGTGACACCGATCCAAAGATTTAGTTAGGCGTGGTGACTGGACATGGGCAGCTTGCCTTCAGACCCGACACCCCATAGTTCTGCGCGAGAGCACGCGGTGCATGCTTACGCTCATTCTACGCTGTACGATCGAGAGCTCCTCGGGATTATGAGCCAGTGTACCTTTCGTCGACAGTAGACAGGCTGAGGCCGGGACTTGTTTCTCGTATAGGGCGACTTGTGTGGTGATATTATTCCGGACTAAGACCCTAAGTTGACATCCGAGGCCCAAGTGTGGGCTAAGCTATGTGCTCTATTCTGTGTTTATACTCATAGCTTGCATACATTCATCGAGATGACCATGTATATCGTATTGTACCCCGGTTGGGGATTCTTACTGAGTAATTCGTTACTCACCCTTATTATTGTGGTTTTTCCACAGGTAACCAAGTTGCGAGACAGGATGGCTGAAGGAGGAGCTGTGATCATGGGGCTCAGTCATCAAACTCTGATTTTGTGTTATGACTCTTTATGTTTTATTTTCCCCTGAATGCATGTAGCCGGGCACGGAGCCCTAGGATGTTTTCTGAATATTTTGTGGATTCCAGCATTATTGTATCTTACATGCTTTGAATGATTTTAAGAAATCTCTGATCGGAGTATACTTTGGAAATGTATTTATCTTGGAACAGGTGCTTGGAAACAGGGACAGGTTCCAGGGAAATTGTCTAGTTTTTAAAGGGGTTATTTTGAATGTTTTATTTTAATTGGAATCCGAAATCATGTCTGTTTGATGTCCTTTACTTTGAATGCATGCATTGGGGTAAGGACCCATTTAGTGCCCCATTCGGGTCGGTCCCTTACAATGACATTGTACATGTTTTTCCGAGCAGTGGACGAATTGGGGTTTGAGAAGATTGCGAGTGCAACTACTTCAAAAGAAGCATGACTCACTTTAGAGAAAGTGTTCAAAGGAGCCAACCGAGTGAAGCAAGTGCGTCTCCAAACTCTTTGTAGCGAGTTGGAGAACATAAAGATGAAGGAGTCAGAAAGCGTATCTGACTACAACACGCGTGTGTAGACAGTGGTGAATCAACTCAATCGCAATGACGAAAAGCTAACGAATGGGCGAGTGTTGGAAGAGATTTTGAGATCGTTGATAGATAATTTCGAGAATGTGGTGTGGCGATAGAAGAGTCAAAGGACCTTGCAATGCTCACTGTTGACGAGCTTGCTGGTTCTCTTGAGGCACACGAGCAATGCAAGAATAAGAAGAAAGAGGAAATGCTAGAGCAAGCGCTTAAACCAAGACATCAATTAAAGATGAATATGTACTTTATTCTAAACAATTTCAGAGTAGAGGTCGTGGATATGATCACAATAGTCAAAACGACGATTATGATGTGGAGAAGGGACATATGTGTCAAGCGAATTGGCGCAGAAGAGGATGCAGTCCAGGTTGAGATGGTAGATCGAATCAATCAAATATTGAATGCTTCAGGTGTCACAAGTATGGTCACTATGCAAGTGATTGTTATTTTGAAAAATGCTACAATTGTGGTGAAGAAAGGCATTTGGCGAGACATTGTCGCGCGAATAAAAAAGTTGAAGAAACAAGCAACTTAGCAGTAAAACAATGCGAATGAAGAAGTTCTTTTGATAGTGCATAAAGAAGGAAGCGAAAATAATGATATTGTGGGTTATCTCGACTCAGGGGCAAGCAACCATATGTGTGGACACGAGCATGTAATCAAAGAGATGCAGAAAATTGAAGATGGTCCTGTTTCTTTTGGCGATGCGTCACAAGAAAAGGTAAAAGGCAAATGTACGATTTCTTTTGTGCAGAAGGATTTCTTGATAGGCTCAATCCAAGATGTTTATTATGTACAAGTTCTCAAAATAAATATTTTGAGTTTCAACTCACAAAGAAGGGTTATTCTGTATTTTTGAAAAATAGGTTGTTGCATTTGAAGGACAAGTTGTGTTTAATCGCTCGAGTAGAGATAAGAAGAAATCGCATGTATAAATTAAATTTGAGAAGCGTACGAGAAAAGTGTTTGCGAGTGGATGTAGGAGATAAAGCAACATTGTGGCATCTTCGCTTTGGTCATCTACATCATGCTGGAATAAAAGAGTTAGGGAAGAAGAATATGGTACATGGGCTATCAGAGATGGACTATGAGAGAAAGTTTTGTGAAGAGTGTGTGCTCAACAAGCATGCGAGAACCTCGTTTCAGAAGAAAGCAAAATATCGAGTGAATCAACTGCTCGAGATGATTCATACGGATATATTCGGGTCAATTACCTCTGCATCGTTCAACGGTAAAAGGTACTTCATTACTTTTATTGATGATTTCTCACGGAAAACTTGAGTTTATTTTTTTAAAGAAAAATCAGAGGGATTTGAGGCGTTCAAAAGATTCAAAGTGAGGGTGGAAAAAGAAACTAGTTGACAAATCAAAGCTGTGCCATCTAACAGAGGTGGAGAATATACTTCGACGGAGTTTAGGAAGTATTGTGAAGACATGGCGTAAGGTAACTTTTAACTGCACCATACACTCCTCAACATGATCATTATCATCCAAAGAGTAATAACTTATTCAACATTTCCCATCACCAATATCTTCCTAAAGCCACAAATGGAACAATTGGGTTAAATTACAGAGTTGTGGTGCATATAGACTTTTAAAGAGCATGACAACTTTCTTTTTGAGTAAATTATAAATTTGGTCCAAAAGAGTTAGAATTAAGTCCCTATTCCAAATACCATCATTTCTACATCATCTACTTTCCCAATGATTTTATTTTTTATGATAAATCTTTTAAGACATGTCTGGTATTAGTTTCGTACTTTTACATATTTTCGCCTATGATTTTATAGTTTACTATTTCCATTAAAATATATGAGGCATACCATATCTAAAATTGATACAAATATGGACAACATGAAAAATATATTTATTGACATATTAACACATCACAGTTCCTTTCAATTGTTCATGGTTTTTGCTATATATATACACTTCAATAGAGTTAAACGTATGTCGTGTTTAACATTCTTACCTCTTTGCACATAGCAATTCAAGCACTACAACAATTTTGAGTTTTAATGATGACGAAATAATGATTTTTAGAAAACACGGATATGAGATGATGGACAATTTTTTTAATAAAAAAATGGACATAAGATGTCTGACACATATGACGAACATTTTTAATGTGGGGCATCATAATTTCAGCAGCAATCCTCTTCAACAGTTTTGCCTCACCATTATATGAAACCTCTGTCCTTTGCCATCGAAACATGTTACTGGACTGGTGGTATCGATTGCAGAGACGCCATCTGCCATTAATCTGTTGTAGCTATGCCTTGCAGGCTTCTTCCTGCCAAATACTTGAGCAGTAAATTAGTTGTGTTGAGAAGCAAAACAAGGTTTAGTCCGGTTCAAGGTTCAAGTGCCGAGTGAAGAAGGAGGAGAGCGGTGAGATTGATACTATCCGCCATCAAGCTTCTGCTAACTTCTCTTTTGGTTTCATTTTTTGCTTTTATGCAAAATTACATAACTCTAGTTGTGTGCTTTCTACATTAAAATACTTGGATGAAAATCCTCGAGATGGTCTCAATGTGTTTCTGTTTTATTAATGTTAAATTGGTACTCAAGACAAAATTTAAACTTAGATTCCAACTTGTCTGTAAACTTGAACTTGTTATATAACTAATAGGTCTATCGCCTATGTATATTAAAATTGTAGGGGTTATTTTTGTTCAATATATTTTGGTTAATCAATTGACCCATTATTATTCTAAAAAATTGAACTCATCCATTAAATTAAGTTTTGATTCAGTTAACCAAAAAATCTCTTATATTTGAAATAATAATAATAAGTATTAACTTTAATTGACCTAAAGTTTCAAATTTTGATACAATGGATCAGTAAAATTTTAAAAACATCAAATAAATTTAAGTACCCACTAAACATAAAATACAATTTATCAAAACTAGTAGAACCCACCTAAGTACCTACCTATTAATTGAATGTTCAAAAAAATAAAAAGTACCTATTAATTGAAAGTTTAAATACATTACCATCAAGAGTTTTTTCTAAATTTTATAAAACAGCTAAAACTAAATTTGCCCAAATAAACGCATCCCATTCCATCAATTTACATAAATTTACACATTTTTTTATGAATACTATTAACAATACGCACCCAAAGATTTAAATATCACCAATAGAAAACATGAACGGTTAATTTTATAAAGATGTTTCTAATTTTTTTTTTTGGAAGTAGTAAAGATGTTAGTATTAATATCTTCTTGTACTTCTAATCAACTGATTTATGATATACCTTTACCAAATAAAATTTCAAATATAAATATTAATTCTTCAAACTAGGATTTGTGACCTTCTAAAGTTGATTGCCTTCTATTAATGTAAATTTCAACCATTCACTAATTTAGGGGTTAAATAAATAATTTCAAGATCCCAAAACTTCATCTCTCGCTCGAATAGGAAAATAATTTAATGACTAGCACATTCAAGCAAAAATAAAATAAAAAAGAATAAGAAAGACAAAACTTTAAAATTTAGTTGTTATCTTAATGAAACATAAACTTCACTTCTACAGAGCAACTAGCAAAGCATGGAAGCAAGCACAATCTCATTTCCTTTCAATTATGCTTCTCACTCTTACAAAATCAGACAATCAATTCTTGAACAAACCAGTAAGTTCACCTGTTTCATGCATGGAACTAAGAATGTCACAACCTCCAATTAACTGGCCGTCCACGAAGATTTGAGGAAATGTAGGCCATGTGCTGTATATTTTGAGAGTTTCCCTAAGTCCATTGTTGTATTCTTCATCGAGCACATCGATGCTCTCGTAATCTACACCTTCAGCTTCAAGAATGCCTATTACTCTTTGTGAGAAACCGCATAAAGGTGCACTTCTTGAACCCTTGATGAATGCAACAACCTTGTTCTCCTTCACCAATTGATCGATGAGTTCTTCCATTGGGACCGTAAGTTGGACATGTCGACCAGGCGTCAACCTGAGATCGGCCTTCTTTTTCGGTGGCTGTCTTACCCATGTGGCGTTGCCAGATTCATTACCTGGTGGTACCTTCCCAGTGGCTTTGATGTGTTCTTCCATCCATGACTTCCATGCTTGAGTCAAGGTTGTTCTATCAGGTTCATCTACTATTCCAAACTATACAGAGAGTAACACATTCAAGAAATAGAAATGTCAAATAAGATCATTCAGTTCTATGAACAGAAAGCAATAGAAAAAAGTAAAACAATATGCTTCTCAATTATAAAGTGCTTCTTACAACTATCCCTACTTCGGTTATCTGTAATTTCGATTCCTCATATCGCTATTGCATTAGAAGTTCAGTTCACGACTATGGAATTGAATACATTGTGAAGAGTAGGGTAGATTACTATCAAGTATCTAAACTCTGTAAAGGAGACGTGCCTATAAGATAAACTTACGATCTCGTCTCAAAATCAATTGGCAAAAAAGAAAATAACAAGAGCAATAGTTGCATAAGTGTAAGCCCATGAACCAAGAGGTCGTTGAACTAAAAGAAATATGGTAATAAGAGGAGTAGCTCATACATTATTAAAAATGTGAGGTCTCTTCCATCTTTCCAATGTGTGATATTCGTCCAATGTGCAACTGCCAAGAATTTTATCCTACGTGAAATGGAATTTTGAAGGGTTTGGAGAGATATAGTAATGAGATTTAGACCAATGATTTTCTTGAGTCCATCATTGTATTGGCTTTAACATGGCACATTCTATTGCTCTGTTCAAAGATTATAGCTTTTCTACATTATTGTCTCACTGGAAAAGTTTTTTGTAATTATGCTATAGTTGTTTTTTTGTAATTTTCATTCATCAATGAAAGTATCGTTTCCTATAAAAAAAAAGATTTAGACCAATGTTTTCTGATGGACTTTGATTACCAAAGAGTTATGCATTGTTTATCTGCTGGTCTTACTCTATTGGCTTAGAGCTCCTAGGTTGTGTTTGCTCCTATTTTTGGGCTATCTTTTTATATTCTTACATGATTCTCAATGAAAGTTTTGCTTCTCATAAAAAAAAACGTATAACTGCCACTCATAAGGTCCTAATTCAGAAAGCTGATAAAATCATCTTCTTCTTCAAGAAACATTTATGAAGTATAGTTGGAATTTGGCAGGAAGAAGCCTGCAACTTGCTTTCAGCTTCCAAACACAACGTTGAAAAACACATCCCAAACCAAGAACTACAATATTTTAAACAGAAGCAAGTCGAAATCGATTTTGCGTGTGTTCGGTAAGCAATGGTCGATTTCCCTACCTTGAACTACGATTTACATGGATTCCTCTCAATCCAGCTATCTTCCAGATCATTTCAACTAATAAACTAGTAAGTGAAACTCGAGTTGAGCAGTAACTAACAATTACCAGCAGCAGAAACCGAATAAGACCACTTGATTAGGATGAAGATTCATCATTACAAGCCAGTTGAAAACTGAGAATTCTATACTAGATTAAGTTTCAAAAAGCTTTACTGGCAAAAGATTGAGATATCAGTCCATTGGAGACGATAATTAAAGTGGATGCACAAAACATTTCCGTAGACCAAAAGTAACCTACTCCAGATTACTTCTAAATTGATAAGATCTATACTCCACATCGTACACCACCTCATTTTCAATTCATCGTTCATCACACTATCTCATAACCTCAACTTCTCAACAATCAATTAGGGAAGAAAATGTAAAAAATAACGAAAGAAAAAATAAGAACAAGAAATACAAGAAGCCTCCTACCTTGACAGAGACGCAAAGCTCTGGAACTGATTTCCAATGAGTTGCGACGCTCCCTGCTATGTTTCTTGTGATGCCGATGAACTGAACGCCGCCGTCCTTGTCGTAAACGGCATAAACACCGGCATCTGAAGGAAACGATCCGGAAATTTCTCCGGCAGTCTCCGCCACGGGGTTAAGCTCGGTCTCCAAGAGATTCTTGGCAGAAAAAGCGATCAACGAAGATCCTCGAGCTTTTGGTATACTGTAGAGCTTCGAGGGACTGGAAATGAGAGGAAAATCAGTGGATTGAGAGAGCAGCGAAAATTTCGAAGTGCTTCGGAAAGATTTTGATGTAAATGACTGAATCGATGGAGAAGTATGGATTAGAGGAAGATTGATTGCAGCCATTGAGAAGAACACAGAGGTGAGCCGCCGCGCCGGGATTGAACGAAACTGATTTTTTTTTTTCCCCTGTCCGCACGTTGACGTGGTCTGAAGATATTTCGCGTCATCGGAATGTTGGAACGCTTCGGCCCAGCCCATTTAGAGGCCCACTTTGAGTTTTATGCTTTAGACGGCCCAAATAATGAAACTAGTAAATTAATATTTGCTAATTGATGGTGTTGGGAAATAGTGGTAAATGACTACTTTTTAAAAATAATTAAAAAATATCTAAATTTTTTAAGAATTTAAATGAGTATCTAAATTAAAAATTAATGAGATAGATAATTAAAATATCTCCATAATGCCGTTGCTTCTATTTTCTTTTTAATCATATTTATTAATTACAAAACCTAATTAAACGTTCTTTTTATCAAGACTAACACCCTCAAATTTAGGAGAGAATATCTCCATACAACTAACTCATATATTTGTTTTTAATATCTTTCAATTTTTTATTTAATTTATTTAATATGTTTGTCAAATCGTTTTTTTATTTAACAGCAAGAAATTGCCAAATTGTCTTTGATTGTCTTCTTCATGGCAACTCAAATTATCCTTTTATTCATTTTACAACTCATTGGATCCAACAATTGTCACATTCTTCGATCGTTCTCACTCCCACTCACACTTTTTGTTCATGATTTTGATTTTTGGAGATTGGAGATACAATTGCGCACCCAAGATATTTCATGAGTCTTGTTGGATCTCACTTCCGTTGAGTGGAGGTATTCAAAAGTTTTTGTTTGATTTTCATGAATTTCTCCATCAATAAAAGTGACGCCGATTACAATTGCTTTTAACGGAGTTTGGACGACGCAAATGTATATTCAAATTACACCACAAAATGTGTTGACATCAGATCCACAATATCCCAATTTTTATCCACCTTCATTCTAGGCCTCAAACTGGATACACGCTTGAGTGTCTAGCCTTTCTCTTTACAAATATAAGGCTCACGGTAACAAAATATAGAGAAGTGCATGGTTAGTAAACAATGCGTACACGAACTGATGCGTTCTGGCTAAAATTATGACAATATGTTTTGGTACACATGGTATATAACCAGGAACAAAAGATGCAAAAACGGTTAAATCATGACAGTATGTTTTGATACACATGGTATATAATCCGGAACAAAAGATGCAAAAGCAGGGATGAATATATGTAAATAAATCTATGTAAATAAATATATGTAGTAGCATACACCTACAACACCAAAGAATTATGCTAAGCATGCATTTTTCGCATCCAACGTCCGTATGCAAGAGATGGTTTGCAGGTGAATTCACTTTATATTTTTATATCAGTTACTTGTTTCAATATTAAAGAATTCATTCACGTGGACCATGCATACTGTTATGGAGATTAAATGCTCATCTCAAATCTTTCGAAAAATAATTTAAAATAATTAACTATATACTTTCTTTTTTATCTTTTGAAAATAAATTTAAAATTTCCATCGTTTGGTTAAAGACTTGTTTAAGAATGCTATTAAGATTTTTCTCAAGGTTGTTATAGAGAAAAAGAGATTTCAAATGATATTTTTATAAAAAAAACAAAAATTAAGTAGAGGGATATAATTGTCCATTTTTTTATTTACAAATTAATAATTAATTTTTCATATTTAAAAAAAGACATTTATTTAAACTCCAAGATATCGTAGACATTCTCTTAATATTTATACAAAATCTAGACATTTACCTAGTTGTCCCAAAAAAGAAAGTGCCCATTCTAACCTTAATCTTGAAACTCCGAAACATGTTGACTGTAATGCATTTAATTGTAATCTTTCGAACTAACACAAAATAATTTTTTATAAAGTTAATGTGTTCAAGTAGTTCAAACATTTAAAATCCACAAAATCAATTTAATAATCATGTGCAATTTCCAAGTAAACTCGTAAATATCATGATAAAATAACTGATAGTTCGAAAAGCATATAAAAATGGGGTTCGGGATCCCGATAGTTCAAAACAAAAGATGGTTTAGCAAAGTTTAAAATATAAAACTTAAGGTTTGACACAAGTAAAACAATGTAGAAAAGAAAATGCCAACACCGTGTCCATGATCCATGCAGCTCCCAGCTTAGCCACCTCGGGATGGATCAATACCTGAAAATGTTAGAGGTGAGTATATCGAAATATACCCAATAAGAAGCTCCACTATGAGGTTAAGCATGTAAACAGATACCAGATAGAAAATAAGACAACTGAAGCTAAATGCCTCGCTCATGCGTGGCCGACCCTCATGTCGGTCACGAGCAAATAATGCCAAACAATGACGTGCAAGCAGTGAGCAAGATAAAACTAAATACCGAGCAATCATGTGACCATGGTCAGAGCAAAGACCTCGAGTGAGGAGAACACACAAGTTCCTTAAACCTCGGGTCGGACACGTCCTATACCGTGTCCTAAGGGGCAAACACAATTATCTTGGGGGTAGCCTAACCCTTGTTAGGGACCCACCAAACTGCATTAGCGAGACATACACGATTGCCTCGAGTAGCCCGACCTATCAGGGACCCACTACGCTGTGCTCGCGGAGACATACTCTAGTGTCTCGGGGTAGTCTGGCCTACGCTAGGGACCCACCACGCTTCAGTTGAGCAACTCCAATTAGCGTATCAACAAAGACATACTCGAATGCCCAGGAGGTAGCCTGACCTACATTAGGGACCTGCCATGCTCTGTGACGAACCCGACCCAAAACATGGTCCTAAACCGGGGTTCTCACTCAGCATGCAAGTTAAATATGATAACAAGCGGTTTAGTGCTCATATTTAAAAACCATTCAAAACATATGAGAAGGGGGAACCCTTAAAACATAAACAACAGTTTTCATTTAAACAATCCAACGAAGTAAAACAACTTGGCCAGTATTTATAAAAATATACAATACAATTTAAATGAATTTTTTAAACAATGTTCCCTAGGACTCTCTGGCCCATCTACATTTGAATAAACAATGCAATAATAAATGACAGAGTGCTGGCGGCCCCATGATCAATCGGCTCCTCCGCTAGCCATCCCGGTGTTGTCCCAAGCTACGAAAAATAAATAAGGGTGAGTATAAAGATACTCAAGAAGAATCCCCAACAGGGGGTACAATACGATACATCAGTCATCTAGCACCTCAACATGCAAAGCAAGCGACTATCAACTCGATCATAGCTCAACGAGCTCATAAAACAAGATCTGGAGCCATCAGAAGTCTCTTTCTTCCAGCCTAACTGGGATTGGATACACTGACCAATCCTGGGACATCACCGAGGTATCTGTCACTCGGGGGGAATACAATGATCCCTAGAATGTCCTCATGGTCCTCCTTGCCCTTGCACTAATGCGGACTTACGGAGAGTACCCGAAGTCGCTCTAACGGAAAGAATGGTGTACTCACGACATTAGCCTGTGGAGCTCTCCGAACCGAGCAACTAACGCGCGTGTGCGCGCGCACACCGCATGCTCTCTCGCAACCGGCGTAAATGCGGGGCCTAAGGGCAAACTACGCGGGCAGTGCACATGCCTATGACTCGGAAGCGGTGTCATCGATCACACGAGCGCGAGGCCCTCGGCGCCATCATGCATGCAAACTGATCCACCGACCTGAAGCTAAGAACCGGCCAAGGTAGGCTTACACCGTTGGTAGGGTTCCGCTCTAGCAGTCTACAAACTAGGCTATTGCCGAAGTGGGTAGCTAAGTCCACAACCGGCGGGTAGGGGGTAGCAAGATACGTTATGCTGCGCACACTTTACTCCCGACTTGAGCTAAATCCACCTTAGCGACCAGGGGGGAAGCAAGATACGTTATGCTGCGCACACTTTACTCCCGACCTGAGCTAAATCCACCTTAGCGACTGGGAGGGGAAGCAAGATAAGTTATGCTGCGCACACTTTACTCCCGATCAGTGGGGACAAAGTACGTTATGTCCGCTCAGCCTCTGGATGATGACAAACCCTACAACTCTATCTACGAGTATAGAGCAAAATCAATGATTCCTGGCTAGCAAGCAATGACCGACATAAATCACATTATCCATGATACTACAACTTAAGCAGGAATCATAAGCATGTTGGCAGAACAAACCTAGCATGGCACTAACATGTAAAATCAGGCAAACATGCTAGCAAGAAATCAATCAACTGCTCTATCTCTAACATGCTCATAACAATAAACAAGCATACAAGGCACAATCGAGATATATCGCAGGGTCCACACAACCACGGTAAGAAATCCTTACTTGGAACAAGCAGGAAAACAATAATAATAAATCACAAATCAACGAACGACCCTCGAGCCTCTAATCGATCCCGAACAGCTTGAACATCAAACAAAGCACCCAAATAAATACAATAAAACAGCCCAATAAATCAATAACCAGCAGCCAACAAATCCGGGCCCAACGAAGAAAAGACTCGTGAAATACCATCCGAGAAGCCACAAGGCTCGGGCCAAGCCAACACACCACAAGCAAGCTGGGCGTAGGGGCTGGGCTGGCTGGGCGCAGGCACTGGGCGCTGGGGCGACATTGGGGCGTGGAGCTGCACGCGGGCGCGGGCTGGGGCGAGACGAGGGCGCGCGGGCGCGGGAGAACAGCTGGCTGGGCCCTGGCGAGCGGGGCGGCTCGGCACAGGGAATGGCCCGCGGGCGCGAGCTCGGCAAGCACAGGGGCGCGCGCGGGGCGACGAGCTACAGGGCGCTCGGGTGCGAGCGACACGAGCTACAGGACACTCGGGCTGGCGTGGCACCGCATGGCACGGGGCTGGGCGACGCGGACCAGGGTGAGCTGGCTCGGGGACGGCCTGGGCGAGGCGGATCTGGGCGACGCGGGCTGGGCTCGGCGCGGCTTGGCGAGCTGGGCGCTGGGGTTGGGCTACCAGGGGTGAGCTTGGGCGGCCAGGGGGCTCGAGCTGGGCTGCCAGGGTGGCGAGCTGGGCTGGCTCGGGTAGGGAGGTGAGGGGCCAAGGGGGGGGGGGGGCTCGGGTTGGAGGAGAGAGAAAGGAAAAAATGGGGGAAAGAATGGGATTTTTTTTTTTTTTCTTTTCTTTTTCTCTTTTATTAATTTTCCATCCTTATCCAAATAAATCTAATTTTCCAATTTTCCAAAAATCCTTAAAATCCTTAAATCCCATTTCGGCTTCCTCCTTCGAGACCCGACTGAAGCAACCTTTTCCAATCAATAAATCTCACTTAAATCAACCTCCCAAATCAACACTGAGGGCCCGGCTCGAATCCCAAAGGAAACACCCAAACAACCATCATTTTGCCCAAAACCCAAATCACAACCGAACTCCCAAACGAATAGCCCAAACATCTCGGGACTCGCAGCCACCAACAAACAAGCCTCAACAAAGGCAGGAGCTGCCTCGAAGCCCTGAAAAACCACAAATCCTGCCCGGGGAGCCAAAAGACCAAAATACCCCTAAGGGTCAAAATAGCTATAACGGCCCAACCGAACCACTGAATCTGAACCGGAAGCTCCTCGAGAACTGGAATAGAAACCTGGGCCGTTACATGCTCCCCCTGCTCAACTCTCATAGCATATCCGCAATGCATACACCTATGCCAAAAGACTCACCCGACCTTGTCGGGGAGGACTACGAGTGAGGGACTAATGATGTCTCTAGAATAGAGTCAGATTTCAGCCTAAATTTGGATCATATTGCGTGTTATTCAATTCATATAAGGCGTTCGCAAGGATAAAAGTGTGCACTTTCAAGTGTAATTCGCTAATATTGTGCATTAGCGGAGTTGAATGCTAAATATCATGAATCATGCAAAATAAAGATAAAAGAAGCAGAGTTAGCATTAAAGTCGCAGAAACTGATGATTATTTCTATTTCGCAGGATCAGCGTTAGGGAAGCATAGCTACGAAGGAAATCAAAACGCGCTAGCGCGAGTACTTAAGCTTGGAAAATCAAGGCCAGCTTGTAAAAACCCAACACTAAATGGTCCAAAATGGCCTTTACTAAATGATGTGATTCAAAACATATTGCACTTGTAAAGAAGTCAATTCAAAACTCCATTTTATTAAAACATTCAAGTCATAAACACTTGAGCAGAAATCATAAAAAAGGTTCAACCTCTGGCCAGAGTACAATAAAAAAAGTTACAAAATCCCAATAAAACATTACAAGTTCCAAAAACGTATTTCAACAACATGAAAGTAAATGACTCAAGAAGTGCAGCGGCCTTTTCCATGATCATCCAACTCCACCTCTAGCCACCTCAATGCTGTGCCAAGTTACCTGGTGGAAGAAACCACAGAAAGGGTGAGTACAATTGCACTCAATAAGGATCCCCAACCGGGGTACAATACGTAGGATAAGTCATCTAGCATCCTAACATACAAGCATCAAACAATAACATGGCAGTTTCAACAAGTACAACAGTAGGATGAACATCATCACGGGTCTATGCACAAAGCTAGACAGGTTTAGCACACACTGGGTAACAAGCAGGAGAAACAGTTAAGTAATCTCAGCAGCTATATTAGAACAACAAACATGGTTAGCACACACTGGGCTAACTAAGGACAACAACACATTGGGCTAGTCCTAGACTAAGCCGAGCCAGCACGCAACTCGACTGTCACTCAGGCAAGTCCTGCTCCTACTTGTCAGCAACACACTGGGCTAACAGAGGACAACAACACATTGGGCTAGTCTTGAGCAAACCGAGCCAGCATGCAACTTGACTGTCACTTGGGGCACAACTGAGCCAGCACGCAACTCGACTGTCACTCGGGGCAAAATGAGCCAACACACAACTCGACTGTCACTCTGGAAAAATAAGCCAGCACACAACTCGACTGTCACTCAGGACACCCTAATAAACTCTAACACTTTGAGCAACCTAAAGCTAACAGGGTCCAACATCCAACCAGCTTATGAACAATAAAGTATTTTGCAGACATACGGAATAGTTAATAAACAGGAGAGTGCAACAATAAAGTACAATAAACTAGATGCCAATGTAACGGCCCAATCCATCGCTAGCCAAGATATTGTCCGCTTTGGCCCACTGGCCTCACATATTTGTTTCTCCCCCTATGGGGAAAACGCGTCTTGCTAGGGAAAGATGTTCGCACCCATTATAAGGAGTGTTTCCTTCCCCTTCCTAACCAATGTGAGATTCCCCATGTGTTTCCACCTCCCCTTAAAGGTCCAGCGTCTCGACGGACTCGGCACACCGGCCCGATGCCTGGCTCTGATACCATCTGTAACGGCCCAATCCATCGCTTGCCAAGATATTGTCTGCTTTGGCCCACTGTTTTCACAGATTTGTTTCTCCCCCTATGGGGAAAACGCGTCTTGCTAGGGAAAGGTGACCACACCCTTTATAAGGACTGCTTCATTCCCCTTCCCAACCGATGTGAGATTCCCCTATATGTTTCCATATTGTAACGGCCCAGATTTTTGTTCTGTACCCTAGGTAGGTTCGGTTAAGATTTTGGTTGTTTGGTTGGGCCGTTAGGGTTGTTTTAGTCTTTCGCTGAGCTCGAAGATTTTATTCAGTTTCAGGTTCTTAGAATTGGAGTCTATTCTTGTGTTTTGGTGGCTTGGTTTGAAAGAGAAAAATTTAAAAGAAAAGTGCTCGAGCTAGGACTCGAGCCTAGATGGCTAGGAGTTGGAGTTGGTGGTTGATTAAATTAAGAATTAATTAGTGTTGCTGCCAGGACTCAAACCTGTGACCTGCTAGGCTTTTGGAAGCTTATGTTGGAAAATAAATTAAGATTTTAAAAGGTGTCTTTGCTAGGGTTCGAACCTGGGTGGATTTGGGAAGCTTTTGTTTAAGTGTTTTGTTAAGTACAAAATAAAAGTGCTCTTGCCAAGGCTCGAACCTTGGTTGTTTTGAAGTTTTTTTTTAATTAATTGGTTGTTTTGAAGTTGGGAGCTTAGTTTAAAAGAGGAAAAAAAAAGGTGTTGCTTGTGGGATTCGAAGCTTGACTTGCAAGGGAGTTTGGAGGCTTGGATTAAAAAGAATTGATTAAGAAGAAATTTGTGTTGCAGTCAAGACTCGAAGGGGAGATGCTCAAGATTTCAATCGACCAAAAAATAAAAAGTGGAATCGCATTTTGTCAACCTAGCAGCACGAATTTTCCTTCTCTCCTCCTTTAAGTTGTCGACTTCTTCCCTTGTTCCCACCATTCTGTCTGACTCCATCTTGCCTCTCCAAGTTTCTGAACTCGCCATTGTCTTCTTCTCCATTCATCTCCTTCTTCTTACTGCCGAATTCCTCTCATTCTTCTTCATTCTAGCCTAGCCTCGTGGAAGCCCTAGCCGAGAGAACATCCTTCTCTCTTTCTCCATCATCTTGCCGAGAGCACCCTCCATCTCCATTGGTGATTTCACCCCTTCCTTGATCTCGTTTCTTGACTCCCTTGTGTAGCCGCAAAACTCCAAAACAGCCTCTTGGTTGCCGAAATCACCATTGGAGTTGTTAAGAACTTCCCTTGCAATCCAACTCGAGATCTTTGGTGGAGTCCTTGTGATTGTCGAACACCCTTGCTACAATCTTGATCTTAATCAAGCCCTAGCCGCAAACCCTAGCAAGAGCCTAGCCAAGAAGTGGTTGCAAGCCCTAGCCAAGTTCCAGCTTGTTGCCTCATATCACCATCAAGAAATTCAAGCAGCCGAGTAACGATTTGTGAGGTGAGTTTCCTCCCCTAGCCTAGAGCTCCCTTGGTCTATTCCAAAGTGCTTGGCCGAGAGCACTAGTGTAGCTTGTCGGGTAGCTTCTCGGATCCCTTTTTCATGGTTTCTAGTTTAGAAGTAGCTAGTTAAGTGGTTAATATATTTATTTATGTTGTTGCTAGGTTGTGTGAATATGTAGCTCAAGGAGCTTTGTTATTGTTTTCTTGCTTGTTCCAGGTAAGGATTTCTTACCGGGGTTGTGTGGACCCTACGATATTATCACGATGTGCCTTGTATGCTTGTTTACTGTTATGAGCATGTTAGTGGATAGGACAGCTTGTGTTAGACTTCTTGCTAGCATGTTTGCCTGTTTGTACATGTTAGTGCCATGCTAGGTTTGTTCTTCCAGCATGTTTGTGATTTCTGCTTTAAGTTCGTTGTATCATGCTATGTTATGTGTTTATTTTTTTGAGCATGTATGTTTAGCCAGAAATCGTTTACTCTGAATTCTTAGTTAGAACAGTTAGGGTTTGTCATCATCCAGAGGCTGAGAGCGGACATAACGTACTTTGTCCCCACCGATCGGATCCCGTGCGAAGCATAACGTACTTTGCTTCCACCTCGGCAGCCGATGTGGATTTGCTCCCACATCGGCATAAGCCTAGTTTGTAGCCTGCTAGAGCGGAACCCTGCCAACAGTGAAGCCTACCTTGGCCGGTTCTTAGCTTCAGGTCGGTGGTACAGGCTGTTACAGATGAGTGCCGAGGGCCTCGCACTACTGTATTCAGTGACACCGCTTTCGAGTCTTAGGCATGCATACCTGGCCCTCGTAGTTTGTCCCTAGGCCCCCACATTTACGTCGGTTACAGCAGCATGCGGTGTGCGCGCACACGCGTTAGTCGTCTGTTCGGAGCGCTCCCCCGGGCTAATGTTTGTGAGTACACCACTTCCGTTCCAGTTTAGAGCTAGGCTTCGGGTACTCTCCCGTTAGTCAAGTATTAGCTAGCCGAGGGTAAGAGGACCTCGAGGACACCTATTTTGGGATCAATTTTTGAGCTGATCATTTGGCCGAGGGAGAAAGACCCTCGAGGGTGTCTGCATCTATTTGAGATCAACTTTTGAGTTGGTCATTCGGCCGAGGGAGAAAGACCCTCGAGGATGTCTTTGGGATTGGTTAGGAGAGCCAATCATTAGGCCAGAAGTAGGAGACTTCCGAGGATTCTGGATTTGCCCTGTTAGCTCGTTGAGCAATATTCTGTGTTGGTAACTGTTTGCATGTATACTAGGTTGCTAGATGACTGATGTATTGTATTGTTCCCCGGTTGGGGATTCTTACTGAGTATGTTTATACTCACCCTTATTTCTGTGGTTTTTCCACGGGTAGCTTAGACAAAGACCGGACGGCTAGCGGAGGAGCCGATCGATCATGGGAGTGCGCGACACTCTGTCTTTCTTATTGCATTTGTTATTCAGCATGTAGTTCGACCTGGAGTCCTTAGGGGAACTTGGTTATTTGATGTTCTAAACTATTTTGAATGTTTTATAAATACTGGCCAGGACATGTTTTGCTTTTATTGCCTTTGCTTTATGAAAATTGTTGGAAGTGTTTGGAATGTTCCATGTTCTTCGATGTTTGAAAAGTATTTAATTGGATCACTGAACTGCTTTTAAATATGTTTTACTTGCATGCTGAGTGAGAACCTAGATTTAGGACCGTATTTTGGGTTGGGTTATTACAGCCAAGCCTTAGCAAACAGCACGAGCATAAACACAATATTCAGGAAAACAAGGCATACAACATGCAAGATAAGATCAACAGATGAATAGGAATTAAACATAACTATAAATAGAGCAGCATCCAGGAAACCTGCAAGAACCTATCCACTAGCAATATAATCCAGACAACCTGCATAAGCCTTCCACTAACAGAATAATTTAGATAACCTTCAGAAACCTATCCACTAATTGAATAATTGATATAACCTGCAGAAAACCTATCCACTAGCAAAGCAACATATATAGTCAATCAACTACGAGATATCACATCCAGCCTAGGGTCCACACAACCCCGACAAGGAACCCTTACCTGTCAAACAAGCAGAACCTAACAATATAGAGTGCTCCTTGAGCTGCAGATCACCACACAAGCTAACCGAACAACAAGCCAACAATAGTTAATATCCAATCCCGAACAAACTAAACAACCAAACTGGAACAAAAGCTAGGGCTTTACCGAAACCCGAACAACTCTAACTTCCAAAGGGAGGTCTCGACTAAGGCAAGCTAAATCACACAAAAAGGCAACTTCGAAGTTCACTCCTTCCAATCTTGGCTAGGGCATCACAAACAACACAAATCACAAGTTAGTCTCGGTTACACCTCAAACACACCACCATTAAGCTACCATGTAGCTCTCAGCCACCATGAAGCTCACGGGTAGTACAACACAACCAATAACTTTTCAACTCACCTTGATGGTCTCGGCAATGGAAGCACAACGATGGTCTCAGCTAGCACCTCCAACAAGCACACAAGGGTTTTCGACTAGGCTAGGCTTGCACCACAAGAGAAAAGCTTTGGTTAGAACACACTTCAACCAAAACAAGTTGATTCTCGGCTAGATCTACAAATCCACACAACAAAACACAACAAACACTTACCTTGAAGCTCTCGGAAATGATGGCTAGAGAAGAGAGCTCTCAGATTTCACCAACAAGTAGGGAAGATCAAGAATGGATCCTTGCCAATGAAGATCTCAGATCTAAGCAACATGGAGAGGAGATCTCGGCTATAAGAAGATGGAGATCTTAGATCTACAAGGAGAAGAAGAAGATGGAGTTTGGCTAGATCTAGTGTGGCACAACAACAAAGAGAAGAAGAGCCTCTCGGATCTATGCTTGCATGAGAGAAAGAAGAAGAATTGGCTTGGAAATGAAGATGGAGCTTGAGAGCTTGGAGAGTTCGGCCATGTAAAGACCCAAACCGAAAACGGTGCTAAACCTAGATCTTTACTTAGCATGCAAGTGAAAAGCATAAAAGGACCCAGCTAGGGTCGGTTTGTAAAACTTTTCAAATATAAGAGTGGAAAACATTAAAAACAAAGTAAACATTCATTAGGCAAAAACGAACCATTCAAATTAAAAACAGTGACTGATCAGTACTTTCCTTAAAAACATAAAATAGTTCAAATCATAAGTTTTCCCTACGGACCCAAGTCCAACTACATGCTGAAATAAAAAACAGTAAAATAAGACACGACAGAGTGTCAGCAGCATCCATGATCTCCCAGCTCCTTCCGCTAGCCGCCTCGGTGCTGTCCCAAGTTACCTGTGGAAGAAACCACAATAAGGGTGAGTATAAACATACTCAGTAAGAATCCCCGACTGGGGTACGATACGATGCAATCAATCATCTAGCAACCTAGTACACATGCAAGCAGTTATCAACAAGGATCTCAGCTCAACGAGCTCACAAGGCAAATCCGGAGTCCTCGGAAGTCTCCTACCTCCGACCTAAAGATTGGTTCTCATAACCAATCCCGGGACATCTCCGAGGGTCTTTCCCTCGGCCAATTGATCAACTTCAAAATCGATCCCAAAGATGTCCGACACCCTCGAGGGTCTTTCTCCTCGACCAATTGATTAGCTCAAGAGCCAATCCCAATGGGTGTCCTCAAGGGCCTCTTACCCTCGCTTATAATGCGGACTATCGGAGAGTACCGAAGTCCGGCTCTAAAATCGAAGAAAGCGGTGTACTCACGAACATTAGCCCGAGGAGCTCTCGAACCGGCGACTAACGCTTGTGTGCGCGCGCACACCGCATCCGCCGCAACCGGCGTAAATGTGGGGGCCTAAGAACAAACTACGCGGGCCGTGCACGCATGCCTAAGACTCGAAACGGTGTCACCGAAACACGTGAGTGCGAGGCCCTCGGCACTCATCTGCTGCGGCACTGTACTCACCGACCGAAGCTAAGAACCCGCCAAGGTAGGCTTGCACCGCTGGCGTGGTTCCGCTCTAGCGGAGCTACAAACTAGGCTTATGCCAATGAGGTAGCTAATCCTCATTGGCTGCCGGGGGGAAGCAATGTACGTTATGCTTCGCTCTACTCCCGACCGGTGGGGACAAGGTACGTTATGTCCGCTCTCAACCTCTAGATGATGACAACCCTACTACACTAGCTAGAGTATAGAGTAAACGATTCCTGGCTAAACATACATAATCATCATCAATCATACATAACCTAGCATGATACTACAAACTTAAAGCAGGAATCTCAAGCATGCTGGAAGAACAATCCTAGCATGGCACTAACATGTACAAACAAGCAAACATGCTAGCAGGAATGCAATCACAAGCTGTCCTATCCACTAATCATGTTCATAAAAGTAAACATGCATATAAGGCACAATCAAGAAAGCATCGCAGGGTCCACACAACCACGGTAAGAAATCCATACCTGGAAATAAGTGGAAAAAGCTATCACGAGTCAAGCAAAACCCTCGAACTTTAAAACGAACTCGAGCAACCTAGGCATATTAAAAGCATCCTAAATAAATATACAGCAGCCAGCAGCTTAAAAATCTAAAAGGGATAGGTTCGGGAATTACCAATCGAGAAGACACGGGGTCTCGGCAGCAAATGGGCAGTTTTGGGCGCTGCTGGTGCGGCTGGGGCGCTGGCGCTGGCTCGGGCGCGTGGCACGACTTTTGGACGGCGGGACAGAGCGCGAGCGATCGGCTGCGTAGGCGACGCGCGAGCGAGCGGGCTCGCTGGGTTGGCGCGCGGTCGAGCGCTGGGATCGCTGGGCATGTCGCGCGCAGCAGCGACGCGGGGCGCCGGCGTCGGCGAGCGGCGTCGAGCGGTCTTTGGGGCGGCGACGGTGGGGCTTTGGATCGCAGACGGCGGCGCTGGGCGAGGCAGGGCCGAGCGGCCGGCTGGGCGGGCGAGGGGGTTGGGCGGTGCGATGCAGTGCGAGCGGCCTGGCCATGCGGGTTGGTGTGGCTGGGTGGCTCGGCTGTGTGGTGCGGCTGGGTGGCTCGGTTAGGGTGCTTGGCTCGATTTTTGGAGAGAGAGAGAGAGAGAGAGATGGGGTGCGGCTAAACAAGGGGAAAAATAGGGGTTTTTTTTATTTTCCTTCTTTTCCCTATTTTAAATAGGTTAGGAGACCTAAATTCCCTTCCCAAGGCTTCCTCTTGCGGGTCCCGGCTAAAGCAACCTTTTTCTTTTTAATTAAGACTCTTTTCTAAAACTCCAAATTCACCATTTAGGGCAAGGGTTCAAATCCCGATGGAACCATTTAATTTTCAATTAATTCTGAAATTAATCCGGAATGCCTCCAAACTTCTAAACAACTAACCCAAACTCCTTGGGTCTTGCTACCAACATCAATCAAGTCTCAACGAATGTAACGGCCCAGTTTTCTAATTCGGTTACCCAGGTGATTTCGGGTCATTATTCGGATGTTCGGATGGGCCGTTAGAGCTGTTTTAACCCTTAGGGGTATTTTGGTCCTTTTTGCCCCCGGTCTGGGTTTTGAGGATTTTCAAGATATCAGGGCCTTTCCTACCTTCGTCGAAGTTTGGTGGTTGTTGGTTGCAAGACCCAAGAGGTTTGGGCAAGTTGTTTGGGAGTTTGGAGGTATTTTAGTTATTGGCAAAATTAATGGGTTTTTGAGTGCTTCCTTTGGGATATGAACCCTTGCCCTAAATGGTTTTGGGAGTTTGAAGGAAAAAGAGTTTTATTAGAAAGAAAAGTTTGTTTGGGACGGGTTTTGAAAGAGGAAGTTTTGGGAAGGGATTTTAGACCCATTTAAATTAGGAAAAGGGAAGAAAATCAAGAAAGTCCCTTTCCCCTTGTTTTGCAATCTCTCTCTCTCTCTCTCTCTCTCTCTCTCTCTCCTAGCCGACCTCACCAAGAAAGCCGAACCCTGGCCGCCCAGCCATGCCCTAGCCGCCCAGCCATGCCCTAGCCGCCCAGCCACACCCCGGCCGCATCAGACCGCTCAGCCCAGGCGTGCCCAGACGCCCCGTGATCGCCCGGCCAGTGTGTGCCCAGACGCTCGATCGCCCGGCCCAGCGTGCACAGACGCGCCAGATCGCCCAGCCCAGGTGCGCCCAGACGCGTTGCAACGCCCAGCCCAGGCGCGCCCAGACGCACCACGCCGTTCCGCACCAGGCTGTCCAGACGCGCCGCGCCGCTCCGCACCAGGCCGCTCAGACGCGCCGCGCCACTCCGCTTCGCCGCCCGACCGCGCGCCGCCATCGCCATCGCCGCCGCTTCGCCGCCGACGAGACGCGTCGTCGCGCCCTTGTCCTCGTAGACCCGACGTCTCGCCCGCGTGCCCGACCCAGCGTGTTCGCTCGCCAGCCACAACCCGCGTGTAACAGCCCAACCCATCGCTAGCCAAGATATTGTCCGCTTTGGCCCACTGGCCTCACGGATTTGTTTCTCCCCCCCATGGGAAAACGCGTCTTGCTAGGGAAAGGTGTCCACACCCTTTATAAGGAGTGCTTCGTTCCCCTTTCCAACCGATGTGGGATTCCCCTATGGGTTTCCACCTCCCCTTAGAGGTCCAGCGTCCCGATGGACCCGGCACACCGGTCCGATGCCTGGCTTTGATACCATCTGTAACAGCCCAACCCATCGCTAGCCAAGATATTGTCCGCTTTGGCCCACTGGCCTCACGGATTTGTTTCTCCCCCCCATGGGAAAACGCGTCTTGCTAGGGAAAGGTGTCCACACCCTTTATAAGGAGTGCTTCGTTCCCCTTTCCAACCGATGTGGGATTCCCCTATGGGTTTCTATTGTAACGGCCCCGTTTTCCCTTTCCGGTTAATAGCAAAATTAATTGGGAATTAATTGGATCCTTTGGGATTTGAACCCTTGCCCTAGATGGTGGAATTGGAGATTTAAATAAGAATTTGAACTAAAAAGAGAAAAGAATTTCTTTAGCCGGGACCCGCAAGAGAAAAATCCTTGGGAAGGGAATTTTAGGTTTCCTAACCCTATTTAAAATAAGGAAGAGAAGGAAAAATCAAGAAACCCCTATTTTTCCCCTTGTTGGCCGTCTCTCTCTCTCTCTCTCTCTCTCTCTCTCTCTCCTAAAACCCCTAAAACCCGAGCAAAGCACCCTAGCCACACCATCGAACCACCCACCGAGCCACCCACCAAGACGCACCGGCCCATCGCACCACACCCCCGCTCAGCCACCGCCACCCCAGCGCACCAGCAGCCACCAGACAAACCCCAGCGCACCAGCGGCAGAGATCGCAAAGACAGCCCATGCCCAGCGTGCTCAGACGCCTCTCAGATCGCCCATGCGCAGCGCGCCGGTCCGGCCGCGCTGCGCCAGACGACGCTCGCAGCTGCTCCGCGACCAAAGTCGCCAGCCGCCGCGAGCGCGCTGCCCGCGTCCCGCACGAACCGCCCGAGCGCGCGCGCGCCCGCCCGCAGCACCAGCCGCCTGCCGCGCGCGCGCGCGCGCGCGCCGCTGCTCCTCTCCGCGACGCTGCCGCCTCGCCCGCGCGCCCGCGCCAAGCACCATCCGCGTCTGCGTGTGTCGCCGCTTCGTCTCGCGTCCGCCCGCAGCGCTGCAGGCTGCATCGCGATCGCGCGCAAGCAGCGCAGCGCCCTTTCCTCGCCGCGCCAAAGACGCCAAAGGCGCCCGATAGCGCCAGCGCAGCGCCCAATGCCAATGCGCAATGCCCAGCGCCAGCGCCCAGTGCAGCGCCCGGCTCAGCGCACCGCTTGTCCTTGGCCGACGGACACCGCCTTGCCCGGCGGGTTGGGGCGTGGCCTTGTGTCTTCTCGATCGGTTGCTCGGTTTCGCTTTAAAGCTCGAGGGTCATTATTTGAGTGTGAAGGTTATTTCTGCTCGTTTCCAGGTAAGGATTCCTTACCGTGGTTGTGTGGACCCTGCGATGCTTTCTTGAATGTGCCTTATATGCATGTTTACTTTTATGGACATGATTAGTGGATAGGATGACTTGTGATTGCATTCCCGCTAGCATGTTTTCTTGTTTGTACATGTTAGTGCCATGCTAGGATTGTTCTTCCAAAGATGCTTGAGATTCCGCTTTAAGTTCGTAGTATCATGCTAGGTTATGTATGATTGATGATGATTATGTATGTTTAGCCAGAATCGTTTACTCTATACTCTAGCTAGTGTGTTAGGTTGTCATCATCTAGAGGCTGAGAGCGGACATAACGTACCTTGTCCCCACCGGTCGGGAGTAGAGCGAAGCATAACGTACATTGCTTCCCCCCGACAGCCGATGTGGATGTAGCTACCACATCGGCATAAGCCTAGTTTGTAGCCTGCTAGAGCGGAACCCTGCCAACGGTGCAAGCCTGCCTTGGCCGGTTCTTAGCTTCAGGTCGGTGGTACAGCCGCATGATGAGTGCCGAGGGCCTCGACTCTCGTGTTCGGTGACACCGTTTCCGAGTCTTAGGCATGCGTACCTGGCCCGCGTAGTTTGCCCTTAGGCCCCCGCATTTACGCCGGTTGCAGAAGAGCATGCGGTGTGCGCGCACACGCTTTAGTCGCCGGTTCGGAGAGCTCCCCCGGGCTAATGTTCGTGAGTACACCAGTTCCTTCCTGTTTAGAGCCAGACTTCGGGTACTCTCCCGATAGTCCAGATTTATAGCGAGGGTAAGAGGCCCTTGAGGACACCCATTGGGATTGGCTTTTGAGCTGATCATATGGTCGAGGGAGAAAGACCCTCGAGGGTGTCGGACATCTTTGGGATCGGTTTTTGAGCTGATCAATTGGCCGAGGGAGAAAGACCCTCGGAGATGTCCCGGGATTGGTTATGAGAGCCAATCATTAGGCCGGAAGTAGGAGACTTCCGAGGATTCCAGATTCTGCCTTGTAAGCTCGTTGAGCTATGATCTGTGTTGGTAACTGTTTGCATGTATACTAGGGTGCTAGATGATTGAAGTATCGTATTGTACCCCGGTTGGGGATTCTTACTGAGTATGTTTATACTCACCCTTATTTCTGTGGTTTTCCACTGTGTAACTTGGGACAAAGACCGGACGGCTAGCGGAGGGAGCCGATTGATCATGGGAGCCGCCGGCACTCTGTCTTTATTGTCCGCATATTTGTTCAGCATGTAGATGGACATGAGTCCTAGGGAAACATTATAAAAGTTGTTTGAACTGTTTTGAATGTTTTTATATATACTGCTTGAGCTTGTTTTACTTCGTTGGTTTTCTTAAACAAAGTTGTTGATTATGTTTTAAGCATTCCCGTTCTAAATGTTTTGAAAGGTTTTAAATATGAGCACTAAACCGCTCGGTGAAATATTTAACTTGCATCTTTGAGTGAGAACCTAGGTTTAGGACTGTATTTTGGGTCGGGGTTCTTACAGTTGGTATCGAGCACGAGTCATAGATTCTCAGAGACTAACTCGCTTTGCGAGTTGTTGCCCCCATGATCATCGAGTACTCATGGCCGTCAGTTTGTCCGAGTTCATTAAGCTAAGGGTTTTATTTTACAATACTGCATCTAGTATACATGTGTTACCCTTGTTTGGCAGTGAGAGCCCCAGCGTGGGCTAGGTTTTATGCTTTGTGCAGATCGCCAGTGTGTCGATTGCACCCAGAGGGAGGTAGAGCTTAGACTCCCGTAGGCCATTGTGGCCCAGTTGTGGTTCTCCCCTAGTGAGAGGGTGGAGGTGCTCGTGCAGATCGCTAGTGCGTGGATCGCACTCTGAGGAGCATGACGCTTGGCATGTCTGACCGAGGAGTTGGACCGTTTGTATGGATGTTGAGGCCGCGTCCGGGGTTGTTTAGCCCGTTGGCCAGAGTTGGCCCTAGCGGTTGAGTTGCCTAGAGGAGGGGGTAGAGGCTAGCACGCCTCAGAGTGAGACTCCTTGAGCAGAGTGTGCTCCAGCCATGAGGGAGTTGATGGCAGGTCTTTTAGCTAACAGAGAGCGGAGACCCAGCGCGCTTTGTAGCGCGTAGTGAGGAGTCTTGGGCATAGATAGCCCAGCTGGTAGAGTTTATTAGGAGACACCCTCCTTGTAGTTCTAGTAGCCCGGAGGGTTCGGGAGGGCTTGATCAGCAGGTTTATGCTGATAAGATAGTTGGCGTTGATCGAGCCGCTGAGTTTGGCAAGTGGAAGCCTGTAGAGCTGGATGTTTTGAGACCTACTGCTAGTAGCAAGGTGGTTGGCCAGGATCGAGTGTATCATCCAAGTGTTGGGATGACCTGTTGTTCAGAGGCCGATGACCTGATGTTCTGAGGTTGTGGCGTGCCGTTCTTGTGTTGTTTGATGCAGCAGTGTGGGGGTGGAAGTCCCCTGTGAGAGGTGGACCAGCAGAGTCTCCACCAGCCACCCGGTCGATTGGCAAGCTGCCAAGTTAGTAGCTTTTGAGGAAGATGTAGAGACATCTTGTCCTCCTGCAAGCCTACAGTCGTTTTGCAGCCAGTTCTTTTAGTACCCTCGTAGCCAGGGGGTAGTGTGGAGTTTGCTAGTCAGGACTTAATCCGTCCGTGGTTTTCAGCTGGCTATTAGAGAGAAGCACCTTCTGTTAGCATGTTCCAGGTGTGGAGCTAGGTGCTGCCACCCGAGGGTTGGCCTGAGTATTCGTTGAGCATCGAGTGGGATGCAGGAGTGGGCCTTGGCTTGTCTGTTGGACGTGATGTCAGAGAGTAGTCTACTCGATTCTTGAGACTCTTGTGTTGATTGCCATTGCCCTGTCACCTGGAGTGTGACCTTCCCTACCCTCAGAGTGGCTTGAAGCCCGTAAAGGGATGTTTGTGTTGTAAAGGAAGTAGTGCCTGTTGGCACCAAGCTTTGAGAGGAGGCCTAGATTCAGACCAGTTGGCACTTTTTGTGCAGGTGGTTCCAGGACCCGCCCGGAGTTTAGCATCCCCACTAGTCCTGTACCCATTCATGAGATTTCACCTATTTGGGTTGCATAAGAGATCTAGCTCGGTGGTAGCTAGAGAACTACAAGTTTGAGGTCGTTCGAGGGATAAGTAGGAGCCTTCCAGGTCACCGAGAGTTGGGTACAAAGGATACTTGTTGGTTGTTAAGGGCTAGCGCGTCCGAGATCTCGTGCCTGTGTTGTGGGCTTGTGAGCCAGTTGGATGGTAGTGTGATTCGATTACCCTGGAGTTACCCTAATATGAGTAGGGTTGGCATCGATGATGCGTGGTTGATCCACTGTTAGAGCCATGAGTTGGATGGTTGATCGGAGCACGTTTAGTGGACCATCGGTAGGAGGTAAGTTAGCTTGGTGTGGCTATGCTCTTGTAAGAGTGAGTCGACCAACGTGGCATTCCGTGGTGAGTTGGCCCTGAGTGGGTTGAACTCTTGTTGCTCCTTTGCTAGAAGTGGCTCTATTGGGAGGCAAAAGTTGCCTTGTGTGAGAATACTTGTTGGTTTGGATCTTAAGGAACCAAGTTGGAGCTGTACACGCCAATGTACTTTTGTGTAGCTCGTTCCGTGGTGTATTTTTCAAGAACCACGAGGGGTTTCGGGTTGTGAAACCAAAGTGCTCGATTCCGAGGAGTTAGGACTTTAGTTCTTGGCAAGTGCCCTTGGGTTGAGAGGCTACCGCGTGCGGTAGCCGGGTTGTTGCGTAGGAAAGTTATGCTAGTTGGCCCTTGACCTGGGTAGAGGCATTTCTTGTTGATCGATGGTTGGAGTTCAGTTGGAACTGAACAAGGGCGATGGTAGCATAATCGCGTAATTTCTGGCCACCATGGCTAAGAGAGTTGTTCGGATCCTTACCCTGGATAGAAGCTATGATGTGGCTGATGCTTTAAGCAAGAGGAAGTTTGGGTCTTCCGCTTGTTCCCTTCAGTGGATAGCAGCACTCGTCGATAGGGCCGATCTAGGGTCGCGATCACTGACCGCAGTTAGAGCTCGAGATCGCCAGCAGGCGGGGGCAGCGGCCGCTCATTGCATCAAGTGTGGTAAGGCACTCTTCGGATTGTGTGGAGCATCGCCCGTGCTTGCTACAGATGTGGCAAGGAAGAGCTTTTGGCCAGCATAGTCGAGATGCTGGAGGGAGATGTGCTCGTGTAGTCAGCTGTCTGTTAGACCGTTTGACAACAGTGTGTGTCGAAGGGCGATCGGTGGAACCCTAAGTTGTGGAGAGCCTCACCAGAGCTCGGTCGGACCAAGGCGTGTTCCTCGGTTGAGTTCTTTGGATGCTTGTTGCCTGTTAACAAGCTAGAGTTGTTCTTGGTAACCTCCACGTTGATTTTCGTAATTCTTAGCGAGGTGGTGCTTGGTGTTGACCAAGGTTTGGTTCCCATCTTCGTTTTCTAGGGCTAGCTTGGTTCGACCAAGTTGGCGTCGCCTGAGGACTTGTTCCTAGTCAGGTAGTTTTGGGAGTTGGCCACCCCCTCAGCGGTTGAGTAAGTACCGCTAGTGCTTAGTTGGTGGTTCAAGCAATTGAGGAACCCTTGGATGTTTCCTCCGAGAAGAGTTGGTGGTTGTTACTGTTGAGTTTGAGCAAGACAGCGAGCGTGTGTGAAATTGGCCGTCCTTCTAAGTCCGCTTGCTAGGAAATCGTTCTGTAAAGGAAGAGTCGACTTAGCTCCCGAGTTGTGTAGTTGATCGAGTAGCGCAGTTGGTCACCTAGCGAGAGCGTCCCCTGCGTCTGTTTGATAGCAAGCGGAAAGTGTTTGTTCCCGCGAGGGCGAAAGCCAGCCAGTTCCAGGGCTTGAGTTGTTGGCGGAAGGTTGTTGGATCTTTGGAGTTTGTGGAACCCCTTAGTTCTTGGGTAGTTGAGTTGCACCGTGGATGCCGGCCTCGAGTTTTAACTTTTGCGGTAGTCTTGCCGACTCGTGTGGTTCAAGATCCGCAAGCTTGTGGTCGTCGCTATCCTTATTCCTCGCAATGTTTCGTGGGTGGAGTTTCTGGATTGGAAGAAGAGTTAGGTCTAAGCTATAAGGAGGAAGTCCTTGGAGCAGCCAGATGGGCTTAAGAGTTGAGTGGCAGCTTGGAGGCGAGCTTTGCTCGTTATGAGCTTGGTTTGAGTTTCTGCTAAGCAAGCCTTTCTCGGGCTTTTCTTTTAGTCGTTGTGCATTCGCAGTTGGCATTTTAGCTGAGCCACAGTTGAGTGAGTTGGCACAGAGGTGCCGTGGCATTGGGTGGTAAAGCCCTTGAGTTTCGATCCTCCAGCTATCGTGTTGCTAGTAGCCACGTAATGTTTTATTCCTTGTTGCTCGAGGTTTCCGTGAGAGGAATGTTGTTTGTTTTCCTGTCTGGCGATGTTCACCTAGGCCAGTGGCTGATCGGATTGCATTGGAAAGTTTGTTGTCGGCCGATGAGGGGCTCCGGTTTATTAGTTTGGCTGAGTGGAGCCTGTTCTTGGACCCCGCGTTCGGGGTGGTGGCCAAGTGAAGTATCGCCTAGTGTGTGTGGTGGTAGCCGCGTTTGGTGAACTGTAAAAGTGCCCTTGGCTTTGGTGCTTTGATTTCTCGTAAGATGGTTGCTTTAGTGTTGTGGACGCATGCTAGTTGGAGAAGGTTGCCTAGGATCGATCACCGGTTGGTGGTTCGAATTGGATTTCGTTAAGGATTGTAGGCAACCAGTGGGGGGTTCTTACGGTGGGGTTCGCAGGCCTCTTGCGAAGTATGAGTAGGCCGTTTAGTTTCTTAAACCTGGGAGGTTTAGTTGTTTGGTCAGCATGGTGAAGGGTCGAGGTTGTTTGATAACAGCTATGAGCATTCAGAGAAGTTACGCCGGAGCGTGGCGTTGAGTTTTAGAGCTTGTGACCCGTTCACGAGTTTGCTGAGAGTAGCACCGTAGAGAGGCGTTCCGAGTTGGGTTAGCATGGATAAGTGAGCCCTAGAGTCGTAAGACCGTTTGAGAGTTGGTGCGAGTCAGAGGATGTGGCTCACCGACTAGTTATCGCATGTTTTCGTCTTAGGACTTTCGGGGACGAAAGTCTTTTAAGGGGGGAGTATTGTAACGGCCCCGTTTTCCCTTTCCGGTTAATAGCAAAATTAATTGGGAATTAATTGGATCCTTTGGGATTTGAACCCTTGCCCTAGATGGTGGAATTGGAGATTTAAATAAGAATTTGAACTAAAAAGAGAAAAGAATTTCTTTAGCCGGGACCCGCAAGAGAAAAATCCTTGGGAAGGGAATTTTAGGTTTCCTAACCCTATTTAAAATAAGGAAGAGAAGGAAAAATCAAGAAACCCCTATTTTTCCCCTTGTTGCAAAATCTCTCTCTCTCTCTCTCTCTCTCTCTCTCTCTCTAAAACCCCTAAAACCGAGTAGCAAAACCCTAGCCACACCATCGAACCACCCACCGAGCCACCCACCAAGACGCACCGTCCATCGCACCACACCCCCGCTCGGCCCAGCCAGCGCACCAGCAGCGCAGCCAGTACCAGCCAGCGCCAGCGCACCAGCAAATTTCAGCGGCGCATCGCAAAGATGCCCCATGCCCAGCGTGCCCAGACGCCTCTGATCGCCCATGCCAGCGCGCCCGATCGCGGCGCTCGCGCCAGCCCAGACGCGTCGCGCCGTTCCGCGACGAGCCGCCAGACGCGCGCGCCGTCCCGCACTGACCGCCCGAGACGCGCCGCCGCCCCGCACGAGCCGCCGCGCGACCGCCGCGCGCGACGCGTCGCCCCGCGCCTCTCCGCACGCGTCGCCGCTTCGCGCGCGCGCGCCAGGCCAAAGACCATCCGCGTCTCGTGCGCGCGTGCGCTTCGTCCGCGTCCGCCCGCTTCGCGCGCGCGCTCGCTATCGCGATCGCGCGCGCAAGCAGCAGCGCGCCGCTTCCCCGCGCCGCGCCAAAGACGCCCAGCAGCGCCCGATAGCGCCCAGCAGCGCCCAGCGCCCAGTGCCAGCGCCAGTGCCCAGCGCCCAGCGCCCAGTGCTAGCGCCCAGCTCCAGCGCACCCTGCTTGTCCTTGCTGACGGACAGCCTGCCTTGCCGTGCGGGTTGGGGCGTGGCCTTGTGTCTTCTCGATCGGTTGCTCGGTTTCGCTTTAAAGCTCGAGGGTCATTATTTGAGTGTGAAGGTTATTTCTGCTCGTTTCCAGGTAAGGATTCCTTACCGTGGTTGTGTGGACCCTGCGATGCTTTCTTGAATGTGCCTTATATGCATGTTTACTTTTATGGACATGATTAGTGGATAGGACAGCTTGTGATTGCATTCCTGCTAGCATGTTTGCTTGTTTGTACATGTTAGTGCCATGCTAGGATTGTTCTTCCAGCATGCTTGAGATTCCTGCTTTAAGTTCGTAGTATCATGCTAGGTTATGTATGATTGATGATGATTATGTATGTTTAGCCAGGAATCGTTTACTCTATACTCTAGCTAGTGTGTTAGGGTTGTCATCATCTAGAGGCTGAGAGCGGACATAACGTACCTTGTCCCCACCGGTCGGGAGTAGAGCGAAGCATAACGTACATTGCTTCCCCGACGGTACCGATGTGGATGTAGCTACCACATCGGCATAAGCCTAGTTTGTAGCCTGCTAGAGCGGAACCCCGCCAACGGTGCAAGCCCGCCTTGGCCGGTTCTTAGCTTCAGTCGGTGTGGTGGTACAGTGCATGATGAGTGCCGAGGGCCTCGCACCATCGTGTTCGGTGACACCGCTTTCCGAGTCTTAGGCATGCGTGCACGGCCCGCGTAGTTTGCCCTTAGGCCCCGTGATTTACGCCGGTTGCGCAGAAGAGCATGCGGTGTGCGCGCGACACGCTTTAGTCGCCGGTTCGAGAGCTCCCGGGCTAATGTTCGTGAGTACACCAGTTCCTTCTGTTTAGAGCCGGACTTGGGTACTCTCCGATAGTCCAGATTTATAGCGAGGGTAAGAGGCCCTTGAGGACACCCATTGGGATTGGCTTTTGAGTCGATCATATGGTCGAGGAGAAAGACCCTCGAGGGTGTCGGACATCTTTGGGATCGGTTTTTGAGCCGATCAATTGGCCGAGGAGAAAGACCCTCGGAGATGTCCCGGATTGGTTATGAGAGCCAATCATTAGGCCGTAAGTAGGAGACTTCCGAGGATTCCAGATTCTCGCCTTGTAAGCTCGTTGAGCTATGATCCGTGTTGGTAATCGTTTGCATGTATACTAGGGTGCTAGATGATTGAAGTATCGTATTGTACCCGGTTAGATTCTTACTGAGTATGTTTATACTCACCCTTATTTCGTGGTTTTCCACAGGTAACTTGGGACAAAGACAGGGACGGCTAAGCGGAGGGAGCGGATTGATAATGGGAGCCGCCGCACTCTGTCTTTATTGTTTGCATATTTGTTCAGCATGTAGATGGACATGAGTCCTAGGGGAAACATTATAAAAAGTTGTTTGAACTGTTTTGAATGTTTTTATATATACTGGCCAGGCTTGTTTTACTTCGTTGGTTTTCTTAAACAAAGTTGTTGATTATGTTTTAAGCATTCCCCGTTCTAAATGTTTTGAAAGGTTTTAAATATGAGCACTAAACCGCTCGGTGAAATATTTAACTTGCATGCTGAGTGAGAACCTAGGTTTAGGACTGTATTTTGGGTCGGGTTCTTACACCGCGTCTGCACGTCCCCTACCTCGCTAGCGCCAGCGCCCAGCGCCCAGTGCCAGCGCCCAGCACCAGCGCGCCCTGCTTGTCCTTGCTGACGGACAACCTGCCCTACCGTGCTGGTTGGGGCGTGACCTTGTGCCTTCTCGATTGGTAACTCCCGAGCCTCCACTCTTTTGGACCCTTAGTTGATTGGCTGTTGTTATTTAATTAGGATATTTTTCTAAAATGCTTAGGTTGCTCGGTTTCGCTTTAAAGCTCGAGGGTCATTATTTGATTGTGAAAGTTATTTCTGCTCATTTCCAGGCAAGGATTTCTTACCGTGGTTGTGTGGACCCTGCGATGCTTTCTTGATTGTGCCTTATATGCATGTTTACTTGTATGAACATGATTAGTGGATAGGACAGCTTGTGATTGCACTCTTGCTAGCATGTTTGCCTGTTTGTACATGTTAGTGCCATGCTAGGATTGTTCTTCCAAAGATGCTTGAGATTCTGCTTTAAGTTCGTAGTATCATGCTAGGTTATGTGTGATTGATGATGATATGTATGTCTAGCCAGAATCGCTTATTTTGTACTTTTAGCTAGTATAGTAGAGTTTGTCATCATCCGAGGTCGAGAGCGGACATAACGTACTTTGTCCCCACCGGTCGGGAGTAGAGCGAAGCATAACGTACATTGCTTCCCCCGGCACCGATGTGGATTTAGCTACCACATCGGCATAAGCCTAGTTTGTAGCTGCTAGAGCGGAACCCCGCCAACGGTGCAAGCCCGCCTTGGCCGGTTCTTAGCTTCAGTCGTGGTACAGCCGCTGAGATGAGTGCCGAGGGCCTCGTGACCTCGTGTTCGGTGACACCGCTTTCCGAGTCTTTAGGCATGCGACCTGGCCCGCGCGTAGTTTGTACTTAGGCCCCACATTTACGCCGCGGTTGCAAAAAGATGCGGTGTGTGCGCAAGACACGCGTTTGTCGCCGGTTCGAGAGCTCCCGGGCTAATGTTCGTGAGTACACCCGTTCTTTCCGATTTAGAGCCGGACTTGGGTACTCTCCCGATAGTCCAGATTTGTTAGCAAGGGTAAGAGGCCCTTGAGGACACCCATTGGGATTGGCTTTTGAGTGATCATATGGTCGAGGAGAAAGACGCTCGGGGTGTCGGACATCTTTGGGATCGATTTTTGAGTCGATCAATTGGCCGAGGAGAAAGACCTCTGAGATGTCCCGGGATTGGTTATGAGAGCCAATCATTAGGCCGTAAGTAGGAGACTTTCGAGGATTCAGATTCTCGCCTTGTAAGCTCGTTGAACTATGATTTGTGTTGGTGCTGTTTGCATGTATACTAGGGTGCCGATGATTGATGTATCGTATTGTACCCGGTTGGGGATTCTTACCGAGTATGTTTATACTCACCCTTATTTCTCGTGGTTTTCCACGTGTAACTTGGGACAAAGACCGGACGCGGCTAGCGGAGGAGAGTCGATTGATCATGAGAGCCGCAGTACTCTGTCTTTTATTGTTTTTCATAATTTGTTCAAAGATGTAGAGACGGATGGGGAGTCCTAGGGGGACGTTTTTAAAAGTTGTTTAAATTGTATTGTATGATTTTATAAACACTGGCCAGGCTTGTTTTACTTTGTTGGTTTGCTTAAATGAAGGTTGTTGTTTATGTTTTAAGTGTCCCTGCTTTTAAATGTTTTGAAAGGTTTTAAATATGAAGCACTAAACCGCTTGATGAAGTATTTAACTTGCATGCTGAGTGAGAACCTATGTTTAGGACCGCATTTGGGTCGGGTTCTTACAACGAAGGCATTTTGAGTTTTGAAGGCTGGTTGGGCCTTGGGCTATAAATAGGGGGCTTGGAGCTCACTTTATCTCTTTTTCCCACTTTTTCCCAAGTCCCAGCCGAGAAAAACTCTCTCAACTTCGCCTTCACCAAACTCACCTTCGCCAAGCCTAACCGAGCTTCATTTCTTGTTCGCCCTTGCCAACACCAGTCTGCCCGGTCGCACGCTCGTTCGCCCCAGCGAATATCGTAGCTGAGTCGTTCACCTTCACCCGTCTTACTTGTTGCTCGTCCAACCGTGCCTTCGCAGCTCCCCGCAACCGCGAGGCTTCACCATCTCGCCAAGCTTCGCATCCGCTAGCTTTCACCATCACCTTCGCCAAGGCGAGTGCTGAGACCGTTTCCTTCAGTTTTAGGGTAACGTCTTCCCGAGCCTGTGTTGGTTGCCTCTCCGTTTATCCTTCAATTAGTGTTTAACATATGTTTATTACTTGTCATATGCCTAGGTTGTGTTGTCCCTGCAGCTCAAGGAGCAGTTTATGGTTTTTGTTTCTGCTTGTCCAGGTAAGGATTTCTTACCAGGGTTGTGTGGGCCCTGCAAAATACTTTAATAGCACATTTATATTCTGCAAGCATGTATGAGTATTCTAGTGGATAGGATCTTTGTTTCTAAAATGCCGGCATGTTTGTTGATTTATCCATGTTTCCTGTTTTAAGTTTTGTAGAGCCATGCTAGGGATTTTTCTTACTTTGGCATATCCATGTTTTCTGTTTAAGTCCTGTAGAGCCTGCTAGGATCGTATTATCATAGATTTCTGCCTGGTTGGACTGTTAGCTTGTATTATTGTGGTTAGGTGACTGTTAGGAGCTGTTAGTGCAGGTCTCGCATGGGTAAGTCCCAGAAGGGCACCAATGCGTTGTCAGTGGGTGTAAGTCCCCGATGGGTATCACACTGTTGCGGTATGTGTGTAACGGCCCAGTTTTCCATTCCGGTTTCCCAGGTACTCTCAGTTCAGTTTTGGGGCAATCGCTTGGGCCGTTAGAGCTTTATAACCTTTAAAGGTATTTTGGTCTTTCTGCTCCCCGGCCAGAGGTTGAGGATTTTCAGGGCTTCAGGGTCATTTCGGCCTTCGTTGAGACTTGATTGATGTTGGTAGCAAGACCCAAGGAGTTTGGGTTAGTTGTTTAGAAGTTTGGAGGCATTAGGATTAATGGCGTAATTAATTGAAAATTAAATGGTTCCATCAGATTTGAACCCTTGCCCTAAATGGTGAATTTGGAGTTTTAGAAAAGAGTCTTAATTAAAAAGAAAAAGGTTGCTTTAGCGGGACCCGCAAGAGGAAGCCTTGGGAAGGGAATTTAGGTCTCCTCACCTATTTAAAATAGGGAAAAAAAGGAAAATCAAGAAAACCCCTATTTTTCCCCTTGTTTAGCCGCACCCCATCTCTCTCTCTCTCTCTCTCTCTCCAAAAGTCGAGCCAAGCACCCTAACTGAGCCACCCACCGCACCACACACCGAGCCACCCCACCACACACCACCAAGACACCAAAGTCGCCCGCACTGCAGATCGCAGACCGCCTAACCCCTCAGACCGCCCCAGCCGCTCGGCCCGCTTAGCCCGGCCCCCGACGCGTCTGCGATCCGAAGTTCCCACCGTTGCACGCCCAAAGACCGCCGCCGACGTCGCTGGCCGACGCCTGATCCGTCGCATGCATGCGCGGCGACACACCCAACGATCAGACGCTTGCTCGCGCGCGCCAACCAGCCGAGCCGCTTCGCTCGCGCGCGTCGCTTACGCAGCGGATCGCTCGCGACGCGCCCCGCCGTCGACGCTGCGGCCGCGCCGCCCGCTCTGCGCGTCGCTGCTCGCCGCTTGCCGCGCGCTGAGCTAAGCGCGCCAGCGCCAGCCTCGCCAGCGCCAGCGCCAGCGCCCAGCCAGCGCCGCAAAGAGGCCCAAAATCGCTTCTTGCTGCGAGACCCGTGTCTTCTCGGTTGGTAATTCCCGAACCTATCCCTTTTAGATTTTTAAGGCTGCTTGCATTCTGCTGTCAGATATTTATTTAGGATGCTTTTAATATGCCTAGGTTGCTCGAGTTCGTTTTAAAGTTCGAGGGTCTTGCTTGACTCGTGATAGCTTTTTCCACTTATTTCCGTGTAAGGATTTCTTACCGTGGTTGTATGGACCTCGCGATGCTTTCTTGATTGTGCCTTATATGCATGTTTACTTTTATGAACATGATTAGTGGATAGGATGACTTGTGAATGCATTCCCGCTAGCATGTTTGCTTGTTTGTACATGTTAGTGCCATGCTAGGATTGTTCTTCCAAAGATGCTTGAGATTCCCGCTTTAAGTTCGTAGTAGTATCATACTAGGTTATGTATGATTGATGATGATTATGTATGTTTAGCCAGAATCGTTTACTCTATACTCTAGCTAGTGTAGTAGAAATTTGTCATCATCTAGAGGCCGAGAGCGGACATAACGTACCTTGTCCCCACCGGTCGGGAGTAGAGCGAAGCATAACGTACATTGCTTCCCCCCGGTAGCCAATGAGGATTAGCTACCTCATTGGCATAAGCCTAGTTTGTAGCCTGCTAGAGCGGAACCCTGCCAACGGTGCAAGCCTGCCTTGGCCGGTTCTTAGCTTCGTGTCGGTGGTGGTACAGCCGCGCAGATGAGTGTCGAGGGCCTCGCACCATCGTGTTCGATGACACCGTTTCCGAGTCTTAGGCATGCGCACCGGCCCGCGTAGTTTGTACTTAGGCCCCCACATTTACGCCGGTTGCAAAGAAGATGCGGTGTGCGCGCACACGCGTTAGTCGCCGGTTCGGAGAGCTCCCCCGGGCTAAAGTTCGTGAGTACACCAGTTCCTTCCAGTTTAGAGCCAGACTTCGGGTACTCTCCCGATAGTCCAGATTTATAACGAGGGTAAGAGGCCCTTGAGGACACCCATTGGGATTGGCTTTTGAGCTAATCAATTGGTCGAGGGAGAAAGACCCTCGAGGGTGTCGGACATCTTTGGGATCGGTTTTTGAGCTGATCAATTGGCCGAGGGAGAAAGACCCTCGGAGATTTCCCGGGATTGGTTATGAGAACCAATCATTAGGTCGGAGGTAGGAGACTTCCGAGGACTCCGGATTTGCCTTGTGAGCTCGTTGAGCTGAGATCCTTGTTGATAACTGCTTGCATGTGTACTAGGTTGCTAGATGATTGATTGTATAGTATCGTACCCCGGTCGGGGATTCTTACTGAGTATGTTTATACTCACCCTTATTGTGGTTTCTTCCACAGGTAACTTGGGACAGCACCGAGGCGGCTAGCGGAGGGAGCTGGGAGATCATGGATGCTGCTGGCACTCTATCGTGTCTTATTTTACTATTTTTTATTTCAGCATGTAGTTGGACTTGGGTCCGTAGGGAAAACTTATGATTTGAACTATTTTATGTTTTTAAGGAAAGTACTTATCAGTCACTGTTTTTAATTTGAATGGTTCGTTTTTGCCTAATGAATGTTTACTTTGTTTTTAATGTTTTCCACTCTTATATTTGAAAAGTTTTACAAACCGACCCTAGCTAGGTCCTTTTATGCTTTTCACTTGCATGCTGAGTAAAGATCTAGGTTTAGCACCGTTTTGGGTTGGGTCTTTACAGTTGGTATCAGAGCACAGAGTCATAGATTCTGTAGACTAACCTGTTTGTAGGTTGTGTTCCCATGATCTCCAGCACTCCACGGCCGCCAGGTTTGTCTAAGTTCAATAAGCTAAGGGTTTTGTTTACGATACTATATGCAGTACACATGTGTTATCTTTGTTGGCAGAGAAAGTCCGAGCGTGGACTAACCCGTTATGGTTTCCGTGTAGATCGCTAGTATGCCGGTTACACGCAGTGGAGCAAGTCTGTCTGGAGCTGCAAATAGAGATGTTGCAGAGCCAGCAGCCTGTGGTATATCAAAGCTCGAGGCGCCCGTGGCACCAGAGGCTAACTTGCCCAGAGAAGGGGTGGAGGCTGCTATGCCTCAAGGTACAGCTCCAGGAGGAGATATTTCTGCTATGAGAGATATGATGATGGGCCTAATGGCCGAGCAGAGAGCTGAGACTCAGGCGAAGCTAGCAGCGCAGAGAGAGGAGTCTAGGGCACAAATAGCCCAATTGACACAGGTCATGCATCAGGCACCCCCAGCAGCTCCTGTACCCCCAGCAGCTCCAATAGCCCCAGTAGCTCCGGTAGCTCAATCGGAGGGGCAGGGTCATCAGGACCTGGCAGACTCACTTGATAGTGCAGAGGGAGCTGCTGAGTTTGGCAAGTGGTTGAAAGATTTCACCAAGTGGAAGCCGAGGGAATTTGATGCTTCGAGAACCCATGGTGGCGATCGGTGGTTGGCAAGAATGGAGTACATCTTGAGTTATGGGATGCCCAGATATGCAGAGGCCGAGATGTGCGGCCCATGTTCTCTCGACACGGTGAGTGGTGGTGGGAGTCCACAGACAGAGCTAGACCGGTGGGTCTTCTCCACCACACTGGGAGTTCTTTAGAACGAAGTTCAAGGCTAAGTATGTTAATGACGAGGCTCAGCAGAGATGGCAGAGGCCTTCTCGAATCAAACAGGATCGAGATAGTATTGCCGCGCTAAAAGAAGTTCTCTCGAGTACTGGCTACTTTGCCCCGGAGCTCATTGCCACTGAGGAGCTTAAGACTAAGAAGTTTATTTGTGGGCTGAGGAAGGAGGTCGCTCAGGATGTTCGAGCACTCGCTCCTGAGAGTTATGACCGAGCAGTGGAGTTGGCCACGATTTATAATCCGAAGTATCCGCCAGTGCAGGATTCTGTTGCTCAGCTCGGCCCGATTTAGCATGCTCAAGAGATTCCGGCGAGAAGAGGAAGTCTGGGACTTCTAGTGGTTTCCGCTCAGCTGGTCAGCAAACTCGCCTTCAGGCCTAGTCTAGAGGTCGAGATCAGCGCCGACCACAGGGGAGAGCCCAGGATCGCCAACAGGGCGGGGCCAGGCAGCCAGCTCATTGCAACAAGTGTGGAAAGGCACACTTTGGTTTGTGTGGAGCGTCGCCCCGTGCTTGCTACAGATGTGGCAAGGAAAAGCATTTGGCCGATTCTCAGACTCGGGGTTTAGCAAAGCAGCAGGACCGCCCCAGAATAGGGCGGGTGTTCGCCACTACTCGCCAGAGGCGGAGCGCATCGATGATGCGATTGCAGTACGCTGCTTGTCTTACAACACTATGCATTTGTATTGTTTGATTCGGGTTCGACCCATTCCTTTGTTTCTGATGCATTCGTTAGACAAGCTTGTGTGGAACTCGAACCTCTAGGGTTTGAGCTGTGTGTTGCCACTCCTTCGGGTGTGAGTATGTTAGCTAGCGTAGAGAGTTAAGCATGGCCGGATCTGAGATATCGATGAGATTTTAGAGGCTACCCTCATAGTGTTGTCTATGAGCGGTTTCGATGTGATCCTTGGCATGGATTGGTTGGCGAGAGAACCATGCATTGATAGATGCGCCACGGAAAGAAGTGGTGTTTAGGCCGACTCAGAATCCGAGCTTCAAGTTTCGCGGTGTCTAGGGCGGAACTTGCCCGCCATTGATCTCAGCAATGAAAGCCCATAGATTGTTGGCTCGAGGAGCTTGGGGCTTCTTGGCAAAGCTGTCGAGGAGATAGTAGTACCGTGTTGACTGCTGACATGGTCCCCGTGGTGTAAGAGTTTGCAGATGTCTTTCTGAAGAGTTGCTGGGTTTACTCAAGCGGGAGTTAGACTTCACCATTGAGTGGAGCCAGGACTCTTCCCATTTCTAAAGCCCCGTGATCGTATGGCGCCGGTGAGTTAAAAGAGCTCAAAGTGCGATTGCAAGAGATGTTGGATCGAGGTTTCATCCGACCGAGTGTGTCCCCGTGGGGAACACCTGTCCTGTTTGTTAAGAAGAAGGATGGATCCATGCGTTTGTGTATAGACTATAGAGAGCTGAATAAAGTCACGGTGAAGAATAAGTATCCCCTGCCGCGTATAGATGATCTGTTTGATCACCTTCTTGAGGAGCCTCGAGTGTTTTCTAAGATTGATTTGAGGTCGTGGTACCATCACCGAGGATTCGGGATGCGGAAATCCCGAAGACCGCGTTCAGATCGAGGTATGGTCATTATGAGTTCGTGGTCATGTCTTTTGGACTAACGAACGCCCCTGCAGCGTTTATGGATATGATGGACAGAGTGTTCAAGGCATTCTTGGACAACTTTGTCATCGTATTCATAGACGACATTTTGATTTATTCTAGGACAAAGGAGGACCATGCTTCGCATTTGAGGCAAGTTTTGACAGCATTGCGTGAGAATCAGTTGTTCGCAAAGTTCTCTAAGTGCGAATTTTGGCTAGAGAGAGTAGCCTTCCTTGGACATATCGTGTCGTGAGATGGTATAGCGGTGGACCCCGCAAAGATAGAGGCGATTAGCTCGTGGGCGGACCGACGACGGTCGCCGAGATATGCGACTTTCTGGTCCTGGCGAGTTATTACCGGCGTTTCGTGAAAGACTTTTTCGCTAAGGCGGCACCCTAACCCGTCGACCAAGAAGGGTGTTGACTTTGTTTGGGATGCTAGATGTGAGGAAAGTTTTGCCCGGCTTAAGCTCGGCTTTGACGACAAAGACTGTGTTGGCGATTCGGAAGGAACAGGAGGTTTCGTAGTTTATAGTGATGCTTCCAAGTATGGTTTAGGCTGTGTGTTGATGCAGCATGGGAAGGTGATAGCTTATGCTTCCCGGCAGTTGAAGCCTTATGAGAAGAACTATCCAACTCATGATATGGAGTTGGCTGCAGTTGTTTTTGCTCTAATGATTTGGAGGCATTACTTATATGGTGAGAAGATTCAGTTGTTCACGGACCACCATAGCCTCAAATATTTCTTCACTCAGAAGGAGTTGAACATGAGGCAGAGGAGGTGGCTCGAGTTAGTAAAGGACTACGACTGTGAGATCTTGTAACACCCCAGAAAAGCCAATGTGTGGCTGATGCGCTGAGTAGGAAGACGTCGCATTCAGCAACTTTACTGAGCTCCCAAGTTGAATTGCGGAAAGAGTTTGAGCGAACTAGTATCGCAGTTTTGTTGGGAGAGGTTACCGCCAGGGTAGCCCAGCTATCAGTTCAACCGTAGCTTAAGCAGAGGATCATCGACAGTCAGCTGAGTGATCCCAAGTTAAAGAGATTGCTTGAGAGAGTTGAGGCTGATGGCGATTTCGACTTTGTTGTGGCACCAGACGGAGGCTTGAGGTATAGAGGTCGGTTGTGCGTCCCGGATGACACAGAGATTCGAGCAGAGTTGATCGCCGAGGCACATAGTTCCCCATTCACTTGGCACCCAAGAGGTACCAAGATGTATCAGGATCTCAAGCAGACGTTTTGGTGGATGGGCATGAAGCGGGATATAGCTGAGTTTGTTAGCCGGTGTCTCACTTGTCAACAAGTGAAGGCTCACAGACAGAAGCCTGCAGGTTTATTGCAGCCATTAAGTGTTCCACAGTGGAAGTGGGACGAGATCTCGATGGATTATATCTCTGGGTTGCCGAGGACACCGAGAGGGTTTACTCAGATCTAGGTAGTAGTGGACCGGCTGACTAAGAGTGCACACTTTATTCCCGGGAGGATTAGTTATACCGTGGAACAGTGGGCACAGTTATTCCTAGAGCAGATTGTGCGGTACCATGGGGTACCCGCGAAGATAGTGTCAGATCGGGATTCTCGGTTCACATCTAGCTTCTGGAGAGCGCTCCATAAGGGTTTAAGAACTGAGTGCAACTTCAGCACTGCCTTCCACCCTCAAACCGATGGTCAGACTGAGAGGGTAAATGAGATTCTAGAAGATATGTTGAGAGCCTGTGTTTTGGATTTTCCAGGCAGTTGGGACCAGTACCTGTATTTGATGGAGTTCGCTTACAACAACAGCTATCAGGCGACTATTCAGATGGCCCCATTCGAGGCGTTGTATGGTAAGCGTTGCAGATCCCCAGTGTTTTGGGAGGAGGTTGGTGATAGACAGGTTCTGGGACCCGAGTTACTTCAGATGACGAACGACGCAGTGCAGAAGATCAGGGCTCGCATGTTGACAGCACAAAGTAGGCAGAAGAGTTACGCTGATGTGAGGGGTAGAGATTTAAAGTTTGAAGTGGGTCAACATGTTTTCCTGAAGGTAGCACCTATGTGTGGGGTGTTAAGGTTTGGTAAGCGAGGCAAGTTGAGCCCCAGGTTTGTAGGGCCTTTTGAGATCCTTGAGCGGATCGGAGCAGTGGCCTATCGGTTAGCTTTGCCCCCGTCCTTAGCAGCGGTGCATAATGTGTTCCACGTTTCGATGCTGAGGAAGTACGTGGCAGATCCGTCGCATGTGCTAGAGCATGAGCCCTTAGAGTTGAGTAAAGATTTATCCTTCGAGGAGAAGCCCGTGCAGATTTTGGCTTATGAGCGCAAGGTATTGCGCAACCGAGAGATAAGTTTAGTAAAGGTTCTCTGGAGGCATCAGAGGGCAGAGGAAGCGACGTGGGAGCTAGAGGATGAGATGTGGACTCACACGGAGTCTGTTCATCTTAGGACTTTCGGGGACGAAAGTCTTTTAAGGAGGGAGTTTTGTAACGGCCCAGTTTTCCATTCCGGTTTCCCAGGTACTCTCGGTTCAGTATTGGGGCAATCGCTTGGGCCGTTAGAGCTTTATAACCTTTAAGGGTATTTTGGTCATTCTGCTCCCCGGCCAGAGGTTGAGAATTTTCAGGGCTTCAGGGTCATTTCGGCCTTCGTTGAGACTTGATTGATGTTGGTAGCAAGACCCAAGGAGTTTGGGTTAGTTGTTTAGAAGTTTGGAGGCATTCCAGATTAATGGCAGAATTAATTAAAAATTAAATGGTTCCATCGGGATTTGAACCCTTGCCCTAAATGGTGAATTTGGTGTTTTAGAAAAGAGTCTTAATTAAAAAGAAAAAGGTTGCTTTAGCCGGGACCCGCAAGAGGAAGCCTTGGGAAGGGAATTTAGGTCTCCTAACCTATTTAAAATAGGGAAAAGAAGGAAAATCTAGAAAACCCCTATTTTTCCCCTTGTTTAGCCGCACCCCATCTCTCTCTCTCTCCAAAAATATAGCCAAGCACCCTAACCGAGCCACCCAGCCGCACCACACAGCCGAGCCACCCCTAGCCACACCAGCCCGCACAGCCAGGCTGCCCGCACCAGACTGCACCGCCCAACCCCTGCACCGCCTAGGCCTTTCAGCCCCTGCCTCGCCCAGCCGCCGCACGTCTGCAGTCCAGAAGCCCCACCGTTGCACGCCCAGCACCGCCCGACGCGCGGCGACGCCCGATCCGTCGCTGCTGCTGCGCAGCGCGACACACGCCAGCGAGCCCAGACGCTCGCCCGCGCGCCAACTCAGCGAGCCTGCTCGCTCGCGCGTCGCCTACGCAGCCGATCGCCCGCGCGCTGCCCCGCCGTTCAGACGTCGTGTCGCACGCCCGCTCCTGCGCGTCCGCTCGCCTTGCCTTGCCGCGCCCGAAGCAGCAGCCGCAGCCGCCCGCCGCCAGCCCGCGGCCGCACCAAAGAGCGCTCAAAGCGCCCCCTTGTCATTGCCGAGACCCGTGTCTTCTCGGTTGGTAATTCCCGAACCTATCCCTTTTAGATTTTTAAGCTGCTGGCTGCTGTATATTTATTTAGGATGCTTTTAATATGCCTAGGTTGCTCGAGTTCGTTTTAAAGTTCGAGGGTCTTGCTTGACTCGTGATAGCTTTTTCCACTTATTTCCAGGTAAGGATTTCTTACCGTGGTTGTGTGGACCCTGCGATGCTTTCTTGATTGTGCCTTATATGCATGTTTACTTTTATGAACATGATTAGTGGATAGGAATGCTTGTGATTGCATTCCTGCTAGCATGTTTGCTTGTTTGTACATGTTAGTGCCATGCTAGGATTGTTCTTCCAGCATGCTTGAGATTCATGCTTTAAGTTCTTAGTATCATGCTAGGTTATGTATGATTGATGATGATTATGTATGTTTAGCCAGGAATCGTTTACTCTATACTCTAGCTAGTGTAGTAGGGTTGTCATCATCTAGAGGCTGAGAGCGAACATAACGTACCTTGTCCCCACCGGTCGGGAGTAGAGCGAAGCATAACGTACATTGCTTCCCCCCGGCAGCCAATGAGGATTAGCTACCTCATTGGCATAAGCCTAGTTTGTAGCCTGCTAGAGCGGAACCCTGCCAACGGTGCAAGCCTACCTTGGCCGGTTCTTAGCTTCAGGTCGGTGGTACAGGCTGCACAGATGAGTGCCGAGGGCCTCGCACTACTGTGTTCAGTGACACCGTTTCCGAGTCTTAGGCATGCGTACCTGGCCCGCGTAGTTTATACTTAGACCCCACATTTACGCTGGGCCGATTAAAGAAGATGCGGTGTGCGCGCACACGCGTTAGTCGCCGGTTCGGAGAGCTCCCCCAGGCTAATGTTCGTGAGTACACCAGTTCCTTCCAGTTTAGAGCCAGACTTCGGGTACTCTCCCGATAGTCCAGATTTATAGCGAGGGTAAGAGGCCCTTGAGGACACCCATTGGGATTGGCTTTTGAGCTAATCAATTGGTCGAGGGAGAAAGACCCTCGAGGGTGTCGGACATCTTTGGGATCGGTTTTTGAGCTGATCAATTGGCCGAGGGAGAAAGACCCTCGGAGATGTCCCGTGATTGGTTATGAGAACCAATCATTAGGTCGGAGGTAGGAGACTTCCGAGGACTCCGGATTTGCCTTGTGAGCTCGTTGAGCTGAGATCCTTGTTGATAACTGCTTGCATGTGTACTAGGTTGCTAGATGATTGATTGCATCGTATCGTACCCCGGTCGGGGATTCTTACTGAGTATGTTTATACTCACCCTTATTGTGGTTTCTTCCACAGGTAACTTGGGACAGCACCGAGGCGGCTAGCGGAGGGAGCTGGGAGATCATGGATGCTGCTGGCACTCTGTCGTGTCTTATTTTACTGTTTTTGATTTCAGCATGTAGTTGGACTTGGGTCCGTAGGGAAAACTTATGATTTGAACTATTTTATGTTTTTAAGGAAAGTACTGATCAGTCACTGTTTTTAATTTGAATGGTTCGTTTTTGCCTAATGAATGTTTACTTTGTTTTTAATGTTTTCCACTCTTATATTTGAAAAGTTTTACAAACCGACCCTAGCTGGGTCCTTTTATGCTTTTCACTTGCATGCTGAGTAAAGATCTAGGTTTAGCACCGTTTTCGGGTTGGGTCTTTACAATGTGTAAGTCCCCGATGGGCATCATAGTGCTTCTAGGGAGTGTAAGTCCCTGTTGGGCAGCTTGTGAACCTAGTAGGAGTAAGTCCCCGATGGGCATCCTTGAGCTTAAGCTGATATAAGACCCCGATGGGCTTCCGTGTATTTAGTAGGTGTAAAACCCCGATGAGCATCCTCGTGCTTAAGCTGGTGTATTTCCTTGATGGGAACCTTGAGTGCTGCTTGAGTAAGACCCTGTTGGGCGTCATCAAGCTTAAAAGTGAGTAAGTCCTGTAGGTGTAAGACCCCGATGGGCATCCACGTGTTCTAGTTGGTGTAAGAACGCGATGGGCATCCAAAGTGTAAACTGAATGTAGGTTGTAGTAGTAAGTCCTTAAATAGGAAAGTTCTAAATGGCAGTTACCATGAGCCAGGTTGTTCCTTCTGAGCTTGTATTTGGTTGGATGTATCTGTGTGCTAGATGATTGGTTTTTCGTATTGTACCCCGTTTGGGGATTCTTACTGAGCGACTCGTTGCTCACCCTTATTTTTCTGTGGTTTTCTACCAGGTAACTTGGAACCGAGACTTGATGGCTAGGAGGATGCTACTGGATGATTATGGACAGAGTACTCTGAGTCGTGTCGCATTTGTTCTTAATTCTTTTGCATGTAGATAGGGCATGGAGCCCTTAGGTGGACTTGTTGTGTTTATAAACATTGAGTTATTTGCTTCGGTTTCTTTCGTTAAACTTGTTGGATGGTTTTCTTTTGCAAATAAACGATACTCTGTCCAGGGTTGGTTTTGGTAAAACTTTTTTCAGGTGCTTGGAAACAAAATAACAAATTTTTATGAACGAACTTTATGTTATAAAGTTTTTTATTTTATCCGCATTCATGATTTCGGGTTTACTTACATGCATAGGAGCTTAAAGCCCTAGGTTTAGGACCCTATTCGGGTCGGGTCGTTACATCCTCAAGGCATTCTGGGTAAAAGAAATGGCTAAATGTGCGAATGAGTCATGGGTGATCCAAGTATTTTGCTAGCACTCCTACACAACCTTATAGCGGCTAGCAGAACATTTACTCAGAGGTACCCAGAACAAATAAAGCCATGGACATAATGTTTTGAACAAACTTAGTTAATAAGGAAGGAAGAATGATTTACACTACATTAGAAGTCTTCACTCTAGAGTGAACTTGTGACTAAGGGAACTGTAACAGCCTAGGTTTTCATTCTGGTTATCTAGGTGTGCTTGGTTAATTGTTCAGTGGTTCGGTTGGGCCGTTAAGGCAGTTGAGCCTTTAGAGGCATTCCAGTCATTTTGCCCTTAGGATTGGTTTTGTGCTTAACCAGGATTTTAAGATTGTTTCTGCCATCTACTGAGTACGTTATTCTTTGGTTTCAGGTTCCAGCGAAAAAGAGACATTTTGTGAAGTTCAGGGTCGTTCGGTTAAATGAGAATTTAAAAGAAAATAAAGTGTTATTGATGGGACTCGAAAGGAGGTTTGATAAGGGATTTGGAACTTTTCTTTTAAAGAAGAAAATAGGATTTAAATGTGTGATTGTTGGGATTCGAACTAGTGATGGACAAGTCATTTGGAGGCTTGTTTGAAAAAGAAGAAATAAAGGAGAAAAAAAGTGTTGTTGCCAGGACTCGAACCCTGTTGGTTTGCATTTGAGAGGCTTGGAGATTATTTGTGAAAAATAAAAGAAAAAGGTGTTGTAGCCATGACTCGAACCCTGTTGGTTTGCATTTGAGAGGCTTGGAGATTATTTGTGGAAAATAGAACGAAAATGTGTTTTTGCCAGGACTCGAAGGTGGGTGGCCATGAGTTTCAATCGACAAATGGGAAGGGAATTAGCGGAGACCTAGCCGACTCTTCCTTTTCCATTCTTCTTCTTCTTCTTCTTCATTTCCTCCATGGCCGAACTCTCCTAAGATCTCAAGCTCCATCTCCATTTCCAAGCCAATTATTCTTCTTTCTCCCTTGCAAGCATTAGCCAAAACTCCATCTTCTTCGTTCTCCTTGTAGATCCGAGATCTTCCTTATCCAAGCTTAGATCTGAGATCATTTCTCCTCCATTGTTGAGTTACAACACGAGCTTTACTCGAGCTCTTCCCCTTGGATCCGAGAGCTCCTTTGCCAAAGTTACTTCTTGATCTCCTCTACTTGTTGGTGAGATCCGAGAGCTTCCTCCTCTAACCTTCATTGCCGAGATCTACAAGGTGAGTGATTGTTGTGTTTTGTTGTATAGAAGTGTAGATCTAGCCGAGATCCAAGTTGTTTTGGTTGGAGTGTGTTCTAACCAAAGCTTTGTTCTTGTTGTGCAAGCCTAGCCTAGCCAAAAATCCTTGGGTGCTTGTTGAAGGTGCTAGCCGAGGCCACCATTGCGCCTTCCCCATTGCCGAGACATAAAGGTGAGTTACTTTGTGGTTGTTGTGTTGTGCTACCCAAGATTTCCGTTGGAGTCCGAGAGCTACATGGAAGTGTATTGGGATATTGTGTTAAATTGTAACCGAGTCTAACTTATGTTTTGTGATGCCCTAGCCGAGATAAGAAGGAGTAAAACTTTGAAGTTTCTTTGGGTGTGGTTTAGCTCGCCTTGGCCGACACCTTCTTTTGGAAGTTGGAGTTTGCTCAGCTTTTGGTAAAGCCCTAATTCCTGCGTCGGTTTGGTTGCACAGTCTAGTTTCAGCATGATTTATTAACTTTTGTGGGCTTGTTGTTAGGTTAGCTTGTGTGGTGATCTGTAGCTCAAGGAGCATTCCCTTTTGTTAGGTTCTGCTTGTCGACAAGTAAGGGTTCCTTGCCGGGGTTGTGTGGCCCCTGCACATTACAATGATAACTCCTAGTTGTTTGTTGTATATGATGTACTGTTAGTGGATAGGTTTATGCAGGTTGTCTGGATTATATTGTTAGTGGATAGGTATCTGCAGGTTGTCTGGATTATATTGTTGGTGGATAGGTTTCTGCAGGTTGTCTGGATTATATTGTTAGTGGATATGTTCTTGCAGGTATCTTGGATGCTGCTCTGTTAATGACTATGTTATATTCCTGTATGTCTATTGACCTGATCTTGTATGTTGTATGCTCTCGTTCATGTGTTGTGATATAAGCATTTTAGCGGATAGTTTTCTGGATTGCTATTAGGGCTTGCATATAGAATGATAGACTCTAATTATCTCTGTTGTTGCTATACTTATTGTTAATGTTGAACTATGCTAGCTCTAGGTTGTGTAGCCATAGGTATTTCTACTGACTCTGGATGGTAAGAATCCTTATTGTCCTTTTGTTAGAGCCAATTGGGACCGAGCGAGTTGTGGTTGACTAGAAACCATTCAATTGTTGACTGGTGTTGTTAAGGGTATGGTAGAGGTCTTCTTGTTTAGTCAGTTGGCTGTTAGACCGTCTTTATGGTAGTGTGTATCTAAGGGTCGTCTGACTGACCCTAAGCTCGTGGATATCCTTGCCAGAGATCAGTCAGAGCCAGACAGTGAGTTTTCGATTGCTCAGTTGAAGCCTTGTTGTCAGTTGCCAAGCTAGGGTTAGTTTCGCGGTAATCTTCGAGTTGCCTTTGGAGTTACAACACAAGTTGGGGTTTCAGTTGTAACTGAGGTTGCTTTTATGATGTTGTAAATCCTGAGGTGGTGATTGGAGGCCATCATTGGAGTTTGTTTTGTTGAGGTTTTCAGGTGGTGGTTTCCTTATCAGCTCAGTGATTGTTTATCACTTTTGCTTGGACGCAACGGTTAAGAGGTGGTAGAGTTGCTTTCCCTTGGTATGTCCCTCTTTGTTAAAAGCCAAAATACGGTCGTGAGTTGCTGGAAAGCTTTTATCCATGGAAGTGTTGGAGTTGGCGACTGTTAAGCACGAGTGTTGGTTGTTCTACCAACAGGTAGTGGATGGTTAGTTAAAGAGCTTTTGTTGCATTGCCAAAAGTTGTTTGACTTTTTGAGGTTTTGGGGGTCCTGTTGTTTCAATCAAGTTCGCTGTTGCTTAAGGCGCAATGTTTCCAAGTCTACGCTGGTGAGAGAGCCTTGCTTGCTGTGTTGTACCTGACCCTAGTAATTCGCTTATTTAAGAATGGTGTTCTGATAGCTTGTTAATGTTGGGTTAAGATGTTTCTATTTGATGCTTATGGTTTCATGTTTCATTAAGCTTTAAAACGAGGAAGTCCTTTGGGTCTTGCTGGATTGCAGCACAGTTTGACGTCAGCCAGTTTGGAACTTCCAAAGGCAACAGGTGATTTTGTTGCGTGTTGATGCGACATGGTAAGGTGGCAATGTTTGCTTTAAGAATCTAGAGGCACCATTTGTATGGTTAGAGGACTCAGAAGTTATAGATCATTAGTAATTCTTCACTCAGAAGGAGTTAGACATGAGGTAGAGAAGATGGCTGAAGTTGGATAAGAGCTTTAAATGTGAGATGGTGTGCCATCCGGAAATGGCCAACGTCGTGGTTGATGCTTTGAGTATAAAGATGTCGCACTCTGCAGCTTGTTGAGTTCTCAAGTACGTTTGTGGAAAGAGTTCGAGCGAGCCAGTTTTGCAGTGTTGTAGAGAGAGGCCACCGGGGTAGTGTCGTTGATGGTTTAGCCTTTGATCAGATAGAGGATCACTGGTGGCCAACTTTGTGATCCCGAGTTGAGCAGAATTCTATGGAGCTGTATGAAGGGTGTTTTGCAGTGGTTTTTAGCTGGTGTCTCACTTGTCAGCAAGTGAAGGTTCTTAGGTAGAAATCGCCGGTTTGATGTAGCCATTGAGTATGCCTCAGTGGAAGTAGGAGGAGTTCCCCATGGTTTACACCTTTGAGGTGCTGAGGATACCGAGAGGGTTACTCAGATTTGGGTTGTAGTGGATCATTTGACCAAGCGTGTGCACTTCACTTCTGGTGGGATCACCTACATGGTGGGACAGTGGGCACAGTTGTGTTGGAGCAGATCGTTCGGTACCATGGGATGCCGGTAAAGTTTGTGTCTGATCGAGTTTCTCGCTCTACCCCGCGTTTCAAGAGAGAGAGCTCTAGGAAGGCTGGGGTTCTGAGTGTAGTTTCAATATCGCGGTTCATCCTTTGGTAGGTGGCCAGACCTGGAGGGTGAACCATAGTTTGGAGTTTATATTACGAGTCTGTGAATTAGTTTTCGGGACAGCCGGAACCAGTAATTGTATTTTTTGGAGTTTGCTTGCAACAACAGTTATCAGGCGACGATTCAGATGGCACAGTTTGAGGCTTTGTATGTTAAGCGTTGTGGGTTTCCAGTGTTTTGGGAAGAGGTTGGTGACACACAGGTTCTGGGTCCTGAGTTGTTTCAGTTGGCTAATGATGCAGTGCAGAAGATCTGAGCTCGTATAGTGACAACGTAGAGCAAACAGAAGAGTTACGCTGGTGTTAGGCATAGAGACTTTGTGTTTGAGGTGGGACAACATGTTTTCCTGAAGGTAGCATCGATGCGTGGAGTTCTGAGGTTTGGTTAGCTGGGAAAGCGGAGTCCCAGGTTTGTGGGAACTTTTAAGATCCTTGAGTGAATCGGTCGAGTGGCGTACCGATTGGCTTTGCCCCCATCTTTGGCAGCTGTGCCTAACGTATTCCACGTGTCAATGTTTCGTCAGTGTGTTGCAGACATGTCCCACATTGTTGTGTATAAGCCGTTGGAGCTGAACAAGGACTTAAACTTTGAAAAGAAGCCACTTGGGAGATTGAGGACGAGTTGAGGACATGTTATCCGGAGTTGTTCCAGTCTGAGGAATGTCAAGGACGAAAGTCTTAAAGGAGGGAGTATTGAAAAGGCCCAGGTTTTCGTTCTGGTTCTCCAGGTGCGTTCGGTTAATCTATTCAGTGGTTTGGTTGGGTCGTTAAGACAGTTGAGCCTTTAGGGGCATTTTAGTCATTTTGCCCTCAGGATTGTTTCTGCCATCTACTGAATATGATTATTCTTCGCTTTCAGATTCCATGGCTAAAGGGAAATTTTGTGAAGTTCGGGGTCGTTCGGTTAAATGAGAATTTAAGAGAAAATAAAGTGTTATTGGTGGGACTCGAAAGGAGGTTTGACAAGGGATTTGGAGCTTTGCTTTTAAAGAAGAAAATAGGATTTAAATGTGTGATTGCTGGGACTTGAACTAGTGATGGACAAGGCATTTGAGAGGCTTGGAGATTATTTGAGAAAAATAGAAGAAAAAGGTGTTGTTGCCAGGACTTGAACCCTGTTGGGTTTTCATTTGAGAGGCTTGGAGATTACTTGTGAAAAATAAAAGAAAAATGTGTTGTTGCCAGGACTCGAAGATGGGTGGCTAGGAGTTTCAATCGACAAATGAAAGGAGTTTTGCATTTTTTGTTTGGAGATTGCCGAGACCTAGCCGCACCCAAGACTTCTTCTTCTCCTTCCACTTGGTCGATCCTCTCCTCCACCTTCTCCATTTCCGAAACTTGAAGCTCTTCACCAAGTCTTCTTCTTCTTCCTTCCCCTCTTGGCCGAACCACTTCCTGAGCTGCACGTCTGCACGCCCAACCGCACGCACGCTGCAGCCCCAACACCCGAGCCACACGTCTGCATGCCCAGCCGCACGCTCTGCAGCGCCCCAGTGCCCGTTGCAGCCCCTGCCGCACGCACATCGAGCAGCCTATCAAAATGCCGTCGCCGTGCTGTGTGCCTTGCAGCCTATTCGTCCGAGCGCCAGCCACGTGCCGTGTGAGTTGCTCCCGACCGAGCCAAGTTCTGTTTGTATTTTATCTAAAGCCTATAGATTGTGATGTTTGTTGTTGTTTGTTAGGTTCCCGGTAGCTAGCTCGGGTTTGGGTACAGCTTAGGATCTACTTGTGTGTTGTTGGTTGCAGCTTAGGATCTACTTGTGGTTGCAGCTCGGGTTTGGTTGCAGCTTAGGATCTACTTGTGTGTTGGCTGCGCGCGGAAGGAGACGCGTGACGTGGGAGCGCTGGCGCTAGGACGGGATGCGGGCGAGATGCGCGACGGTAGGGGCTGCTGGTGCGATGCGCTGCAGAGCTAGGCGACTGGCGTCTGCGCTTGCGGCGACTCTGGCTTGGCGTCTCGGCGCGATGGCTCGGTGTGCGATGGACAGGGCTGCTCGGCTGGGCGTCTGCTGCTGGCGATGGGACTGCTGGTGAAACGGCAGGGGCTAGGCGATGCAGGGCGTCTGGGCGCTGCTGCTGGTGTGTGGACAGGCTGCGATGGGCTGGGCTGCTCGGCTGCTGGTCTCGGCTAGCTGCAACAAAACACAAACTCACCTCCTTTTTCTCTCGGCCAGCAAGGACACCAAACGGAAGAAGAAGAAGAAGAAGAAGAGGAAGAGAACTCTTACCTGGGATGACAATCGATCGAAGGGCTGCTCGGGGAGATGATGCAAGACAAGGAGCTTGGGGAGAGGAAGCTTGGGCGGCTAGGGTGGTTTTAATCAAATGCACCAAAACCCCAAGGACCCAAAGCTAACCAAGACGTGCCGCGGAAAGAGCAACAAGAACAGCTCGAGGCTCAACCGGCAACGACACACAACTGACCTCCCAGACCACCTGGGTTCGAACCCCAACAAATGCACCTTTAAAATCCTTATTTTACTTTTGCATCTCTCCATGCCCAAACACATCCACAAAGCATCAAAACCCTACATACGACCATCCAATAATTTTAACAACTGAAAAAGACCTAAACAGCCCTGACGGCCCGACCAAATTACCAAAATACCCCTAGGGCAAACCTGGGCCGTTACACACAGCCACACGCTCGCACTCTGCCGAGGCCTGCTGCACATCGTCGAGCTTGTTGCTGCTGAGCCTTGTGCTTTCAGTTTTAGGTAAAGCCCTTTTCCCGAGGCTATTTGTTGTTTTTTTTTTTGTTTCGTGGCTTAGGTTTAATTATGTGTCGTGCTATGTTTACTATTAGGTAATTGGTGTTGTTCTTGCAGCTCGAGGGCACTCCTCGTCTGTCGACATTTTCCATTGTTCAGGTAAAGGTTCCTTGTCAAGGTTGTATGGACCCTGTGCACGGTAATGATAACTTCTAGCTTGTTTGTTTTACTTGTTATTATGAACTGTTAGTGGATAGGTTTGTGCAGGATGTCTGAGGTTATTATGAACTGTTAGTGGATAGGTTTGTGCAGGATGTCTGAGGTTATTATGAATTGTTAGTGGATAGACTCATGCAGGATTATTGAATGTTGTTATGTAAATACCATGCTCTATTCTGTTTGCCTTTTGATGTGTTATTGTATGATGCATGCCTATTTACCATATTATGGCCAAAGCATGTTAGTGGATTAGGTTCGTGCAGGTTGTTTGAATGCTATGATCTGTCTTGTATGCCCCATGTTCCCTGATTACTGTATTATGCACGTTATGTTTGCTAGGGCTTGGCAAGTAGCTTATTGTGAATCATTGTTGTACTCCCATGTCTAGTCTTGTTCCATATGCCTGCGATTATTCTGTGGTTATAGTACTGTGGATTGTTGGACCATGTTAACTCTAGGCTACTCATTGTACTAGAGTTTATTAGGGAGTCACGAGTGTTAGTCGAGTTGCGTGCTGGCTCATTTCTCGAGTGTCAGTCGAGTTACGTGCTGGCTCGGTAGGCTCCGTTCTTGCCCAGTTATGTGCAGTCTATGATCTTCCAGGTTTGAGTTGATCCAGGGTTTGGCCCAGTTGCGTTGCCACCCGAGCCTCTTTTCAGACTCACCCAGTTACTTGCAGTCCCTGATCGACCCAGTTGCATTGTCGATTCAGATTGGCCCAGTAGCGTTGCCAATCTAGGGTTTGGCCCAGTTGCGTTGTCACCCTACTATGCTTAGGACTAGCCTAGTGGTGTGCTGTCCATTGACAGCCAAGTTTGAGTTGAATCAGGGTTGAGCCCAGTTGCGTGCTGCCCAGCATAGTAAGGACAAGCCTAGTTGCGTGCTGTCCATGACAAGCCCAGTAGAGTGTTGTCTCAGTTAGGCCAGTTGCGTGCTAACTTAGTATAGTCTTAGAGATAGACTTTCCAGAGACCGAGGTCACCTAGGTGGTCCTCTTGTCTAGTCAGCCCAATGGTGTGCTGACCCTATTCGACACTTATTGTCATTTATTTGTTAAGACTTCCATTACTGTATATTGCCGTTTACTTGTATGCTAGGATGCTAAATGATTTGTCTGGAGTAATGTACCCCAGATGGGGAATTCTTACTGAGTGCATTTGTACTCACCCTTTCAGTGGTTTCTTCCACCAGGTAACTTGGCACAACATCGAGGTGGCTAGAGGAGGGCTGGTTGGTCATGGGGACGAGTCCGTTGCATCTACTATTTTTCATCGCATCTTTATTTCTGAAAACTCTATTTAAGTTGTATTGGATTTTATATACTCTGGCCAGAGGCTAAGTGGTTTACGAATTTACTGGATAATTGGATTTGAATCGTGTTAATGAGATGAATGTTTTCAAATCTTTTATGTTTAAGATTTTATGAATTTTGAGTCATGGCATTTAGTGATGACCATTTATAACCATTTTGAGTAGGGTCGTTACAGTTGGTATTAGAGCTCAGATTCATAGATTCTGTAGATTAACCTACTGAGTTAGGTCGTTGTGTCCCATGATCATCAGCCCTCCAACAGCCGCCAGGTATGTGTTTAAGCTTGTTTAAAGGGTTAAGTTTACATTACCTGCATCTAGCATACTAGCCTTGTTTTGTTGTTGGCAGTGTTGGTCTGAGCTTGGACTAACTCAGAGATTAGGGTATAGATCGCGAGTATGCCGATCACCCGTCGTGGAGCAGGATCGTCTGGCACAGGTAACCGAGGTGTTGGTATTGTGATATCGACAGATGAGATAGCATCAGGATTGAACCAGACTCGAAGGCCAAGTTTGGCCCAGTTTTTAGTTCCCCATAGAGGAGGTGGAAGCTACTTTGCCTCGGGGTGTAACTCCCGTAGTGGAGTTTGTTTTGGCTTTGCTTATGTTCAGTTGCTAGTAGAGTAGGTCCAAGTGTGGACTAGCCTGGGTGGTTCAAGTCTTGAACCTTGGTTGATTGACAATTGACCCAGAGAGTTGATATCGAGTTAGTAACTTGCAAGCCTGCTGTTGTTTTGCAGCTAGTTCTGTTAGTACCCCGTAGCCTGAGTGCAGTGTGAAGTTCACTTGTCGGGACTTGATCCGTCGGTGGCTTCCAGTTGGCTAGTAGAGTGGAGCACTCTTCTATTAGCATGTTCCTAAAGAGGAGTTAGTTGCTGCCTTCCGAAAGATGGCTGAGTATTTGCTGAGCATCGAGTGAAGATGCAATAGTAGGCTGGGGCACGTCTGTTAGATGATATGCCAGAGACTGGATTGCTCGAGTGTCGAGATTCTTGTTTGGAGTGCCAGTGTTTCCGTCACCTAGAGTTGTGACCTTCCTGGTCCTACCTACAGTAGGATGTAGAGCTCGTTTGTAGCTGTTCTATGTTGTAAAGGACGTAGTGCTTGTTGGCACCAAGCTTTGCGAGGAGGCCTAGGTTTAGGCCAGTTCGTACCAGTGGTGTAGGTGGTTCTATGACCCATCTGGAGTTAGCATCCCCACTAGTCACTGTACCCATTTACTGTGATTGCACCTGTTTGGGTTGCTTGAGAGATCTAGCTCGGTGGTAGTCAGATGACTACAAGTGTAAGGACGTACGAGGGAAAGTGGGAACTTTTCCAGGGTTACCGAGAGTCAGGTACGAAGGATGTTGAAGGTTGTTAAGGGCTAGTGCGTCCGAGTTCTCGCGCTTGTGTTGTGGACTTGTGTGCCAGTTTGTTGGTAGTACAATTCAACTACCCTTGAGACACCTTAGCCCGAGTAGAGTTAACATCGATGATGCGTGATTGATCCAGCACTAGAGCCATGAGTTGTTTGGTTTGTGCGGAGCACATATAGTGGTCACATTGGTACGAGGTATGTAAGTATGGTGTTGCTATGCTCTTGTAGAGTAATTTGGCCAATGTGTGTACCGTTGTGAGTTGACCTCGTATGTAGTTTGAACTCTTCTAGCTCTTTTGTTAGCTGTGACTCTACCAGGAGGTAAATGTTGCCTTTGTGTGAGGGTACTTGTTGGACTTGGATCGTAAGGAAACAAGAGGAAGCTGTACACGCCGGCGTACCTTTGTGTAGCTCTTTCCGTGAAGTGAGTTTTGGGAACCATTTGTGGTTCGTGTTGAGGAGCCGGTGCTTAGTCTTTGAGGTGTTAGGGCTTCAGTTCGATGTCAAAGTGCCCTATGTTAGGTTGTAAGGATACCGTGCTGGTAGCCTGGTTGTTGCTTTGGGCAAAGTTCTGCTAGTTGGACCTCGACCTGGCTAGAGGAACTTCTTGTTGTTTGATGGTTGGAGTTCAGGTGGTACTAAATAAAGAGCGGTCGTAGCCGAAGCTGCGCAGTTTTTGACTGAATGTTGCAAAGAGTGTTGTTCGGATCCTTACCCTAGGTGGAGGCTATGATGTAGCTGATGCTTTCAGTAGGAGGACGACACATTCTGTAGCGTTTCTGGTCTTCTTTGTTTTACAGTAGTTGGAGCTGGCCAACATAGTTGAGTTGTTGGAGGGAGTTGTTGCTCAAGTAGTCAGTTGACTGTTAGACCGTTTGACGACAGTGTGTGTCCGAGGGTTGTCGGAGGAACCCGAAGTTGTGGAGAGCCTCACCAGAGCTCAGTCAAACCTAGGCAGTGGACCTCGGTTGAGTTGCTGGAAGCTTTGTGGTCGGTTAACAAGCTAGAGTTATTCTTAGTAACCTCCGGGTTGGTTTCAGAGTTGTTAGCAAGGTGGTGCTCGGTGTTGACCAAGGTGTGGTTTCTGTGTTGTATCAAGAGCTAGCTTGGTTGGAGCAAGCGAGCGTTGCCCTGAGAACTTGTTCCTGTTCAAGGAGCTTCAAGAGTTGACCCCTCCTTAAACATTTGGGTGAGTACTACTAGTTTTGAGTTGGTGGTTTAATCTGTTGTGAAATCCCTCTATTGTTGCTCGTGAGAGAGTTGGTTGTTGTCACTTTTGTTTTAGCAAAACAACAAGGGTGTGTGGAGTTCGCTGTCCTTCGGAAGTCCGCGTGCACGAAACTGCTTCCACATAGGAGAAGTCATGTTAGCTTTTGTGTTGTGGAGTCGGTTGGAATGGTGCTAGCAGTAGCAAGTTGTTCCACCACGTGAGGGCAGTGGCTAGTCCCTTTCAGGAGATTTGGTGTTGTGGTTGGAAAGTTGTTGGATCTTTGAAGTTTGAGGAAAACCCCTAGTTCCCGTGGGTGCCAGCCTCGAGATTTGACCTTTGAGGTAGATTGTTGGTTTGTGTTGCTTGTTAACCATAAGCCTTTGTCGTTGTTGTAATTGGTGTTCTTCGGGACCCGTGTTGTTCCGGTTGAGCTGTCATGTGCGTGGAGTTTCTTGTTGGAAGGTGCTTTACGCCTAAGTTAGACGAAGGAAGTCCTTTGAGTAACCTGTTGGACTTGTGAGTTACGTGTCACCTTTTGTAAGAACCCGACCCGAAATACGGTCTTAAACCTAGGTTCTCACTCAGCATGCAAGTAAAACATATTTACAAATATTACAGTGCTCAATTAAAACTTTTCAAACATCAATGAGCGGGGAACATTTAAACATAACCAACAGTTTTCATTAAGCAAAACCAACAAAGTAAAACATGCCTGGCTAGTATTTATGAAAACACTTAAAACAATTTAGAACATCAATAACCAAGTATCCCCTAAGGACCCCAGTTCAACTACATGTTGAATAAACAATGCAAATAAAGAAGACATGACAGAGTGTCGACAACTCCCATGATCATGCAGCTCCCTCCGCTAGCCGTCTCGGTGCTGTCCCAAGTTACCTGGTGGAAAAACCACAAAAATAAGGGTGAGTACAAACATACTCAATAAGAATCCCCAACTGGGGTCAATACGATACATTAGTCCACTAGCATCCTAGTATACATGCAAACAGTTACCAACATAGATCTTGCTCAAACGAGCTAACGGGGCAGATCCGGAATCCTCGGAAGTCTCCTACTTCTGGCCTAATGACTGGCTCTCCTAACCAATCCCAAGACATCCTCTGTAACGGCCCAGGTTTTCATTCCGGTGTTCCAGGTATGCCCTAGGGGTATTTTGGTAATTTGGTCGGGCCGTCAGGGCCGTTTATGTCTTTTCCAGTTGTTCGAAATTATGGAATGGGCTTAGGTAGGATTTTGATGCTTTGTGGATGTTTTTGGGCATGGTGAGATGCAAAAGAAAAATTGAGAATTAAAGTGTAGCAGTTGGGTTTTGAACCCAGGTGGTCTGGGAGGTTAGTTGTGTGTCCTTGCCAGTTGAGCCACCAGCAGTTCTTTTTACTCTTTCCGCGACATATCTTAGTTAGCCTTGGATCTTTGGAGTTTTGGTGCATTTGATTAAAAGAAAAGAAATGTAGGGTTTTGTCTTCTTCTCCAAAAGCTTCTTGGCCGCCCAAGCTTCCCTCGGAACGTTTGGTGTTCCTTTGGTTGGAGTTCAGTTGGAAACTGAACAAGAGCGGTCGTAGCAAAGCCGCGCAGTTTCTGATCGCCTTAGCTAAGAGAGTTGTTTGGATCCTTTCCTTGGGTAGAAGCCTTGTTGTGGCTGATGTTTGAGCAGGAGGATGACGCATTCGGTAGCGTTTCGGGTCCTCTTGGTTCCCAAGGAATTGGAGTTGGCCTGCATGGTTGAGATGCTGGAGAGAGTTATGCCTGTTCAGGCAGTTGGCTGTTAGCTCGTTTGTCAACAGTGTGTGTGTCGAGGGTTCCCGAAGAACCCTAGGTTGTGGAGAGCCTCTCTAGAGCTCAGTCAGGCCCAGGTAGTGAGTTTTAGTTGGCAAGCTGGAGCCGTGTAGTTTGTAGCCTCGGTTGAGTTGCTAGCAGTCTTGGTAGACTAGCAAGCAGTGTTTGTTTGGAGTAGAGTCCAGATTGGTTCCTGTGCGGTGGCAAGTTGATGCTTGGTGTTGACCAAGGTGTGGTTTGGAGCTGCTAGAGATTAGTTTTGCTCGTGGGGCGAATGGTTCGTGCCCTGTTGGTTGTTTTCCTGTTTCCAGGATGTTGAGTTGGCCCGTTTGGCATTGGGAGGTTCAGTATGAGGTGGACCCCTGTTGTTGCCCCGTGAGATTTAGATGTTGTTGCTCTAATGGAGCAAGACAGTGAGCGTATGTGGAGCTCTCTGTCCTTCGGTTGTCTGCTTGTAAGAGCCGTTTCCTTCTGGGAGTTGTCAGATTTCTCCCGTAGCCATGAGTTGATGGTAGTGGTGCTAGCAAGAAGGAAACGTTTGTTGGCTGCTTGGAAGCAGTTGTTTGTCCACTTAGGTGGACTCTTGGATGGTGTTCTAGAGGCTGCAGTAAGTGTTGTCTTGCCTCTTGTGAGTGTTGGGCCAAGGTATGGTCCTCTTGTTGTTTCTAGAGCTAGTTCAGTTCTAGCTGGAGGGCGTTGCCCTGAGGTCTTGTTCCTAGTCAAGAAGTTTTGGGAGTTGACCCCTCCCTCGGCAGTTGAATAAGTATTGTTAGTTCCGGATTGGTGATCCGATTGGTTGAGTTTTCCCTTGGGTGTTGTTTCCAAGAGAGTTGGTTGCTGTTGCCTTGGGTTTGAGCAAGTCAGCGAGCGTGTGTGAAGTTCGCTGCCCTTCTGGAGTTTGCTTGCTGGGAAGTTGTTTCCCGCTTGGCAGGAGTCAGCTTAGCTCCTGAGTTGTGTAGTGGATCAGAGTAGCGCGCAATGTCAGCCCAATGAGAGGGTCCTCGCTTGTGTTGTTGTTAGCAAGCAAAAGTTGTTTGTTCCCGCAAGGGCGGAGGCCAGCCAGTAAGAGTTGTTTTTGGCAAGTTGTTGGTTCTTTGGGGATTAAAGATTTCCCTTTCCTCTTAGTCTCTGTGGTGGTTGAGTTGCTCACTGGATGTCAGCCTCGAGTGTTAGCTTCCGAGGTAGTCTTGCGGATTGGTGTGGCTCAGGATCCGTAAGCTTTGAGGTTGTCGTTATCCGTTTTCCTTGCGAGGTTTCGGGAGTGGAGCTTCTGGTTGGAAGATGAGTTAGGCTTAAGCTTAAAAGGAAGAAGTCCTTTGAGTAGCCTGATGGATTTTAAGAGTTGAGTAGTAGCTTGGAGGCGAGCTTTGCTCGTTATAAGTTGGGTTGAGTTCTGCTGAGCAAGCCCTTCTCGGGCTTTGCTCCTAGTTGTTGTGCGTTCGCAGTTGGCGATAGCAGAGCCTCGTTTGAGGGAGTTGGCACAGAGGTGTCTGGCTTTGGTTGGTAAAGCCGTTGAGCTGTTTTCTTCAAGGTGTGTGCCGCAGAGAGCTGTGTGATGGATTAGTCCTTGCAGCCCGAGTTTCCTTGAAAGGAATGTTGGTTGTTCCTTGCCTGGCAGTATTCTCTTTGGCCAGTTGCTGGTAGTTTTGCTCCGAAAAGTTTGCATTCGGCCAATGAGGAGTTCTAGTTTGTTGGTTTGGCCGAGTGGAGCTTGTGCTTGGCCCTTGTCTTTTAGAGGTGGTCGTAGCTGAAGTTTCAGCTGGTGTGAGTGTTGTTAGCCGTCGGGTGTACCAGGATGGTGCCCCTTGCCTTTTTTATCAGTCGCCAGTTGGTGATTCGATTGGATTTCCTTAAGGCTGTAGGCAAGGTTTGAGGTTCGCTAGTCTCTGTGAAGTAAGAGTAGGCCGTTTGTGTAAAGACCCAACCCGAAAATGGAACTAAATCTAGGTCTTTACTCAGCATGCAAATTTAAAACATAAAAGGACCCAGCCAGGGTCGGATTAAAAGCTTTTCAAACACATGAGCGGGAAAACAGTCAAAACAAAGTAAACATTCATTAGGCAAAACGAACCATTCAAATTAAAGCAATGGATCGATCAAGACTTTCCTTAAAAACATAAAATAGTTCAAATCATAGTTTTCCCTACGGACCTAAGTCCAACTACATGCTGAAATCCAAAAAGCAGTAAAATAAGACACGGACAGTGTGTCACAGCATCCATGATCTCCCGGCTCTCTCCGCTAGCCACCTCGGTCTTGTCCCAAGTTACCTGTGGAAGAAACCACGATAAGGGTGAGTATAAACATACTCGCAGAAGAACCCCGACCGAGAGTGCGATACGATGCAATCTATCATCTAGCAACCTAGTACACATGCCACAAATATCAACACGGATCTTAGCTCAACGAGCTCACAAGGCAAATCCGGAATCCTCGGAAGTCTCCTACTTACGGCCTAATGATTGGCTCTCAAACCAATCCGGGACATCTCCAAGGGTCTTTTCCCTTGGCCAATTGATCACTCAAAACCGATCCCAAGATGTCCGACACCCTCGAGGGTCTTTCTCCCTCGACCAATTGATTAACTCTAAAGTCAATCCAATGGGTGTCCTCAAGGGCCTCTTACCCTCGCTTATAACCGGACTATCGGAGAGTACCCAAGTCCGGCTCTAAACGGAAGGAACTGGTGTACTCACGAACATTAGCCCGGGAGCTCTCCGAACCGGCTACTAACGCGTGTGCGCGCACACCGCATGCTCTTCTCGCAACCGGCGTAAATGCGGGGCCTAAGGGCAAACTACGCGGGCCGTGCACGCATGCCTAAGACTCGGAAACGGTGTCACCGATCACGGAGTGCGAGGCCCTCGGCACTCATCATCGTGCGGCACTGTACCACCGACACGAAGCTAAGAACCGGCCAAGGCAGCTTGCACCGTTGGCGGGGTTCCGCTCTAGCGAGCTACAAACTAGGCTTATGCCGATGTGGTAGCTACATCCACATCGGTGTCGGGGAAGCAATGTACGTTATGCTTCGCTCTACTCCCGACCGGTGGGGACAAGGTACGTTATGTCCGCTCTCGGCCTCTAGATGATGACAAACCCTATTATACTAGCTTAGACTACCAAGGCACGTGATTCTGGCTAATATTCACAAAGACATCTCATCATACATAGCCTAGCATGATACTACGAGCTTAAAGCGGGAATCTCAAGCATTTGGAAGAACAAACCTAGCATGGCACTAACATGTACAAAAAGGCAAAACATGCTAGCAAGAATTTAATCACTAGCTATCCTATCCACTAACATGCTCATAAAGGTAAACAAGCATACAAGGCACAATTAAGAAAGCATAGCGAGGTCCACACAACCACGGTAGGAAGTCCTTACACTGGAAACAAGTGGAGAATAGCTATCACAACCAAAAAAGACCCTCGAGCTTAATACGAACTCGAGCAACCTAGGCATAAATAAAGCATCCTAAGTAAATACATACAGTGACGGAAGCTTAGGAAACACAAAGGGATTGGTTCGGGAATTACCACCGAGAAGACACGGGCCTCGGCGGCAAGGAGGGTGGCTTGGGAGCTACTAGTGCGGGCTGGGCGCTGGCGCGCTGGTGTCTTTGGCGCTGGCGCGCGACACGCCGGGCGGGCCACGCGCGGCGCGCGGTGTGCGCGGTGCAGGCGCGCAAGCGCGCGAGCGAAGCGGCTCGGCTGGGCTGGCGCGCGCGCGAGGGGTCATGCTGGAGTGGGCGCGCGCGGGGTCGCGCTGGAGCGCGGGCGGGCGCGCGGCGCGGCGCGCGCGGGCTGCGCTGCGGCACCGCGGCGACCACGAGCGACGTCAGCGGCGATAAGTCGCGGCGGGGCTGCTTGGGTGCGAGCGTCGCGGCAGCGGTGCGGAAGGGCCGGGCGGTCTCGTGGTCAGTGCAGTGCGGCGCGGCCGGGCGAGCGCAGGGTGTGCGGGCGGGGTGGTGCGTGCGGCTAGAAAGGTGGGTGGCTCGGGGTGGTTCGATGGTGAGGCTAGGGTTGCTCGGCTAGGGTTTTAGGAGAGAGAGAGAGAGAGAGAGAGAGAGAGAGAGAGAAAATGCGGCTAAGAGGGGAAAATTAGGGGTTTCTTGATTTTTCCTTCTTTTCCTTATTTTTAAATAGGTTAGGAGACCTAAATTCCTTTCCCAAGGCTTTTCTCTTGCGGGTCCAGCTAAAGCAACCTTCTTTTCTTTTTCTTTTTAATTAAGACTCTTTTCTTAAAACTCCAAATTCACCATTTAGGGTAAGGTTCAAATCCCAAAAGATTCAATTAATTTTCCAATTAATTTTGTTATTAACCAGGAAGGAAAACGGGGCCGTTACAATACTCCCCCCTTAAAAGACTTTCGTCCCCGAAAGTCCTAAGACTGAACAACTCAGGAAATGAGTCCTCATCTCATCTTCTAGCTCCCACGTCGCTTCCTCCGCCTCGATGCCTCCAAAGAACCTTTACTAAACTTATCTCTCGGTTGCGCAATACCTTGCGCTCATAATAAAATCTGCACGGGCTTCTCCTCGAAGGATAAATCTTTACTCAACTCTAAGGGCTCATGCTCTAGCACATGCGAAGGATCGCCACGTACTTTCTCAACATCAAAACGTGGAACACATTATGCAATGCCCGACAAAGTCGGGGTAAAGCTAACCGATAGGGCCTTCGCTCCGATCCGCTCAAGGATCTCAAAAGGCCCTACAAACACGGGGCTCGGCTTGCCTCGCTTTCCAAACCTTAACACCCCACGCATAGGTGCTACTTTCAGGAAAACATGTTGACCCACCTCAAACTCCAAATCTCTACGCCTCACATCGGCGTAACTTTTCTGCCTACTTTTGTCTTTGTCAACATGCGAGCCCTTATCTTTACGATCCGCTGCGTCGTTCGTCATCTGCAGAATAACTCGGGTCCCCAGAACCTACCTATCCCCAACCTCCTCCCGAACACACGGGGATCTGCAGCGCTTACCATACAACGCCTCGAATGGGGCCATCCGAATAGTCGCCGATAGCCGTTGTTGTTGTTAACGAACTCCATCAAATGCATCTTGGTCCCAAGCGCTGGAAAGTCCAAGACCACGTGCTCTCATCATGTCTTCCAGAATCTCGATTCACCCTCTCATCGACCATCGGTTTGAGGGTGGAAGGCGATCTTGAAAGCCGCACTCGTTCCCAAACCCTTACGGAGCGCTCTCCGAGGCGAGATGTGAACCGAGAATCCCGATCGATACTATCTTTGCGGGTACCCGTGGTACCGCACAATCGCTCAAGGAACAATCGTGCCCCTTTGTTCCACGGGATAACTAATCTTCCGGGAATAAAGTGTGCACTCTTGGTCAGCCGGTCCACTATTACCCAGATCTGCGTAAACCCTCTCGGTGTCCTCGGCAACCCAGAGATAAAATCCATCGAAATCTCGTCCCACTTCCACTGTGGAACACTTAACGGCTGCAGTAAACCTGCAGGTTTCTGTCTGGGGGCCTTCACTTGTTGACAAGTGAGACACCGGCTAACAAACTCCGCTATATCTCGCTTCATGCCCATCCACCAAAACGTCTCGCTTGAGATCTCGGTACATCTTGGTACCTCCTGGGTGCCAAGTGAATGGGGAACTATGTGCCTCGGCGAGCAACTCTGCTCGAACCTCTGCGTCATCCGGGACGCACAACCGACCTCTGTACCTTAAGCCTCCGTCTGGTGCCACAACAAAGTCGAAATCGCCATCAGCCTCAACCCTCTCGAGCAATCTCCTCAACTTGGGATCACTACCGATTGTCGATGATCCTCTCTCGCTAAGCGATTTACGGCCCGATATTTGGGCTACCACAGCGGTAACCTCTCCCAACAAGACTGCAATACCGGTTCGCTCAAACTCTTTCCGCAATTCAACTTGGGAGCTCGGCAAAGCTCTTTGAATGCGACGTCTTCCTACTCGGCGTGCATCGGCCACAACATTGCTTTTTAGGGATGATACAAAATCTCACGATCGTAGTCCTTTACTAACTCGAGCCACCTCCTCTGCCTCATGTTCAACTCCTTACGAGTGAAGAAATATTTGAGGCTCGGTGATCCGTGAACAAGCTGAATCCTCTCACCATATAAGTAATGCCTCCAAATCTTTAGAGCAAAAACAAGCTGCAGACCAACTCCATATCATGAGTTGGATAGTTCTTCTCATAAGGCTTTAGCTGCTAGGGAAGCATAAGCTATCACCTTCCCATGTTTGCATCAATACACAGCCTAAACCATACTTGGAAGCATCACTATAAACTACGAAACCTCCTATTCCCTCGGAGAATCGCCAACACAGTCTTTGTCGTCAAAAAGCCGAGCTTAAAGTGGGCAAAACTTTCCTCACATCTAGCATCCCAAACAAAGTCAACACCCTTCTTGGTCGACGGGTTAGGGGTGCCGCCTTAGCGGAAAAGTCTTTCACGAAACGCCGGTAATAACTGCCGGACCCAAAAAGCTGCGTATCTCGCGACCGTCGTCGGTCTGGCCCATGAGCTAATCGCCTCTATCTTTGCGGGGTCCACCGCTATACCATCTGCCGACACGATATGTCCAAGGAAGGCTACTCTCTCTAGCCAAAATTCACACTTAGAGAACTTTGCGAGCAGTGGTTCTCACGCAATCTTGTCAAAACTTGCCTCAAATGCGAAGCATGGTCCTCCTTTGTCTGGAATAAATCAAAATGTCGTCTATGAATACGATGACAAAGTTATCCAAGAATGCCTTGAACACTCTGTCCATCATGTCCATAAACGCTGCGGGGGGCGTTCGTGAGTCCGAAAGACATGACCACGAACTCATAATGACCATACCTCGATCCGAACGCGGTCTTGGGATATCTCGCATCTCGAATCCTCAACCGATGGTACCACGACCTCAAATCAATCTTAGAAAATCCGAGGCTCCTGAAGCCGATCGAAACAGATCATCTATACGCGCGGCGGGGATACTTATTCTTCACCGTGACTTTATTGATTCTCTATAGTCTATACACAAGCGCATGGATCCATCCTTCTTCTTAACAAACAGGCCAGTGCTCCCCACGGGGACACACTCGGACGGATGAAACCTCGATCCAAAGCATCTCTTGCAAGCTGCACTTTGAGTTCTCTCAACTCGGTTTGGTGCCATACGATCTGGGGCTTTGGAAATGGGAAGAGTCCACGGCTCCACTCAATGGTGAAGTCCAACTCCCGCCTGGGTAGTGGCAGGGCAACTCTTCAGGGAAAACATCGCAAACTCTTGCACCACAGGACCATGTCAAGCGATCAACGCAAAGAGTACTACTATCTCTCGACGGCTTTGCCAAGAAGCCCCAAGCTCCTCGAGCCAACAATCTATGGGCTTTCTTTGAGATCAATGGCGGGCAAGTTCCGCCTGACACCATGAAACTTGAAGCTCGGCCTCGAGGCGGCCTAAACACCACTTCTTTCCGCGGCGAGTCTATCAATGCATGGTTCTCTCGCCAACCAATCCATGCCAATGATCACATCGAAACCGCTCATAGACAAAGCACTATGAGGGTAGCCTCTAAAATCTCATCGGATATCTCAGATCCGCCATGCTTAACTCTCATCGCTAGCTAACATACTCACACCGAAGGAGTGGCAACACACAGCTCAAACCCTAGAGGTTCGAGCTCCACACAAGCTTGTCTAACGAATGCATCGAAACAAAGGAATGGGTCGAACCCGAATCAAACAATACAAATGCATAGTCTTTGTAAGACAAGCAGCGTACCTAGAATCGCGCATCATCGAGACGCTCCGCCTCCGGCGAGTAGTGGCAAACACCCGCGCCCGCTTTGTTGGGCGGTCCCCGCTTGCTAAATCCTCGAGTGCGAGAACCGGCCAAATGCCCCTCCTTGCCACATCCGTAGCAAGCACGGGGCGATGCTCCACACGAGACCATAATGTGCCTTTCCGCACTTGTTGCAATGAGTGGTTGCTCGCCCCGCCTCTGCAATCCACGGGCTCTACAGGGTCGGCGTTGATCTCGACCACTAGGCGCCCCGCCGGCGAGTCTGCGACCGATTGAGCGAAAACCACTAGAAGTCCCCGGACTTCCTCTTCTCGCCCGAATATCTGCTGGGCGTTTGTCGTGTCGAGTGGCGCAATGAATCTGCCTTGGCGGATACTTCGGGTTATAAATCGTGGCCAACTCTCTATCGCTCGATCATAACTCTCGGGAGGCGAGTGCTCGAACATCCGAGCAACCTCCTTCCTCACCCACAAATGAACTTCTTAGTCTTGAGCTCCTCGGTGGCAATGAGCTCCGGTGCGAAATAGCTATACTCAGAGAACTTCTTCTCATAGGCAAAGCAATACTATCTCGATCCTGCTTTTGATTTGAGAAGGCCTCTGCCATCTCCCTGCTTGAGCCTCGTCATTAACATACTTAGCTCACGAACTTCGTTCTAAAGAACTCCCAGTGGTGGAGAAGACCCGGTGGTCTAGCTCTATCTGTGGACTCCCACCACCACTCATTTGTGTCGAGAGAACATGGGCCGCACATCTCGGCCTCTGTACATCCGGGCATCCCATAACTCTAAAGATGTACTCCATTCTTGCCAACCACCTGATCGCCACAAGTGGGTTCTCTAAAGCATCAAATTCTCTTGGCTTCCACTTGGTGAAATCTTTCAACCACTTGCCAAACTCGGCAGCTCCCTCTGCACTATCAAGTGAGTCCGACTGGTCTCCGATGACCCCGCCCCTCCGGTTGAGCTACCGGAGCTACCGGGCTCTTTGGAGCTGCTGGGGTGCCTCTTTGCATGAGTCGTGTGTCAATTGGGCTATCTGTGCCTAGACTCTCTCTCTGTGCGCTGCTAGCTGCCTGAGTCTCGACTCTCTGCTCGGCCATTAGGCCCATCATCATGTCTCTCATAGCAGAAATATCTCCACTGAGTGTACCTTGAGGCATAGCGGCCTCGCCCCTTCTCTGGGCAAGTTAACCTCTGGTGCCACGGGCGCCTACGAGCTCGATATACCCAGGCTGCTGGCTCTGAAGCATCTCTATTTGCGATTCCAGACGGACTGCCGCTCCACTCCGTGTAACCGGCATCTTGGCGATCTACACGGAAACCACAACGGGTTAGTCCACGCTCGGACTTTCTCTCGCCAACAAAGATAACACATGTGTACCGCATATAGTATCGTAAACAAAACCCTTAGCTTATTGAACTTAGACAAACTCGCGGCCTTGGAGGCTTTGGAGATCATGGGAACACAACCTACAAGCAGGTTAGTCTACAGAATCTATGACTCGTGCTCGATACCAACTGTAAAGACCCAACCCGAAAATGGAACTAAATCTAGGTCTTTACTCAAAGATGCAAATTTAAAACATAAAAGGACCCGGCCGGTCGGATTAAAAGCTTTTCAAACACATGAGCGGGAAAAGTCAAAACAAAGTAAACATTCATTAGGCAAAAACGAACCATTCAAATTAAAAGCGTTGGATCGATCAAGACTTTCCTTAAAAACATAAAATAGTTCAAATCATAGTTTTCCCTACGGACCTAAGTCCAACTACATCTTTGAAATCCAAAAGCAAGAAAATAAGACACGGCCAGTGTCAGAAGCATCCATGATCTCCCGGCTCTCTCCGCTAGCCACCTCGGTCTTTGTCCCAAGTTACTGTGGAAGAAACCACGATAAGGGTGAGTATAAACATACTCAAGAAGAACCCCGACCGGGAGTGCGATACGATGCAATCTATCATCTAGCAACCTAGTACACATGCCACAAATATCAACACGGATCTTAGCTCAACGAGCTCACAAGGCAAATCCGGAATCCTCGGAAGTCTCCTACTTCGGCCTAATGATTGGCTCTCAAACCAATCCGGGACATCTCCAAGGGTCTTTTCTCCTTGGCCAATTGATCACTCAAAAACCGATCCCAAGATGTCCAGACACCCTCGAGGGTCTTTCTCCTCGACCAATTGATTAACTCTAAAGTCAATCCAATGGGTGTCCTCAAGGGCCTCTTACCCTCGCTTATAAACTGGACTATCGGAGAGTACCCAAGTCCGGCTCTAAACGGGAAGGAACGGTGTACTCACGAACATTAGCCCGGGGAGCTCTCCGAAGGCGGCTACTAACAGCGTGTGCGCGCGCACACCGCATGCTCTTCTCGCAACCGGCGTAAATGCGGGGCCTAAGGGCAAACCACGCGGGCAGCACGCATGCCTAAGACTCGGAAGCGGTGTCACCGATCACGATGAGTGCGAGGCCCTCAAGACTCATCTGTGCGACTGTACCACCGACACTGAAGCTAAGAACCGGCCAAGGCAGGCTTGCACCGCTGGCGCGTGGTTCCGCTCTAGCGAGCTACAAACTAGGCTTATGCCGATGTGGTAGCTACATCCACATCGGTGTCGTCTGGGAAGCAATGTACGTTATGCTTCGCTCTACTCCCGACCGGTGGGGACAAGGTACGTTATGTCCGCTCTCAGCCTCTAGATGATGACAAACCCTATTATACTAGCTTAGACTACCAAGTACGTGATTCCTGGCTAATATTCACAAAGACATCTGTCATACATAGCCTAGCATGATACTACGAGCTTAAAGCGGGAATCTCAAGCATCTTTGGAAGAACAAACCTAGCATGGCACTAACATGTACAAAAAGGCAAAACATGCTAGCAAGAATTTAATCACTAGCTATCCTATCCACTAACATGCTCATAAAGGTAAACAAGCATACAAGGCACAATTAAGAAAGCATAGCAGGGTCCACACAACCACGGTAGGAAGTCCTTACACGGAAACAAGTGGAGAATAGCTATCACAACCAAAAAGACCCTCGAGCTTAATACGAACTCGAGCAACCTAGGCATAAATAAAGCATCCTAAGTAAATACATACAAAGAGCCGAAGCTTAGGAAACACAAAGGGATTGGTTCGGGAATTACCACCGAGAAGACACGGGCCTCGCAGCAAGGAGGGTGGCTTGGGAGCTACCGGTGTGGGCTGGGCGCTGGCGGCTGGCGCTGGCGCTGGCGCGCGACACGCCGGGCGGACGCGCAGGCAGGCAGCGCGGTGTGTGCGGCCGCAAGGCGACGCGAGCGAGCGAAGCGGCATTGGCCGGGCTGGCGCGCGGCGGGAGGGTCGCGCTTGGCAGGGGTCGTATTTGGAGCGGCGGCGCGCGGGCGGCGGCGCGTCTGGGCTGCGTTGCGGCATTGTCGCGACCACGAGCGACGCCGGCGGTCTTTGGCGGCCACAGGCGACGTCGGCGGCGATGGGGGTGCGACGGTGGAAATTTCTTGGCAGTCTGTGCGTCGGCGTGGCCGGGAAGGCGGTGGGGGTGGGGCGTTCGCAGTCAGTGCGCGCGCAGGCGAGCGCGAGCGATGGGGGTGTGCGGGCGGGGTGGTGCGTGGCGGCTAGGGCTGGGTGGCTCGGGGTGGTTCGATGGTGAGGCTAGGGTTGCTCGGCTAGGGGTTAGGAGAGGAGAGAGAGAGAGAGAGAGAGAGAGAGAGAGAGAGAGAGAGAGAGAGAGAGAGAGAGAGAGAGAGAGAGAAAATGCGGCTAAGAGGGGAAAATTAGGGGTTTCTTGATTTTTCCTTCTTTTCCTTATTTTTAAATAGGTTAGGAGACCTAAATTCCTTTCCCAAGGCTTTTCTCTTGCGGGTCCCGGCTAAAGCAACCTTCTTTTCTTTTTCTTTTTAATTAAGACTCTTTTCTTAAAACTCCAAATTCACCATTTAGGGTAAGGTTCAAATCCCAAAAGATTCAATTAATTTTCCAATTAATTTTGTTATTAACCAGGAAGGAAAACGGGGCCGTTACAGTTTGGTTTTCTAAAACCTGGAAGGTTCAGTTGTTTGGCAAGCTTGTGTAGGGTTGAGGCTGTTTGTTAACAGCTGTGAGCTTCTGGAGGAGTTTTGCCAGTGCGTGGTGTAGAGTTTTAGAGCTTGTGGCCAGTCCTCGAGTTTGCTGAGAGTAGCACCATTTGAGAGTTGGTGCGAGTTGAGGACGTGGTTTGCCGTCTAGCTTTTTCACATCTGTTTCCCTTCGGAGTTCAGTGTATGCCCAGTCTGGATGGCATTGTGGCCTTGAGTTTTTGAGAACCCAAGAGGGTTTGGTTTTCGAAGAAGGTTGGTGTTGTTGGCCGAGAAGTTCGGTTAATTTGGGATCGGTGGAGTTTTTCCGAGTATTTCGTCTTAGGACTTTCGAGGACGAAAGTCTTAAAAGGAGGGAGTATTGTAACAGGCCAGTTTCCTATTCCAGTTTTCTAGGTGCCTTCGGGTCAAGATTGGGTTGTTTGGTTGGGTCATTAGAGCGGTTTTGACCCTTGAGGGTATTTTGGTCTTTTGGCTCCCCGGGCAGGATTTGTGGTTTTCAGGGCTTCGAGGTAGCTCCTGCCTTTGTCGTGGCTTGTTTGTGGTTGGTTGCGAGTCCCGAGATGTTTGGGCTAGTCGGTTGGATGCTCGGTTGTGGTTTGGGCTTTGGCAAAGTGATGGTTGGTTGTGTGCTTCCTTTGGGATTCGAGCTTGGGCCCTTATTATTGATTTGGGAGTTGGATTTAAGTGAGTTTTATTTGTTGGAAAAGGTTGCTTCAGTCGGGTCTTGAAGAAGGAAGCCGAGAAATGGGATTTTAAGGTTTTAAAAGTGGATAAGGATGGATAAAAATGGATAAAATCCCTATTTTCCTTTTATTTTCCCATTTTTCCCTTTTCTTTTCAAAATCCCTTTTCTCTCTCTCTCTCTCTCTCTCTCTCTCTCCCCGAGCTAGCCCCCACCTAGCCGAGCCAGCTCCTTTGGTCTCCCAGCTAGCCCGAGCCCTGCCCTGCCCAGGTCGCGCCATCGCCAGCCCGAGCCCCAGCTCGCCCAGGCCGCGTCGCACAGTGTCGCCCTCTCGCGCGCGCCGCCTGATGTCGCCGTTCAGTTCGTGTCGCCCAGTGCGCCTTTCCGAGAGCCGCCACGATGTGTCGCGTCGCTCGGCCTCGCCGCGATTAGCTTACCCGGCCAGCGCCCGAGCCCGTTGCGTCGCGTCGCCCGCGCGCGTCCCTGTTGCTTACCGAGCTCGCTCCCGTGGGCCATCCCCTGTGCCGAGCCGCGCCGTGCGCCATCGCCCAGCCGAGTTAGCGCTCGCGCCTGCGCGCCCGTCTGCGTGAAGCCCAACGCCCGAGCCAGCGCGTCAGCGCCCAGCTCTGCGCCCCAGCGCGCTGCCCAGCCAGCCTCTTTAGCTGACTCGCCCGTGCAGCCGGCTCGTTCGCGTGTCAGCCGCGCCTCGTGAGTTGCTCCTGAGTCGAGCCCTGTTATTTTATTGTATTTAGGCCTATTTTATGATTATTGATATGTCTGTTTGGCTCGCTATAGGTTGCTCGGGTTTGATCGCAGTTAATTTTATTGTGTGTTGTTGCCTTCCGACCAGGTAAGGATTTCTTACCGGAGTTGTGTGGGCCCTGCGATATTTTATGTGATTGTTGATTGTATGCTTGTTTGTGTTTATTGACATGTTTAGTGATAAGTGCTCTATGCTGAATTCCCGACTGGAAGGATTTCCTATGTTGTTCTCATGTTAGTCCATGCTAGGTTGTTCCTTTCTGGCATGCTCGTATCTGTTCTTGCTTCGTAGTATCATGCTAGGTTCGTTGTATTCTTATTGAGCACGTATTGGATTGATTGTATTGTTTGTTGATTGCTATGACAGGTTAGAGTTCAGGTAGATAGCATCATCCGGGTCGGGTGCATAACGAACCTTGCATCCCCGACAAGGACGTACGAGATGGTGCTCCGTCCCTGATCCCGTTAGGGACTAGCTAACCCTAACGGCGGTCCCCACAATCTTGGGTGAGGGTGGCAGACTGTTAAATGCCCCAACGGTCGGGATGATGACTTGGCGTTGCCTTGTCCCTGACTGCCTGCACGTCCTCAGCGTGTTTCGGCGGTAGCCCTTGAGTTGCCACCTGATAGGGCAAGGACGGTTTCCTGGTGTAAGCCTACCATGACCCGTGCCTTAGCCTCAGGTGCGGTGGTTCAGGCTGACATAGTTCACGTGTTCAGGTCTCACACCCCTATGTCACTGACACCGATCTAGAGATTTAGTTAGGCGTGGTGACTGGACATGGGAAGCTTGCCACTAGACCCGTCACCCCCCATAGTCTGTAGTAGCACGCGGTGCGCGCGAACGCTCATTATAGCGCCGACCGGAGAGCTCCTCGGGATCTTGAGCTAGTGCACCTTTCCTCGACAGTAGACAGGCTGAGGCCGGGACTTGTTTCTCGTATAGGGCGTATTGTGTGGTGATTTATTTCCAGACTAAGACCCTGAGTTGGCATCCGAGGCCCAAGTGTGGGCTAAGCTATGTGCTATATTCTGTGTTTATATTCATAGCTTGCATACCTTTCTGCTAGATGACCATGTGTATCGTATTGTACCCCGGTTGGGGATTCTTACTGAGTAATTCGTTACTCACCCTTATTATGTGGTTTTCCACAGGTAACCATGGTGCCAGACAGGATGGCTGGAGGAGGAGTTGTGATCATGGAAACCCGTTGTTCAACTCTGAGATTTATGTTTATGATTTAAATGTCCTCTGAATGCATGTAGTTGGGCACGGAGCCCTAGGGTGTTTTCTGAATGTATTTCCGGATTCTAGCATTGTTGTAACTATTGTAAAGTTTGTATGTTTTAAATAAATCTCTGATCAGAGTAAGTTTTGTAAATGTATTTGTCTTGGAACAGGTGCTTGGAAACAGGGACAGGTTCCAGGAATTGATGTTGATTTTTAAATGGATGTTTTATGTTTTTAGTTTTACTTAGAATCCGAACACCCTATTGCGAATTTTCTGTAGATTTGAATGCATGCATTGAGGTAACAGCCTATTTTTAGAACCCTCTCGGGTCGGGTCGTTACAAGCAGCCCCGCACGTGCAGCCTGTCCGTCCGCGCGTCAGTTGTGCCGCGTGAGTTGTTCTTGAGCCGAGTCCTCTTTATTTTATTATATTTAGGCCTGCGGATTGTGATTATTATTGTGCTTGGTAGGTTCTCTTTAGCTAGCTCGGGATCGTTCGCAGCTTAGGATTCTTATGTGTAGTTGCCTTCCTACCAAGTAAGGATTTCTTACCGGAGTTGTGTGGGCCCTGCGATATATTATGTGATGCTGATTGTATGCTTGTTTGTGTTTATCAACATGTTTAGTGATAGGTGCTCTGCTCAATTCTCGATGGCATGATTTCTTATGTTGTTTCTCATGTTAGTCCATGCTAGGTTGTTCCGTTCTGGCATGCTCGTTATCTGTTCTTGCTTCGTAGTACCATGCTAGGTTCGTTGTATCTGTTGAGCACGTATTGGATTGTTTGTTGTATCTATTTATAGGTTTGAGATATGGTAGGTAGCATCATCCGGGCCAGAATGCATAAAGTACCTTGCATCCACGGCAGAGACGTACGAGGCAGTACTCCGTCCCTGGACCCCGTTAGGGTTTAGCTAACCCTACCGGTAGGCCCTGCAATCTTGGTTGAGGGTGGCAGACTGTTAAATGCCCCAACGATCGGGATGATGACATGGCATTGCCTTGTCCCCGGCTGCCGGCACGTCCTCAGCGTGTTCGGTAGTAGCCCTTGATTGCCACCTGATAGGGCAAGGACCTCTTCCTGGTGTAAGCCTACCACGACCGGTTCCTTAGCCTCAGGTGCGGTGGTTCAGGCTGACATAGTTCACGTGTCCAGGTCTCACACCCCTATGTCAGTGACACCGATCCAAAGATTTAGTTAGGCATGGTGACTGGACCTAGGCAGCTTGCCATTAGACCCGGCACCCCCAGAGTCTGCAGTAGCATACGGTGCGCGCTTACGCTCATTACAGCGCCGACTGGAGAGCTCATCGGGATTGTGAGCCAGTGCACCATTCGTATCGACAGTAGACCGGCTGAGGCCGATACTTGTTTCTCGTATAGGGCGTATTGTGTGGTGGATTTTCCGGAGTAAGGCCCTGAGTTGGCATCCGAGGTTTATATGTGGATTTAAGCTATGTGCTCTATTTTGTTTTTATATTCATAGCTTGCATACCTTTCTACTAGATGACCATGTATATCGTATTGTACCCCGGTTGGGGATTCTTACTGAGTAATTCGTTACTCACCCTTATTTTGTGGTTTTCCACAGGTAACCATGGTGCGAGACAGGATGGCTGGAGGAGGAGCTGTGATCATGGAAACCCGTTGTTCGAACTCTGAGTTTATGTCTATGATTCTTTGTGTTTGATTTTCCTCTGAATGCATGTAGTTGGGCACAGAGCCCTAGGTTGTTTTCTGACTATTTCCCGGATTCTAGCACTGTTGTAACTATTGGAAAGTTTTGGATGTTTAAAATAAATCTCTAATCAGAGTGAGTTTTGGAAATGTATTTGTCTTGGAATAGGTGCTTGGAAACAGGGACAGGTTTCAGGAATTCTATAACTGTGTTTGTTTTAAATGGTTGTTGCATGTTTTAGTTTTCACTTAGAATCCGAAAACCATTCTTGCATATTGCCTTTATGTTTTGAACACATTCATTGAGGTAAAAGCCTAATTTAGAACCCCATTCGGGTCGGGTCTTTACATTTTTCATGTATCGATGTTGAGGCAGTATGTGCCGGACCCATCGCTCATTGTGGACTTTGAGCCTTTGCAGCTGATTGAGAATTTGGGCTTCGAGGGGAAGCCTGTGAGTATTATGGTCTTTGAGACGAAGACGTTGCGTAATCGTGAGATCCGTTTGGTAAAAGTTCAAAGGGGAGTTTGAGTTCTGAAGAAGCCGCTCGTGAGCGGGGAGGACGAGATGAGATTGCAGTATCCTGAGCTGTTTCAGTCTTAAGGACTTTCGAGGACAAAAGTCATAAAAAGGAGGGAATATTGTAACGACCCAGGTTTTCATCCCGGTCTTCCAGGTATGCCCTAGGGGTATTTTGGTAATTTGGTCGGGCCGTCAGGGCCGTTTATGTCTTTTCCAGTTGTTAAAAATTATGGAATGGGCTTAGGTAGGATTTTGATGCTTTGTGGATGTTTTTGGGCATGGTGAGATGAAAAAGAAAAATTGAGAATTAAAGTGTAGCAGTTTGGTTTCGAACCCAGGTGGTCTGGGAGGTTAGTTGTTACTCTTTCCGCGACATATCTTAGTTAGCCTTGGATCTTTGGAGTTTTGGTGCATTTGATTTAAAGAAAAGAAATGTAGGGTTTTGTCTTCTTCTCCAAAAGCTTCTTGGCCGCCCAAGCTTTCCTCTCTAGCTCCCAAGCCGAATCCTTGCTCCTTTGCAGCCCCGAGGTCCGATCGTCATTCCGGGTAAGTTTCATCGTCTCTTTTCTTCTTCGATTTGGGTTCTTGCTGGCCGAGTGAAAAAGAGGTTGTGTGTGTGTGTGTTTTGTTGAACCCTGCCGAGCAGCCCAGCCAGGCGCCCAGCAGCAGGCTGTCGCAGCTGCCCAGACGCCCAAGCGCCTAGCAGCAGGCTGTCGCAGCCGCCCAGACGCCCAGGCCCCCAGCATCAGGCCCGTCGCACGCCCCAGGTTGCCCAGCCGAGCTTGAGCCTGCACGTCGTGTCGCATGCGCGCCCGTCGCTGTCCCAGAGTGTCCGCGACACCAACGCCCGAGCGCCTGTCGCCGTCCCAGCGCGCCCTCGCCAGCCAGCCTGTCCGCGCGCGCGTGCGCGCAGCCCCTGCCGCCCATCTGCGCCCAGCAGCAGCCCCGCACGTGCAGCCTGTCCGTCCACTCGTCAGCTGTGCCGTATGAGTTACTCCCGAGCCGAGCCCTGTTTATTTTATTATATTTAGGCCTATGGATTGTGATTATTGTTGTGTTTGTTAGGTTCTCGTTAGCTAGCTAGGGATCGATCGCAGCTTAGGATTCTTGTGTGTAGTTGCCTTCCGACCAGGTAAGCATTTCTTACCGGAGTTGTGTGGGCCTTGCGATGTATTATGCGATTGCTGTTTTGTATGCTTGTTGTGTTTATCAGCATGTTTAGTGATAGGTGCTCTGTTCTGAATTCTCGACTGGCATGATATCTTATGTTGTTTCTCATGTTAGTCCATGCTAGGTTGTTCCGTTCTGGCATGCTCGTTATCTGTTCTTGCTTCATAGTATCATGCTAGGTTCGTTGTATCTATTGAGCACGTATTGGATTGTTTGCTGTTGATGTTATAATTTAGAGTTTAGATAGGTAGCATCATCCGGGCCAGGATGCATAAAGTACCTTGCATCCACGGCAGGGACGTACGAGGCAGTACTCCGTCCCTGGACCCCGTTAGAGTTTAGCTAACCCTACCCGTAGGCCCTGCAATCTTGGGTGAGGGTGGCAGACTGTTAAATGCCCCAACGGTCGGGATGATGACATGGCATTGCCTTGTCCCCGGCAGTCGGCACGTCCTCAGCGTGTTCGGCCGTAGCCCTTGATTGCCACCTGTTAGGGCAAGGACTGCTTCCTGGTGTAAGCCTACCACGACCGGTTCCTTAGCCTCAAAGTGCGGTGGTTCAGGCTGACATAGTTCACGTGTCCAAGTCTCACTCCCCTATGTCAGTGACACCGATCCAGAGATTTAGTTAGGAATGGTGACTGGACCTGGGCAGCTTGCCACTAGACTCGGCAGCCCCCATGGTCTGCACTAGCATGCGGTGCGCGCATACGCTCATTACAGCGCCGACCGGAGAGCTCCTCGGGATCTTGAGCGTGCACCTTTCGTATCGACAATAGACAGGCTGAGGCCGAGACTTGTTTCTCGTATAGAATCGTATCATGAGGTGGATTATTCCGGAGTAAGACCCTGAGTTGGCATCCGAAGTTTGTGTGTGGATTTAAGCTATGTGCTCTCTTCTGTGTTTATATTCATAGCTTGCATACCTTTCTGCTAGATGACCATGTATATCGTATTGTACCCCTGTTGGGGATTTTTACTGAGTAATTCGTTACTCACCCTTATTTTGTGGTTTTCCACAGGTAACCATGGTGCGAGACAGGATGGCTGGAAGAGGAGCTGTAATCATGGAAACCCGTTGTTGAACTCTAAGTTTATGTCTATGATTCTTTATGCCTATTTTCCTCTGAATGCATGTAGTTGGGCACGGAGCCCTAGGTTGTTTTCTGACTGATTTTCTGGATTCTAGCACAGTTGTAACTATTGAAAAGTTTTGAATGTTTTAAATAAATCTCTGATCAGAGTGAGCTTTGGAAATTTATTTGCCTTAGAACAGGTGCTTGGAAACAGGACAGGTTCCAGGAATTTTGTATTGCTTTTCTAAATAGTTGTTTGAATGTTTTAGTTTTCACTTAGAATCCGAAACACCATTTTTGGATTTTGACTTTAGTTTTGAACACATGCATTGAGGTAAAGGCCTATTTTGGACCCCATTCGCGTCGGCCCAGTTTTCTATTTCGGTTACCCAGGTATTTTCGGATCATTATTCGGATGTTCGGATGGGCCGTTAGAGCTGTTTTAACCCTTAGGGGTATTTTGGTCTTTTTGCCCCCGGTCAGGGTTTTGAGGATTTTCAAGATTTCAGGTCCTTTCCTGCCTTCATCGAAGTTTGGTGCTTGTTGGTTGCAAGACCCAAGAGGTTTGGGCAAGTTGTTTAGGAGTTTGGAGGTATTTTAGTTATTGGCAAAATTAATGGGTTTTTGAGTGCTTCCTTTGGGATTTGAACCCTTGCCCTAAATGGTTTTGGGAGTCTGTAGGAAAAAGAGTTTTATTTAAAAGCAAAGTTTGCTTGGGCCGGGTTTTGAAAGAGGAAGCTTTGGGAAGGGATTTTAGACCCATTTAAATTAGGAAAAGGAATGAAATCAAGAAAAATCCCTTTCCCCCTTGTTTTGCAAGACTCTCTATCTCTCTCTCTCTCTCTCTCTCAAAACCCTAGCCGCACCATGCCCAGCCCTTGCCGCACCAACCCCAGCCGAGCCACCACACCCCCGCACCAGGCCGCTCAGCCTGCTCGGCCCTGCCCCTGCTGCAGACCGCCCGCACCACCGCCTGACCGCCCGCACCCGCCCGCACTGACCGCCCGCACCAGCTCTGCACCAGCCACACCACCCACCCCGGTCCGCCCAGCCGCTCCGCCCAGACTGCCTAGACGCGCCGCACGCTGCCGCCCAGTGTCTCCCGTGCGTCAACCCAGCCTCCCAGATACTCCTCCCGTGCGTCGACCCAGGGCCCAGATGCGCCTCCCGTGTGTCGTCCCAGCCGTCGCACGCCCGCAGCCCAGACGCGTCGCTCGCACGCCGTCCTTGCAGACCCGACTTCTCGCCCGCGCGCCCGCTCCCGCGCGTTTGCTCGCCTTGCCGCCCGCCCGAGCCAGCGCCTGCCTCGCCAGCGCCCAGCGACAGCGCCCGCGCCCCTGCCGCACCAGCAACGCTTTAAGCTCGAGTGTCGTTATCTGATTCACGATAGTTATTTTCCACTTGTTTCCAAGTAAGGATTTCTTACCGTGGTTGTGTGGACCCTGCGATGCTTTCTTGATTGTGCCTTATATGCATGTTTACTTCTATGAACATGATTAGTGGATAGGACAGCTTGTGATTGCATTCTTGCTAGCATGTTTGCCTGTTTGTACATGTTAGTGCCATGCTAGGATTGTTCTTTCAGCATGCTTGATATTCCTGCTTTAAGTTCGTAGTATCATGCTAGGTTATGTGTGATTGATGTTGATATGTATGTCTAACCAGGAATCAGTTATTTTGTACTCTTAGCTAGTATAGTAGAGTTTGTCATCATCCAGAGGCTGAGAGCGGACATAACGTACTTTGTCCCCACCGGTCGGGTGTAGAGCGAAGCATAACGTACATTGCTTGCCCTCGGCAGCCGATGCGGATTTAGCTACCACATCGGCATAAGCCTAGTTTGTAGCCTGCTAGAGCGAAACCCTGCCAACGGTGCAAGCCTGCCTTGGCCGGTTCTTAGCTTCAGGTCGGTGGTACAAGCTGCACAGATGAGTGCCGAGGGCCTCGCACTACTGTGTTCAGTGACACCGTTTCCGAGTCTTTAGGCATGCGTACCTGGCCTACGTAGTTTGTACTTAGGCCCCCACATTTACGCCGGTTGCAGCAGCATGCGGTGTGCGCGCACACACGTTAGTCGTCGGTTTGGAGAGCTCCCCCGGGCTAATGTTCGTGAGTACACCAGTTCCTTCCAGTTTAGTGCCAGACTTCGGGTACTCTCCCGATAGTCCAGATTTGTTAGCGAGGTTAAGAGGCCCTTGAGGACACCGATTGGGATTGGCTTTTGAGCTGATCATATGGTCGAGGGAGAAAGACCCTCGAGGGTGTCGAACATCTTTGGGATCGGTTTTTGAGCTGATCAAATGGCCGAGGGAGAAAGACCCTCGGAGATGTCCCGGGATTGGTTATGAGAGCCAATCATTAGGCCGGAAGTAGGAGACTTCCGAGGATTCCAGATTCTGCCTTGTAAGCTCGTTGAGCTATGATCTGTGTTGGTAACTATTTGCATGTATACTAGGGTGCCAGATGATTGATGTATCGTATTGTACCCCGGTTGGGGATTCTTACTGAGTATGTTTATACTCACCCTTATTTCGTGGTTTTCCACCAAGTAACTTGGGACAAAGACCTGCAGGGACGGCTAGCGGAGGAGGCGATTGATCATGGGAGCCGCATGGCACTCTCTCTTTATTGTTTGCATAATTTGTGCAAAGCATGTAGGCGGACAGGAGTCCTAGGGGACGTTTTTAAATGTTGTTTAAATTGTATTGTATGATTTTATAAACACTTGGCCAAAGCTTGTTTTACTTTGTTGGCTTTGCTTAAATGAAGGTTGTTGTTTATGTTTTAAGTGTCCCCGCTTTTAAATGTTTTGAAAGGTTTTAAATATGAGCACTAAACCGCTTGATGAAGTATTTAACTTGCATCTTGAGTGAGAACCTGTGTTTAGGATCGTGTTTTGGGTCGGGTTCTTACAGTTGGTATCAGAGCACAGAGTCATAGATTTTGTAGACTAACCTGCTTTGTAGGTTGTTGCCCCCATGATCATCAGCACTCCGCGACCTTCAGGTTTGTCTTAGTTCATTAAGCTAAGGGTTTTATTTTACAATACTGCATCTAGTATACATGTGTTACCCTTGTTTGGCAGTGACCCAGCGTGGGCTAGCTTTTATGCTTTGTGTAGATCGCTAGTATGTTGATTGCACTTAGAGGAGCAGGGACGTTTGGTATTTCCAACCGAAGAGTTGGACTGTTCATGTTGATCATGAGACCACGTCTAGGGTTGTCTAGACCTGTAGGCCACCTTTGGCCCTGGCAGATGAGTTGCCAAAAGAAGGGGGTAGAGGCTAGCATGCCTCAAAGTGAGACTCCTTGAGCAGAGTGTGCTCCAGCCATGAGGGAGTTGAAGGTAGGTCTTTTAGCTAACAGAGAGCGGAGACCCAGGCGCAATTTGTAGCGCATAGTGAGGAGTCTTGGGCACAGATAGCCCAGCTGGCAGAGTTTATTTAGGAGACACCCCTCCTTGTAGCTGCAGTAGCCCCGGAGGTTCCCGGGAGGGATCGATCAGCAGGTTATGCTGATAAGTTAGTTGGCGTTGATCGAGCCGCCGAGTTTGGCAAGTGGAAGCCTGTAGAGCTGGATGTTTTTGAGACCTACTGCTAGCAGCGAGGTGGTTGGCCAAGATCGAGTTTATCATCCAAGTGTTGTGATGACACGGTGTTTGAGGCCGATGACCTAATGTTCGAGAGGTCGAGGCGTGCCGCTCTGGTCTTTGTTTGATGCGGCGAAGTGTGGTGGTGGAAGTCCCCTGTGAGAGGCGGACCAGCAGAGTCTCCACCAGCCACCCGGTCGATTGGCAAGCTGCCAAGTTAGTAGCTTTTGAGGAAGATGTAGAGACATCTTGTCCTCCTGCAAGCCTGCAGTCATTTTGCAGCCAGTTCTTTTAGTACCCTCGTAGCCAGGGGGTAGTGTGGAGTTTGCTTGTCAGGACTTAATCCGTCCGTGGTTTTCAGCTGGCTATTAGAGAGAAACACCTTCTGTTAGCATGTTCTAGGTGTGGAGCTAGGTGCTGCCACCCGAGGGTTGGCCTGAGTATTCGTTGAGCATCGAGTGGGATGCAGGAGTGGGCCTTGGCTTGTATGTTAGACGTGATGTCAGAGAGTAGTCTACTCGAGTGTTGAGACTCTTGTGTTGAGTGCCATTGCCCTGTCACCTGGAGTGTGACCTGCCCTTCCCTCAGAGGGGCTTAAAGCCCGTAAAGGGATGTTTGTGTTGTAAAGGAAGTAGTGCCTGTTGGCACCAAGCTTTGAGAGGAGGCCAAGATTCAGGCCAGTTGGCACTTTTCGTGCAGGTGGTTCCAGGACCCGCCCGGAGTTTAGCATCCCCACTAGTCTTGTACCCATTCCTGAGATTGCACCTATTTGGGCTGCATAAGAGATTTAGCTCGGTGGTAGCCAGAGAACTACAAGTTTGAGGTCGTTCGAGGGATAAGTAGGAGCCTTTTAGGGTCACCGAGAGTTGGGTACAAAGGATGTTGTTGGTTGTTAAGGGCTAGCGCGTCTGAGTTCTCGCGCCTGTGTTGTGGGCTTGTGAGCCAGTTGGATTGTAGTGTGATTCGACTACCCTGGAGTTACCCTAATATGAGTAGGGTTGGCATCGATGATGCGTGGTTGATCCACTGTTAGAGCCATGAGTTGGATGGTTGATCGGAGCACGTTTAGTGGACCATTGGTTTGAGGTAAGTTAGCTTGGCGTGGCTATGCTCTTGTAAGAGTGAGTCGACCAATGTGGCATTCCGTGGTGAGTTGACCCCGAGTGGGTTGAACTCTTGTTGCTCCTTTGCTAGATGTGGCTCTATTGGGAGGCAAAAGTCGCCGGTGTACTTTTGTGTAGCTCGTTCCGTGGTGTATTTTTCAAGAACCACGAGGGGTTTCGGGTTGTGAAACCAGTGCTCAGTTCTGAGGAGTTAGGACTTTAGTTCTTGGCAAGTGCCCTAACTTGGGTTGAGAGGTTACCGTGCCGGTAGCCGGGTTGTTGCGTAGGCAAGTTATGCTAGTTGGCCCTTGACCTGGGTAGAGGCATTTCTTGTTGATCGATGGTTGGCGTTGATTGGAACCGATCCAGGCGATGGTAGTAAAATCGCGAGTTTACGGCGCCATGGCTAAGAGAGTTGTTTGATTTTTACCACAGGTAGAAGCGGCGATGTGGGCGATGCTTTGAGCAAGAGGAAGTTTGGGTCTTACGGTTGTTCCGCTCAAGTGGATAGCAGACTCGTAAGCAGGGGGCGATCTAGGGGTCGCGATCGGCGCCATGCCGCGAGTTAGAGCTCGAGATAAATGCGAAGAAGGCGGGGCGAGCGGCCGGCTCATTGCATCAAGTGTGGTAAGCGCGCCGGATTGTGTGGAGCATCGCCCGTGCTTGCTACTGATGTGGCAAGGAAGAGCTTTTGGCGGCCACAGTTGAGATCTTTGGAGGAGATGTGCTCGTGTAGCGATTGTCTGTTAGGATCGTTTGACGACAAGCAGTGTGTGTCGGAGGGCGTCGGAGGAACCCTAAGTTGTGGAGAGCCTCACGAGCTCAGTCAGACCCAGCGGTGTTCCTCGGTTGAGTTCTTTGGATGCTTGTTGTCGGTTAACAAGCTAGAGTTGTTCTTGGTAACCTCCACGTTGATTTTCGGAATTCTTAGCGAGGTGGTGCTTGGTGTTGACCAAGGTTTGGTTCCCATGTTGTTTTGTGAGCTAGCTCGGTTCGACAAGCGGGCGTTGCCCTGAGGACTTGTTCCTAGTCAGGAAGTTTTGGGAGTTGACCCCTTCCTCTGCAATTGAGTAGGCACTGCTAGTTCCAAGTTGGGGGTTCAAGCGATTGAGGATCCTCGGATGTTGCTTCCAAGAGAGTTGGTTGTTGTTGCCCTTGGGTTTGAGCAAGGCAACGAGCGTGTGTGAAGTTCGCTGTCCTTCGGAAGTTCGCTTGTTGGGAAATCGTTCCTGTTGAGGAGGAGTCAGCTTAGCTCCTGAGTTGTGTAGTTGATCAGAGTAGCGCGCGTCGATCAGCAATGAGAGTGTCCTGCGTTTGTTTGTTAGCAAGCGAGAAAGTTGTTTGTTCCGGCAAGAAGGGCGAGGCTGCGGTTCAAGTGCTTGAGTCGTTGCTGGAAAGTTATTGGATCTTTGGAGTTTGTAGAACCCCTAGTTCCTTGGTGGTTGAGTTGTGCCGTGGATGCCGGCCTCGAGTTTTAACTTTTGAGGTAGTCTTGCTGACTCGTGTTGTTCATGATCCGCAAACGTGTGGTCGCCTCTATCCTTATTCCTCGCGATGTTTCGTGGGTGGAGTTTCTGGATTGGAAGAAGAGTTAGGTCTAAGCTATAAGGAAGAAGTCCTTGGAGCAGCCAGATGGACTTAAGAGTTGAGTGGCAGCTTGGAGGCGAGCCTTGCTCGTTATAAGCTTGGGTTGAGTTTCTGCAGAGCAAGCTTTCTCGGGCTTTGTTCCTAGTTGATGTGCGTTCGCAGTTGGCGTTATAGCTGAGCCACAGTTGAGTGAGTTGGCACAGAGGTGTCGTGGCATTGGTTGGTAAAACCCTTGAGTTGTTATCCTCAAGCTATTGTGTTGCTAGTAGCCGCGTGTTGTTTTATTCCTTGCTGCTCGAGGTTTCCGTGAGAGGAATGTTGTTTGTTTTCCTGTTTGGCGATGTTCACCTAGGCCAGTGGCTGATCGGATTTCATTGGAAAGTTTGTTGTCGGCCGTTGAGGGGCTGCAGTTTATTAGTTTGGCCGAGTGGAGCCTGTTCCTGGACCTTGTCGTTCAGGGGTGGCCGAAGCTGAAGTTTCAGCTAGTGTGAGTGGTGGTAGCCGTTTGGTGAACCAGAAAAGTGCCCCTTGGCTTTGGTGCTTCGTTTTCTCGTAAGATGGTTGCTTAAGTGTTGTGGACGCGTGCTAGTTGGAGAAGTTTGCCTTGGGATCAGTCACCAGTTGGTGGTTCGATTTGGATTTCGTTAAGGATTGTAGGCATCCATTGGGGTTCGCAGGTCTCTTGCGAAGTAAGAGTAGGCCGTTTAGTTTCTGAATTCTGGGAGGTTCAGTTGTTTGGTTAGCGTGGTGTAGAGTTGAGGTTTGTTTGTTAAGCTCTTTGTGAGCGAGAGAAGTTTCGCGCGGTCTTGTGCGGAGAGTTTAGAGCTTGTGACCAGTCCTCGAGTTTGCTGAGAGTAGCGCCGTAGAGAGGCGTTCCGAGTTGGGTTAGTAGGGATAAGTGAGCCCTAGAGTCGTAAGACCGTTGATAGTTGGTACGAGTCAGAGGATGTGGCTCACCGACTAGTTATCGCATGCTTTCTTCGAAGCTCAGTGTTAGTTCAGTTTTGGTTGAGATAGTTCGTGGCAGACTCGGTGTCTATTGGGCTTGGAGCCTTTGGGAACCCAAGAGGGTTCGGTTTCGAAGAAGGATTTGTGTTGTCTTAATCGGGAGCTTGGTTGGTTAAGAATCAGTGGAGTTTTTCCTAGAGTTGTTTTCGTCTTAGGACTTTCGAGGTCGAAAATCTTAAAAGGAGGGAGTATTGTAACGGCCCAGTTTTCTATTTCGGTTACCCAGGTATTTTCGGATCATTATTCGGATGTTCGGATGGGTCGTTAGAGCTGTTTTAAACCTTAGGGGTATTTTGGTGTTTTTGCCCTCGGTCAGGGTTTTGAGGATTTTCAAGATTTCAGGGCCTTTCCTGCCTTCATCGAAGTTTGGTGGTTGGTTGCAAGCCCCAAGAGGTTTGGGCAAGTTGTTTGGGAGTTTGGAGGTATTTTAGTTATTGGCAAAATTAATGGGTTTTTTAGTGCTTCCTTTGGGATTTGAACCCTTTCCCTAAATGGTTTTGGGAGTCAGTAGGAAAAAGAGTTTTATTTAAAAGCAAAGTTTGCTTGGGCCGGGTTTTGAAAGAGGAAGCTTTGGGAAGGGATTTTAGACCCATTTAAATTAGGAAAAGGAAAGAAATCAAGAAAAATCCCTTTCCCCCTTGTTTTGCAAGACTCTCTCTCTCTCTCTCTCAAAACCCTAGCCGCACCATGCCCAAACCCTTGCCGCAGACCAACCCAGTGAGAGCCACACATCCCCGCACCAGGCGCTCGGCCACTGCTCGGCCCTGCCCGATCGTATCACAGCCTTGCGCCTGCACCACCACCCACACGGCCCACGCCAGATCGCTCAGCCCATGGCCAGCCGCACCACCCAGCCTAGTCCGCCCAGCCGCTCCGCCCAGGCTGCCCAGACGCGTCGCACGCTGCAGCCTAGCGTCTCTCGTGCGTCAACCCAGCCTCCCAGATGTGCCTCCCGTGCGTTGACCCAGCCGCCCAGATGCGCCTCCCGTGCGTCGTCCCAGCCGTCGCACGCCCGCAGCCCAGACGGGTCGCTCGCGCGCCGTCCTCGCAGACCCGACGTCTCGCCCGCGCGCCCGCCCGCGGCGCTCGCTCGCTGCCTGCCGCTGCTTGCTGCGTGCGAGCCATTGCACCGCCTCGCCGGCGCCAGCCCAGCAGCGCCGCGCCCCTGCCGCACCAAAGAACGCCCATTCTGCGCTTTTTCTTTGCGAGACCGCATGTCTTCTCGGTTGGTAATTCTCGAGCCTTTACCCTTTTTTATTTTAAGCTGCTGGCTGCTGTTTATTTATTTAGGATGTTTTTATCATATGCCTAGGTTGCTCGGGTTCGCTTTAAGCTCGAGGGTCGTTATCTGATTCGCGATAGTTATTTTCCACTTGTTTCCAGGTAAGGATTTCTTACCGTGGTTGTGTGGACCTTGCGATGCTTTCTTGATTGTGCCTTATATGCATGTTTACTTCTATGAACATGATTAGTGGATAGGACAGCTTGTGATTGCATTCTTGCTAGCATGTTTGCCTGTTTGTACATGTTAGTGCCATGCTAGGATTGTTCTTCCAGCATGCTTGAGATTCCTGCTTTAAGTTCGTAGTATCATGCTAGGTTATGTGTGATTGATGTTGATATGTATGTCTAACCAGGAATCAGTTATTTTGTACTCTTAGCTAGTATAGTAGAGTTTGTCATCATCCAGAGGCTGAGAGCGGACATAACGTACTTTATCCCCACCGGTCGGGTGTAGAGCGAAGCATAACGTACATTGCTTCCCCCCGGCAGCCGATATGGATTTATCTACCACATCGGCATAAGCCTAGTTTGTAGCCTGCTAGAGCGGAACCCTGCCAGCGGTGCAAGCCTGCCTTGGCGGTTCTTAGCGTGTCGGTGGTACAGTGCCGCACAGATGAGTGCCGAGGGCCTCGCACTATTGTGTTCGGTGACACCATTTCCGAGTCTTTAGGCATGCGTGCACTGCCCGCGTAGTTTGTACTTAGGCCCCACATTTACGGCGGTTTGCGGCGGCATGCGGTGTGCGCGCCACCAGCGTTAGTCACCGGTTCGGAGAGCTCCTATAACGACCGGAGTTTTTCTTCCGGTCTTCCGAGTTTTTGGAGGGGTTTGTGGTTTGGTTTGAGCAAGGTTTGTTGCAAAAGTAAAAATAAAGGAATTTGTCTTTGCAGTGGGGTTTGAACCGGGTCTCTGGGAAGCTTGTAGAGAGGTGTGCCATTTGAGCCATTAGGTGCTCTTGTTACTCTTTCTCGCATCACATCTTAGTTAACCTTGGATTTTGGAGTTTTGGTGCATTTGGTTAAATGAAATAGAATTAGGTTATTTCATCTCCTTCTCCAAAACATCTCTTGGCCGCCCAAGCTCTCCATCTCCATAGCCTTGCCGATTCTTCATCCTTGCATCTCCTTGGGATCGATCATCATCATTTAGGGTAAGTCTTCATCCTCTTCATCTCCTCATTTGGTTTTGATCTTTGGCCGAAGGTAAGTGGTAGAGTGTTGTGGGTGTTTGTGTTGTTTGCTGCCCACCGAGAGAAGCGGCCGCCGTCGCGACGCCCAGATCTGTTGGAGCAGCCCCGCCAGACGCCAAGGCCGGACAGCAGCTTTCGCGAGATCCACCGTCGCGAACCTCCCGCACACCATCGCTCTCCGATCGCCCTCGCCGCCGCGACGCGTCCAAACGATCGCCGCGACGCCAGATCTGTCCCAGAATTTTTGCCGTTCGCCCAGCAAAGACAGATCGCCCGTCGCTCGCCAGACGAGAGAGGCCCTCTCGCCGCGCGCGCGCGCGTCCTGCCGAATCGCCGCCGCGCGCGCGCCGCCCGACGCGCCGCTGCGCGCTGTCGCGTCGCTTGCCGCTTGCGCGCCGCGCGCCGCCGACGCGCCGCTCGCCGCGCGCGCGTCCCGCCGAGCGCTCGCCGTGTCCGCCGATCGCGACGCCAGCGCCGCGCGCGCGCCGTCCGTCAGACGCTTTCGCGCGCAAGCGCTGTCTCCTGCTGTAAATGCGTGCGGTAGCAGCGGCAGCGCAGCGTCCTTGCCGTGCCCGGCTCGCCAGTGACCCCAAGCTCTTGTCGTCGCGCCACGTGAGTTCCCGAGCCGAGCTTTGTTGTTCTATCGTTGTTTAGATATTTTAGATGCTTGATTATTGTTGGTTGCTAGGTTCCCGCTCGCTAGCTCGGGATTGTTCCATGACTTAGGATTTGTGTGTAGAAGTCTTCCACCAAGGTAAGGATTTCTTACAGGGGTTGTGTGGACCTGCGGTATATTTGTGATTGTTGTTTTGTATGCTGTGTATGATTACTAGCATGTTTATCTCTAGGTGCTCTGTTACGAATTCTCGTGGCATGATCTCTTGTATTGTTTCTCATGTTAGCCCATGCTAGGTTGTTCTATTCTAGCATGTTCGATATCTGTTCTTGCTTCGTAGTATCATGCTAGGTTCTTTGTATCCGATGAGCACGTATTGGACCGCATTGATTGAATCGTTATTGTTGTTAAGTTTTAGAATTGAGGTAGATAGAATCATCGGGCGGATGCATAAAGTATCTTGCATCTATGGCAAGGACGTTCGAGACGATTCTCGTCCTTGGACCCCCGTGAGGATTAGCTATCCCAACCGGTAGGCCCCGCAATCTTGGGTGAGGGTGGCGGATCGTTAAATGCCCCAACGGTCGGGATGATGACTTGGCACCGCCTCGTCCGGCGATCGGCACGTCCTCGGCGTGTTCGGTCGTAGCCCTTGATTGCCACTGTTAGGGCAAGGACCGCTTCTCGGTGCAAGCCTACCACGGCCGGTTCCTTAGCCTCAAAGTGCGGTGTAGTGCGGTGACATAGTTCACGTGTCGAGTCTCACACCCTATGTCGGTGACACCGATCCGGAGATTTAGTTAGGCATGGTGATCGAACACGGGCGGCTTGCCACTAGACCCGGCACCCCCGAGTTTGCGGTAGCATGCGGTGCGGCGCTTACGCTCATTCTGGCGCCGATTGGAGAGCTCCTCGGGATCTTGAGCTAGTGCACCTTTCGTATCGATGTGGTAGGCGCCGAGGCCGGGACTTGTTTCCGTATATAGCGTATAGTGTATGGTGGTATTTTCGGACTAAGACCACGAGATGGCATCAGAGGTCCAAGTGTGGACTTAGCTATGTGCTCCGCTCTGTGTTTGTTCTCATAGCTTGCATACATTCTTCTAGATGATCATGTATATCGTATTGTACCCCGGTTGGGGATTCTTCTTGGGTAATTCGTTACTCACCCTTATTACGTGGTTTTCCACGGGTAATCAAGCGGGAGACAGGATGGGTGAAGGAGGAGCGTGATCATGGAATCTGCTTTGTCATCTCCGATTATTCTATTTTATTTATCATGACTCTTGACTTTTCTTATTTCCCTGAATGCATGTAGGCGGGCACAGAGCCCCGGGATGTTTTCTTACGTTTTATGGATTCCAAAGCATATTTGTACTTGTGGTTTGTTTTAACGGTTTAAATAAATCTACGATCGAGTATGCTTTTAGAAATGTATGTTTTGGTTGTTGAATGTTTTGTTTTTACTTGGGATCCGAAATGTAGTTTTCACAATATCTTTTATTTTCACTACATGCATTGGGGTAAAGGCCCATTTAGAGCCCCTTTTTGGGTCGGGTCTTTCTGATTGGTATCGAGCTCGAGTCATAGATTCTGTGATCGACCTTTTGTTGTAGGTCGTTTTCCATGATCATCAAGCCTCAAGACAGTCATCAGTACGCCTAGATTTATTGTTTTAGAAAGGAAAAGGGTTAAGAATTTACAATACCTATCATCTAGTGTATGCCTTGTTTGGTGTTGTGGAATGGTGATGAGCGAGTTTTGATTCGTTGTTGGTTTGGATGTAGATCGCCGACATGCGACCGTCGCATCGGAGAGGAGGTTCGAGAGCGGTCGAGGTATCGGTGTCGGATCGACATCTGCAGGGACATCGTCCCAAGCCGACATCGATGGCATTCCACCGCTGAGCTCCTCTGTTACGCCTAGAGCGGGCGTTGAGGCGAGCGAGCGGCGTGAGATCGCTCCCGGAGCGAGTTTTCTTGAGTCTATGAGGGCTTTTATGGTCGCATGTTGAGTGACCCGAGAGGCGAGACCCGTGCCTTGTTGGCGTATGGCGGGAAGAGTCCCGAGCCCAGATCGAGCGGTGACTTCGATTGGTTGTGAGCTTCAGTAGCACCTCGACTCCGCGAGAGCAAGTAGCCCCAGAGGCGGATATGGCAGAGGGTGCCGAGGAATTGGGTAGGTGGTGAAGGATTTCGTGAAGTGGAAGCTCGAGAAGTTTGATGCCACCGGTGATGCGTTAGCGGCGGCCGTGTGGATTGCCCATCGGAGTACACCTTCACGATCATGGTGTGCCCCGATATTGAGAGGCCGAGATGTGCGGCTCATGTGCTAGGAGGCACAATGAGATGGTGGTGGGAGTCCACCTTGAGCGAGAGACCGGTGGGTCTCCACCCGCTACTTGTGAGTTCTTCAAGGTGAGTTCAAGGTAAAGTTCATCGGTGATGAGGCTCGGGAGAAGATGGTGGAGCTCTTCCGAACACGAAGCGGGGTTACGATTCCATCGAGGAATATGAGCGCAAGTTCTCAGAGTATGGATATTTTGCTCCTCGGTTGATTGCCACCCCAGAGTGAAGATTCGGAAGTTCATATCCGGATTGAGGCGGGCGTTTCCCAGATGTCGGGCTCGGGCCCACGACACTTATGCTAGGGCAGTGTCGATTGGCCACGATCTATAATGGGAAGTATCTGCTTGAGCGGGTTGTTGCCGCTCTGTTCTCGTCCGTCCCAGCTTGTGGGGCGAAGAGAAAGTTTGACTTTCGGGAGGCGGCAGCGCCGCCAAGGGCGATTCGAAGCAGAGATCGGAGAGCTCGGTCCGTTTCAGCCCGGCAGCGAGGAGGACCCGAGCGATTTCCGCTTGTGCTACTTGTGGGAAAGCCCACGCCGGAACTTGTCGGCTGGACCTAGATTGTGCTTCCGTTGTGGTAGAGAGGGTCACATGGCCCGTTTTTGTGATCACCCGGCTATGGCGCTCGGCCAGTAGCAGCAGCGAGGTCGAGTGTTCGCCACGACCGTCAGAGGCCGAGCGTCACGGATGCCGCTGTGGCGGTGCACGCTTCTTGTTTTAGATCACTGCGCATTTGCCTTGTTTGATTACGGTTCTACGCATTCATTTGTATCTGTGTTGTTTCTTGAGCATGCTAAGTTAAGACTAGAGCCTCTAGGTTTCGAGTTATCTGTTGCAACTCCTTCGGGAGTTGATATGTTGGCTAGAGATAAGATTAGGGATGGCCGGATCGAGATATCCGGAGAGTTGCTTGTGGCTACGCTCATAGTTACGCCTATGAGCGGTTTTGATGTGATTCTCGGTATGGAGTGGTTAGTTGCTAACCACGCGTTGATTGACCGCCACCGGAAAGAAGTGGTGTTCAGCCGCCAGTCGGCCTAGCTTTAAGTTTCGTGGAGTCGAGGTGGAGTTTGCCCGCCGATGGTGTCACCGTGAAAGCTCGTCGTTTGCTAGCTCATGGAGCTTGGGGCTATCTAGCCAAGTTGCACGGGAAGAGCCGCCTCGTTGTCTGTTGATCAGTGCCGGTCGTGCGGGAGTTCGCGGATGTGTTTCCGAGGAGTTCTGGGGTTGCCCCAAAAGAGAGGTTGACTTCATTATTGAGCTCGAGCCAGGACCCTCCCTATCTCGAAGGCTCCGTATCGCATGGCGCCGGGTGAGTTAAAGGCGAAGATTCGATTTGCGAGGAGATGTTAGACCGAGGGTTCATCCGTCCAAGTGTGTCCCGTGGGGAGCACGGATCTGTTTGTGAAAAAGAAGGATGGTTCTATGCGCTTATGTATTGATTATCGCGAGCTTAATAAGGTGACGAGTGAAGAACAAGTATCCGCTTGCCCCGTATCGATGATTTGTTCGATCACCTTCGAGGAGCTTGGTGTTCTCAAGATAGATCGAGATCCGGTTATCATCGATTTGCGGATCGGGGATGCCGACATTCCTAAGGCGGCTTTCGAGTCCGGATATGGTCACTATGAGTTTGTGGTCATGTCGTTTGGATTGACCAATGCCCCACACCGCGTTCATGGACATGATGGATAGGGTGTTCAAATCATTTTTGGACAGCGGCCGTCATCGTGTTCATTGACGATATTCGATTTATTCGAGGTCTAAAGAAGACCATGCGAGCATTTGAGGCGAGTATTGGCGGCTTTGAGGAAAACCACTTTATGCGAAGTTTTCCAAATGTGATTTCTGGTTGGAGCGGTGGCCTTCCTAGGCCACGTAGTTTCGAGAGATGGTATAGCCGTGGACCCCCGCGAAGATTGAGGCCGTGAGTTCATGGGCCAAGCCGACTTCGATTGCCGAGATTCGCGACTTTCTCAGGTTTGGCGAGTTACTACCGTCGGTTCGTCAGGACTTCTTCTGCTTTAGCCTCGCCTCACTCGTCCCGACGAGGAAGGGTGTCGAGTTTGTGTGGGGGCCAGGTGTGATGAGAGCTTTGCTGTGCTCAAGCGCAGATTTGACTTCGCAAGACTGTTGGCGATCCCGAGGGGACAGTGGTTTCGTGGTCTCTGATGATGCTTCCAAATTTGGATTAGGTTGTGTGTTGATGCAAAGACGGGAAGGTCATTGCCTATGCTTCCGTCACCAAGCCGTATGAGCAGAACTACCCGACTCATGATATGGAGTTGGCGGCAGTGGTGTTTGCACTAAAGATTTGGAGGCATTACACATGCGGTGAGCGGATTCGAGATGTTTACCGATCACGAGCCTCAAGTATCTGTTTACTCGAGAAGGAGTTGAATATGAGGCAGAGGAGGTGGTTAGAGCTGGTAAAGGATTATGGCTGCGAGATTTTGTACCATCGGGTAAAGCCAATGTAGTGGCCGATGCTTTGAGCAGAAAAGACGTCGCACTCTGCGGCGTTGTTGAGTTTCAGCCAGTTTGCGAGAGAGAGTTCGAGCGGGCGAGGTTGCGATGTTGTTGGGAGAGGTTACCGCCGTGGTAGCTAGCTCGATTGACTATTCAAATTCGATTCGGCGGATTATAGACAGCCGGTTGGGTGACCCCGCACTTAAGAGATTGGTTGTGAGTCGAGTCTTGGCGACGGTGACTTTGACTTTGTGTATTCACCGGACATGTGGGTTGACTTATAGAGGCCGGTTGTGTGTTCCGGACATTGCAGGTTTGCGAGCCGAGTTGCTCTCGGAGCCCACTATTCCCCCTTTTGCTTGGCACCCCGGGGTACCAAGATGTATCGAGACCTTAAGCGGACTTTACGGTGGATGGGGATGAAGAGAGATGTGGCAGAGTTTGTCACCGGTGTCTCACTTGTCGCCAAGTGAAGGCACCCAGCAGAGGCCACCGGTGGTTTATTTGCGACCATCGAGTGTACCCAGTGGAAATGGGAAGAGATCTCTATGGACTTTATATCGGTTTGCCAAGGACTCGAGGAAGTTCTCTCGATTTGGGTGATAGTCGACCGTTTGACCAAGAGCGCACACTTCATTCCCGGACGAGACACTTATACCGTGGAGCGAGGGGCGCATTGTTTTTGGAGCGAGATCATCCGTTATCATGGTGTACCGGTGAGGATTGTGTCCGATCGTGACTCGCGGTTCACTTCTCGTTTCGGAGAGCGCTCGAGAAGGGTTTGGGCTCAGAGTGCGATTCAAAGACAACTTTTCACCCTCAGACGGATGGTCGACCGAGAGAGTGAATCGATTCTCGAGGATATGTTGAGGGCTTGTGTGTTGGATTTCCTGTGCGATTGGGACCGAAGATATCAGATTTGATGGAGTTTGCCTATAACAACGCGATTACGATCGGCGGTCGAGATGGCTCCATTCGAGGCATTGTATGGTAAGCGTTGTCGGTCCCCCGTGTTGCGGGAAGGGGTTGGTGATAGACGAGTTTTGGGTCCCGAGTTACTGCAGTTGACCAATGGTGCGGTCTGCGAGAAGATTAGAGCTCGTATGTTGACCGCTCAGAGCAGCGAGAAGAGTTACGCCGATGTTGGCGTCGAGATTTGGAGTTTGAGGTTGGTCGGCATGTGTTCCTTAAGGTTGCTCCGTGCGAGGTGTTCGAGGTTTGGTAAGCGTGGGAAGTTGAGTCCCCGATTTGTTGGTCCGTTTGAGATCCTAGAGAGGATTGGCAGAGTTGCTTACCGGTTAGCCCTACCTCCGTCACTACTCGGCGGTGCATAGTGTTTTTCATGTATCGATGTTGAGGCGGTATGTGCCGGACCCGTCGCACATTGTGGACTTTGAGCCTTTGCGGTGAATGAGGATTTGAACTTCGAGGAAAAGCCAGTAAGGATCCTTGCCTTTGAGACCAAGACGTTGCGTAATCGCGAGATTCGTTTGGTAAAGGTTCAGTGGAGGAGTCGGGATTCTGAGGAAGCCACTTGGGAGCGGGAAGACGAGATGAGGTTGCATTACCCGAGTGTTTACTGTCTTAAGGACTTTCGAGGACGAAAGTCATAAAAAGGAGGAATATTGTAACGACCAGTGTTTTTCTTCCCCGGTCTTCCAGGTTTTTGGAGGGGTTTGTGGTTTGGTTTGAGCAAGGTTTGTTGCAAAAGTAAAAATAAAGGAATTTGGCCGCAGTAGGGGTTTGAACCGGGTCTCCGGGAAGCTTGTAGAGAGGTGTGCCATTTGAGCCATTAGGTGCTCTTGTTACTCTTCTGCATCACATCTTAGTTAACCTTGGATTTTGGAGTTTTGGTGCATTTGGTTAAATGAAATAGAATTAGGTTATTTCATCTCCTTCTCCAAAACATCTCTTGGCCGCCCAAGCTCTCCATCTCCATAGCCTTGCCGATTCTTCATCCTTGCATCTCCTTGGGATCGATCATCATCATTTTAGGGTAAGTCTTCATCCTCTTCATCTCCTCATTTGGTTTTGATCTTTGGCCGAAGGTAAGTGGTAGAGTGTTGTGGGTGTTTGTGTTGTTTGCGACCCACCGAGAGAAGCGGCCGTCGTCGCGACGCCCAGATCTGTTGGAGCAGCCTGCGCGACGCCAAGGCCGGACGGCGGCCGCCAGATCCACCGTCGCGAACCTCCCGCACACCATCGCTCTCCGACGCCTCGTTGCCGCGACGCCCGCGCGTCGACGCCGCGACGCCAGATCGCCTCAAAGCGCCCAGTCTGTCGCCAAAGCCTTGCGTTCGCCCAGACGGCCTGGTCGCCCGTCGCTCGCGCGCGCGAGAGCCCTCGCGCCGGCGCCGCGCGCGCGTCGCTGCCGAAGCGCTCGCCGCGCGCGCGCCGCGAGCGCGCGCGCCTCGCGAATCGCTCGCAGCTGCTTTCGCCGCGCGCCGCGCCGCGCGAGCGCTCGCGCCGCGCGCGCTCGTCCTGCCTGCCGCCTTGCTCGCCGTGTCGCGCCGCGCGCGCGCGCCGCGCGCCGCCGCCGTCCGACGCTTCGCGCCGCGCGTGCGCGTCCTGCCGTCGTGCCGTGCGGTGGCGCGCGGCAGCGCAGCGTCCTTGCTGCCGTGCCGGCTTCGCCGGCCAGCCCCAAGCTCTTGTCGTCGCGCCACGTGAGTTCCCGAGCCGAGCTTGCTGTTCTATCGTTGTTTAGATATTTTAGATGCTGATTATTGTTGGTTGCTAGGTTCCCGCCGCTAGCTCGGGATTGTTCCATGACTTAGGATTTGTGTGTAGAAGTCTTCCGACCAAGGTAAGGATTTCTTTACCGGGGTTGTGTGGACCTGCGGTATATTTGTGATTGTTGTTTTGTATGCTGTGTATGATTACTAGCATGTTTATCTCTAGGTGCTGCTCAATTCTGATTGGCATGATCTCTTGTATTGTTTCTCATGTTAGCCCATGCTAGGTTGTTCTATTCTAGCATGTTCGATATCTGTTCTTGCTTCGTAGTATCATGCTAGGTTCTTTGTATCCGATGAGCACGTATTGGGTGCATTGATTGAATCGTTATTGTTGTTAAGTTTTAGAATTGAGGTAGATAGAATCATCAGGCCGGATGCATAAAGTATCTTGCATCTATGGCAAGGACGTTTCGAGACGATTCTCCGTCCTTGGACCCCGTGAGGGATTAGCTATCCCAACCGGTAGGCCCCGCAATCTTGGGTGAGGGTGGCGGATCGTTAAATGCCCCAACGGTCGGGATGATGACTTGGCACCGCCTCGTCCCCGGCGGTCGGCACGTCCTCGGCGTGTTCGGTCGTAGCCCTTGATTGCCACTGTTAGGGCAAGGACCGCTTCTGGTGCAAGCCTACCACGACCGGTTCCTTAGCCTCAGTGCGGTGGTACAGTGACATAGTTCACGTGTCGAGTCTCACACCCTATGTCGGTGACACCGATCCGAGAGATTTAGTTAGGCATGGTGGATCGAACACGGGCGCTTGCCACTAGACCGGCACCCCCGAGTTTGCGGTAGCATGCGGCGCGCGCGCTTACGCTCATTACTGGCGCGCCGTGGAGAGAGCTCCTCGGGATCTTGAGCTAGTGCACCTTTCGATCGGCGATAGGTAGGGTGCCGAGGCGGGACTTGTTTCCGTATAGCGCGTATAGTGTATGGTGGTATTTTCGGACTAAGACCACGAGATGGCATCCGAGGTCCAAGTGTGGACTTAGCTATGTGCTCCGCTCTGTGTTTGTTCTCATAGCTTGCATACATTCTTCTAGATGATCATGTATATCGTATTGTACCCGGTTGGGGATTCTCTTACTGGTAATTCGTTACTCACCCTTATTACGTGGTTTTCCACGGGTAATCAAGGCGGGAGACAGGATGGTGAAGGAGGAGCTGTGATCATGGAATCCTCTTTGTCATCTCGATTATTCTATTTTATTTATCATGACTCTTGACTTTTCTTATTTCCCCTGAATGCATGTAGACGGGCACAGAGCCCAGGATGTTTTCTTACGTTTTATGGATTCCAGCATATTTGTACTTGTGGTTTGTTTTAACGGTTTAAATAAATCTCACGATCAGAGTATGCTTTTAGAAATGTATGTTTTGGTTGTTGAATGTTTCTGTTTTTACTTGGGATCCGAAATGTAGTTTTCACAATATCTTTTATTTTCACTACATGCATTGGGGTAAAGGCCCATTTAGAGCCCCTTTTTGGGTCGGGTCTTTACATCCCCGGGCTAATGTTCGTGAGTACACGATTCCTTTCGATTTAGAGCCGGACTTGGGTATTCTCCGATAGTCCAAATTTGTTAGCGAGTTAAGAGGCCCTTGAGGACACCCATTGGGATTGGCTTTTGAGGTGATCATATGGTCGAGGAGAAAGACCCTCGAGGGTGTCGAACATCTTTGGGATCGGTTCTTGAGTGATCAATTGGCCGAGGAGAAAGACCCTCGGAGATGTCCGGGATTGGTTATGAGAGCCAATCATTAGGCGGAAGTAGGAGACTTCCGAGGATTCCAGATCTGCCTTGTAAGCTCGTTGAGCTATGATGCGTGTTGGTAATTGTTTGCATGTATACTAGGGTGCGGATGATTGATGTATCGTATTGTACCCCGGTTGGGGATTCTTACTGAGTATGTTTATACTCACCCTTATTTCTGTGGTTTTCCACCAGGTAACTTGGGACAGCACCGGGACGGCTAGCGGAGGGAGCTGATTGATCATGGGAGCCGCCGGCACTCTGTCTTTTATCGTTTGCATAATTTGTTCAGCATGTAGACGGACAGGAGTCCTAGGGGGACGTTTTTAAATGTTGTTTAAATTGTATTGTATGATTTTATAAACACTGGCCAGGCTTGTTTTACTTTGTTGGCTTTGCTTAAATGAAGGTTGTTGTTTATGTTTTAAGTGTCCCCGCTTTTAAATGTTTTGAAAGGTTTTAAATATGAGCACTAAACCGCTTGATGAAGTATTTAACTTGCATGCTGAGTGAGAACCTAGGTTTAGGACCGTGTTTTGGGTCGGGTTCTTACAGGTCTTTACATCCTCGAGGGTCTTTCTCCCTCGGCCAAATGACCACCTCAAAAGCTGATCCCAAATAGATGTCAGACACCCTCGAGGTCTTTCTCCCTCGGCCAAATGGTCAGCTCAAAAATCGATCCCAAAAAAAGGTTTCCTCGAGGTCCTTTTACCTTCGGCTAGCTAATACTTGACTAACGGGAAAGTACCCGAAGTATGGCTCTAAACTGGAACGGAAGTGGTGTACTCACGAACATTAGCCTGGGGGAGCGCTCCAAACCGGTGACTAACGCATGTGTTTGCACACCACATGGTGCTGTAACCGGCGTAAATCTAGGAGCCTAGGGACAAACTACGAGGGCCACGTACGCATGCCTAAGACTCGGAAGCGGTGTCATACAATAGTGCGAGGCCCTCGACACTCATCTGTAACAGCGTGTACCACCGACCTGAAGCTAAGAATCGACCAAGTTAGGCTTACACCGTTGGCAGGGTTCCGCTCTAGCAGGCTACAAACTAGGTTTATGCCGATGCGGGAGCAAATCCATATCGACTTTAGGGGTGGAAGCACAGTATGTTATTCTTCGCACGGGATCCCGACCGGTGGGGACAAAGTAAGTTATGTCCGCTCTCAGCCTCTGGATGATGACAAACCCTAACTGATCTAACTAAGAATTCAGAATAAACGATTCCTGACTAAACATACATGCTCAACAAAGTAAACACATAACCTAGCATGATACTACGAACTTAAGATCATAAACATGCTGGAAGAACAAACCTAGCATGGCACTAACATGTACAAACAGGCAAACATGCTAGCAAGAAGTCAAACACAAGCTATCCTATCCACTAACATGCTCATAACAGTAAAAAAGCATACAAGGCACAATCATGATCTATTGAGGGTCCACACAAGCACGGTAAGAAATCCTTACCCGGATATATGCAGAAAACAATCACAACAATAATAAACGACCCTCGAGCTGCAAATTCAACCCGAACAACCTAAGCAATCAATATAGACAACCCAATTAAAACCAGCAGCTAAAACAGCTAAGGGTCAAGAAGCAAAGGCTAGGGAATTACCCACCGAGATAGCAACAATATCTCGACCCCAAGCACTCGGCAAGGCAGAGCACACGGCAAGGCAGAGTGTAACGGCCCAGTTTTCCATTCCAGTTTCCCAGGTACTCTCGATTCAGAATTGGGGCAATCAGTTGGGCCGTTAGAGCTTTTTAACCTTTAAGGGTATTTTGGTCCTTTTGCTCCCCGGTCAAAGGTTGAGGATTTTCAGGGCTTCAGGGTCATTTCGGCCTTCGTTGAGACTTGATTGATGTTGGTTGCAAGACCCAAGGAGTTTGGGTTAGTTGATTAGAAGTTCGGAGACATTCCGGTTAATAGCAAAATTAATTGGAAATTAATTGGTCCTATTGAGATTTGAACCCTTGCCCTAATGGTGAAATTAGAGTTTTTAGAAAAAGAGATTTAGTTAAAAAGAAAAGAATTTCTTTAGCCGGGACCCGCAAGAGAAAGCCTTGGGAAGGGAATTTTAGGTCTCCTAACCCTTTTAAAATAGGAAAAAGAAGGAAATTAGGGAAAACCCTCTTTGTTCCCTTGGTAGCCACACTCTCTCTCTCTCTCTCTCTCTCTTCTCTCCTAAAACCGAGCCACCCAGCCGAGGCACCCTAACCCAGCCGCACCACTCGGCCCGACCTGCTGCGCGCACAGACCGCACCATGCCGCGCTCGGCCCGACCAACTGCGCGCACTGATCCGCACCGAGCCGCTCAGCCCTTTGCCTCGCCCAGCCGCCGCTCGTCTACAGTCCAGACACCCCACCGTCGCACGCCCAGCACCGCCCAACATCGCTCGCGGCCGCTCAGCGTCGCATCGTACCGAGCCTCGCCCAGCAGACCCGACGCTCGCCCGCGCTCCATCCCAGCGAGCCCGCTCGCTCGCGCGTCGCCTCTGCAGCCCGATCGCTCGCACACTGCCCCGCCGTGCCGCGCGTCCGCTCGCCATTGCCGCACGCCCGCTCCAGTGTGTCCGCCTGCCTTGCCGTGCGCCCAGCGCCCAGCGCCAGCGTCCCTGCCGCACCAGCAGCGCCCAAACCTGCCCCTTGCTGCCGAGAACCCGTGTCCTCTCCGTTGGTAATTCTCGAGCCTTTTCCCTTTTAGATTTTTTTTAATTTCTTTGGCTCTTTGTATATTTATTTAGGATGCTTTTATTATGCCTAGGTTGCTCGGGTTCGTTATAAAGCTCGAGGGTCTTATTTGATTCGTGATAGCTATCTTCCACTTGTTTCCAGGTAAGGATTCCTTACCGTGGTTGTGTGGACCCTGCGATACTTTCTTGATTGCGCCATAAATGCATGTTTACTTTTATGAACATGATTAGTGGATAGGACAGCTTGTGATTGCATTCTTGCTAGCATGTTTGCTTGTTTGTACATGTTAGTGCCATGCTAGGATTGTTCTTCCAGCATGCTTGAGATTCCTGCTTTAAGTTCGTAGTCCCATGCTAGGTTATGTATGATCTAGAGGCTGAGAACGAACATAACGTACCTTATCCCCACCGGTCGGGAGTTGAGCGAAGCATAACGTACATTGCTTCCCCCCGGCAGCCAATGAGGATTAGCTACCTCATTGGCATAAGCCTAGTTTGTAGCCTGCTAGAGCGGAACCCTGCCAACGGTGCAAGCCTACCTTGGCCGATTCTTAGCTTCAGGTCGGTGGTACAGGCTGCGATGAGTGCCGAGGGCCTCGCACTACTGTGTTCAGTGACACCGCTTCCGAGTCTTAGGAATGCGTACCTGGCCCGCGTAGTTTGTACTTAGGCCCCCACATTTACGCCGGTTGCAGCAGAATGCGGTGTGCGCGCACACGCTTTAGTCGCCGGTTTGGAGAGCTCCCCCGGGCTAATGTTCGTGAGTACACCAGTTCCTTCCAGTTTAGCGCCAGACTTTGGGTACTCTCCCGATAGTCCAGATTTATAGCGAGGGTAAGAGGCCCTTGAGGACACCCATTGGGATTGGCTCTTGAGCTAATCAATTGGTCGAGGGAGAAAGACCCTCGAGGGTGTCGGACATCTTTGGGATCGTTTTGAGTGATCAATTGGCCGAGGAGAAAGTCCCTCGGAGATGTCCCGGGATTGGTTATGAGAACCAATCATTAGGTCGGAGGTAGGAGACTTCCGAGGACTCCGGATTTGCCTTGTGAGCTCGTTGAGCTGAGATCCTTGTTGATAACTGTTTGCATGTGTACTAGGTTACTAGATGATTGATTGCATCGTATCGTACCCCGGTCGGGGATTCTTACTGAGTATGTTTATACTCACCCTTATTGTGGTTTCTTCCACAGGTAACTTGGGACAGCACCGAGGCGGCTAGCGAGAGAGTCTTTGGGAGATCATGGATCTTCTTGACACTGGCCGTGTCTTATTTTATTATTTTTATTTCAGCATGTAGTTGGACTTGAGTCCGCAGGGAAAACTTATGAATTGAACTATTTTATGTTTTTAAGGAAAGTACTGATCAGTCACTGTTTTTAATTTGAATGGTTCGTTTTTACCTAATGAATGTTTACTTTGTTTTTAATGTTTTCCACTCTTATATTTGAAAAGTTTTACAAACCAACCCTGGCTGGGTTCTTTTATGCTTTTCACTTGCATGCTGAGTAAAGATCTAGGTTTAGTCCCGTTTTCGGGTTGGGTTTTACAGTTGGTATCAGAGCGCAGAGTCATAGATTCTGTAGACTAACCTGTTTGTAGGTTGTGTTCCCATGATCTCCAAAGACACTCCCACGGCGCGAGTTTGTCTAAGTTCAATAAGCTAAGGGTTTTGTTTACGATACTATATGCAGTACACATGTGTTATCTTTGTTGGGAGAGAAAGTCCAGCGTGGACTAACCGTTGTGGTTTCCGTGTAGATCGCCGATATCTAAGGTTACACGCAGTGGGAGCAGTCCGTCTGGGCGCAAATAGAGATCTTCGCAGAGCCAGCAGAGTAGTATATCGAGCTCGTAGGCCGCCCATTTCACCAGAGGCTAACTTGCCCAAAGAAGGGGTGGAGGCTGCTATGCCTCAAGGTACAGCTCCAGGAGGAGATATTTCTGCTATGAGAGATATGATGATGGGCCTAATGGCCGAGCAGAGTCGAGACTCAGCGCAGTAGCAGCGCGAGAGAGAGAGTCTATGGCACAGATAGCCCAGTTGACACAGCTCATGCAGCAAGCACCCCCAGCAGCTCCTGTACCCCCAGCAGCTCCAGTAGCCCCAGTAGCTCCGGTAGCTCAACCGGAGGGGCAGGGTCATCATGACCAGTCAGACTCACTTGATAGTGCAGAGGGAGCTGCTGAGTTTGGCAAGTGGTTGAAAGATTTCACCAAGTGGAAGCCGAGGGAATTTGATGCTTGAGAGAACCCACTTGTGGCGATCGGTGGTTGGCAAGAATGGAGTACATCTTTAGAGTTATGGGATGCCCGGATGTACAGAGGCCGAGATGTGCGGCCCATGTTCTCTCGACACGGTTGAGTGGTGGTGGTAGTCCACAGATAGAGCTAGACCGGTGGGTCTTCTCCACCACACTGGGAGTTCTTTAGAACGAAGTTGAGCTAAGTATGTTAATGACGAGGCTCGGCGGAGAGATGGCAGAGGCCTTCTCGAATCAAACAGGATCGAGATAGTATTGCCGCTACTTAAAAGAAGTTCTCTCGAGTACTGGCTACTTTTGCCCGGAGCTCATTGCCACCGAGGAGCTTAAGACTAAGAAGTTTATTTGTGGGCTGAGGAAGGAGGTTGCTCAGGATGTTCGAGCACTCGCTCCTGAGAGTTATGACCGAGCAGTGGAGTTGGCCACGATTTATAATCCGAAGTATCCGCCGATGCGAGATCTGTTGCTCAGCTCGGCCGAAAGCATGCTCAGTGATATTCCGGCGTAAGAGGAAGTGCAGGACTTCTAGTGGTTTCCGCTCAGTGGTCGAGATACTCGCCGCGGGGCAGTCTAGAGGTCGAGATCAGCGCCGACCCGAGTGGTAGAGCCAGGATCGCCGAAGAGGCGGGGCGAGCGCCGGCTCGGTGCAACAAGTGTGGAAAGGCACACTTTGGTTTGTGTGGAGCATCGCCCGTGCTTGCTACTGAGATGTGGCAAGGAAGGGCATTTGGCGATTCTGCACACTCGGGATTTAGCGGCAGTAGGACCGGCCCAACAGCAAGGTCGGGTGTTTGCCACTACTCGCCTGGAAGCAGTTGTATTGATGATGCAGTTGCAGGTACGCTGCTTGTCTTACAGCATTATGCATTTGTATTGTTTGATTCGGGTTTGACCCATTCCTTTGTTTCTGATGCATTCGTTAGACAAGCTTGTGTGGAACTCGAACCTCTAGGGTTTGAGTTGTGTGTTGCCACTCCCTCGGGTGTGAGTATGTTAGCTAGCGATGAGAGTTAAGCATGGCGGATCTGAGATATCGATGAGATTTTAGAGGCTACCCTCATAGTCTTTGTCTATGAGCGGTTTCGATGTGATCCTTGGCATGGATTGGTTGGCAGAGAACCATGCATTGATAGACTGCCGCCGGAAAGAAGTGGTGTTTAGGCCGCCTGAGAAGCCAAGCTTCAAGTTTCGCGGTGTCCAGGGCTGAACTTGCCCGCCACTTATCTCAGCAGTGAAAGCCCGTAGATTGTTAGCTCGAGGAGCTTGGGGCTTCTTGGCAAAGCTGTAAGGAGATAGTAGTACTGCGTTGACTGTTGACATGGTCCCTGTGGTGCAAGAGTTTGCAGATGTTTTCCCTTAAGAGTTGCCGGGTTTACCCCCGAAGCGGGAGTTAGACTTCACCATCGAGCTGGAGCCAGGGACTCTTCCCTTTTCTAAAGCCCCGTATCGTATGGCGCCAGCTGAGTTAAAAGAGCTCAAAGTGCAGTTGCAAGAGATGTTGGATCGAGGTTTCATCCGACCGAGTGTGTCCCCGTGGGGAGCACCTGTCCTGTTTGTTGAGAAGAAGGATGGATCCATGCGTCTGTGTATAGACTACAGAGAGCTGAATAAAGTCACGGTGAAGAATAAGTATCCCCTGCCGCGTATAGATGATCTGTTTGATCAGCTTCAGGGAGCCTCAGTGTTTTCTAAGATTGATTTGAGGTCAGGGTACCATCAGCTGAGGATTCGGGATGTAGATATCCCGAAGACCGCGTTTAGATCGAGGTATGGTCATTATGAGTTCGTGGTCATGTCTTTTGGACTAACGAACGCCCCCGCAGCGTTTATGGACATGATGGACAGAGTGTTCAAGGCATTCTTGGACAACTTTGTCATCGTATTCATAGACGACATTTTGATTTATTCCAGGACAAAGGAGGACCATGCTTCGCATTTGAGGCAAGTTTTGACAGCATTGCGAGAGAACCAGTTGTTCGCAAAGTTCTCTAAGTGTGAATTCTGGCTAGAGAGAGTAGCCTTCCTTGGGCATATCGTGTCGGCAGATGGTGTAGCGGTGGACCCCGCAAAGATAGAGGCAGTTAGCTCGTGGGCGAGACCGACGACGGTCGCCGAGAGACGTGACTTTTCGGGATGGCGAGTTATTACCGGCGTTTCGTGAAAGACTTTTCTGCTAAGGCAGCACCCCTAACCCGTCTGACAAAGAAGGGTGTTGACTTTGTTTGGGATGCTAAATGTGAGGAAAGTTTTGCCCAGCTTAAGCTCAGTTTGACGACAGCACCTGTGTTGGCAAGTCTGGAAGGAACAGAGGAACAGGAGGTTTCGTAGTTTATAGTGATGCTTCCAAGTATGGTTTAGGCTGTGTGTTGATGCAGCATGGGAAGGTGATAGCTTATGCTTCCCGGCAGTTGAAGCCTTATGAGAAGAACTATCCAACTCAAGATATGGAGTTGGCTGCAGTTGTTTTTGCCCTAAAGATTTGGAGGCACTACTTATATGGTGAGAGGATTCAGTTGTTCACGGACCACCAGAGCCTCAAATATTTCTTCACTCAGAAGGAGTTGAACATGAGGCAGATGAGGTGGCTCGAGTTAGTAAAGGACTACGACTATGAGATCTTGTACCATCCTGGAAAAGCCAACGTTGTGGCTGATGCGCTGAGTAGGAAGACGTCGCATTCAGCAGCTTTGCTGAGCTCCCAAGTTGAGTTGCGGAAAGAGCTTGAGCGTACCGATATCGCAGTTTTGTTGGGAGAGGTTACCGCCAGGGTAGCCCAGCTATCAGTTCAGCCGTCACTTAAGCAAAGGATCATCGACAGCCAGTTGAGTGATCCCAAGTTAAAGAGATTGCTCGAGAGAGTTGAGGCTGATGGCGATTTCGACTTTGTGTGGCACCAGACGGAGGCTTGAGATACAGAGGTCGGTTGTGCGTCCCGGACGACGCAGGGATTCGAGCTGAGTTGCTCACTTAGGCACATAGTTCCCCTTTCACTTGGCACCCAGGAGGTACCAAGATGTATCAGGATCTCAAGCAGGCATTTTGGTGGATGGGCATGAAGCGGGATATAGCGGAGTTTGTTAGCCGGTGTCTCACCTGTCAGCAAGTGAAGGCTCCCAGGCAGAAGCCTGCAGGTTTTTTGCAGCCATTAAGTGTTCCACAGTGGAAGTGGGACGAGATTTCGATGGATTATATCGCTGGGTTGCCGAGGACACCGAGAGGGTTTTCGCAGATCTGGGTAGTTGTGGACCGGCTGACCAAGAGTGCACACTTTATTCCCGGAAGGATTAGTTATACCGTGGAACAGTGGGCACAGTTATTCTTTGAGCAGATTGTGCGGTACCACGGGGTACCCGCAAAGATAGTGTCAGATCGGGATTCTAGGTTCACATCTCGCTTCTGGAGAGCGCTCCAGAAGGGTTTAAGAACTGAGTGCGGCCAAAGATCGCCTTCCACCAGCAAACCGATGGTCAGACGGAGAGGGTGAATCAGATTCTGGAAGATATGTTGAGAGCCTGCATTTTGGACTTCCCAGGAAGTTGGGACCAGTACTTGTATTTGATGGAGTTCGCTTACAACAACAGCTATCAGGCGACTATTCAGATGGCCCCATTCGAGGCGTTGTATGGTAAGCGTTGCAGATCCCCAGTGTTTTGGGAGGAGGTTGGTGACAGATGAGTTACGGGACCCGAGTTACTCGGATGACGAACGACGGAGTCAGAGAAGATAAGGGCTCGCATGTTGACAGCACAAAGTAGGCAGAAAAGTTACGCCGATGTGAGGCGTAGAGATTTGGAATTTGAGGTGGGTCATCATGTTTTCCTGAAGGTAGCACCTATGCGTGGGGTGTTAAGGTTTGGAAAGCGAGGCAAGTTGAGCCCCAGGTTTGTAGGGCCTTTTGAGATCCTTGAGCGGATCGGAGCAGTGGCCTATCGGTTAGCTTTACCCCCGTCCTTAGCAGCGTGTGCATAATGTGTTCCACGTTTCGATCTTGAGAAAGTACGTGGGCGTAACCGTCGCATGTGCTAGAGCATGAGCCCTTAGAGTTGAGTAAAGATTTATCCTTCGAGGAGAAGCCCGTGCAGATTTTGGCTTATGAGCGCAAGGTATTGCGCAACCGGGAGATAAGTTTAGTAAAGGTTCTTTGGAGGCATCAGAGGGCAGAGGAAGTGACGTGGGAGCTAGAGGAGGAGATGAGGACGCATTACCCGGAGTTGTTCCAGTCTTAGGACTTTCGGGGACGAAAGTCTTCTAAGGGGGAGTATTGTAACTATTGACTTTCCATCGGTTAATAACAAAATTAATTGGAAAATTAATTGAATCTTTTGGGATTTGAACCTTGCCCTAAATGGTGAATTTGGAGTTTTAAGAAAAGAGTCTTAATTAAAAAGAAAAAAAAAGAAAAGAAGGTTGCTTTAGCCGGTACCCGCAAGAGAAAAGCCTTGGGAAGGGAATTTAGGTCTCCTAACCTATTTAAAAAATAAGGAAAAGAATGAAAAATCAAGAAAACCCCTAATTTTCCCCTCATAGCCGCATTCTCTCTCTCTCTCTCTCTCTCTCTCTCTCTCACCTAAATGGAGCCAAACACCCTAACCCAGCCGCACCACCCAGCCGCACCACCCAGCCGCACCACCCAACCGAGCCACCCCAGCCACATCGCACCACACACGCGCACGGCCCACCCTGCGCGCACAGACCACACCGCCCGAGCCACACTTGAACCGCTCGGCCCTCTGCGCCGCCCGATCGCGCTTCGCTTGCGAGACGAAGCCCCACCGTCGCAGCCCATCACCGCCCGACGCCGTCCGCTGAAGCCCAGCCCCGTCGCCTACAGCGCGTCACGCCCAACAGTCCAGACGCTCGCCCGCGCGCCAACCCAGCGAGCCCGCTCGCTCGCGCATCGCCTTCGCAGCCGATCGCCCGCGCGCTGCCCCGCCGTCCAGACGTCGTGCCTCGCGCCCGCTCCTGCGCATCCGCTCGCCTTGCCGCGCACTCGAGCTCAGCGCCCAGCGCCAGTGGCGCCCTTCCGCGCCCGCTTGCTGCGAGCCGTGTCCTCTCAGCTGGTAATCCTCGAGCCTCCTTCCTTTTCGATTTTAAGCTGCTGGCTGCTGTATTTTTATTTAGGATGTTTTTATTTGATATGCCTAGGTTGCTCGAGTTCGTTTTAAAGTTCAAGGGTCTTGCTTGACTCGTGTTAGCTTTTTCCACTTATTTCCAGGTAAGGATTTCTTACCGTGGTTGTGTGGACACTGCGATGCTTTCCTGATTGTGCCTTTTATGCATGTTTACTTTTATGAACATGATTAGTGGATAGGACAGCTTGTGATTGCATTCCTGCTAGCATGTTTGATTGTTTGTACATGTTAGTAACATGCTAGGATTGTTCTTCCAGCATGCCCGAGATTCCTGCTTTAAGTTCGTAGTAGCATGCTAGGTTATATATGATTGATGATGCTTATGTATGTTTAGCCAGGAATCGTTTACTCTATAATCTAGCTAGCGTAGTAGGGTTGTCATCATCTAGAGGCTGAGAGCAGACATAACGTACCTTGTTCCCACCGGTCGGGAGTAGAGCGAAGCATAACGTACCTTGCTTCCCCCCGGCAGCCAGTGAGGATTAGCTACCTCATTGGCATAAGCCTAGTTTGTAGCTGCTAGAGCGGAACCCCGCCAGCGGTGCAAGCCTACCTTGGTCGGTTCTTAGCTTCGTGTCGGTGGTACAGTGCCGCGAGATGAGTCCGAGGGCCTCGCACTCGTGTTCGGTGACACCGTTTCCGAGTCTTAGGCATGCGTACCGCCCGCCCGCGTAGTTTGTACCTAGGCCCCCACATTTACGCCGGTTGCGTAAAGAAGATGCGGTGTGCGCAAGACACGCTTTAGTTGCCGGTTCGGAGAGCTCCCAGACTCATTGTTCGTGAGTACACCAATTCCTTCCAGTTTAGAGCCAGACTTCGGGTACTCTCTCGATAGTCCAGATTTATAGCGAGGGTAAGAGGCCCTTGAGGACACCCATTGGGATTGACTTTAGAGTTAATCAATTGGTCGAGGGAGAAAGACCCTCGAGGGTGTCGGACATCCTTGGGATCGGTTTTTGAGCTGATCAATTGGCCGAGGGAGAAAGACCCTCAGAGATGTCCCGGGATTGGTTTGAGAGCCAATCATTAGGCCGGAAGTAGGAGACTTCTGAGGATTCCGGATTTGCCTTGTGAGCTCGTTGAGCTAAGATCCGTGTTGATTTTTGTGGCATGTGTACTAGGTTGCTAGATGATTGATGGCATCGTATCGTACCCCGGTCGGGGATTCTTACTGAGTATGTTTATACTCACCCTTATTGTGGTTTCTTCCACAGGTAACTTGGGACAACACCGAGGCGGCTAGCGGAGGGAGCTGGGGAATCATGGATGCTGCTGACACTCTGTCGTGTCTTATTTTACTATTTTTATTTCAGCATGTAGTTGGACTTGGGTCCGTAGGGAAAACTATGATTTGAACTATTTTATGTTTTAAAGAAAGTACTGATCAGTCACTGTTTTTTATTTGAGTGGTTCGTTTCTGCTTAATGAATGTTTACTTTGTTTTTAATGTTTTCCACTCTTATATTTGAAAAGTTTTACAAACCGACCCCAGCTGGGTCCTTTTATGCTTTTCACTTGCATGCTGAGTAAAGATCTAGGTTTAGCACCGTTTTCAGGTCGGGTCCTTACAGATGGTATCAGAGCCAGGCATCGGACCGGTGTGTCGGGTCCATCGGGACGCTGGACCTCTAAGGGGAGGTGGAAACCCATAGGGGAATCCCACATCGGTTGGAAAGGAGAACGAAGCACTCCTTATAAAGGGTGTGGACACCTTTCCCTAGCAAGACGCGTTTTCCCATGGGGGGGAGAAACAAATCCGTGAGGCCAGTGGGCCAAAGCGGACAATATCTTGGCTAGCGATGGGTTTGGCCGTTACAGATGCTCGGAAACCCATAGGGGAATCCCACATCGGTTGGAAAGGAGAACGAAGCACTCCTTATAAAGGGTGTGGACACCTTTCCCTAGCAAGACGCGTTTTCCCATGGGGGGGAGAAACAAATCCGTGAGGCCAGTGGGCCAAAGCGGACAATATCTTGGCTAGCGATGGGTTTGGCCCTTACAGTTGGTATCAGAGCACAGAGTCATAGATTCTGTAGACTAACCTGTTTGTAGGTTGTGTTCCCATGATCTCCATCACTCCAAGGCCGCCAGGTTTGTCTAAGTTCAATAAGCTAAGGGTTTTGTTTATGATACTATATGCAGTACACATGTGTTATCTTTGTTGGCAGAGAAAGTCCGAGCGTGGACTAACCCGTTGTGGTTTCTGTGTAGATCGCCAGTATGCCGGTTACACGTAGTGGAGCAGTCCGTCTCGAGGCGCAAATAGAGATCTTTGCAGAGAGCCGCAGCCGAGGTATATCGGGCTCGTAGGCCGCCTCGAAGCCGAGCTTCAAGTTTCGCGGTGTCCAGGCGGAACTTGCCCGCCATTGATCTCAAAGCAATGAAAGCCCATAGATTGTTGGCTCGAGGAGCTTGGGGCTTCTTGGCAAAGCTGTCGAGGAGATAGTAGTACTGCGTTGGATCGTTGACATGGTCCCTGTGGTGCAAGAGTTTGCAGATGTTTTTCTGAAGAGTTGTCGGGTTTACCCCCAGGCGGGAGTTAGACTTCACCATTGAGTGGAGCCAGGACTCTTCCCATTTCTAAAGCCCCGTATCGTATGGCGCCGGTGAGTTGAGAGAACTCAAAGTGCGGTTGCAAGAGATCTTTGGATCGAGGTTTCATCCGTCCGAGTGTGTCCCCGTGGGAGCACATCTGTTTGTTAAGAAAAAGGATGGATCCATGCGTTTGTGTATAGACTATAGAGAGTGAATAAAGTAACGGTGAAGAATAAGTATCCCCCGCCGCGTATAGATGATCTCATTCGATCGGCTTCCGTGGAGCCTCGGTGTTTTCTAAGATTGACTTGAGGTCGTGGTACCATCGGTGAGGATTCGAGATGCGAGATATCCCGAAGACCGCGTTCGTCGATCGGTATGGTCATTATGAGTTCGTGGTGATGTCTTTCGGACTCACAAACGCCCCCGCAGCGTTTATGGACATGATGGACAGAGTGTTCAAGGCATTCTTGGACAACTTTGTCATCGTATTCATAGACGACATTTTGATTTATTCAGGACAAATGAGGACCATGCTTCGCATTTGAGGCAAGTTTTGACAAAGATTACGTGAGAACCGCTTGTTCGCAAAGTTCTCTAAGTGTGAATTTTGGCTAGAGAGAGTAGCCTTCCTTGGACATATCGTGTCGGCGAGATGGTATAGCGGTGGACCCCGCGAAGATAGAGGCGATTAGCTCATGGGCGGTAGGCGACGCGTCGGTCGCCGAGATACGCAACTTTTCAGGTGCAGCGAGTTATTACCGGCGTTTCGTGAAAGGCTTTTCCGCTAAGGCGGCACCCTAACCCGTCGACAAAGAAGGGTGTTGACTTTGTTTGGGATGCTAGTTGTGAGGAAAGTTTTGCCCGGCTTAAGCTCGGTTTGACGACAAACACCGTATTTGGCGGTTCCGAATGGCAGGAGGTTTCGTAGTTTATAGTGATGCTTCCAAGTATGGTTTAGGCCGTGTGTGTTGATGCGGCATGGGAAGGTGATAGCTTATGCTTCCCGTGCAGTTGAAGCCTTATGAGAAGAACTATCCAACTCATGATATGGAGTTGGCTGCAGATTGTTTTTGCTCAAAAGATTTGGAGGCATTACTTGTATGGTGAGAGGATTCGTTTGTTCACGGACCACCAGAGCCTCAAATATTTCTTCACTCAGAAGGAGTTGAACATGAGGCAGAGGAGGTGGCTCGAGTTAGTAAAGGACTACGACTGTGAGATTTTGTATCATCCCGGAAAAGCCAATGTTGTGGCTGATGCGCTGAGTAGAAAGACGTCGCATTCAGCAGCTTTGCTGAGCTCCCAAGTTGAATTGCGGAAAGAGTTTGAGCGAACCGGTATTGCAATCTTGTTGGGAGAGGTTACCGCCAGGGTAGCCCAGCTATCAGTTCAGCCGTCATAAGAGAGGATCATCGGCGATCATCCGAGTGATCCCAAGTTGAGGAGATTGCTCGAGAGAGTTGAGGCTGATGGCGATTTCGACTTTGTTGTGGCACCAGACGGAGGCTTGAGGTACAGAGGTCGGTTGTGCGTCCCGGACGACGCGGAGATTCGAGCAGAGTTGCTCGCCGAAGCACATAGTTCCCCATTCACTTGGCACCCAGGAGGTACCAAGATGTACCAGGATCTCAAGCAGACGTTTTGGTGGATGGGCATGAAACGGGATATAGCTGAGTTTGTTAGCCGGTGTCTCACCTGTCAGCAAGTGAAGGCTCCCAGGCAGAAGCCTGCAGGCTTTTTGCAGCCATTAAGTGTTCCACAGTGGAAGTGGGACGAGATTTCGATGGATTATATCGCTGTGTTGCCGAGGACACCTAGAGGGTTTTCGCAGATCTGGGTAGTTGTGGACCGGCTGACCAAGAGTGCACACTTTATTCCCGGAAGGATTAGTTATACCGTGGAACAGTGGGCACAGTTATTCCTTGAGCAGATTGTGCGGTACCACGGGGTACCCGCAAAGATAGTGTCAGATCGGGATTCTCGGTTCACATCTCGCGCTCGAGAGCGCTCGGAAGGGTTTTGGAGCGAGTGCGGCTTCAAAGATCGCCTTCCACCCGCAAACTGATGGTCAGACGGAGAGGGTGAATCAGATTATGGAAGATATGTTGAGAGCCTGCGTTTTGGACTTCCCAGGAAGTTGGGACCAGTACCTGTATTTGATGGAGTTCGCTTACAACAACAGCTATCAGGCGACTATTCAGATGGCCCCATTCGAGGCGTTGTATGGTAAGCGTGCAGATCCCCAGTGTTTTGGGAGGAGGTTGGTGTGAGAGCGAGTTTCGGGACCCGAGTTACTTCGGATGACGAACGACGACGGCTGCGAGAAGATAAGGGCTCGCATGTTGACAACACAAAGTAGGCAGAAAAGTTACGCCGATGTGAGGCGTAGAGATTTGGAATTTGAGGTGGGTCATCATGTTTTCCTGAAGGTAGCACCTATGCGTGGGGTGTTAAGGTTTGGAAAGCGAGGCAAGTTGAGCCCCCTGTGTTTGTAGGGCCTTTTGAGATCCTTGAGCGGATCGGAGCAGTGGCCTATCGGTTAGCTTTACCCCCGTCCTTAGCAGCGGTGCATAATGTGTTCCACGTTTCGATGCTGAGAAAGTACGTGGCAGACCCGTCGCATGTGCTAGAGCATGAGCCCTTAGAGTTGAGTAAAGATTTATCCTTCGAGGAGAAGCCCGTGCAGATTTTGGCTTATGAGCGCAAGGTATTGCGCAACCGGGAGATAAGTTTAGTAAAGGTTCTTTGGAGGCATCAGAGGGCAGAGGAAGCGACGTGGGAGCTAGAGGAGGAGATGAGGACGCATTACCCGGAGTTGTTCCAGTCTTAGGAATTTCGGGGACGAAAGTCTTCTAAGGGGAGTATTGTAATGGCCTTGACTTTCCATCCCGGTTAATAACAAAATTAATTGGAAAATTAAATGAATCTTTTGGGATTTGAACCTTGCCCTAAATGGTGAATTTGGAGTTTTAAGAAAAGAGTCTTAATTAAAAAGAAAAAAAAAGAAAAGAAGGTTGCTTTAGCCGGGACCCGCAAGAGAAAAGCCTTGGGAAGGGAATTTAGGTCTCCTAACCTATTTAAAAAATAAGGAAAAGAAGGAAAATCAAGAAAACCCCTAATTTTCCCCTCATAGCCTCATTCTCTCTCTCTCTCTCTCTCTCTCTCTCTCTCTCTCTCTCTCTCTCTCTCTCACCTAAATCGAGCCAAACACCCTAACCCAGCCGCACCACCCAGCCGCACCACCCAACCGAGCCACCCCAGCCACATCGCACCACACCTGCCCGCACAGCCAGCCCCTGCGTCGCACGCACCACACCGCCCGAGCCACTCGCCTGCACCGCTCGGCCCTCTCGCCGCCGCCCGATCGCGCGCTGCGCACCGAAGCCCCACCGTCGCAGCCCATCACCGCCCGACGCCGTCGCCGACGTCAGCCTCGCGCTCGCAGCAGCACGTCACGCCCAGCAGATCGAGCTCGCGCCGCTAACCGCCGAGCCAGCCCACAGATCGCTCGCTCGCTCGCTGATCAACCGCGGCCGATCGCCCGCGCGCTGCCCCGCCGTCCAGACGTCGTGCCTCGCGCCCGCTCCTGCGCATCCGCTCGCCTTGCCGCGCACCCGAGTTCAGCGCCCAGCGCCCAGCAGCGCCCTTCCTGCCCCTTGCTGCCGAGAGCCGTGTCCTCTCGGTTGGTAATCCTCGAGCCTCCTTCCTTTTCGATTTTAAGCTGCTGGCTGCTGTATTTTAATTTGGGATGTTTTTATTTGATATGCCTAGGTTGCTCGAGTTCGTTTTAAAGTTCGAGGGTCTTGCTTGACTCGTGTTAGCTTTTTCCACTTATTTCCAGGTAAGGATTTCTTACCGTGGTTGTGTGGACCCTGCGATGCTTTCCTGATTGTGCCTTTTATGCATGTTTACTTTTATGAACATGATTAGTGGATAGGACAGCTTGTGATTGCATTCCTGCTAGCATGTTTGATTGTTTGTACATGTTAGTGCCATGCTAGGATTTTTCTTCCAGCATGCCCGAGATTCCTGCTTTAAGTTCGTAGTAGCATGCTTGGTTATATATGATTGATGATGCTTATGTATGTTTAGCCGGAATCGTTTACTCTATAATCTAGCTAGCGTAGTAGGGTTGTCATCATCTAGAGGCTGAGAGCGGACATAACGTACCTTGTCCACACCGGTCGGGAGTAGAGCGAAGCATAACGTACCTTGCTTCCCCCCGGCAGCCAGTGAGGATTAGCTACCTCATTGGCATAAGCCTAGTTTGTAGCCTGCTAGAGCGGAACCCCCGCAAGCGGTGCAAGCCTACCTTGGTCGGTTCTTAGCTTTGTGTCGGTGGTACAGCCGCACAGATGAGTGCCGAGGGCCTCGCACCTCTCGTGTTCGGTGACACACCTTTTTCGAGTCTTAGGCATGCGTACCTGGCCCGCGTAGTTTGTACCTAGGCCCTCACATTTACGATGGTTGCAGCAGCATGCGGTGTGCGCGCACACGCTTTAGTTGCCGGTTCGGAGAGCTCCCCCGGGCTACTGTTCGTGAGTACACCAATTCCTTCCGGTTTAGAGCGGACTTGGGTACTCTCCCGATAGTCCAGATTTATAGCGAGGGTAAGAGGCCCTTGAGGACACCCATTGGGATTGACTTTAGAGTTAATCAATTGGTCGAGGGAGAAAAACCCTCGAGGGTGTCGGACATCCTTGGGATCGGTTTTTGAGCTGATCAATTGGCCGAGGGAGAAAGACCCTCGGAGATGTCCCGTGATTGGTTTGAGAGCCAATCATTAGGCCGGAAGTAGGAGACTTCTGAGGATTCCGGATTTGCCTTGTGAGCTCGTTGAGCTAAGATCCGTGTTGATTTTTGTGGCATGTGTACTAGGTTGCTAGATGATTGATGGCATCGTATCGTACCCCGGTCGGGGATTCTTACTGAGTATGTTTATACTCACCCTTATTGTGGTTTCTTCCACAGGTAACTTGGGACAACACCGAGGCGGCTAGCGGAGGGAGCTGGGGAATCATGGATGCTGCTGACACTCTATCGTGTCTTATTTTACTGTTTTTTATTTCAGCATGTAGTTGGACTTGGGTCCGTAGGGAAAACTATGATTTGAACTATTTTATGTTTTATGGAAAGTACTGATCAGTCACTGTTTTTAATTTGAGTGGTTTGTTTCTGCTTAATGAATGTTTACTTTGTTTTTAATGTTTTCCACTCTTATATTTGAAAAGTTTTACAAACCGACCCCAGCTGGGTCCTTTTATGCTTTTCACTTGCATGCTGAGTAAAGATCTAGGTTTAGCACCGTTTTCAGGTTGGGTCCTTCCATGAAGGCTCCCAGGCAGAAGCCTGCAGGTTTATTGCAGCCATTAAGTGTTCCACAGTGGAAGTGGGACGAGATTTCGATGGATTATATCTCTGGGTTGCCGAGGACACCGAGAGGGTTTACTCAGATCTGGGTAGTAGTGGACCGGCTGACTAAGAGTGCACACTTTATTCCCGGGAGGATTAATTATACCGTGGAACAGTGGGCACAGTTATTCCTAGAGCAGATTGTGCGGTACCATGGAGTACCCGCGAAGATAGTGTCAGATCGAGATTCTCGGTTCACATCTCGCTTCTGGAGAGCGCTCCATAAGGGTTTAGGAACTGAGTGCAGCTTTAGCACTGCCTTCCACCCTCAAACCGATGGTCAGACGGAGAGGGTGAATCATATTCTGGAAGATATGTTGAGAGCCTGTGTTTTGGATTTTTCGGCAGATTGGGACGATGACTGTATTTGATGGAGTTCGCTTACAACAACAGCTATCAGGCGACTATTCAGATGGCCCCATTCGAGGCGTTGTATGGTAAGCGTTGAAGATCCCCAGTGTTTTGGGAGGAGGTCGGTGATAGACAGGTTCTGGGACCCGAGTTGCTTCAGATGACGAACGACGCAGTGCAGAAGATCAGGGCTCGCATGTTGACAGCACAAAGTAGGCAGAAAAGTTACGCCGATGTGAGGCGTAGTGGTTTGGAGTTTGAGGTGGGTAAACATGTTTTTCTGAAGGTAGCACCTATGCGTGGGGTGTTAAGGTTTGGAAAGCGAGGCAAGTTGAGCCCCGGGTTTGTAGGGCCCTTTGAGATCCTTGAGCGGATCGGAGCAGTGGCCTATCAGTTAGCCTTTCCCCGTCTTTGTCAGCGGTGCATAATGTGTTCCACGTTTCGATGCTGAGGAAGTACGTGGCAGACCCTTCGCATGTGCTAGAGCATGAGCCCTTAGAGTTGAGTAAAAATTTATCCTTCGAGGAGAAGCTCATGCAGATTTTGGCTTATGAGCGCAAGGTATTGCACAACAGGGAGATAAGTTTAGTAAAGGTTCTTTGGAGGCATCAGAGGGCAGAGGAAGCGACGTGGGAGCTAGAGGATGATATGAGGACTCATTACCCGGAGCTGTTCCAGTCTTAGGACTTTCGGGGACGAAAGTCTTTTAAGGAGGGAGTATTGTAACGGCCCAGTTTTCCATTCCGGTTTCCCAGGTACTCTCGGTTCAGAATTGGGGCAATCGGTTGGGCCGTTAGAGCTTTTTAACCTTTAAGGGTATTTTGGTCCTTTTGCTCCCCGGTCAGAGGTTGAGGATTTTCAGGGCTTCAGGGTCATTTCGGCCTTCGTTGAGACTTGATTGATGTTGGTTGCAAGACCCAAGGAGTTTGGGTTAGTTGATTAGAAGTTTAGAGACATTCCGGTTAATAGCAAAATTAATTGGAAATTAATTGGTCCTATTGAGATTTGAACCCTTGCCCTAATGGTGAAATTGGAGTTTTTAGAAAAAGAGATTTAGTTAAAAAGAAAAGAATTTCTTTAGCCGGGACCCACAAGAGAAAGCCTTGGGAAGGGAATTTTAGGTCTCCTAACCCTTTTAAAATAGGAAAAAGAAGGAAATTAGGGAAAACCCTCTTTGTTCCCTTGGTAGCCACACACACACACTCTCTCTCTATCTCTCTCTCTCCTAAAGCCGAGTGTAACGGCCCAGTTTTCCATTCCGGTTTCCCAGGTACTCTCGGTTCAGCATTGGGGCAATCGGTTGGGCCGTTAGAGCTTTATAACCTTTAAGGGTATTTTGGTCTTTCTGCTCCCCGGCCAGAGGTTGAGGATTTTCAGGATTTCAGGGTCATTCCGGCCTTTGTTGTGGCTTGTTGATGTGATTGCAAAACCCAAGGAGTTTGGGTTAGTTGTTTAGAAGTTTGGTAGCATTTAGGTTAATGGGAAAATTAATTGAAAATTAATTGGTTCCATCGGGATTTGAACCCTTGCCCTAAATGGTGAATTTGGAGTTTTAGAAACGAGTCTTAATTAAAAAAAAAAAAAGGTTGCTTTAGCCGGGACCCGCAAGAGGAAGCCTTGGGAAGGGAATTTAGGTCTCCTAACCTATTTAAAAATAAGGAAAAGAAGGAAAATCAAGAAAACCCCTAATTTTCCCTCTCAGCCGCATGCTCTCTCTCTCTCTCTCTCTCTCTCTCTCTCTCTCTCTCTCTCTCTCTCTCTCTCCTAAATCGAGCCAAGCACCCTAACCCCGCCGCACCACCCAGCCGAGCCACCCCAGCCACATCGTACCACACCTGCCCGCACAGCTAGCCCCTGCGCCGCACCAGACCACACTGCCCAGGCCACCCGCCCCTCGTCGCTCGCCCCTGCTTCGCCCGCCCACCGCCGCCTGCGCACCGAAGCCCCACCGTCGCACGCCCATCACCGCTCGACGCGCCGTCGCTGACGCCCAATCCGTCGCCGCAGAAGCGCGACAGCCCAGCGAGCCCGACGCTGGCGCGCGCGCCAACCAGTGGGCCGCTTCGCTCGCAAGATCGCCTTCACAACCGATCGCCGCGCGCGCGCCGCTCCCCGCGACGCTTCGCCTCGCCTTGCCCCGCGCCGAGCCCAGCGCCAGCGCGCCAGCGCCACCGCACGCACCAGCAGCGCCCATACGCGCTGCTTTGCTTTGAGAGCCCGTGTCCTCTCGGTTGGTAATTCTCGAGCCTTTTCCCTTTTGATTTTTAAGTCACTGGATCTTTGTATATTTATTTAGGATGCTTATAATATGCCTAGGTTGCTCGAGTTCGTTTTAAAGTTCGAGGGTCTTGCTTGACTCGTGTTAGCACTTTCCACTTATTTCCAGGTAAGGATTTCTTACCGTGGTTGTGTGGACCCTGCGATGCTTTCTTGATTGTGCCTTATATGCATGTTTACTTTTATGAACATGATTAGTGGATAGGACAGCTTGTGATTGCATTCCTGCTAGCATGTTTGATTGTTTGTACATGTTAGTGCCATGCTAGGATCGTTCTTCAAAGCATGCTTGAGATTCTGCTTTAAGTTCGTAGCATCATGCTAGGTTATATATGATGGATGATGATTATGTATGTTTAGCCAGGAATCGTTTACTCTATACTCTAGCTAGTGTAGTAGGGTTGTCATCATCTACAGGCTGAGAGCGGACATAACGTACCTTGTCCCCACCGGTCGGGAGTAGAGCTAAGCATAACGTACATTGTTTCCCCCCGGCAGCCAGTGAGGATTAGCTACCTCATTGGCATAAGCCTAGTTTGTAGCTCTGCTAGAGCGGAACCCCGCTAACGGTGCAAGCTCGCCTTGGCGGTTCTTAGCTTCGTGTCGGTGGTGGTACAGCCGCACAGATGAGTGCCGAGGGCCTCGCACTACTGTGTTCAGTGACACCGTTTCCAAGTCTTAGGCATGCGTACCTGGCCCGCGTAGTTTGTACTTAGGCCCCCACATTTACGCCGGTTGCAGTAGTATGCGGTGTGCGCGCACACGCTTTAGTTGCCTGTTCGGAGAGCTCCCCCGGGCTACTGTTCGTGAGTACACCAATTCCTTCCAGTTTAGAGCAAGACTTCGGGTACTCTCCCGATAGTCCAGATTTATAGCGAGGGTAAGAGGCCCTTGAGGACACCCATTGGGATTGACTTTAGAGTTAATCAATTGGTCGAGGGAGAAAGACCCTCGAGGGTGTCGGACATCCTTGGGATCGGTTTTTGAGCTGATCAATTGGCCGAGGGAGAAAGACCCTCGGAGATGTCCCGGGATTGGTTTTGAGAGCCAATCATTAGGCCGGAAGTAGGAGACTTCCGAGGATTCTGGATTTTCCTTGTGAGCTCGTTGAGCTAAGATCCGTGTTGATATTCGTGGCATGTGTACTAGGTTGTTAGATGATTGATTGCATCGTATCGTACCCCGGTCGGGGATTCTTACTGAGTATGTTTATACTCACCCTTATTGTGGTTTCTTCCACAGGTAACTTGGGACAACACCGAGGCGGCTAGCGGAGGGAGCTGAGGGATCATGGATGCTGCTGACACTCTGTCGTGTCTTATTTTACTGCTTTATGATTTCAGCATGTAGTTGGACATTGGTCCGTAGGGAAAACTTATGTTTTGAATTGCTTTTATGTTTTTATGGAAAGTACTGATCAGTCACTGCTTTTATTTTGAAAGGTTTTGCTTAATGAATGTTACTTTATTTTTAATGTTTTCCGCCCTTATGTTTGAAAAGTTTTACAACTCGACCCTGGTCGGGTCCTTTTATGCTTTTGACTTGCATGCTGAGTAAAGACCTAGGTTTAGCACCGTTTTCAGGTCTGGTCTTTACAGTTGGTATCAGAGCACAGAGTCATAGATTCTGTAGACTAACCTGTTTGTAGGTTGTGTTCCCATGATCTCCAGCACTCCACGGCCGCGAGTTTGTCTAAGTTCAATAAGCTAAGGGTTTTTGTTTACGATACTATATGCACGATACACATGTGTTATCTTTGTTGGCGAGAGAAAGTCCGAGCGTGGACTAACCGTTGTGGTTTCCGTGTAGATCGCCAAGATGCCGGTTACACGATGGAGAAGGAGCAGTCCGTCTGAATCGCAAATAGAGATCTTTGAGAGAGCCAGCCGGGTATATCAAAGCTCGTAGGCGCCCGTGGCACCGAGGCTAACTTGCCCGAGAAGGGGTGGAGGCCGCTATGCCTCAAGGTACAGCTCCGAGGAGGAGATATTTCGCTATGAGAGACATGATGATGGGCCTAATGGGCGAGAGCAGAGTCGAGACTCAGCGCAGCTAGCGGCCAGCAGAGAGAGGAGTCTAGGGCACAAATAGCCCAGTTGACACAGCTCATGCAGCGAGCACCCCAAAGCAGCTCCAGTAGCCCCAATAGCTCGTGTAGCTCAACCGGGAGGGGCAGTGGTCATCGGGACTAGTCAAACTCACTTGATAGTGCAGAGAGGCTGCGAGTTTGGCAAGTGGTTGAAAGATTTCACCAAGTGGAAGCCAAGGGAATTTGATGCTTCAGAGAACCCACTTGTGGCGATCGGTGGTTGGCAAGAATGGAGTACATCTTTAGAGTTATGGGATGTCCAGATGTACAGAGGCCGAGATGCGCGGCCCATGTCTCTCTCGGACACACGGTGAGTGGTGGTGGGAGTCCACAGATAGAGCTAGACCAGGTGGGTCTACTCCACCCACCGGGAGTTCTTTAGAACGAAGTTCAGAGCCAAGTATGTTAATGACGAGGCTCGCAGAGATGGCGAGAGGCCTTCTCGAATCAAACAGGATCGAGATAGTATTGCCGCCTATGAAAAGAAGTTCTCGAGTATAGCTACTTTGCCCGGAGCTCATTGCCACCGAGGAGCTTAAGACTAAGAAGTTTATTTTTGTGGGTGAGGAAAGAGGTTGCTCAGATGTTCGAGCACTCGCCCAGCAGATTTACGACCGAGCGATGGAGTTGGCCACGATTTATAATCCAAGTATCCGCCGATGCAGATTCAGCTTGTACCAGCTCGATCGATTCACTGCTCAGTGAGATTCGGGCATAAGAGGAAGTCCGGGACTTCTAGTGGTTTCGCTCACTGCTCAAAGAGACTCGCCGTCAGGGCCAGTCTAGAGGTCGAGATCAGCGCCGACCACAGGGGAGAACCCAGGATCGCCAGCAGGGCGGGGCCAGGCAGCCAGCCCTTTGCAACAAGTGTGGGAAGGTACACTTTGGTTTGTGCGGAGCGTCGCCCCGTGCTTGCTACAGATGTGGCAAGGAAGGGCATTTGGCCGATTCTCGCACTCGTGGTTTAGCAGAGAACAGGACCGCCCAAAGAAGGCAGGTCGGGTGTTTTCCACTACTCGCCAAGAGGCGGAGTGTACTGATGATGCAGTTGCAGGTACGCTGCTTGTCTTACAGCACTATGCATTTGTATTGTTTGATTCGGGTTCGACCCATTCCCTTATTTCTGATGCATTCGTTAGACAAGCTTGTGTGCAACTCGAACCTCTAGGGTTTGAGCTGTGTGTTGCCACTTCTTCGGGTGTGAGTATGTTAGCTAGCAGTAGAGTTAAGCATGGCGGATCTGATATATCGATGAGATTTTAGAGGCTACCCTCATAGTGCTGTCTATGAGCGGTTTCGATGTGATCCTTGGCATGGATTGGTTGGCAGAGAACCATGCATTGATAGACTGCCGCCGGAAAGAAGTGGTGTTTAGGCCGCCTCAGAATCCGAGCTTCAAGTTTCGCGGTGTCCAGGGCGGAACTTGCCCGCCATTGATCTCAGCAGCGAAAGCCCATAGATTGTTGGCTATAGGAGCTTGGGGCTTCTTGGCAAAGCTGTCAGGAGATAGTAGTACTGTGTTGACTGTTGACATGGTCCCTGTGGTGTAAGAGTTTGCAGATGTCTTTCTGAAGAGTTGCTTGGGTTTACCCTCGGCGGGAGTTAGACTTCACCATTGAGTGGAGCCAGGACTCTTCCCATTTCTAAAGCCCGTGATCGTATGGCGCCGGTGAGTTAAAAGAGCTCAAAGTGCAGTTGCAAGAGATGTTGGATCGAGGTTTCATCCGACCGAGTGTGTCCCCGTGGGGAACACCTGTCCTGTTTGTTAAGAAGAAGGATGGATCCATGCGTTTGTGTATAGACTATAGAGAGCTGAATAAAGTCACGGTGAAGAATAAGTATCCCCTGCCGCGTATAGATGATCTGTTTGATCAGCTTCAGGGAGCCTCAGTGTTTTCTAAGATTGATTTGAGGTCAGGGTACCATCAGCTGAGGATTCGGGATGCGGATATCCCGAAGACCGCGTTCAGATCGAGGTATGGTCATTATGATTTCGTGGTCATGTCTTTTGGACTAACGAACACCCCCGCAGCGTTTATGGACATGATGGACAGAGTGTTCAAGGCATTCTTGGACAACTTTGTCATCGTATTCATAGACGACATTTTGATTTATTCCAGGACAAAGGAGGACCATGCTTCGCATTTGAGGCAAGTTTTGACAGCATTGCGAGAGAACCAGTTGTTCGCAAAGTTCTCTAAGTGTGAGTTCTGGCTAGAGAGAGTAGCCTTCCTTGGGCATATCGTGTCGGCAGATGGTGTAGCGGTGGACCCCGCAAAGATAGAGGCAGTTAGCTCGTGGGCGAGACCGACGACGGTCGCCGAGATACGCAGCTTTCTGGGTCTGGCAGGTTATTACCGGCGTTTCGTGAAAGACTTTTCCGCTAAGGCAGCACCCCTAACCCGTCTGACAAAGAAGGGTGTTGACTTTGTTTGGGATGCTAGATGTGAGGAAAGTTTTGCCCAGCTTAAGCTCTCGTTTGACGACAAGACTGTGTTGGCGATGACTGGAAGGAACAAGAGGTTTCGTAGTTTATAGTGACGCTTCCAAGTATGGTTTAGGCTGTGTGTTGATGCAACATGGGAAGGTGATAGCTTATGCTTCCCGGCAGTTGAAGCCTTATGAGAAGAACTATCCAACTCATGATATGGAGTTGGCTGCAGTTGTTTTTGCCCTAAAGATTTGGAGGCACTACTTATATGGTGAGAGGATTCAGTTGTTCACGGACCACCAGAGCCTCAAATATTTCTTCACTCAGAAGGAGTTGAACATGAGGCAGAGGAGGTGGCTCGAGTTAGTAAAGGACTACGACTGCGAGATCTTGTATCATCCCGGAAATGCCAACGTTGTGGCTGATGCGCTGAGTAGGAAGACGTTGCATTCAGCAGCTTTGCTGAGCTCCCAAGTTGAATTGCGGAAAGAGCTTGAGCGTACCGGTATCGCAGTTTTGTTGGGAGAGGTTACCGCCAGGGTAGCCCAGCTATCAGTTCAGCCGTCGCTTAAGCAGAGGATCATCGACAGCCAGCTGAGTGATCCCAAGTTAAAGAGATTGCTCGAGAGAGTTGAGGCTGATGGCGATTTCGACTTTGTTGTGGTACCAGACGGAGGCTTGAGGTACAGAGGTCGGTTGTGCGTCCCGGACGACGCGGAGATTCGAGCAGAATTGCTTGCCGAGGCACATAGTTCCCCATTCACTTGGCACCCAGGAGGTACCAAGATGTTTCAGGACCTCAAGCAGGCATTTTGGTGGATGGGCATGAAGCGGGATATAGCAGAGTTTGTTAGCCGGTGTCTCACTTGTCAGCAAGTGAAGGCTCCCAGGCAGAAGCCTGCAGGTTTATTGCAACCATTAAGCGTTCCACAGTGGAAGTGGGACGAGATTTCGATGGATTATATCTCTGGGTTGCCGAGGACACCGAGAGGGTTTACGCAGATCTGGGTAGTAGTAGACCGGCTGACCAAGAGTGCACACTTTATTCCCGGGAGGATTAGTTATACCGTGGAACAGTGGGCACAGTTATTCCTAGAGCAGATTGTGCGGTACCATGGGGTACCCGCGAAGATAGTGTCAGATCGGGATTCTCGGTTCACCTCTCGCTTCTAGAGAGCGCCCGTAAGGGTTTGGGAGGCGAGTGCGGCTTCAAGATCGCCTTCCACCCTCAAACCGATGGTCAGACTGAGAGGGTGAATCAGATTCTAGAAGATATGTTGAGAGCCTGCGTTTTGGACTTCCCAGGCAGTTGGGACCAGTACCTGTATTTGATGGAGTTCGCTTACAACAACAGCTATCAGGCGACTATTTAGATGGCCCCATTCGAGGCGTTGTATTGTAAGCGTTGCAGATCCCCAGTGTTTTGGGAGGAGGTTGGTGATAGACAGGTTCTGGGACCCGAGTTACTTCAGATGACGAACGACGCAGTGTAGAAGATAAGGGCTCGCATGTTGACAACACAAAGTAGGTAAAAAAGTTACGCCGATGTGAGGCGTAGAGATTTGGAGTTTGAGGTGGGTCAACATGTTTTCCTGAAGGTAGCACCTATGCGTGGGGTGTTAAGGTTTGGAAAGCGAGGCAAGTTGAGCCCCAGGTTTGTAGGGCCTTTTGAGATCCTTGAGCGGATCAGAGCAGTGGCCTATCGGTTAGCTTTACCCCCGTCCTTAGCAGCGGTGCATAATGTGTTCCACATTTCGATGCTAAGAAAGTACGTGGCAGACCCGTCGCACGTGCTAGATCATGAGCCCTTAGAGTTGAGTAAAGATTTATCCTTCGAGGAGAAGCCCGTGCAGATTTTGGCTTATGAGCGCAAGGTATTGCGCAACCGGGAGATAAGTTTAGTAAAGGTTCTTTGGAGGCATCAGAGGGCAGAGGAAGCGACGTGGGAGCTAGAGGATGAGATGAGGACTCATTACCCGGAGCTGTTCCAGTGTTAGGACTTTCGGGGACGAAAGTCTTTTAAGGAGGGAGTATTGTAACGGCCCAGTTTTCCATTACGGTATCCCAAGTACTCTCGGTTCAGTATTGGGGCAATCGATTGGGCCGTTAGAGCTTTATAACCTTTAAGGGTATTTTGGTCTTTCTGATCCCCGCCCAGAGGTTGAGGATTTTCAGGATTTCAGGGTCATTCCGGCCTTCGTTGTGGCTTGTTGATGTGATTGCAAAACCCAAGGAGTTTGGGTTAGTTGTTTAGAAGTTTGGTAGCATTTAGGTTAATGGGAAAATTAATTGAAAATTAATTGGTTCCATCGGGATTTGAACCCTTGCCCTAAATGGTGAATTTGGAGTTTTAGAAAAGAGTCTTAATTAAAAAGAAAAAAAAAGTTGCTTTAGCCGGGACCCGCAAGAGGAAGCCTTGGGAAGGGAATTTAGGTCTCCTAACCTATTTAAAAATAAGGAAAAGAAGGAAAATCAAGAAAACCCCTAATTTTCCCCTCATAGCCGCATTCTCTCTCTCTCTCTCTCTCTCTCTCTCTCTCTCTCTCTCTCTCTCTCTCTCTCTCTCTCTCTCTCTCTCTCTCTCTCTCTCTCTCTCTCTCTCTCTCTCTCAGCCACAGACCAAACACACCACCGCCCGCACCACCAGTAGCCCCCGCCACACATCGCGCAACACCGCCACCGACTAGCGCCCCTGCGCACTGACCCACCGCCTGTGCCAGCCCGCGCCCGGCCGCCGGCCGCCCGCCCCGCCGCGCGCACGCCTGCAGAACAGAAGCCCCACCGTCGCACGCCCATCACCGCCCGACGCCGTCCGCGACTCTCGATCCCGTCGCTGCGCAGCTGCGGCGACACGCCCAGCGATCTTAGACGCGCGCGCGCGCGCCAACCCAGCCGAGCCGCTCGCCGCAGATCGCTTACGCAGCTCGATCGCTCCGCCCGCGCGCGCGCCGCGCTGGCCCGACGTTGCCGCGCGCGCGTGCGCGCGCTCGCTCCGTCCGCCGCTCGCCTTGCGCGCCGAGCCAGCGCGGCGCGCTTAGCGCCAGCGCACAGCAGCAGCCGCCATGCTCGCCCCCTTGCTGCCGAGAGCCCGTGTCCTCTCGGTTGGTAATTCTCGAGCCTTTTCCCTTTTGATTTTTAAGCTGCTGGCTGCTGTATATTTATTTAGGATGCTTTTAATATGCCTAGGTTGCTCGATTTCGTTTTAAAGTTCGAGGGTCTTGCTTGACTCGTGTTAGCATTTTCCACTTATTTCCAGGTAAGGATTTCTTACCGTGGTTGTGTGGACCCTGCGATGCTTTCTTGATTGTGCCTTATATGCATGTTTACTTTTATGAACATGATTAGTGGATAGGACAGCTTGTGATTGCATTCCTGCTAGCATGTTTGATTGTTTGTACATGTTAGTGCCATGCTAGGATCGTTCTTCCAGCATGCTTGAGATTCCTGCTTTAAGTTAGTAGCATCATGCTAGGTTATATATGATGGATGATGATTATTTATGTTTAGCGAGGAATCGTTTACTCTATACTCTAGCTAGTGTAGTAGGGTTGTCATCATCTAGAGACTGAGAGCGGACATAACGTACCTTGTCCCCACCGGTCGGGAGTAGAGCGAAGCATAACGTACATTGTTTCCCCCCGGCAGCCAGTGAGGATTAGCTACCTCATTGGCATAAGCCTAGTTTGTAGCCTGCTAGAGCGGAACCCTGCCTACGGTGCAAGCCTGCCTTGGCCGGTGCTTAGCTTCAGGTCGGTGGTACAGGCTGCACAGATGAGTGCCGAGGGCCTCGCACTACTGTGTTCGGTGACACCGCTTTTCGAGTCTTAGGCATGCGTACCTGGCCCGCGTAGTTTGTACTTAGGCCCCCACATTTACGCCGGTTGCAGCAGCATGCGGTGGGCGTGCACACGCTTTAGTTGCCGGTTCGGAGAGCTCCCCCGGGCTACTGTTAATGAGTACACCAATTCCTTCCAGTTTAGAGCCAGACTTCGGGTACTCTCCTGATAGTCCAGATTTATAGCGAGGGTAAGAGGCCCTTGAGGACACCCATTGGGATTGACTTTAGAGTTAATCAATTGGTCGAGGGAGAAAGACCCTCGAGGGTGTCGGACATCCTTGGGATCGGTTTTTGAGCTGATCAATTGGCCGAGGGAGAAAGACCCTCGGAGATGTCCCGGGATTGGTTTTGAGAGCCAATCATTAGGCCGGAAGTAGGAGACTTCCGAGGATTTCGGATTTGCCTTGTGAGCTCGTTGAGCTAAGATCCGTGTTGATATTCGTGGCATGTGTACTAGGTTGCTAGATGATTGATTGCATCGTATCGTACCCCGGTCGGGGATTCTTACTGAGTATGTTTATACTCACCCTTATTGTGGTTTCTTCCACAGGTAACTTGGGACAACACCGAGGCGGCTAGCGGAGGGAGCTGGGGGATCATGGATGCTGCTGACACTCTGTCGTGTCTTATTTTACTACTTTATGATTTCAGCATGTAGTTGGACATTGGTCCGTAGGGAAAACTTATGTTTTGAACTGCTTTTATGTTTTTATGGAAAGTACTGATCAGTCACTGCTTTTATTTTGAAAGGTTTTGCTTAATGAATGTTACTTTATTTTTAATGTTTTCCGCCCTTATGTTTGAAAAGTTTTAATCGACCCTGGTCGGGTCCTTTTATGCTTTTCACTTGCATGCTGAGTAAAGACCTAGGTTTAGCACCGTTTTCAGGTCTGGTCTTTACACCGAGCCACCCTAACCCAGCCGCACCACTCAGCCGAGCCACCCGGCCACACGCACCGCACCACACGCCCCTCACTCACCACCACTGCGCGCACCGCACCGCACGGCCGCTCGGCCCCTTGCCTCACCTACCGCCGCGCTCTGCAGCCAGACACACCCCACCCGCGTCGAACGCCCAAAGACCGCCGACGTCGCTCGCGGCCGCCCAGCGCCGCATCGCACCGAGCCTCGCCCATCAGACCCGATGCTCGCCCGCGCGCCGTCCGAGCGAGCCCGCTCGCTCGCGCGTCGCCTCTGCAGCCTGATCGCCCGCACACTGCCCCGCCGTGCCGTGCGCCCGCTCCTGCGCGTCCGCTCGTCATTGCCGCGTGCCCTCTCCAGTGTGTCCGCCTGCCTTGCCGTGCGCCCAGCGCCCAGCGCGAGCGTCCCTGCCGCACCAGCAGCGCCCTAACCTGCCCCTTGCTGTTGAGAGCCCGTGTACTCTCGGTTGGTAATTCTCGAGCCTTTTCCCTTTTCGATTTTTTAAGCTGCTGGCTGCTGTATATTTATTTACGATGCTTTTATTATGCCTAGGTTGCTCGGGTTCGTTATAAAGCTCGAGGGTCTTATTTGATTCGTGATAGCTATCTTCCACTTGCTTCCAGGTAAGGATTCCTTACCGTGGTTGTGTGGACCCTGCGATGCTTTCTTGATTGCGCCTTAAATGCATGTTTACTTTTATGAACATGATTAGTGGATAGGACAGCTTGTGATTGCATTCTTGCTAGCATGTTTGCTTGTTTGTACATGTTAGTGCCGTGCTAGGATTGTTCTTCCAGCATGCTTGAGATTCCTGCTTTAAGTTCGTAGTCCCATGCTAGGTTATGTATGATCGATGATTATTGTGTATGTTAGCCAGGAATCATTTACTCTGTACTCTAGCTAGTGTAGTAGAGTTGTCATCATCTAGAGGCTGAGAGAGGACATAACGTACCTTGTCCCCACCAGTCGGGAGTTGAGCGAAGCATAACGTACATTGCTTCCCCCCGGCAGCCAATGAGGATTAGCTACCTCATTGGCATAAGCCTAGTTTGTAGCCTGCTAGAGTGGAACCCTGCCAACGGTGCAAGCCTACCTTGGCCGATTCTTAGCTTCAGGTCGGTGGTACAGGCTGCACAGATGAGTGCCGAGGGCCTCGCACTACTGTGTTCAGTGACACCGCTTTCAAGTCTGAGGCATGCGTACCTGGCCCGCGTAGTTTGTAGTTAGGCCCCCACATTTACGCCGGTTGCAGCAGAATGCGGTGTGCGCGCACACGCTTTAGTCGCCGGTTTGGAGAGCTCCCCCGGGCTAATGTTCGTGAGTACACCAGTTCCTTCCAGTTTAGAGCCAGACTTCAGGTACTCTCCCGATAGTCCAGATTTATAGCGAGGGTAAGAGGCCCTTGAGGACACCCATTGGGATTGGCTCTTGAGCTAATCAATTGGTCGAGGGAGAAAGACCCTCGAGGGTGTCGGACATCTTTGGGATCGGTTTTTGAGCTGATCAATAGGCCGAGGGAGAAAGACCCTCGGAGATGTCCTGGGATTGGTTATGAGAACCAATCATTAGGTCGGAGGTAGGAAATTTCCGAGGACTCCGGATTTGCCTTGTGAGCTCGTTGAGCTGAGATCCTTGTTGATAACTGTTTGCATGTGTACTAGGTTGCTAGATGATTGATTGCATAGTATCGTACCCTGGTCGGGGATTCTTACTGAGTATGTTTATACTCACCCTTATTGTGGTTTCTTCCACAGGTAACTTGGGATAGCACCGAGGCTGCTAGCGGGAGATCATGGATGCTGCTGACACTCTGTCGTGTCTTATTTTACTGTTTTTTATTTCAGCATGTAGTTGGACTTGAGTCCGTAGGGAAAACTTATGAATTGAACTATTTTATGTTTTTAAGGAAAGTACTGATCAGTCACTGTTTTTAATTTGAATGGTTCGTTTTTACCTAATGAATGTTTACTTTGTTTTTAATGTTTTCCACTCTTATATTTGAAAAGTTTTACAAACCGACCCTGGCTGGGTTCTTTTATGCTTTTCACTTGAATGCTGAGTAAAGATCTAGGTTTAGTCCCGTTTTCGGGTTGGGTCTTTACACAGCGTGCGGCGGCAAAGATGGCGGAAAGCAGTGTCTTTGGAGCTCGATGCGCAGCGAGGCTTGGGCGAGAGCGCGTGCGGGTTGGCGAAGGCTACTATAAGTCAAAATGGCACTGCTACGGGCGTGCAGGGGGCTGTCCTCTTGTAGCTTCGCTAGGTCGAGACGGGCGACGCTGGTGCGAAGCGCGAATAAGGCTACCTTCGATGCGGCTTCGCTAGGCTGATGAGGGGGAAGCCTAGGTAGCAACGACGGGGCATGCGTGGTAGAGATTCTGGTGATGGCTGCTCGGCGATGCGGCTGGGCTTGGTGCGGCGTTGAAGGCTAGCAAACCTTGCTGGTGGTCTCGACTGAGGAGAAGACAGGCACAGACACCACCATCGGCGGTTAGAACTTGGCAAGGCAACAAGAAGAAGGGTTTTCGGCCAAGGAAGAAGAAGAAGGAAGAAGAAGACTTACCCTAAGGTTCTTGGCTCGGCTTCTTGGAGAATTGGCAAAATGGAGGGATGATCGATTGGGAGAGGAGAGTGCGACAACAAAAGAGAATGGAGGTACAAAACAAACGATTTCTTCCTCTTAAACACTTAGGTTTTTTGGCGATTCCTTCTCAGGCTTTTCCCCTTCGAGTCCCAGCTGCAGCAATTAATTTCTTCCTAATTATTTCACTTAATCCAAGCCTCCTAACTCTTTGCAGGCCAAAGGTTCGAGTCCCATCGAAAGCACTTTAATCTCTTTAATTCCTCATTTAATTCCAAGCCTCCAAACTCCCCTATAGGTCAAGGGTTCAAATCCCAACGGAGGTACATTAAACTCTTTAATCTTATAATTAACCAAACTACCTCTAAGCTTCCTAACAACCAACACAAACTCTTAGATCTTGCAACGAACAAATAATCAAGTCACGGAAAAAGATAGAAATATCCCTGGAGTCCTGATTATCCACAAAATCGGTCCTGAAGGCAAAATGACCAAAATGTCTCTAAAGGTTAAAATAGCTCTAACGGCCGAACCAAACAACCGAATAATGAACCAGAAGCACCTGGGGAACCGGGATGGAAAACTTGGTTGTGACAATACTCCCTCCTTTTAAGAGTTTTGTCCCTGAACGTCCTAAGACAGAAACAACTCCGGGTAATGAGTCCTCATCTCATCCTCTAACTCCCAAGTAGCTTCCTCTGCCCTCTTATTTCTCCACTGAACCTTCACTAGGTTTATCTCTCGGTTACGCAAAGTCTTGCGCTCCCGAGCCAAAATCTTCACAGGCTTCTCCTCGAAGCTCAGATCCTTGTTCAACTCCAAAGGCTCGTAATCAACCACATGCGTCGGGTCTGCCACATACTGCCTCAACATCGAAACATGGAACACATTATGCACTGCTGCCAATGATGGGGGCAACGCCAAACTGTAAGCCACTGCTCCAAGGTCCAACGAACCTAGGGCTCAACTTCCCTCGCTTATCGAACCTCAACACACCTTGCATCGGTGCTACCTTCAGAATACATGTTGACCAACCTCGAACGCCAAATCCCTACGCCTAATATCGGTGTAACTTTTCTGTCTACTCTAAGCTGTCAACATACGAGCCCTAATCTTCTGCACTGCGTCATTCGTAATGTGAAGTAACTCGGGACCAAACACCTGTCTATCACCAACCTCTTCCCAGAACACTGCCCAAAAATGTTAAAAAATGTGAAGTAACTCGAGACCCAACACCTGTCTATCACCAACACCCGTTCATGGACATGATGGATAGGGTGTTCAAATCATTTTTGGACAGGTTCGTCATCGTGTTCATTGACGACATTCTGGTCTATTCAAGGACTAAGGAGGATCATGCAGAGCATTTGAGGCGAGTGTTGACAGCTTTGAGGGAAAACCAGCAATATGCGAAGTTTTCCAAATGTGATTTCTAGTTGGAGCAGGTGGCCTTCCTAGGTCACGTAGTATCGAGAGATGGTGTAGTCGTGGACCCCACGAAGATTGAGGCCGTGATTTCGTGGGCCAAGCCGACTTCAGTTGCCGATATTCGCAGCTTTCTGGGTTTGGCAAGTTACTACCGTCGGTTCGTCAAGGACTTTTCCGCCATAGCCTTGCCCCTCACTCGTCTGACGAGGAAGGGTGTCGAGTTTGTTTGGGATAGTAAGTGTGATGAGAGCTTTGCCAGGTTTAAGCGCAGTTTGACTTCAGCACTAGTGTTAGCAGTCCTGGAGGGGATAGGTGGTTTCGTAGTCTACAACGATGCTTCCAAGTTTGGGTTAGGTTGTGTGTTGTTGCAGCACGGGAAGGTAATTGTTTATGCTTCTCGTCAGTTGAAACCGTATGAGCAGAACTACCCGACTCATGATATGAAGTTGGCAGTAGTAGTGTTTGCGTTGAAGATTTGGAGGCATTACTTGTACGGAGAGCGGATTCAGATGTTTACTGATCACCAGTGTCTCAAGTATTTGTTTACTCGGAAGGAGTTGAAAATGAGACAAAGGAGGTGGTTAGAGTTAGTGAAGGATTATGACTGCGAGAGTTTGTACCATCCGGGTAAAGCCAATGTTGTGGCTGATGCTTTGAGTAGAAAGACGTCGCACTCTGCGGTGTTGTTGAGTTCCTAGCACAGATTGTAGAAAGAGTTCGAGCGGGCCGAGGTTGCAGTGTTGTTGGGTGAGGTTTCCGCCAGAGTAGCTCAATTGACAGTTCAGCCTTCGATCAGACAACGGATTATTGATAGCCAGCTGAGTAATCCCGCACTTAAGAGATTGACTGACAGAGTTAGTGTTGATGAAGACTTTGACTTCGTGTATTCACCAGACAGTGGGTTGACTTACTGTAACGGCCCAAGTTTTCATCCCGGTCGTCCAGGTATGCCCTAGGGGTATTTTGGTAATTTTGGTCGGGCCGTCAGGGCGGTTTTTGTCGTTTTCAGTTGTTAAAATTATTGGATGGTCTTATGTAGGGTTTTGATGCTTTGTGGATGTGTTTGGGCATGGTGAGATGCAAAAGTAAATTAGAGGATTAAAGGTGTTGTTGTTGGGTTTCGAACCCGGGTTGCCAGGAAGTCAGATGAGTGGTGTTGCCGGTTGTGCCTCTAGTCGTTATTGATGCTCATTCCGCGGTATGTCTTGGTTATCTATGGGTCTTTGGGTTTTTGGTGTGTTTGTCTAAATGAAGAGAAAATAGGTTTTTGTTCTTTTGCTTCTCCAAACTCCCTAGCCGCCCAACCAAACTCTCTCTAGCTCCTTGTCGTGCATCCCCTTGCCAAGCTCCATCGATCGTCGTCCCGGGTAAGCATCCTCGATCCTTTCTTCTCTTTCGTTTGGTGCGTTCTTGCTGATCTGGAGAAGAAGAGGAGAGTTTTGATGTTTTGTTGCAGCTAGCTGTGAGGACCAGCAGCAGCCCCTGCCCAACTCCAGCAGCAGCTCCGAGCAGCCCTGCATCGCCTTGCCCATCACGAGCAGCAGCGCCGAGCAGCCCTACATCACCCTGCCCATCGCCTACAGTAGTAGCTCGCGCGCCATCTCGCCCAGCCAGTGTCGCGTCGCCAGCAGCTGCATCGCCCCTGCAGCGCCAGCGCACCAGCGTCGTCGCCCGTCCGCACGCCGTCCTAGCGCGAGCTCGCCCCCAGTGCTTGTCTGCGTCTGCACTCCCGCGCCCCAGCGCTTGTCCGCGTCTGCACGCCTGTTCCCTAGCGCCCATCCGCGCGCAGCTCCGCGCCCCAGCGAGCCCGTCCGCGCGTGCGCAGCCCCTCTACCGCACCAGCCCGCCCAGAAGCGCAGCCCAGCGCCCGTGCCATCGTGTCCGCGCGCGCAGCCCTGCCGCACCAGCGCGCCCAGCGCCCGTTCAGCTTGCCGTCCGTGCGTCAGCCGTGCCGCGTGAGTTACTCCCGAGCTGAGCCCTATTTGTTTTATTATTTTAGGCCTATTGGTTGTAATATGTGTTGTTGTTTGTTAGGTACTCGATAGCTACCCGATAGCTAGCTCGGGGTTCATTTGCAACATAGGGCCTTAGTGTGTTATTACCTTCCGACCAAGGTAAGGATTTCTTACCGGAGTTGTGTGGGCCCTGCGATATATTCCGTGATTGCTGTTTGTGTGTTTGTTTATGTTTATCAGCATGTTTAGTGGATAGGTGCTCTGTTCTGAATTCCGACTGGCATGATTCTCGTGTTGTTTCTCATGTTAGTTCCATGCTAGGTTGTTCTGTTCTGGCATGCTCGTTATCTATTCTTGCTTCGTAGTATCATGCTAGGTTCATTATCTCTGCTGAGCACGTATTGGATTGTTTGCTGTTATCTATTTATAGTTTAGAATTATGATAGGTAGCATCATCGGGGCGAGGATGCATAACGTAACTGGCATCCGTGGCAGGGACGTACGAGGCAGTACTCCGTCCCTGATCCATCGTTAGGGTTTAGCTAACCCTAACGGCAGCCGATTGCAATCTTGGGTGAGGGTGGCAGACTGTTAAATGCCCCAACGGTTGAGGGAATGACGAAGCATTGCCTTGTCCCCGGCAGTCGACACGTCCTCAGAGTGTCGGCAGTAGCCCTTGATTTCCACCTGATAGGGCAGGACCATTTCCTGGTGTAAGCCTACCACGATTGGTTTCTTAGCCTCAGATGCGGTGGTACAGGCTGACATAGTTTACGTGTTCTGGTCTCACACCCCTATGTTCAGTGACACCGATCCAGAGATTTGTTAGGCATGAGTACTGGACCAGGGCAGCTTGCTCTAGACCCAACACCCCCTAGTTTGCAGCAGCATGCGGTGCGCGCACACTCTCATTACAGCGCCGACTGGAGAGCTCCTCGAGATCTTAAGTTCAGTGCACCTTTGGTATCAACAGTAGGAAGGCTGAGGCCGAGACTAGTTTCCCGTATAGTTTCGTATCGCGTGGTAGTATTCCGGAGTAAGATCGTAAGATGGCATCCGAGGTTTATGTATGGATTTAAGCTGTGTGCTCTCTTCTATGTTTATATTTATGGCTTGCATACTTTCTGCTAGATGACCAATTTTATCGTAATTTACCCAGGTTGGGGATTCTTACTCAGTAATTCGTTACTCACCCTTATTATGTGGTTTTCCACAGGTAACCATAGTGCGAGACAAGATGGCTGAAGGAGGAGCTGCTGATCATGGAAACCAGCTGTTTACTCTGAGTCTTATGTTTATGTTTTCTTATGGTTGTATTATCCTCTGAATGCATGTAGTTGGGCACGGAGCCCTTAGGGTGTTTTATGATTGTTTCTGGATTCTGACACTGCTATAAACCGTTGAAGTTTTGAATGATTTGAATAAGTCTCTGATCAGAGCATGTTTTGGAAATGTATTTGGCTTGGAACAGGTGCTTGGAAACAGGGACAGGTTTCAGGAATTAAATGTTTGACTTTTAAAATGGATGTTTATATGTTTTTAGTTTTCATTCAGAATCTGGAATACAATCCTGCATATTGTTTCTAAGTTTTTAAAGCATGCATTGAGGTAAAGGCCTAGTTTAGGACCCCATTCGGGTCGGGTCTTTACAATTGGTATAGATTCTGTAGACTGACCTTTTGTTGTAGGTCGTTTTTCCATGATCATCAGCACTCCGACAGTCATCAGGTATGCCTAAGTTTACAGTTTTAGAAAAGGGTTAAGAATTTACAATACATTTTACATCTAGTGTATGCCTATTTTAGCAGAGCAGGGCGGAGACGAGCAGGTTCTGACTCGTTGTTGGTTTCGGTCCAGAGCACCATCATGCCAACTATCCACAGTGTAAGAGTATGATAGCAGCTAGTCAGGGTATCCAGATAGACTCAGATACCGCAGGGACATCGTCCCGGAGGGAGATAGAGATTAGACTCCCTTAGGCCACTTGTGGCTCAATTGTTAGCTTTTCCCCAGAGAGAGGGTGGAGATGATTTGCCTCGGAGTATCGCTCCAGGAGCGGAATTAGCTTTGGCTTTGCTCATGTTGTTGCTAGTGGAGCAGGTTCCAGTGTGGACTAGCCTGGGTAGTTCAAGTGTTAATCTTCAACCTTAGCAGATTGTTTGGTTGCCTAGTGAGTGGCTGCAGAGTTGGTAGCCTTCGAGAAGGATGTAGAGACATTTTTGTTCTCTTGCAAATTGTTGTTGATTTGCAACCAGTAAGTCAGAACCCCGTGGTTAAGGGTGCAACGAGAGTACCCATCGGACTTGATCCGTTGGTGGTTTCCCCAGTTGTCTAGTAGAGTTGAGCACTCTTCCTTTGGTGAGCTCCTAGAGTAGATCTCGTTGCTGCATGTTGAGAGAGCTTGTCCGAGTTTTGTTGAGCATCATGTGGAGATGTAAGAGTAGGCCGCAAGACTTCAGTTAGATGAGATGCCATAGACAAGGTTGTTTGAGTTTTGAGCTCTTGTATGCCTAACCAGAGTTTTTGTCACTTGAGGTTATGACCTTGCATGCCCTATTTGTAGTAAGATGTAGAATTTGGTGGTAGTGGCACTTGAGGTGCCTTGGTGGGTGTGTCGGTTGGACACTAAGTCTGGTTCAGGCCTGAGTTTGGCATGGGTATAGCAGATGGTTCTATAACCCGCCTGGAGTTCAGCACACTCATTTAGCCATTGGACCCGTTTTTGGTAGTTGCACCTGTTTAGGTCGCGCAAGAGGACTAGTTCAGTGGTAGTCGTAGGACTACAAGCGAAAGGTCGTGCGGGAGGAGCCGGAGCCTTTACCCAGTGTTACCGGGGGTTGAGTCGTCAGCAGGTTGAAGGTTGATAAGTGATAGCGCATGTGAGTCTCACGCTAGTGCTAAGGCCAAGAGATCTTTGTGGTTGGTAGTGCGGTCAACTACCTCCGAGTGCCTGAATCTGAATAGAGTTGAGCATAGTAGATGCGAGTTTGGTCCATGAGAGGGGCCATGAGTTGGATGCCTATGAGATGAGTTTAATGCTTATGAGATGAGTTGGATGCCTATGAGATGAGTTTGATGCCTATGAGATGAGTTGGATGCCTATGAGATGAGTTGGATGCCTTATGAGATGAGTTGGATGCCTTATGTGTAAAGCACACTTGGTAGAGACATTAGTATGAGGTAAGTTCGGTTTGGCATTGTTATGCTTTACTAGAGCAAGGTTGCCACAGCTTCGCATATCGTGTGAATTTGGAACTCTTTGTGTTCCTTTGGTGGACTGTATTTCTGCCGAAAGTTGGTTGTTGCCTTTTTAGAAAGCGCTTGTTAGACTTGGATCTCTAAAGGAAGGTTGGGAGTTGTGCACACAGGTGTACTTTGGTGTAGTTCGTTCTATTGGCGAGAGTTTTTGAAACCATGTAGGGTTTGCATTGGAGAATTGGTGCTAAGTTCTTGGAGAAGTTGGACTCCAAGTGGAGGTCGAAAGGCCTTAGTTGAGATTGTAAGGATACCGTGCTCGTAGTCGGGTTGTTGCTTAGGCAAGTTTTGTTATGTCGGTCCTAACTTGGTTGGTGGAACCTCTTGTGGTTCATGGTTGGAGTTCAGGTGGTACTGAACAAATGGTGGTTTGTAGCGAAGCCACGTAGTCTCTAACCGTAGTTGCTAAGAGTGTTGCTCTGAATCCTTACCCTGGGTGGAAGCTACGATGTGGCTGATGCTTTGAGTAGGAGGATGACACATTCTGTAGCGTTTCTGGTCTTTTGGTTTCGAGGTTCGGAGTAGGCCAGCATGGTTGTAATGCTGGAAAAGGAGTTATTTGTTCAGGCAGTTGACTGTTAGATCGTTTGACGACAGTGTGTGTTTGAGGGTTGCCGAAGGAACCCTAGTTGTGGAGAGCCTCACCAGAGCTCAGTCAGACCCAGGCAATGAGTTTCAGTTGACAAGCCGGAGTCGTGTAGGTAGTAGCCCTCGGGTGAGTTGCTGGCAGTTTTGGTAGGCTAGCAAGCTAGAGTTTGTTTGAAGTAGAGTCTGGATTGGTTCCGGTGTGGTGGCATGTTGGTGCTTGGTGTTGACCAAGGTGTGGTTTTCGAGTTGCTAGAAGTTAGCCTTGCTCGTGGGGCGATTGGTTCTTGCCCTGCAGATATTTTTCCTGTTTCCTGAGTTTCAGGAGTTGCCCCTCCTTTGGCGTCGGGGGTGAGTCTTTGCTAGTTTGTGGTTGGCGGTTCAGTCTATGGTGGAACCCCTCCTATTGTTGCCTCCGTGAGATTTAGATGTTGTTGCTTTAGCTGAGCAAGACAGTGAGCGTGTGTGGAGCTCTCTGTCCTTTAGATGTCCGCTTGTAAGGAGCAGTTTCTTCTTGGGAGTTGTCAGGTTACTCCTTTGGTCTTGGAGTTGGTGGTAGTGGTACTAGGAAGAGGGAAAGTCTGTTGGCCGCCTGAAAGCAGTGGTTTGTCCAGTTAAGTGGACTCTTGAGTGGTGTTCTGGAAGTTGTCGTAAGGGTTGTTCTACCTCTTGTGAGTGTTTGGCTTAGTCGGTTAAGGAACTTTTTGTGTTTGGCCTGGGAGCTGTTGCACCTTGGTAGTTGAGAAACCCTTTGTATCAGTGTGGGCTGAGGTTGCACCATTGTGGCTAGTCTAGGGTCTTGACCTTTGAGGAACCTTGCTGGTTAGTGTAGATTGTGCTCTGCCAGCCATTGTTGGTATTCTGGTTCTTGGTAGCTGGTGTTAACCGGGTAGCGGCGTTCCGTATAAGAAGTTTTGGTGGGAAGGTGCAATAAGCCTAAGCTAGAGGATAAAAGCCTGTTTGTGTTACCGTTTGGTCTTGTGAGTTGTGTTTCGCTTTTGAGGTGAGCTTCGTTCCGTTGCTTGCATGCAGGTAAGTTTAGTGGAGGGAGCCCTCTGGGGCCCTGTTGCTAGCGGGTTGACTTTTCCAGTCAGTGATCTAGGTCGAGCTAGAGTTGAGCAGATTAGCGTAGCTATGCAACTTACGGTTGGTTAGTCTTCCGAGTTAGTAGCACACAAGTTGTTAGTTCGTAGGTTCTTGTGTGGGAGCCGGCTGTTGGTTGGGGCTGTTGTGTGAGTTCGGATTTTGGCGGATTAGTTTCGGTGGTTAGAGCTCGCACCTCGCCCCGGGTGGAGATGTCACTACTATGGAGTAGCGGCATGGCAGTTTCAGGCTAGAGTTGTTGGCACCAGGGTGTGGCAACAAAGGTTTATTCTAGGCAGTGTGTTGGTGAACCGTGGTTCTGGAGAGTGTTCTTAGAGGCTTGTGAGCCGAGTGCAGTTCCTGTAGTGTTTCACCCTCTGATCGATTGTCTTTTGAGAGGGGTGAACCAGATCCTTCAGAACTTGTTGCGAGTTGGTGTTTCCGTGGTTAGGCAGCGGGGGACCAGTGTTGGAATTTATGAGGATGCCTTGGGTAGCAGTTCCCAGCTGTCAGTTCATGTGGTTCCGTTGAGGCGTTGTATGGTAGTTGTTGCAAGTTTCCAGTGTTTTGGGAAAAGGTTAGTGGTCGTTAGTCTATGCGTCCTGAGTTGCTACAGTTGACCAGCGGTGCAGTACAAAAGATTAGAGCTCGTATGTTGGTAGCCTTGAGCAGGCAGAAGAGTTACGCCGATGTACGGCGTCGGGATTTAGAGTTTGAGGTTGGACAGCACGTGTTTTTTAAAGTTGCACCGATGCGAGGTGTGTTGAGGTTTGGTAAGCGAGGGAAGTTGAATCCCCGTTTTGGTTGGACCGTTTGAGATTCTTGAGAGGATTGGCAGAGTTGCATATCGATTAGCCTTACCTCCGTCGTAGTCAGCTGTGCACTGTGTTTTCATGTATCGATGTTGAGGCAGTATGTGCCGGACCCGTCGCTCATTGTGGATTTTGAGCCTTGCAGCTGAATGAGGATCTGAGCTTCGAGGTGAAGCTTGTGAGGATTCTTGCCTATGAGACTAAGACGTTGTGTAATCTTGAGATCCGTTTGGTAAAGGTTCAGTGGAGGAGTCAGAGTTCAAAGGAAGCCGCTTGGGAGCGGGAGGACGAGATGAGATTGCATTATCCTGAGCTGTTTCAGTCTTAAGGACTTTTGGGGACGAAAGTCATAAAAAGGAGGGAATATTGTAACGGCCCAGGTTTTCATCCCGATCTTCCAGGTATGCCCTAGGGGTATTTTAGTAATCTTGGTCGGGCCGTCAGGGCGGTTTCTGTCGTTTTCAGTGGTTAAAATTATTGGATGGTCTTATGTAGGGTTTTGATGCTTTGTGGATGTGTTTGGGCATGGTGAGATGCAAAATTAAATTAGAGAATTAAAAGTGTTGTTGTTGGGTTTCGAACTCGGGTTTCCAGGAAGTCAGATGAGTGGTGTTGTCGGTTGTGCCTCTAGTTGTTATTGATGCTCATTCCGCGGTATGTCTTGGTTAGCTATGGGTCTTTGGGTGTAAAGACCCGACCCAAAAGGGGCTCTAAATGGGCCTTTACCCTAATGCATGCGTTCAAGTAAAGACAATATTCAAATATGATTTCGGATTCCAAGTAAAAATTAAAACATTCAGCATTCAATCAGAAATCAATACAGTTTACTGAAACCTGTCCCTGTCTCCAAGCACCTGTTTCAAGACAAATACATTTTCCAAAAGTTTACTTTGATCAGAGATTTATTAAAATCATTCAAAACCTTCTCAGATACATAAATGCTAGAATCCACAAAACATTGAGAAAACATCCTAGGGCTCCGTGCCCAACTACATGCATTCAGGGGAAATAAAAGACAAGAGTCATAATATAAAGAGTCAGAGATGACAGCAGGTTCCCATGATCACTGCTCCTCCTTCAGCCATCCTGTCTCGCACCTTGGTTACCTGTGGGAAACAACAAAATAAGGGTGAGTAACGAATTACTCAGTAAGAATCCCCAACCGGGGTACAATACGATATACATGGTCATCTAGCCGAAAGATATGCAAGCTATGAATATAAACACAGAATAGAGCACATAGCTTAAGTCCACACTTGGACCTCGGATGCCAACTCAGGGTCTTAGTCAGGAATAATCCACCACACAATACGCCCTATACGAGAAACAAGTCTCGGCCACGGCTCATCTCTTGTCGATCACGAAAGGTGCACTAGCTCAAGATCCCGAGGAGCTCTCCGGTCGGCGCTGTAATGAGCGTAAGCGTACACCGCATGCTACTGCAGGCCATGGGGGGTGCCGGGTCTAGTGGCAAGCTGCCCATGTCGAGTCACCATGCCTAACTAAATCTCTGGATCGGTGTCATTGACATAGGGGTGTGAGACCTGGACACGTGAACTATGTCAGCCTGAACCACCGCACCTGAGGCTAAGGAATCGGTCGTGGTAGGCTTACACCAGGAAGTCGTCCTTGCCCTAACAGGTGGCAATCAGGGGCTACTGCCGAACACGCTGAGGACGTGCTGGCTGCCGGGGACGAGGCAATACCAAGTCATCATCCCGACCGTTGGGGCCTTTAACAGTCTGCCACCCTCACCCAAGATTGCAGGGCCTACCGGTCGGGTTAGCTAAACCCTCACGGGGTCCAGGGACGGAGTACTACCTCGTACGCCCCTGCCATGGATGCAAGATACTTTACGCTAAAATGGGCCTCTACCGCAATGCATGCATCCAAAAGTGAAAGACAATATGCAAGAATGGTTTCGGATTCTAAGTGAAAACTAAAACATACAACATCCATTTAAAAAGTCAATACAAAATTTCTGAAACCTGTCCCTGTTTCCAAGCACCTGTTCCAAGACAAATACATTTCCAAAACTCACTCTGATCAGAGATTTATTTAAAACATTCAAAACTTTCCAATAGTTACAACAGTGCTAGAATCTGGAAAACAGTTAGAAAATAACCTAGGGCTCCGTACCCAACTACATGCATTCAGAGGAAAACAAAACACAAAGAATCATAGACATAAACTCAGAGTTCGAACAATGGGTTTCCATGATCACAACTCCTCCTCCAGCCATCCTATCTCGCACCATGGTTACCTATGGAAAACCACAAAATAAGGGTGAGTAACGAAATACTCAGTAAGAATCCCCAACCGGGGTACAATACGATATACATGGTCATCTAGCAGAAAGGTATGCAAGCTATGAATATAAACACAGAAGAGAGCACATAGCTTAAATACACACATAAACCTCGGATGCCATCTCAGGGTCTTACTCCGGAAAATCCACCACACGATACGATCCTATACGAGAAACAAGTCTCGGCCTCAGCCTGTCTACTGTCGATACGAAAGGTGCACTAAACTCAAGATCTAGAGGAGCTCTCCGGTCGGCGCTGTAATGAGCGTGTGCGCGCACCGCATGCTACTGCAAACCATGTGGGGTGCGGGGTCTAGTGGCAAGCTGCCCAGGTCCAGTCACCATGCCTAACTAATCTCTGGATCGGTGTCACTGACATAGGGGTGTGATACCTAGACACATGAACTATGTCAGCCTGTACCACCACACCTGAGGCTAAGGAACCGGTCGTGGTAGGCTTACAGCACGAAGCCGTCCTTGCCCTAACATGTGACAATCAAAGGCTACGCCCGAACACGCTGAGGACGTGCCGACTGCTAGGGACAAGACAATGCCATGTCATCATCCTGACCGTTGGGGCATTTAACAGTCTGCCACCCTCACCCAAGATTGCAGGGCCTGCCGTTAAGGTTAGCTAAACCCTAACGGGGGATCAGGGACAGAGTACTACCTTGTACGTCCCTGTCGTGGATGCAAGTTACGTTATGCACCCTGGCCCGGATGATGCTACCTACCGTATCTCAACCTATAAACAGAACAACAAACAATCTAATACGTGCTCAACAGATACAACGAACCTAACATGATACTACTAAGCAAGAACAGATAACGAGCATGCCAGAACGGAACAACCTAGCATGGACTAACATGAGAAACAACATAAGAAATCATGCTAGTCGGGAATTCAAAACGAAGCACCTATCATTAAACGAGCTGATAAACATAAACAAGCATACAAACAACAATCACATATAATATAGCAGGGCACACACAACTCCGGTAAGAAATCCTAACCTGGTCGGAAGGTAACTACACACAAGAATCCTAAGCTGCGATCGATCCCGAGCTAGGTAATGAGAACCTAACAAAGACAATAGTCATCACAATCCATAGGCCTAAATATAATAAAATAAATAGGGCTCAGCTTGGGAGCAACTCACACGGCACGGCTGACGCGGACGGACGAGTACAGCCGCACGGCATTGGCTTTGTTGGCGGGGGCTGTGGCTGGGCGTGGCTGGCACGGCGCTGGCTACGCTGTGGTGGGCATCTTTGGCACGGCGCAGGGCGCGAGAGTGAGCTGCAAGCAGCATCTTGCGCTGGCGCGGACGAGCTGTGGGCGAGACAAGGACGCGCGGGCGCGGCGTGCAGACGAGATGCCCATCGGGGACTTATACACCTAGGATGCCCATCGGGGTCTTACACCTCCAACTCGGTGATGCCCATCGGGGACTTATACACCTAGGATGCCCATCGGGGTCTTACATCTCCAACTCAGTGATGACCATCGGGGACTTATACACCTAGGATGCCCATCGGGGTCTTACACCTCCAACTCAGTGATGCCCATCGGGGACTTATACACCTAGGATGCCCATCGGGGTCTTACACCTCCGGATGTCCATCGGGGTCGTACCCGAGCGGGACCTAAACTAGTTCCCCTACAACCTTCTGCACCTTACAACACCTGTCTACCCCTAGCATGGATCTAACAGCATACCACGGGGGACATGGTCATGCCAGGATGGGAGGACCTAGCATGGAATTAATAGTATACAACATAAAGCATGGATATGTCAGGACAGGAGAACCCTAGCATGGAACTAACGGAACGCAAACATAACACGAACACGAAATCAAAAGCAAGCATGAAACCTATCCACTAGAAACTTATACAGTTACAAAAAAATCAATATGCTATCAAGTATTCGCAGGGTCCACACAACCCCGGGTAAGAAATCCTTACCTGGAAACAAGTGGGAAAATAACTACCACGAATCAATTAACGACCCTCAAGCTTAAAGCGAACCCGAGCAACCTAGGCATACAATAAAAACATCCTGAATAAATAAACAGCAGCCATCAACTTTATGTCTAAAAGAGGACAGGCTCGGGAATTACCAACCGAGAAGACACGCGGTCTCGGCAGCAAGGGGGCAGGGATGGGCGCTGCTGGTACGGTAGGGGCGCTGGCACTAGGCGCTGGCTCGGGAGCGCAGCAAGACGAACAGGCGCGCTGGGGCCGGCGCGCGGCAAGGCGACGGGACGGCGGGGCAACATGCGGGCGACCTGGGCTGCGGAGACGGCGCGCGGACGGACGGGGCGACACGACGGTCGCGGGCTGGGCACTGGCGATCGACGTGGCGGACTGAGGCGCTATCGTGCGCGCGCGCGGCGACAGCGTGTAGTGGGCGATGCACGAGGCGTCGCGACACAGTCGCGCGGCCTAGGTTGGGCGACTTGATGAGGCGCGAAGGCTGGGCTGGTGTGGCTTGGTGCGACGGCGGCGACGGCGTGGCTGGAGTGCGGCTGAGGTGAGGGCTTTGCGTGAGAATGAAGCCTTTTTTTTCTTTTTTTTTTCTATTTCCTTTTTCCCTAAAATAAATAGGCTTGGTGGTCCAAACCCCCTTCCCAAGGCTTCCCTTCTTCAAATCTCAGCCAACGCATCTATTTTTCCCTTAATTAATTCCAAACTCCCAACCCTCTTGAGGCTAAGGGTTCGAGCCCCCAAACCACAACTTTTCTTTTCCTTTCTTTTTTTTTAAACTTATTTTTCATTTACTGAAATCCGGGCTGTTACATAGTTCAGAATAAACCACCACACAAAATGCCCTATACGAGAAACAAGTCCCGGCCTCAGCCTGTCTACTATCGATACGAAAGGTGCACTAGCTCAAGATCCCGAGGAGCTCTCCGGTCGGCGCTGTAATGAGCGTAAGCGACACCCCATGCTACTGCAGACTCTAGGGGGTGCCGGGTCTAGTGGCAAGCTGCCCAGGTCCAGTCACCATGCCTAACTAAATCTCTGGATCGGTGTCACTGACATAGTGGTGTGAGACCTGGACACGTGAACTATGTCGGCTGAACCACTGCACCTGAGGCTAAGGAACCGATCGTGGTAGGCTTACACCAGGAAGCCGTCCTTGCCCTATCAGGTGGCAATCAAGGGCTACGGCCGAACACGCTGAGGACGTGCCGACTGCCGGGGACGAGGCAATGCCAAGTCATCATCCCGACCGTTGGGGCATTTAACAGTCTGCCACCCTCACCCAAGATTGCAGGGCCAGCCGTTGGGGTTAGCTAAACCCTAACGGGGATCAGGGACGGAGTACTGTCTCGTACGTCCCTGTCGTGGATGCAAGTTACGTTATGCATCCGGCCAGGATGATGCTACCTACCTGAACTCTAAACTATAATATCTATATCAAACAATCCAAAAAATCCAATACGTGCTCAATGATACAACGAACCTAGCATGATACTACGAAGCAAAGCAGAATCACGAGCATGCCGTAAGCGGAACAACCTAGCATGGACTAACATGAGAAACAACATAAGAAATCATGCCAGTCGGGAATTCAGAACAGAGCACCTATCACTAACTATGCTGATAATCACAAACAAGCTGTAAAGACCCGACCAAAATAACGGTCTCTAACCTAGATCCTTACTTAGCATGCATAAATAAAAATATGAAATCACTCAAAGAGAGTACCAATTTTAAACTTTTCATTCAACACAACTAAATTCAAGCATAAAATCCATTAAGCAAAACCAACAAGTAAAGTGACTGATCGGTACTTTCTAAAAATCAAGGAAACAGTCCGAGAAGTCTTAAACAAGTTTTTGCATGAATGATATTCTAATGACTCAAGTCCAACTACATGCTAAACCAAAAATCATATAAAGGTGAAACAGTCTCAGAGTTGGGTCGTCCATGATCATCCAGCAGCCTCCTCCTAGCCATCCTGCCTCTGTCCCAAGTTACCTGGTGGAAGGACACAGAAAAATTAGGGTGAGCAACGTATTACTCAGTAAGAATCCCCCAACCGGGGTACAATACGCAGACATAGCATTTAGCACACCGACATGCAACCATACAATGACTTAGAACAAACCAGTTGTTTAGGCTAAGAGCTAACACTAGAGTTGGCCTATCAAGGGCTTACAATTACAACCTGCCCTAGGTTCTACATCTGGATGGCCATCGGGGTCTTACACCTCAATCAATGATGCCTATCGGGGTCTTACACCTCAATCAATGATGCCCATCGGGGTCTTACACATACGGATGCCCATCGGGGTCTTACACCTCAATCAATGATGCCCATCGGGGTCTTACACATACAGATGCCCATCGGGGTCTTACACCTCAATCAATGATGCCCATCTGGGTCTTACACATACGGATGCCCATCGGGGTCTTACACCTCTATCCATCAATGCTGCCCGACGGGGTCTTACACATCTACGATGCCCATCGGGGTCTTACTCCAGCTAGGATCACAGAGATGCCCATCGGGGTCTTATACTCTCCAGCTACATACGGAATCAGTGCAGTGCCCATCGGGGACTTACCTACTTTATAGATCACCTGCCAAGCACTAACATGGAACTAACAGATTATAATAGGAACACCAGCACAACACAAACCTGGAAGCAAGAGGAAATATGTAACCTATCCACTAGAAATTTATACAATCACAAGGTAAGACATGCTAGATATTATACGCAGGATCCACACACCCTCGGTAAGGAACCCTTACCTGGAAGTAAACAGAGAAATATCAATCACACCCAACAAGTGACCCTCGAGCTTCTATGTGAACCCAAGCAACCTAAGCAAGTAATAAAATCACCCTAATTAAACAATCAGCAGCTATTATCTCAAGGTCCAAAAAAGCGGAGCCTCGGGAATTACCAACCAAGAAGACAACAGGCTCGGCACCAAGCTATATCGGCGAGAGGAGCTTTCGGCAAGGCGTGCGCGCGAGAGCAGCGACGGGGGCTCTGTTGGGGCTGGCGCGGGCGCTGTCGGCGCACCGGCGCAATAGCGCAGACATGACGGCACTGGGCGCAATCGCGCAGACATGACGGCGCTGGGCGCTGGCACTGGGAGCAATCGCGCAGACGCGACGGCGCTGGCGAACGGAGTGTCGCGGCGAGCTCGCTCTTGGACGGCGCAAAGGACGGGCTGGGCGACGCGGCGAGATCACGCTGGGACGGTGCGAAGGACGGCTGGGCGACGCGGGCTAGCTGCGACCGCTGCCATGGAGCTGCTGCAGGGCTGCTCGATGACGCCTGGGCTGGCGGCTGCGCGCGGCGAGGCAGAGCGTTGACGGCGTCGGGCGGCGAAGCAGGGCGACGACGGCAATGGCGGCGAGGCAGGGGGGCTGGGCGACGCTAGGGTTTTTTTTTTCTCTCCTCCTTCCTTTTTCCTTTTCTTTCCTTTTCTTTTTCTTTTCTAAATTTAAATAAGCTTTTGGAAAAATCCCCAAAATCCCTTCCCAAGGCTTCCCTCCTTCGAGTCCTAGCTGACGCTTTAATTTTTTCTTTATTTAAATCCAAGTTTCCAATTTCCTTAAGTCTAGGGCCCGAATCTCCCAAGCCACCCTTAAAGAAATTTCCTATTTTACCCCCTACCAATAAACCTCCAAAAACCCTAACAATCCAACTGCTCCTGGAAACAATGCTACAAAAACCTTATTTCACAATTAACAGAAATCTGGGTTGTTACACAAGCATACAAATAGCAATCACATATAATATCGCAGGGCCCACACAACTCCGGTAAGAAATCCTTACCTGGCCGGGAGGCAACTACACACAAAATCCTAAGCTGCGATCGAACCCGAGCTAGCTACCGAGAACCTAACAAACACAATAATAATCACAATCCATAGGCCTAAATATAATACAATAAACAAGGCTCGGCTCGGGAGCAACTCACGCGGTGCGGCTGACACGCGGACGGGCAGGCAGCAAAGACGGCGAGGTCGCTATCGGGCGCTGGCGGGCGGCAGGAGGCTGACGCTGGTTTGGCGACGGCGCAGAAGGGCGGCAGGGCTGCGCGCACGCGCGTGCAGATGACTGGCTGGGCACAGGCGTACGGGCGCGGGCAAGCGGATGGGCGAGGCACGCGGACAGGAACGCTGGCACGAGGCAGGCGACGCGATGCGGCGCGCGGGCGCGAGCTCTGCTGGGCGGCCTGGTGCATGCGACGGACCTTCAGCGATCTGGGCGACGCTGGGCGATTTGGGCGCAGCTTTCTTTGGCGAAAATTCTTTGAGCGATTGGGCGTCTTTGGGCCAGTGCAGCTCTTTCTTGGGGCGATCTGGGTTTGTTGGGCGGATCTGGGCGTCTTTGGGCGGTGCAGCTCTCGCTTCTCTTTGGGCGATCTGGGCGTCATCTGGCTGGCTGGTGCGTGCTACGGTGGGGCTGCTGGCTGGGGGCTTCTCTCGGCTAGCTGCAACCAAACACAAACAGACACACACCTCTACTCATTCAGCCAAACAGCACCTCAATCGGAGGAGGAGAAGAAGAAGAAGAAGATGAAGAACCTTACCGGAATGACGATTGGATCTCAGGGCTGCTAAGGAGAAGAAATTCGGCTTGGGGAGCTAGGGAGACAAGCTTGGGCGACCACAATGCATTTGGAGAAGAAGACAAAACCCTACACTTCTTTTCTTTTAATCAAATGCACCAAAACTCCAAAGATCCAAGGCTAACCAAGATATGTCTCGGAAAGAGTAACAAGAGCTCCCAATAGCTCAACTGGCACACATCCCAACAGGCTTTCACGGAGACCCGGGTTCGAATCCTAGCTGCAACACAATTTCCTCTATTTTTACTTTTGCATCTATCCAAGCTCAAACCCATCCACAAAGCCTAAAAACCTACATAAACCCATCCAATAATTTTAGCAATTGGAAAAAGACATAAACGGCCCTGACGGCCCGACCAAATTACCAAAATACCCCTAGGGAATACTTGGAAGACCGGGATGAAAACCTGGGCCGTTACAATATTCCCTCCTTTTTATGACTTTCGTCCTCGAAAGTCCTTAAGACTGAAACAGCACAGGATACTGCAATCTCATCCCGTCTTCCCCGCTCACGAGCGACCTCCTCTGAACTCTAACTCCTCCACTGAACTTTTACCAAACGAACCTCACGATTACTCAACGTCTTCGTCTCAAAGACCAGAATACTTACAGGCTTCCCCCCGAAGCCCAAATCCTCAATCAGCTGCAAAGGCTCAAAGTCCACAATGAGCGATGGGTCTGGCACATACTGCCCCAACATCAAAACATGAAAAGACTGTGCACAACTGACATCAACGGAGGAAAGGCTAACCAATATGCAACTCTGCCAATCCTCTCAAGAATCGTAAACGGACCAACAAAACGGGGACTCAACTTCCCATGCTTACCACACCTCCACACACCTCACATCGGTGCAACCTTAAAAACACGCACTGCCCAACCTCAAACTCTAAAACTCGACACCATACATCAGCATAACACTTTTGCATGCTCTGGGCTACCAACATACGAGCTCTACACTTTTGCACTGCACTGCTGGCCAACCGCAACAACTCAGGACCCAAAAAAAAAAAATTGACGACCACCAACCTTTTCCCAAAACACTGGAATCTTGCAACACTTACAATACAACGCCTCAACGAAACTATATGAACTAACAGCTGGGAACTGCTACCCAAGGCAAACTCATAAAACCAACACTGGTCCCCCGCTGCCCAACCACGGAAACACCAACTCGCAACAAGCTCTGAAGGATCTGGCTCACTCCTCCCAGAAGACCATCGGTCAGAGGGTGAAAACACTACAAGAACTGCAGTCGACTCACAAGCCTCTACGAATGCTCTCCAGAACCATGGTTCTTCAACGCACTGTCTAGAAAAAACCTTTGTTGCCACACCCAGGTGCCAACAACTCTAGCCTGAGACTGCCATGCCACTACTCCACATAAATGACCTCTACACACGAAACGAGGTGCGACCTCTAGCTACTGAAACCAATCCTCCAAAAATCTTAACTCACACAACAACTTCGACTAACTGACAGCTCCCACACGAAAACTTATAACCCAACAACTTGAGTGCTACGAACTCGGAAGCCCAAACAACTACAAACTGCATAGCTATGCCAATCCACTCAACTCTAGCCCGACTCAAATCTTTGGCTGGACAAGTCAGCCTGCCAACAACCGGGCCCTAGAGGGCTCCCTCCACTAAACTTACCTCCATGCAAGCAACGGAACGAAGCTTGCCTCAAATATGAAACACATCTCACAAGTCCAAACGATAACACATACAGGCTTAAACCTCTAGCTTAGGCTTATTACACCTTCCCACCGAAACTTCACAAACGGGACGCCACTACCCAGTTAACACCAACTACCAAGAACAAGAATACCAAAATGGCTGTCAGAGAGCAAGCTACACTAACCCGCAAGGATCCCTCAAAAGGTCAAGACCCTAATCCAGCCACAATGGTGCAACCACAACCCACAACTGATACAAATGGGTTCGTCAAAAACAAAGGTGCAACAGCTCCCGGGCCAAACACACAAAGAACCTTCACCGACTAGGCCTAACACTCACAAGAGCAGAACAACCCTAACAACAACTTCCAGAACACCACTCAAGGGTTCGCTTAACTGGACAAACAACTGCTTCCAAGCAGCCAACAAACTTTTCCCTCTTGCTAGCACCACTACCATCAACTCCAAGACCAAGGAATAATCTGGCAACTCCCAAGGAGAAACAGTTCCTTACAAGCGGACAACCGAAGGACAGAGAGCTCCACACACGCTCGCTGTCTTGCTCAGCTAAAGCAAAAACACCTAAGTCTTACGGGGGCAACAATAGGGGGGTCCACCACAGACTGAACCTCCAACCACACACTAGCCAAGACACACCTCCAAACACCAAAGGGGGAAACTCTCAACATCCTGGAAACAGGAAAGCAACCAACAGGGCACAAACCACTCGCCCCACGAGCAAAACTAACTTCTAGCAACTCAAAACCACACCTTGGTCAACACCAAGCACCAACTTGCCACCACACCGGAACCAATCCGGACTCTACTCCAAACAAACTCCAACATGCTAGCCTACCAAATCTGCCAGCAACTCACCCGAGGTCTACAACCTACACTACTCCGGCTTGCCAACTAAAACTCACTACCTGGGTCTGACTGAGCTCTGGTGAGGCTCTCCACAACTAGGGTTCTTCGGCAACCCTCGACACACACTGTCGTATAACGATCTAACAGCCAACTGCCTGAACAAACAACTTCTTTTTCCAGCATCACAACCATGCTGGCCTGCTCTAAACCTCGAAACCAAAAAGACCAAAAATGCTTCAGAATGTGTCATCCTCCTACTCAAAGCATCAGCCACATCGTAGCTTCCACCCAGGGTAAGGATTTCGAGCAACACCCTTAGCAACTACGGTCAGGAACTACGCGGCTTCACTACAACCACCATTTGTTCAGTACCATCTGAACTTCAACCATGAACACAAGAGGTTCCACCAACCAAGCTTAGGCTCAACTTAACAAACTTGCCTAAGCAACAACCCGACTACGAGCACGGTATCCTTACAACCTCAACTAAAGCCTTACAACATCCACCTGGAGTCCAACTTCTCCAAGAACTGAGCACCAGTTCTCCAATGCAAACCCTACATGGTTCTGAAACTCTCGCCACCAGAACGAACTACACAAAACACACTTGTGTGCACAACTCTCAACCTTCCTCCAGAGATCCAAGACTAACAGGTGCTTTCCAAAAGGCAACACTAACTTCTGGCAGAGATACAATTAACCAAAGGAACACCAAAAGTTCCTTCTCCACACGATACTCGAAGCTGCGGCAACCTTGCTCTACTAAAGCATAACAATGCCAAATCGAACTTACCTTATACCAAGTCTCTACCAAGTGTGCTTACACATAAGGCGTCCAACTCCTCTCATAAGGCATCCTACTCACCTTACGGGCATCCAACTCATGGTCCCTCTGCTGGACCGAACTCGCATCTACAATGCTCACTCAACTCAGGTTTAGGCACCCGAAGGTAGTGGACCGCACTACCAACCACAAAGATCTCTGGCCTCAGCCTTAGCATGAGACTCACACGCACTAACACTTACCAACCGTCAACCTGCTGACTTACTCAACCCCCGGTAACTTTGGGAAGAGGCTCCGGCTCCCCGCGAACATCCTTTCTCTTGTAGTCCTTCGACACCACTGAACTAGCCCTCTTGCACGACCTAAACAGGTGCAACTGCCATAAACGGATCCAAAGGCTAAAGGAGTGCGCTGAACTCCTGATGAATTATAGAACCATCTGTCCTACTCGTGCCAAACTCAGGCCTGAACCAGACTTAGTGCCAAAGCGGCACACCAACCAATGCACCTCAAGTGTCACTACTACCAAATCCACATCTTACTACAAATGGAGCCAGCAAGGTCACAACCTCAAGTGACAAAACTCTGGCTAGGCATACAAGGGCTCAAAACTCAAACAACCCTGCCTATGGCATCTCATCTAACTAAAGTCTCACGGCCTACTCTTGCATCTCCACATGATGCTCAACAAAACTCTGGCCGGATCTCTCAACGTGCAGCAGCTAGCTCTACTCTAGGAGCTCACCATAAGAAGAGTGCTCAACTCTACGGACAAGCTGGGAAACCACCAACGGATCACGTCCGATGGGTACACGTGGTGGTTCTCAGCTTCATCGCTACAAAACAACAACAACAATCTGCAAGGGAACAAAGATGTCTCTACATCCTCCACGAAGGCTACTAACTCTGCAGCCACTCTCTAGGCAATCAAACAATCTACTAAGGTTCAAGATCTACACCTGAACTACCCAGGCTAGTCCACTTCTGGGACCTGCTCCACAAGTGTCAACATGAGCAAAAGCCAAAGCTAACTCCTCTCCTGGAGTGGTACTCCAGGGCAAAACACCTCCACCCTCTCTCTAGGGGAAAATAACAGCTGGGCCACACCGCAAGGGCCTACAGGAGTCTAATCTCTGCCTCTCTCTGGGACGGTGTCCCAGCGATATCTGAATCTATCTGGATACCCTGACAAGCTGCAAACATACATCTTACACTACGGGAAGTTGTCATGATGGTGCTCAGGACCCAAACCAACAACGAGTCAGAACCTGCTCGTCTCCGCTCCACAACACTAAACAAGGCATACACTAGATGAAAAGTATTGTAAATTCTTAACCCCTTTCTAAAAACAGTAAACTTAGGCGTACCTGAGGACTGTCGGAGTGCTGGTGATCATGGGGAAAATGACTGTAACGACCCAGGTTTTTCATCCCGGTCTTCCAGGTATGCCCTAGGGGTAATTTGGTAATTTGGTCGGGCCGTCGGGGCCGTTCGTGTCTTTTCCAGTTACTAAAATCATTTGATGGATTTATGTAGGTTTTTGGAAGGATTTGTGGTTTGGTTTGAGCAAGGTTGATGCAAAAGTAAAAAAATAAAGGAAATTGTGCTGCAGCTGCGGTTTGAACCCGGGTCTCCTAGGAAGCTTGTGGGGATGTGTGCCAATTGAGCCATTAGGTGCTCTTGTTGCTCTTCCTGCATCATTTTATGGTTAGCCTTGCATTTTGGGAGTTTTGGTGCATTTGGTTAAATGAAATAGAATTAGGTTGTCTCATCTTCTCCTCCAAAGTGTGTGGCCGCCCAAGCTTTTCTCCCCATTGCCTTGCCGAGTTTTTCATCCTTGCAGCTCCTTTGGATTGATCATCATCATTCCGGGTAGGTATCGATCTTCCTCTTCTTCTTCTCATCCGTTTGGTGTCTTTGTTTGGCCAAGTGTGTTTGTGTTGATTGCGGCCACCGAGAGAAGCCCGGCCAGAAGCAAGAATCGTCGCGCGGCCCACCGCCGGCTCGCGACGCCGAGATCGCCTAGCGGCCTTGCCGTTCGTCAGCAGCCGGCTAGCCTTGTCGTCGGCGGCGGTCCCATGCCCAGATCTGTCGGCAGCCGCCGCCGCCAGACGCCCGATCGCGCCAAAGAAGAAGCCCCAGATCGCCGTTCGTCCTCGCTCGATCGCTCGCGACGCCAGAGGCCCTCGCCGCGCGCGCGCGCCCCGCGTCGTCGTCGCGCCTATCGTGACGCCGCGCGCCGCGCGCGCCGCTCAGTTGCTCGCAAGACGCCCGAGCGCTCGCCGCCGCGCTGCGCGTCCGTCGCCGTCTTGTCCGTGTCGTGCCTTGCCTTGCTTGCCTGTGCGCGTGCGCGCGCCAGCAGCGCCATCCGCGCGCGCGGCAGCCGCGCCCGCCTGCTGTGTGCGGCTGCCAGCAGCTCCAAGTTCGTTCGCCGTGCCGCGTGAGTGCCCCGAGCCGAGCTTGCTGTCCTATTGTTTTTAGACTTTTTAGATATTGATTATTATTGGTTTGCTAGGTTCCCGTTCGCTAGCTCGGGTTTGTTCATGACTTAGGATTTGTGTAGAAGCCTCCCACCAAGGTAAGGATTTCTTACCGGAGTTGTGTGGGCCTCTGCGGTATATTTGTGATTGTTGTTTTGTATGCTGTGTATGATTATTAGCATGTTTAGCCCTAGGTGCTCTACAATTTCAATTCTCGTTGGCATGAACTCTTGTATTGTTTCTCATGTTAGCCCATGCTAGGTTGTTCCATTCTGGCATGTTCGATATCTGTTCTTGCTTTGTAGTATCATGCTAGGTTCCTTGTATCTGTTGAGCACGTATTGGACTGCATTGAATGAATTGTTATTATTGCTATGGTTTAGAGTTCAGGTAGGTAGCATCATCCGGGCCGGATGCATAACGTAACTTGCATCCCCAGAAGCGGGGGCGTGACGAGATGGTACTCGTCCACGATCCCGTTAGGGTTTAGCTAACCCTAACGGCCGCCCCGCAATCTTGGGTGAGGGTGGCGATCGTTAAATGCCCCAACGGTCGGGATGATGACTTGGCATTGCCTCATCCCGGCGATCGGCGCGTCCTCAGCGTGTTCGGCCGTAGCCCTTGATTGCCACTGTTAGGGCAAGGACCGCTTCTGGTGTAAGCCTACCACGGCCGGTTCCTTAGCCTCGGTGTGGTGGTGGTACAGGTGACATAGTTCACGTGTCGAGTCTCACACCCCTATGTCGGTGACACCGATCCGAGAGATTTAGTTAGGCATGGTGGATGAACACAGGCGGCTTGCCACTAGACCCGGCACCCCGAGTTTGCGGTGAGCATGCGGTGCGCGCTTACGCTCATTACTGCGCCGACCGAGAGCTCCTCGGGATCTTGAGCGAGTGCACCTTTCGTATCGCCGTGAGAGCAGCCGAGGCCGGGGCTTGTTCCCGTATAGAGAGTATAGTGTGTTGTGGTATTTCCGGACTAAGACCCTGAGTTGGCATCCGAGGTCCAAGTGTGGACTTAGCTATGTGCTCCGCTCTGTGTTTATATTCATAGCTTGCATACATTCTTCTAGATGATCATGTATATCGTATTGTACCCGGTTGGGGATTCTTCTTGAGTAATTCGTTACTCACCCTTATTATTCGTGGTTTCCACGGAGTAACCCAAGCGCGAGACAGGATGGTGAAGGAGGAGCCGTGATCATGGAATCCTGCTGTCATCTCTCACCATTTTATTATATCATGACTCTTGACTTTTGTTATTCCCCTGAATGCATGTAGACGGGCACGGAGCCCTAGGATGTTTTCTCACGTTTTATGGATTCCAACATATTTGTACTTGTGGAATGTTTAAATGGTTTAAATAAATCTCTGATCAGAGTATGCTTTTAGAAATGTATGTTTTGATTGTTGAATGTTTCTGTTTTTACTTGAGATCCGAAACTTACTCTTTCATAATGTCTTTTATTTTGAATACATGCATTGGGGTAAAGGCCCATTTAGAGCCCCTTTTGGGTCGGGTCTTTACAACGACTTACAACAAAAGGTCAGTCTACAGAATCTATGACTCCGAGCTCTAATACCAACTGTAAAGACCCGACCTAAAAAGGGCTCGAAATGGGCCTTTACCTCAATGCATGTATTCAAAGTAAAGACAATATGCAGAAATGACTTTCGGATTCCAATTAAAATAAAAACATTCAAACATTCAATTTAAATCAATACAAATTCATGAAACCTGTCTGTGTCTCCAAGCACCTGTTTCAAGATAAATACGTGTAACAGCCCAGTTTTCTATCCCAGTTTTCGAGGGCCTCCGGGTCAAGTTTCGGTTGTTGGTTGGGTCATTAGAGCGGTTTTGACCCTTGGGGGTATTTTGGTCTTTTGGCTCTCCGTGCAGGATTTGTGGTTTTTCAGGCCTCGAGGTAGCTTCTGCCTTTGTCGAGGCTGGTTTGTTATTGCTTGTGGGTCCCGAGATGTTTGGGCTAGTCGTTTGGGAGTTCGGTTGTGATTTGGGTTTTTGGGCAAAGCGTTGGTTGGTTGTGTGCTTCCTTTGGGATTCGAGCCCGGGCCCTTGGTGTTGATTTGGAAGTTGGATTTTAGTGAGTTTTATTTATTGGGAGAGGTTGTTGGTAGGGTCTCGAAGGAGGAAGAAGGAAATGGGATTTTTAAGGATAAAAGTGGATAAGGATGGATTTTGGATAAAATCCTTATTTTTCCTTTTATTTCCCATTTTCCTTTTCTTTTCCAAATTCATTTTCTTTTCTTTTATTTTATTTTTTTCCCAAATTCACTTTTCTCTCTCTCTCTCTCTCTCTCTCTCTCTCTCTCTCTCTCTCTCTCTCTCTCTCCCCGACCGAGACTCACTCCCAGCCGAGCAGTCGGCCAGATCCGCTCGAGCCCGCCAGCCACCGTCGCACCAGCCGCCAGAGCAGCACGCCCAGGGCGCCGCAGCTCGTCGCGCACAGCCGAGAAGTAGCCCTCGCTCGCCCGTCGCGCGTCCCAGACCTGTTGCAGGCCCAGATCTGACGCTCGTCGCACGCCCAGCCTCGTCGTCGCACCGGAACGGCCGAGCCAGAGGAGAGCGGCGCGCGAAGCGGTGATCGCCGTGTCGGCGCGCCGCTCGCCAGCGCGCGCGTCTTCGCTCAGAGCGGCTCGCCAAAGCCGCGACGCCGCCGCGTGGCGTGCCCCCCAGCGCGTGTCGTACACAGCAGCGCGCGGCGCGCCCTTAGCGCTGCCAGCGCCACTGTCCGGTGCATCACCGCCCGGTGATGCCCGGCCTCGTGTCGCCGTCGTGCGTGTGAGTGAGTGCTCCGAGCCGAGCCTGCTGTTTTAATATATTTTTAGGGCTATGGTTGTGATTGTTACTATGTTTGTAGGTTCTCGATAGCTAGCTCGGGAGTGTTCGCAGCTTAGGAAATTGTGTGTTGTTGCCTTCTGCCCAAGTAAGGATTTCTTACCGGAGTTGTGTGGGCCCTGCGATATATTATGTGATTGCTGATTGTATGCTTGTTTGTGTTTATTGACATGTTTGGTGATAAATGCTCTATTCTTAATCCCCGACTGGCATGATTTTCCTATGTTGTTCCTCATGTTAGTCCATGCTAGGTTGTTCCTTTCTAGAATGCTCGTATCTGTCCTTACTTCGTAGTATCATGCTAGGTTCGTTGTTTTCCTCTTGAGCACGTATTGGATTGTATTGGATTGTTTGCTGATTGTTAAGGCAGGTTAGAAATCAGGTAGGTAGCATTATCCGGGCCTGATGCATAAAGTATCTTGCATCCATGGCAGGGACGTCGAGATAGTTCTCCGTCCCTGGACCCCGTTAGGGTTTAGCTAACCCGACCGGTAGGCCCTGCAATCTTGGGTGAGGGTGGTAGTCTAAGCGATGCCCCAACGGTCGGGATGATGACTTGGCAATGCCTAGTCCGGCGCGGCCGCACGTCCTCGGCGTGTTCGCGCAAGAGCCTTGATTGCCACTGTTAAGGTAAGGGCGGCTTCGGTGTAAGCCTACCACGACCCGTTCCTTAGCCTCAAGTGCGGTGGTACAGGTGACATAGTTCACGTGTCAGTCTCACACCCCTATGTCGGTGACACCGATCCGGAGATTTAGTTAGGCGTGGTATCTCGATATGGGCGCAGCTTGCCACTAGACCCGGCACCCCCATAGTGCGTAGAAGCACGCGGTGCATGCTTACGCTCATTACTGGCGTCGGACAGGAGAGCTCCTCGGGATCTTGAGCTAGTGCACCTTTCATTCGACAGTAGACAGGCTGAGGCCGGGACTTGTTTCTCGTATAGGGCGACTTGTGTATTGTGTGGATGTGGTGATTGATTTCCGGACTAAGACCACGAGTTGGCATCCGAGGCCCAAGTGTGGGCTAAGCTATATGCTCTATCTCGTGTTTATATTCATAGCTTGCATACGCTCATCGAGATGACCATGTATATCGTATTGTACCCCGGTTGGGGATTCTTACTGAGTAATTCGTTACTCACCCTTATTATGTGGTTTTCCACAGGTAACCATGGTGCGAGACAGGATGGCTGGAGGAGGAGCTGTGATCATGGAAACCCGTTGTTCAACTCTGAGTCTTATGTTTATGTTTATGATTTAAATGTCCTCTGAATGCATGTAGTTGGGCACAGAGCCCTAGGGTGTTTTTTGAATGTTTTCCGGATTCTAGCATTGTTGTAAAGCTTGTATGTTTTAAATTAATCTCGATCGAGTAAGTTTGGAAATGTATTTGCCTTGAAAGCAGTGCTTGGAAACAGGATGAGTTTCAGAATTTATGTTGATTTTTAAATGGATGTTTTCATGTTTTAGTTTTTACTTAGAATCCAAACACCATCTTGCAAATTTTTCTGTAGATTTGTATGCATGCATTGAGGTAATGGCCTATTTAGAACCCCATTCGGGTCGGGTCAATTCTGATTGGTATCGAGCTCGAGTCATAGATTCTGTAGACTGACCTTTTGTTGTAGGTCGTTTTTTTTCATGATCATCAGCACTCCGACGGTCATCAGGTACGCGTAAGTTTACTATTTGTTGTTGAAAAAGGGTTAAGAATTTACAATACCTGTCATCTAGTGTATGCCTTGTGTAGTGTTGTGGAGCGAGACGCAGCGAGTTACGACTCGTTGTTGGTTTGGGTTTAGAGCGCCATCATGCCAACTTCCCGCAGTGTGTGATGTTTGTTGTGGCTTGTTGAGGTATCCAGATAGATTCGGATGCCCTGGGACATCGTCCCCGTGGGAGGCAGAGCTTGGACTCTCGTAGGCCAATTGTGGCCCAGTTGTTGGTTTTCCCCTAGTGAGAGGGTGGAGGTGCTTTGCCTAGGAATGCCACTCCAAGAGAGGAGTTAGCTATGGCTGTGCTTATGTGGATGCTTTGGAGCAGTCCCCGTGTGGACTAGCACAGGTAGCTCAAGTGTTGATCTTGAGCCTTAGCGGATTGTTTGATTGCCCGGTGAGTAGCTGCAGAGTTGGCAGCCTTCGAGGAGATTGTTGAGGCATCTTTGTGCTCTGTAAAGTGTTGTTGTTTGCACCGAGCAGGCGGAACCCCGTGGTTAAGGGTGCAAGTGGCGATGTTCTATGTAACGACCCAGTTTTTCTTCCCGGTCTTCCAGGCATGCCCTAGGGGTAATTTGGTAATTTGGTCGGGCCGTCAGGGTCGTTTGTGTCCTTTCCAGTTACTAAATTTATTGGATGGTTTTATGTAGGTTTTTGGAGGGGTTTGTGGTTTGGTTTGAGCAAGGTTTGATGCAAAAGTAAAAATAAAGGAATTTGTCTTTGCAGTAGGGGTTTGAACCCGGTCTCCGGGAAGCTTGTAGAGATGTGTGCCAATTGAGCCATTAGGTGCTCTTGTTGTGCTTTCTACGCATCACATCTTAGTTAACCTTGGATTTTGGAGTTTTGGAGCATTTGGTTAAATGAAATAGAATTAGGTTTATTCCATCTTCTTCTCCAAAACTCCTCTTGGCCGCACAAGCTCTCCCTCTCCATTGCCTTGCCGAATTCTTCCTCCCTTGCATCTCCTTGGGTTCAATCATCATCATTCCGGGTAAGTCTTCATCTTCTTCATCTTCTCATTTGGTTTTGATCTTTGGTAGAAGGTAAGATGTAGAGTGTGTGTGTGTTTGTGTTGGTTGCGGCCCGGTAGAGGAGAAGCGACCATCATCGCCGACCGGCTTCAGACGCCCAGATCTGTCGGCGGCCACGCCGCGACGCGAGATCCGCCTAGCGGCTTTGCCGTTCGTCAAAGAAGACAGATCGCTTCTGCCGTCGTGACGTCGGGCCGGTCGATCGCGACGCCGGATCGCGCGCCGGCAGCGGCCAGATCAGATCGTCGTTCGTCCTCGCCCGTCGCTCGCCACGCCAGAGGTCTCGCCAGACGCGCCGCAGCGTCGGCCAGCGTCTGTCGTCGCCCATCGCACGCCCTCGCCGTGTCCGCTTGCCGAGCCCGCTTCGCCGCGCGCGCCCAGCGCGTCTGCGTCGCTGCGCCGACGCCAGCGCGCGCGCGCGCGCCGCCAGAGCGTTCGCGCGCGCGCGCGTCCTGAAGCCGCTGCTCGCCGTGTCCGCATCGCCCACGCCGGCGCCCGCGCCGCCGCGCGCCGACGCCTTCGCGCGCTTGCGCCTCGCGTCCCTGCCGTCTTGCGTGCGGCAGCAGCGTCCACCCCGTCTTGCGTGCCAGGCAGCGCGCCAGCGCCTGCCAGCTTGCAGCGGCTCCAAGCTCGTGTCGTCGTGCGCGTGAGTTCCCCGCCGAGCGAGCTTTTGTTCTTTTGTTGTTTAGACATTTTAGATGCTGATTATTGTTGGTTTGCTAGGTTCCCGCTCGCTAGCTCGGGATTGTTCCATGACTTAGGTTTTGTGTGTAGAAGCCTCCCGAGCCAAGGTAAGGATTTCTTACCAGGAGTTGTGTGGGCCTGCGGTATATTTGTGATTGTTGTTTTGTATGCTGTGTATGATTATTAGCATGTTTAGCCCTAGGTGCTCTCATTCAATTCTCGGTGGCATGAACTCTTGTATTGTTTCTCATGTTAGCCCATGCTAGGTTGTTCCATTACGGCATGTTCGATATCTGTTCTTGCTTCGTAGTATCATGCTAGGTTCCTTGTATCCATTGAGCACGTATTGGATTGCATTGATTGAATGGTTATTATTGCTATGGTTTAGAGTTCGGGTAGGTAGCATCATCGGGCCGGATGCATAACGTAACTTGCATCCCGAAGCGAGGGCGCACGAGATGGTACTCCGTCCCTCGATCCCGTTAGGGTTTAGCTAACCCTAACGGTGGCCCCGCAATCTTGGGTGAGGGTGGCGATGTTAAATGCCCCAGCGGTCGGGATGATGACTTGGCATTGCCTCGCCTCGACGATCGGTCGGCACGTCCTCGGCGTGTTCGGCCGTAGCCCTTGATTGCCACTGTTAGGGCAAGGACCGCTTCTGGTGTAAGCCTACCACGACCGGTTCCTTAGCCTCAGTGCGGTGGTTCAGGTGACATAGTTCACGTGTGTCAGTCTCACACCCCTATGTCGGTGACACCGATCCGAGATTTAGTTAGGCGTGGTGGATGGACATGGGCGGCTTGCCACTAGACCGGCACCCCCATAGTCTGCGGTAGCACGCGATGCGCGCGCTACGCTCATTCTGGCGCCGACCAGGAGAGCTCCTCGGGATCTTGAGCTAGTGCACCTTTCGTGATCGACGATGAAGCGGCCGAGGCGGGACTCGTTTCTCGTATAGGGCGTAGTGTGTGGTGGATTTATTTTTCCGGACTAAGACCCACGAGTTGGCATCCGAGGTCCAAGTGTGGACTTATGCTATGTGCTCTATTCTGTGTTTGTACTCATAGCTTGCATACATTCTTCTAGATGATCATGTATATCGTATTGTACCCCGGTTGGGATTTCTTCTGGTAATTCGTTACTCACCCTTATTACGTGGTTTTCCACGGGTAACCAAGCGCGAGAGACAGGATGGGGTGAAGGAGGAGCTGTGATCATGGAATCTGCTTGTCATCTCGACCATTTTATTATATCATGACTCTTGACTTTTGTTATTCCCCTGAATGCATGTAGCGGGCACGGAGCCCTAGGATGTTTTCTTACGTTTTATGGATTCCAGCATAATTGTACTTGTGGAATGTTTAAATGGTTTAAATAAATCTCACGATCGAGTATGCTTTTAGAAATGTATGTTTTGGTTGTTGAATGTTTCTGTTTTTACTTGGGATCCGAAATGTATTTTTCATAGTGTCTTTTATTTTCAATACATGCATTGGGGTAAAGGCCTATTTAGAGCCCCTTTTGGGTCGGGTCTTTACAGTTCCCTTCGGATTGGATCCGTTGGTGTTTTCCTCAGATGTTTGGTAGAGTTGAGCACTCTTCCTTTGGTGAGCTCTCGGAGTGGAGCTAGCTGCTGCTGCATGTTGAGAGAGCCGACGAGTTTTGTTGAGCATCATGTGGAGGTGCAAGAGTAGGCGGTGAGCCTTCGGTTTGATGAGATGCCATAGGCATGGTTTTTGAGTTGGAGCCCTTGTATGCCTAGCCAGAGTTCTTGTCACTTGAGGTTGTGATCTTGTTGGCCCCATTGGTAGTAAGATGTGGTTTTGGTAGTAGTGGCACTTGAGGTGCATTGGTTGGTGTGCCGGTTTGGCACTAAGTCTGGTTCAGGCTTGAGTTTGGCTTGGGCATAGCAGATGGTTCTATGCCGTCTGGAGTTCAGCGCACTCCTTTAGCCTTGGATCCGTTTATGGCAGTTGCACCTGTGTAGGTCGTGCAAAAGGGCTAGTTCAGTGGTAGTCGATGAACTACAAGCGAAAGGATGTTCGAGAGAAGCCGGAGCCTTTTCCCAGTGTTATTGGAGGTTGAGTAAGTTAGCAGGTTGGCAGTTGGTAAGTGTTGGTGCGCGTGATTCTCGCGCTAGTGTTAAGGCCAAGAGATTTTCTTTGTGGTTGGTAGTGCGGTCAACTACCTTCGAGTGCATAAATCTGAGGAGAGTTGAGCATTGTAGATGCGAGTTTGGTCCAGCTGAGGGACCATGAGTTGGATGCTATTCAGGTGAGATGAGCTGATGCCTTGCGAGAGGTTTTTGATGCCTTAGGGGTAAGCACCCTTGGTAGAGGCTTGGTATAAAGTAAGTTTGGTTTGGCATTGTTATGCTTTGGTAGAGCAAGGTTGCCTCAGCTTCGTGTATCGTGTGGAGATGGAACTTTTGGTGTTCCTTGGATTGTTTTTATCTCTACCAGGAGTTAGCGTTGTTTTCTTTTTTGGAAAAGCGCTTGTTAGTCTTGGATCTCTAAAGGAAGGTTGAGAGTTGTGCACACAAGTGTGTTTTGTGTGGTTCGTTCCGTGGCGAGAGTTTCAGATCCATGTAGGGTTTGCTTTGGAGATCTAGTGCTCAGTTTCTAGAAAAGTTGAACTCCAGGTGGTTTTTGCAAGGCTTTAGTCGAGGTGGTAAGGATACCGTGCTCGTGGTATCAGGTTGTTGCTTAGGCAAGTGTTGTTGGGTTGGACCTAAGCTTGGTTGGCGGATCTTTTTGTGATCGTTGGTTGGAGTTCAGTTGGAAACTGAACAAGAGCGGTGGTAGCTAAGCCGCGTTGTTTCTGATCGTCATGGCTAAGAGAGTTGTTCGGATCCTTCCTTGGGTAGAAGTTATGTTGTGGCCGATGCTTTGAGTAGGAGGATGACGCATTCTGTAGCGTTTCGGGTCCTCTAGGTTCCCAAGGAGTTGGAGTTGGCCAGCATGGTTGGGATGCTGGAAATTGGAGTTGTTTGTTCAGGCAGTTGTCTGTTAGATCGTTTGCCGGCAGTGGGTGTGTCGAGGGTTGTCCGAGAACCCTAGGTTGTGGAGAGCCTCCCCAGAGCTCACTCAGGCCCTGGTAGAGAGTTTCAGTTGGCAAGCTGGAGGCGTGTAGTTGGTAGCCTCGGTTGAGTTGCTAGCAGTCTTGGTAGACTAGCAAGCTAGTGTTTGTTTGGAGTAAAGTCCGGATTGGTTCCGGTGTGGTGGCAAGTTGATGCTTGGTGTCGACCAAGGTGTGGATTGGAGTTGCTAGAGATTAGTTTTGCTCGTGGGGCGAGTGGTTTGTGCCCTGTTGGTTGTTTTCCTGCTTCCAGGATGTTGAGTTGCCCCGTTTGGCTTTTGGAGGTTCAGTCTGAGATGGACCCCTGTTGTTGCCCCGTGAGATTAGATGTTGTTGCTCTAGTGGAGCATGACAGTGAGCGTATGTGGAGCTCTCTGTCCTTTGGTTGTCTGCTTGTAAGAGCCGTTTCCTTCGGGGAGTTGTCAGATTACTCCCTTGGTCTTGGAATTGATGGTAGTGGTGCTAGCAAGAGGGAATAGTTTGTTGGTTGCTTCGAAGCAGTCGTTTGTTCAGTTAAGCGGATTCTTGGATGGTGTTCTAGAGGCTGCAGTAAAGGTTGTTCTGCCTCTTGTGAGTGTTGGGCCAAGGCTTGGTCCTCTTGTTGTTTCGAGAGCTAGTTCGGTTCTAGCTGGGGGGCGTTGCCCTGAGGTCTTGTTCCTAGTCAGAAAGTTTTGGGAGTTGACCCCTCCCTCAGCAGTTGAGTAAGTTCTGTTAGTTCTTGATTGGTGATTCGATTGGTTGAGATTTCCTTTGGGTGTTGCTTCCAAGAGAGAGTTGGTTGTTGTTGCCTTGGGTTTGAGCAAGTCAGCGAGCGTGTGTGGAGTTCGCTGCCCTTCTGGAGTTTGCTTGCTGAGAAGTCGTTTCCCGTTTGGCGAGGAGTCGACTTAGCTCTGAGTTGTGGAGTTGATCGAGTAGCGCAATGGTCACCAAATGAGAGGGTCCCTACTTTGTGTTATTAGCAAGCAAGAGTTGTTTGTCCCCGCAAGGGCGGAGGCCAGCCAGTAAGAGTTGAGTTGTTCTGGCAAGTTGATGGTTCTTTGGGGATTGAAGATTTCCTTTTTCCCCTAGCCTCTGTGGTAGTTGAGTTGCTCCTTGGATGCCAGCCTCGAGTGTTAGCTTCCGAGGTAGTCTTGCGGATTCATGTGGCTCAGGATCCGTAAGCTTGGAGGTTGTCGTCATCCGTTTTCCTTGTGAGGTTTCGGGAGTGGAGCTTCTGGTTGGAAGTTGAGTTAGGCCTAGGCTAAAAGGAGAAGTCTTTCGAGTAGCCAGTTGGATTTTAAGAGTTGAGTGGTAGCTTGGAGGCGAGCGTTGCTCGTTATAAGTTTGGGTTGAGTTCTGCTGAGCAAGCCCTTTTCGGGCTTTGTTCCTAGTTGTTGTGCGTTCGCAGTTGGCATTAGCAGAGCCGCGTTTGAGTGGGTTGGCACTGAGGTGCCGTGGCTTTGGTTGGTAAGCTGTTGAGCTGTTTTCCTCAGGGTATTGTGTCGCAGATAGCTGCGTGATGGTTTAGTCCTTGCTTCCTGAGATTTTGAGAGGAATGTTGGTTGTTCCTTGCCTGGCAATGTTCTCCTTGGCCAGTTGCTGGTAGGTTTTCTTTGGAAAGTTTGCGTTCGGCCGAAGAGGAGTTCTAGTTGTTGGTTTGGCCGAGTGGAGTCTTTGCTTGGCCCTTGTCTTTTAGAGGTGGTCGTAGTTGAAGTTTCAGCTGGTGTGAGTGTTGTTAGCCGTCTGGTGTACCAGGATGGTGCCCCTTGCCTTTGGTTCGGCGTTTTCTCCTTAAGATGGTTGCTTAAGTGTTGTGGTCGTGTTCTAGTTGGAGAAGTTTGGCTTTTGGATCAGTCGCCAGTTGGTGATTCGATTGTTTCTCGTTAAGGCTGTGAGCTTCCTTAAGAGTTTTGCCAGTGCGTGGTGTAGAGTTTCAGAGCTTGTGGCCAGTCCTCCAGTTTGCTGTGAGTAGCACCGTTTTAGAGTTGGTGCGAGTTGAGGACGTGGTTTGCCGTCTAGTTTTTTCGCATTTGTTTTCCTTCGGTATTCAGTGTTTGGCAGTCTGGATGGCATTCTGCCTTTGGGTTTTTTGAGGACCCAAGAGGGTTTGGTTTTCGAAGAAGGTTGGTGTTGTTTTAGCCGAGAAGTTCGGTTGGTTTGGATTCGATCTGCGATTTTCTGGAGTTTGTTTCGTCTTAGGACTTTCGAGGACGAAAGTCTTAAAAGGAAGGAGTATTATAATGACCCTCGCTTTTCTATCCCGATTTTGAGGTGCCTCCGGGTCAAGTTTCGGTTGTTGGTTGGGTCATTAGAGCGGTTTTGACCCTTGGGGGTATTTTGGTCTTTTGGCTCTCTGTGCAGGATTTGTGGTTTTTCAGGCCTCGAGGGAGCTTCTACCATTGTCGAGGCTGGTTTGTTATTGCTTGCGGGTCCCGAGATGTTTGGGCTAGTCGTTTGGGAGTTCGGTCGTGATTTGGGTTTTTGGGCAAAGCGTTGGTTGGTTGTGTGCTTCCTTTGGGATTCGAGCCCGGGACCTTGGTGTTGATTTGGAAGTTGGATTTTAGTGAGTTTTATTTATTGGGAGAGGTTGCTTGGTAGGGTCTCGAAGGAGGAAGCGGGAAATGGGATTTTTAAGGATAAAAGTGGATAAGGATGGATTTTGGATAAAATCCTTATTTTTCCTTTTATTTCCCATTTTCCTTTTCTTTTCCAAATTCATTTTCTTTTCTTTTCTTTTCTTTTATTTTTTTCCCAAATTCACTTTTCTCTCTCTCTCTCTCTCTCTCTCTCTCTCTCTCTCTCTCTCTCTCTCTCTCTCTCTCTCTCTCTCCTCCCAAGCCTAGCCTCACTCCCAGTAAAGATCCGCCGAGATCCGCTCGAGCCCACTGACCACCGTCGCACCACCGCCCGAAAGCAAAGACGCCGAGCCGCCGCAGCTGTCGTCGTCGCGCCACAACCGAGAAAGTTGCCTCGCTCGCCGTCGCGCGCCCCGGACTGTCGCGAGCCCAGATCGACGCTTCGTCGCATGCCCCGGCGGCGAGCGAGCGCCCGGCTGCAAGCAGCAGCCGATCGCCGTGTCCGCGCCGCTTCGCCCAGAGAGCGCGTCTTCGCTCAGAGCGGCTCGCCTGCGCCGCCGACGCGCGCGTGCGATGGCCCAATAGCGTGTCGTCGCGCGCGCAGCCGCGCGCGCCTAGCGCGCTGCAGCGCGCCGCGCGCTGTCTCCGGTACATCGATCACCCCGCCGAGAAGTGCCCAGCCTCGTGTCGTCGTGCCGTGTGAGTGCTCCCGAGCCGAGCCTGCTGTTTTAATATATTTTTAGGGCTATGGTTGTGATTGTGACTATGTTTGTAGGTTCTCGATAGCTAGCTCGGGAGTGTTCGCAGCTTAGGAAATTGTGTGTTGTTGCCTTCCGCCCAAGTAAGGATTTCTTACCGGAGTTGTTTGGGCCCTGCGATATATTATGTGATTGCTGATTGTATGCTTGTTTGTGTTTATTGACATGTTTGGTGATAAGTGCTCTATTCTTAATCCCCGACTGGCATGGTTTTCCTATGTTGTTCCTCATGTTAGTCCATGCTAGGTTGTTCCTTTCTAGAATGCTCGTATCTGTCCTTGCTTCGTAGTATCATGCTAGGTTCGTTGTTTTCCTCTTGAGCACGTATTGGATTGTATTGGATTGTTTGCTGATTGTTAAGGCAGGTTAGAAATCAGGTAGGTAGCATTATCCGGGCCTGATGCATAAAGTATCTTGCATCCATGGCAGGGACGTCGAGACAGTTCTCCGTCCCTGGACCCCGTTAGGGTTTAGCTAACCCGACCGGTAGGCCCTGCAATCTTGGGTGAGGGTGGTAGTCTAAGCGATGCCCCAACGGTCGGGATGATGACTTGGCAATGCCTAGTCCCCGGCAGCCGGCACGTCCTCAGCGTGTTCGGCGGCAGCCCTGATTGCCACTGTTAAGGTAAGGGCGGCTTCACGGTGTAAGCCTACCACGACCCGTTCCTTAGCCTCAGTGCGGTGGTACAGGTGACATAGTTCACGTGTCCGTGTCTCACACCCTATGTCGGTGACACCGATCCAGAGATTTAGTTAGGCGTGGTATCCGATATGGGCGGCTTGCCACTAGACCCGGCACCCCATAGTGCAGCAGAAGCACGCGGTGCATGCTTACGCTCATTACTGGCGTCGACCGGAGAGCTCCTCGGGATCTTGAGCTAGTGCACCTTTCATTCGACAAGAGACAGCCGAGGCCGGGACTTGTTTCTCGTATAGGCGACTTGTGTATTGTGTGGATGTGGTGATTGATTTCCGGACTAAGACCCTGAGTTGGCATCCGAGGCCCAAGTTTGGGCTAAGCTATATGCTCTATTCTGTGTTTATATTCATAGCTTGCATACGCTCATCGAGATGACCATGTATATCGTATTGTACCCGGTTGGGGATTCTTCTTGAGTAATTCGTTACTCACCCTTATTATGTGGTTTTCCACAAGTAACCATGGTGCGAGACAGGATGCATTTTGGAGGAGGAGCTGTGATCATGGAAACCCGTTGTTCAACTCTGAGTCTTATGTTTATGTTTATGATTTAAATGTCCTCTGAATGCATGTAGTTGGGCACGGAGCCCTAGGGTGTTTTTCGAATGTTTTCCGGATTCTAGCATTGTTGTAAAGCTTGTATGTTTTAAATAAATCTCTGATCAGAGTAAGTTTTGGAAATGTATTTGCCTTGAAACAGGTGCTTGGAAACAGGGACAGGTTTCAGGAATTTATGTTGATTTTTAAATGTATGTTTTCATGTTTTAGTTTTTACTTAGAATCCAAACACCATCTTGCAAATTTTCTGTAGATTTGTATGCATGCATTGAGGTAATGGCCTATTTAGAACCCCATTCGGGTCGGGTCGTTACATTCTGATTGGTATCGAGCTCGAGTCATAGATTCGTAGACTGACCTTTTGTTGTAGGTCGTTTTTTTTCATGATCATCAGCACTCCGACAGTCATCAGGTACGCGTAAGTTTACTATTTGTTGTTGAAAAAGGGTTAAGAATTTACAATACCTGTCATCTAGTGTATGCCTTGTGTAGTGTTGTGGAGCGGAGACGAGCAGGTTCTGACTCGTTGTTGGTTTGGGTTTAGAGCGCCATCATGCCAACTTCCCTTTTTGGTTAGAGCAGGTTCTGGATCCGTTGGAGGATTCCTCAGATGTTTGGTAGAGTTGAGCACTCTCCTTTTTGGTGAGCCCCTAGAGTAGGGCTAGCTGCTGCATGTTGAGAGAGCCGGCTAGAGCATTGTTGAGCATCATGAGGAGATGCTAGTGTAGGCTGTGAGCCTTCGGTTTGATGAGATGCCATAGGCATGGTTGTTTGAGTTTGAGCCCTCGTATGCCTAGCTAGAGTTGTTGTCACTTGAGGTAGTGACCTTGCTGGCCCCATTGGTAGTAAGATGTGGTTTTGGTAGTAGTAGCACTTGAGGTGCATTGGTTGGTGTGCCACTTTGGCACTAAGTCTGGTTCAGGCTTGAGTTTGGCATGGGCATAGCAGATGGTTCTATGCCGTCCGGAGTTCAGCGCACTCCTTTAGCCTTGGATCAGTTTATGGCAGTTGCATCTGTTTAGGTCGTGCCAGAGGGCTAGTTCAGTAGTAGTCGATGGACTACAAGCGAAAGGATGCTCAAGAGGAGCGGGAGCCTCTTCCCAGTGTTATTGGGGGTTGAGTAAGTCAGCAGATTTGCGGTTGGTAAGTGTTGGTGCACGTGAGTCTTGAGCTAGTGTTAAGGCCAAGAGATCCTTATGGTTGGTAGTGCGGTTAACTACCTTCGAGTGCCTTAATCTGAGGAGAGTTGAGCATCGTTGATGCGAGTTCGGTCCAGCAGAGGGTCCCTGAGTTGGATGCCTATGAGGCGAGATGAGTTGATGCCTTGCGAGAGGTTTTGGATGCCTTATGGGTAAGCACCCTTGGTAGAGGCTTGGTATAAAGTAAGTTTGGTTTGGCATGGTTATGCTTTGGTAGAGCATGGTTGCCACAGCTTCGAGCATCGTGTGGAGATGGAACTTTTGGTGTTCCTTTGGTTGGATTTCAGTTGGAAACTGAACAAGAGCGGTGGTAGCAAAGTCGCGCAGTTTCTGATCTCCTTGGCTAAGAGAGTTGTTCGGATCCTTTCCTTGGGTAGAAGCCTTGTTGTGGCTGATGTTTGCGTAGGAGGATGACGCATTCGGTAGCGTTTCAGGTCCTCTTGGTTCCCAAGGAGTTGTAGTTGGCCAGCATGGTTGTGATGCTGGAGAGAGTTGTGCCTGTTCAGGCAGTTGACTGTTAGCTCGTTTGTCGACAGTGTGTGTCGAGGGTTGTCGAAGAACCCTAGGTTGTGGAGAGGCTCTCCAGAGCTCAGGCAGTCTCAGGTAGTGAGTTTTAGTTGGCAAGCTGGAGGCGTGTAGTTTGTAGCCTCGGTTGAGTTGCTAGCAGTCTTGGTAGACTAGCAAGTCAGTGTTTGTTTGGAGTAGAGTCCGGATTGGTTTCGATGAGGTGGCAAGTTGATGCTTGGTGTTGACCAAGGTGTGGATTGGAGCTGCTAGAAATTAGTTTTGCTCGTGGGGCGAATGGTTCGTGCCCTGTTGGTGGTTTTTCCTGTTTCCAGGATGTTGAGAGTTGCCCCGTTTGGCATTTGGAGGTTCAGTCTGAGGTGGACCCCTGTTGTTGCCCTGTGAGATTAGATGTTGTTGCTCTAGTGGAGCAAGACAGTGAGCGTATATGGAGCTCTCTGTCCTTCGGTTGTCTGCTTGTAAGAGTCGTTCCTTCGGAAGTTGTCAGGTTTCTCCCTTGGTCTTGAGTTGATGGTAGAGGTGCTAGCAAGAGGGAAAAGTTTGTTGGCTGCTTGGAAGCAGTTGTTTGTCCAGTTAGGTGGACTCTTGGATGGTGTTCTAGAGGCTGCAGTAAGGGTTGTTCTGCCTCTTGTGAGTGCTTGGCCAAGATTTGGTCCTCTTGATGTTCAAGAGCTAGTTCGGTTCTAGCTGGAGGGCGTTGCCCTGAGGTCTTGTTCCTAGTCAGGAAGTTTTGTGAGTTGACCCCTCCCTCGGCAGTTGAGTAAGTGCTGTTAGTTCCGGATTGGTGATCCGATTGGTTGAGTTTTCCCTTGGGTGTTGCTTCCAAGAGAGTTGGTTGTTGTTGCCTTGGGTTTGAGCAAGTCAGCGAGCGTGTGTGATGTTCGCTGCCCTTCAGAGTTTGCTTGCTGGGAAATCGTTTCTCGTTTAGTAGGAGTCAGCTTAGCTCCTGAGTTGTGTAGTTGGTCAGAGTAGCGCAGCGGTCAGCCCAGCGAGAGGGTCCCTACTTTGTGTTGTTAGCAAGCAAAAGTTGTTTGTCCCCGCAAGGGCGGAGGCCAGCCAGTAAGATTTGAGTTGTTGGTTCTTTGGGGATTGAAGATTTCTTTTTCCCCTAGTCTCTGTGGTGGTTGAGTTGCTCCTTGGATGCCAGCCTCGAGTGTTAGCTTCTGAGGTAGTCTTGCGGATTCGTGTGGCTCAGGATCCGTAAGCTTTGAGGTTGTCGTTATCCATTTTCCTCGTGAGGTTTCGGGAGTGGAGCTTCTGGTTGGAAGTTGAGTTAGGCTTAAGCTAAAAGGAAGAAGTCCTTTGAGTAGCCTGATGGATTTTAAGAGTTGAGTGGTAGCTTGGAGGCGAGCGTTGCTCGTTATAAGCTTGGGTTAAGTTCCCATGTGTTTTATTTCCTTCTCTCTCTCTCTCTCTCTCTCTCTCTCACCCTCACCCGACGTCTAGCCCTCACCCGAGCCCCTTGCTTGCCCCAGCCACCTAGCCAGCCGCCGACCGCGGCGAGCCATCCGTGCAAGACCACCGCCAAGTCGGCCCTAGCTCACCCACCACACCCCACTGCCGTGCAGAGCGCGCGCGCGCGTCCTCGTCGCCTGTGTGTGTCGTCCGAGCCTTGCCCGCTCGCCATCGCCTCCCTGTAGCTCGTCTGCGCCCAGCGCGCCCAATGAGCTTCCTGCCGCCGAGCAGCGGCGTGCCCCCAATGAGCCTCCTGCGCGCGCGCAGGCGCGCCCAACCGACCATCTAGCTGCCGACCAGCCTGCCCAGCTGTGTTGTTTTGGCTGAGCCTTGTGCTTCTCGGTTGGTAATTCCCGAGTCTTTTCCCTCTTTGGACTCCGAGTTGTTGGCTGCTGTTTATGTATTTAATTAGGGTGTTTATTGTAATAATCAGGTCGTTTGGGATTCGATTAAAGCTCGAGGGTCATTATTCGTTGGTCGTGATAATTATTATTTTCTGCTTGTTTCCAAGTAAGGATTCCTTACCGTGGTTGTGTGGACCCTGCGATATATCTCGATATGCCTTGCTTGTTTGCTGATTGTTATGAGCATATTAGAGATAGAGTAGTTGATTGATTTCTTGCTAGCATGTTTGCCTGATTTTACATGTTAGTGCCATGCTAGGTTTGTTTCACAAAGATGCTAATGATTCCTGCTTAAGTTGTAGTATCATGCTAGGTAATGTGATTTTTGTCGGTCATTGCTTGCTAGCCAGGAATCATTGATTTTGCTCTGTACTCTTAGATAGAGTTGTAGGGTTTGTCATCATCCAGAGGCTGAGCGGACATAAAGTACTTTGTCCCCACTGATCGGGAGTAGTGTGCGAAGCATAACGTATCTTGCTTCCCCCCCGGTCGCTAAGGTGGATTTAGCTCAGGTCGAGACTAAAGTGTGCGTAGCATAACGTATCTTGCTACCCCCCCGACCCGCCGGTTGTGGACTTAGCTACCCACTCCGGCCAGAGCCTAGTTTGTAGCCTGCTAGAGCGGAACCCTGCCAACGGTGTAAGCCTACCTTGGCCGGTTCTTAGCTTCAGGTCGGTGGATCAGGCAGCACAGATGAGAGCCGAGGGCCTCGCGCTACTGTGATCAGTGACACCGCTTCCGAGTCATAGGGATGCGTACCTGGCCCGCGTAGTTTGCTTTTAGGCCCCCGCATTTACGCTGGTTTCAGAGAGCATGAGGTGTGCGCGCACAGGCGTTAATTGCCGGTTTGGAGAGCTCCCCCGGGCTAATGTTCTTGAGTACACCATTCCTTCCGTTAGAGCCTCACTTCGGGTACTCTCTCGTAAGTCCAGTTTAGTGCAAGGGCAAGGAGGCCCTTGAGGACATTCTAGGGATCAGTGTATTCCCCCCGAGTGACAGATACCTCGGTGATGTCCAGGATTGGTCAGTGTATCCAATCCCAGTTAGGCCGGAAGTAGGAGACTTCCGATGGCTCCAGATCTTGTTTTATGAGCTCGTTGAGTTATGATCTGTGTTGATAACTGTTTGCTTGCATGTTGAGGTGCTAGATGACTGATGAATCGTATTGTACCCCGGTTGGGGATTCTTACTGAGTATCTTTATACTCACCCTTATTTATCTTTCAGGTAACTTGGGACAATACCAGGAGGGCTAGCGGAGGGAGCTGATTGATCATGGGGAGCCGCCGGCACTCTGTCATTTATTGTTGCATTGTTTATTCAGCATGTAGATGGACATGAGTCCTAGGGGAACATTGTTTAAAACGTTGTTTAAATGTATTGTATATTTTATAAATACTGGCCAGGTTGTTTTACTTCGTTGGATGGTTTAATTGAAAATTGTTGATTATGTTTTGAGGGTTCCCCCTTCTCATATGTTTTGAAATGGTTTTTAAATATGAGCACTAAACCGCTTGTTATCATATTTAACTTGCATGCTGAGTGAGAACCCCGGTTTAGGACCATGTTTTGGGTCGGGTTCGTCACAGGGATTCTTACTGAGTAATTCGTTACTCACCCTTAGGATGTTTTCTGATTGTTTCTGCATTATGGCACTGTTGTAAACTGTTTGGGTTTTGAATGTTTTGAATAAATCTCTGATGAGAGTATGTTTTAAACTGCTTTTAGCTTGGAACAGGTGCTTGGAAACAGGGACAAGTTTCAGGACATTTTATAACTGGTTATTTCATGAATGTTTACAAGTTTTCTATTTTCATTCAAAATCTAGAAAAGCAATCTTGCATATTATTATTTGTTTTAGAAGCATGCATTGAGGTAAAGGCCTAGTTTAGGACCTCTTTCGGGTCGGGTCTTTACACCTCAGAAGTCTCCTATTTTCGGCCTAATGACTGGCTCTCCTAACCAATCCTAAGACATCCTCGAGGGCCATTCTCCCTCGGCCAAATGACCAGCACAAAAGCTGATCCCATATAGATATCAAACCCCCTGTTGGTGGTTTTTCCTGTTTCCAGGATGTTGAGAGTTTCCCCGTTTGGCATTTGGAGGTTCAGTCTGAGGTGGACCCCTGTTGTTGCCCTGTGAGATTAGATGTTGTTGCTCTAGTGGAGCAAGACAGTGAGCATATATGGAGCTCTCTGTCCTTCGGTTGTCTGCTTGTAAGAGTCGTTCCTTCGGAAGTTGTCAGGTTTCTCCCTTGGTCTTGAGTTGATGGTAGAGGTGCTAGCAAGAGGGAAAAGTTTGTTGGCTGCTTGGAAGCAGTTGTTTGTCCAGTTAGGTGGACTCTTGGATGGTGTTCTAGAGGCTGCAGTAAGGGTTGTTCTGCCTCTTGTGAGTGCTTGGCCAAGATTTGGTCCTCTTGATGTTCAAGAGCTAGTTCGGTTCTAGCTGGAGGGCGTTGCCCTGAGGTCTTGTTCCTAGTCAGGAAGTTTTGGGAGTTGACCCCTCCCTCGGCAGTTGAGTAAGTGCTGTTAGTTCCGGATTGGTGATCCGATTGGTTGAGTTTTCCCTTGGGTGTTGCTTCCAAGAGAGTTGGTTGCTGTTGCCTTGGGTTTGAGCAAGTCAGCGAGCGTGTGTGATGTTCGCTGCCCTTCAGAGTTTGCTTGCTGGGAAATCGTTTCCCGTTTAGTAGGAGTCAGCTTAGCTCCTGAGTTGTGTAGTTGGTCAGAGTAGCGCAGCGGTCAGCCCAGCGAGAGGGTCCCTGCTTTGTGTTGTTAGCAAGCAAAAGTTGTTTGTCCCCGCAAGGGCGGAGGCCAGCCAGTAAGAGTTGAGTTGTTGGTTCTTTGGGGATTGAAGATTCCCCTTTCCCCCTAGTCTCTGTGGTGGTTGAGTTGCTCCTTGGATGCCAGCCTCGAGTGTTAGCTTTTGAGGTAGTATTGCAGATTCGTGTGGCTCAGGATCCGTAAGCTTTGAGGTTGTCGTTATCCATTTTCCTCGTGAGGTTTCGGGAGTGGAGCTTCTGGTTGGAAGTTGAGTTAGGCTTAAGCTAAAAGGAAGAAGTCCTTTGAGTAGCCTGATGGATTTTAAGAGTTGAGTGGTAGCTTGGAGGCGAGCGTTGCGTGTTATAAGCTTGGGTTGAGTTCTGCAGAGCAAGCCCTTCTCGAGCTTTGCTTCTTGTTGTTGTGCGTTCGCGGTTGGCGTTAGCGGTTGGCGTTAGCGGAGCCTCGTTTGAGTGAGTCGGCACGGAGGTGCCGTGGCATTGTTTGGTAAGCTGTTGAGCTGTTTTCCTCAAGGTCTTGTGTCGCAGTTAGCTGCGTGAGGGTTTAGTCCTTGTAGCCCGAGTTTTCCTTGAGAGGAATGTTGGTGGTTTCCTTGCCTGCAGTGTTCTCCTTGGCCAGTTGCTGGTAGGTCTGCTTTGAAAAGTTTGCGTTCGGCCGATGAGGAGTTCTAGTTTGTTGGTTTGGCCGAGTGGAGGCTGTGCTTGGCCCTTGTCTTTTAGAGGTGGTCGTAGCTGAAGTTTCAGCTGGTGTGAGTGTTATTAGCCGTCTGGTGTACCAGGATGGTGCCCCTTGCCTTTGGTTTGGCGATTTCTCCTTAAGATGGTTGCTTAAGTGTTGTGGTCGTGTTCTAGTTGGAGAAATTTTCCTTTTGGATCAGTCGCCAGTTGGTGATTCGATTGGATTTCGTTAAGGCTGTAGGCAAGATTTGAGGTTAGCTGGTCTCTTGTAGAGTAAGAGTAGGCCGTTTGGTTTTCTGGAACCTGGGATGTTCAGTTGTTTGGCCAGCTTGTTGTAGGGTTGAGGCTGTTAGTAACAGCTGTGAGCTTCTGGAGGAGTTTTGCCAGTGCGTGGTGTAGAGTTTCAGAGCTTGTGGCCAGTCCTCGAGGTTGTTGAGAGTAGCACCGTTTGAGAGTTGGTGTGAGTTGAGGACGTGGTTTGCCGTCTATTCCCTTTGGAGTTCAGGGTATGCCCAGTCTTGGTTAAGATAGTTTGTGGCAGTCTGGATGGCATTCTGGCTTTGAGTTTTGAAAACCCAAGCGGGTTTGGTCTTCGGAGAAGGTTGGTGTTGTGTTAGCCGAGAAGTTCGGTTGGTTTGGATTCAGTGGAGTTTTCCTGGAGCTGTTTCGTCTTAGGACTTTCGAGGACGAAAGTCTTAAAAGGAGGGAGTATTGTAACAACCCAGTTTTCTATCCCAGTTTTTTAGGTGCCTTCGGTTGTTTGGTTGGGTCGTTAGAGCCGTTTTGACCCTAGGGGGTATTTTGGTCTTTTGGCTCCCCGGGAAGGATTTGTGGATTTCAGGGCTTCGAGGTCGCTCCTGCCTTTGTCGAGGCTTGTTTGTTGTTGACTGCGAGTCCCGAGATGTTTGGTCTAGTCGTTTGGAAGTTCGGCTGTGGTTTGGGTTTTTGGCAAAGTGATGGTTGGTTGTGTGCTTCCTTTGGGATTTGAGCCCGGGCCCTTAGTGTTGATTTGGGAGTTGGATTTAAGTGAGTTTTATTAATTAGAAAAGGTCGCTTCAGTCGGGTCTCGAAGGAGGAAGCCGGGAAATGGGATTTTAAGGATTTTGAGGTTTTAAAAAGTGGATAAGGATGGAAAAAGAGATAAAAATCCCCTTTTTTTCCTTTTTCCCATTTTTCTTTTATTTTCACTTTTCTTTTCAAAATCCCCATTTTTTTTTCTCTCTCTCTCTCTCTCTCTCTCTCTCTCTCTCTCTCTCTTTCTCTCTCCCCGAGCCCCCAACCTAGCACGAGCCAGCCCCCCAGCTCGCCCAACCTAGCTAGCCCGAGCCGAGCCCAGCCGCCTGTGTCGCGTCGTTGACCCTGTGCCGCCGCCTTGATGCGGCGAGCAGCCCCGCCAGATCCGTGTCGCGTCGCCCAACTAGCGTCGCCTGAGCCCCTGCTCGCCCAGCCCAGCCGCACAATGTTGCATCCCGTCCGCGCCTGAGTCGTTCCGCACAGTGCCTCGTTGCTCGTCCCCGCGCCCGGCCGTCCCGTCCGCGCCCGTGTCGCCTAGATCCGAGCTGCCCTATGCCGAGACTCGCGTCCTGTAGCCCGTCGCGTCGTGTTGCTCGCGAGCCGTCCCTGTGCCGAGCTGCGCCGCGCGCCGTCGCCCAGCCGAGCTCGCGCCCGTGCCCGCGCGCCCCTTTGTCGTACACGCGCCGTCCGCGCGCAGCTCAGCGCCCCAGCGCCCAGCTCCTGTGCCCATCTGCGCCCCTCAGCGCCCAGCAGCTGCCTCGCCCGTGCAGCCGGCTCGTTCTCGTGTCAGCCGCGCCTCGTGAGTTGCTCCCGAGCCGAGCCCTGTTTATTTTATTGCATTTAGGCCTATTTTTGTGATTATTGATGTGTTTGTTTGGTTTGCTTTAGGTTGCTCGGGTTCGATCGCAGCTTAGTTTTATTGTGTGTTGTTGCCTTCTGACCAGGTAAGGATTTCTTACCTGAGTTGTGTGGGCCCTGCGATATTTTCATGATATGCCTTGTATGTTTGCTGACTGTTATGAGCATGATAGTGATAGAGCAGCTTTGATTGATTTCTTGCTAGCATGTTTGCCTGATTGTACATGTTAGTGCCATGCTAGGATTGTTCTTCCAGCATGCTTATGATTCCTACTTAAGTTCGTAGTATCATGCTAGGTAATTGTGATTGATATCGATTATTGTTTGCTAGCCAGGAATCATTTATTTGCTCTGTACTCTTAGATAGAGTTGTAGGGTTTGTCATCATCCAGAGGCTGAGAGCGGACACAACGTACTTTGTCCCCACCGGTCGGGAGTATAGTGAGGCATAACGTACATTGCTTCCCCTCCCGGCAGCCAATGAGAATTAGCTACCTCATTGGCGTATGCCTAGTTTGTAGCCTGCTAGAGCGGAACCCTGCCAACGGTGTAAGCCTACCTTGGTCGGTTCTTAGCTTCAGGTCGGTGGCTCAGGCTGCATAGATGAGTGGCGAGGGCCTCGCACTACTGTGATCAGTGACACCGATTCTGAGTCATAGGCATGTGTACCTGGCCCGCGTAGTATATCCTTGGGCCCCCACATTTACGCCGGTTGTAGCAGCATGCGGTGTGCGCGCACACGCGTTAGTCGTCGGTTCAGAGAGCTCCCCCGGGCTAATGTTCGTGAGTACACCATTCCTTCCAGTTTAGAGCCAGACTTCGAGTACTCTCCCGTAAGTCCAGATTATTAGCAAGGGCAAAGAGGCCCTTGAGGACATCCTTGGGATCAGTTTTTGAGCTGAACAATCCCCCCGAGTGAAAGAGACCTCGGTGATGTCCCAGGATTGGTTAGGATAACCAATCATTAGGCCGGAAGTAGGAGACTTCTGATGATTCCAGATATTGCCTTGTGAGCTCGTTGAGTTATGATCTGTGTTGGTAGCTGTTTGCTTGCATGCTCGGGTACTAGATGACTGATTATATCGTATTGTACTCCAGTTGAGGATTCTTACTGAGTAATTCGTTACTCACCCTTATTTTTGTGGTTTTTCCACAGGTAGCCATGGTGCGAGACAGGATGGCTGGAGGAGGAGCTGTGATCATGGAAACCCGTTGTTCAACTCTGAGTCTTATGTTTATGTTTATGTTTTAAAATTCGTATGAATGCATGTAGTTGGGCACGGAGCCCTAGGGTGTTTTCTGAATGTATTTCCGGATTCTAGCATTGTTGTAACTATTGCAAAGCTTGTATGTTTTAAATAAATCTCTGATCATAGTAAGTTTTGGAAATGTATTTGTCTTGGAACAGGTGCTTGGAAACAGGGACAGGTTTCAGGAATTTATGTTGACTTTTTAAATGGATGTTTTATGTTTTAGTTTTTACTTAGAATCCGAACACCATATTGCAAATTTTCTGTAGATTTGAATGCATGCATTGAGGTAACGGCCTATTTTAGAACCCCTTTCGGGTCGTGCATGCATTGGCTCCCCGGGCAGGATTTGTGGTTTTCAGGGCTTCGAGGTAGCTCCTGCCTTTGTCGAGGCTTGTTTGTTGTTGGCTGCGAGTCCCGTGGTGTTTGGGCTAGTCGGTTGGATGCTCGGTTGTGGTTTGGGCTTTGGCAAAGTGATGGTTAACCTGTGCTTCCTTTGGGATTCGAGCCCGGGCCCTTATTATTGATTTAGTAGTTGGATTTAAGTGAGTTTTATTTATTGGAAAAGATTGCTTCGGTCGGGTCTCGAAGGAGGAAGCTGGGTAATGGGATTTTATGGTTTTGATTTGGATAAAAGTGGATAAGGATGGATTTTATGGATAAAATCCCATATATTTCCTTTTTCCCATTTTTTCCTATTATTTCCCATTTTTTTTCCCAAAATCTCTTTTCTCTCTCTCTCTCTCTCTCTCTCTCTCTCTCTCTCTCTCTCTCTCTCTCTCTCTCTCTCTCTCTCTCTCTCTCTCTCTCTCTCTCTCTCTCTCTCTCCCCGAGCCCCCCCACCTAGCCGAGCAGCCCCTTTGGTCGCCCAACCCAGCCAGCCCGAGCCAGCCCAGCCAGCCCACGTCGCCCAGGTCGCCAGCCGAGCCCCTCGCCTTGGTTCGTGTCGCCCTCACCCGCCAGGTCGCGTAGCCAGCCCGGCCGCACAGTGTCGCTCGTCTCGTCCGCGCCCGTGTCGCCCGATGTGAAAGCGATGTCGTGTGTCGTGTCGCTCGCGCCGCGCGCATCATCCTCGTGTGCCGAGCCGCGCATGCGCCACAGTCGCCGCGCGCGCCCGTCACAGATCCCAGCGCATCCAGCGCCGAGCAGCGCCCAGCGCGCCCAGCCAGCCTTTTTTGCCTCGCCGCCTGGCCGGCTGGCTAGTTCGCGTGTCAGCCGCGCCTCGTGAGTTGCTCCTGAGCCGAGCCCTGTTTATTTTATTGTATTTAGGGCTATTTTATGATTATTTATGTTTTTGTTTGGCTCGCTATAGGTTGCTCGGGTTCGATCGCAGTTAATTTATTGTGTGTTGTTGCCTTCCGACCAGGTAAGGATTTCTTACCAGAGTTGTGTGGGCCCTGCGATATATTATGTGATTGCTGATTGTATGCTTGTTGTGTTTATTGACATGTTTGATGATAAGTGCTCTATTCTGAATTCCCGACTGGCATGATTTCCTATGTTGTTTCTCATGTTAGTCCATGCTAGGTTGTTCCTTTCTGGCATGCTCGTATCTGTTCTTGCTTCGTAGTATCAAGCTAGGTTCGTTGTATTCTTTTGAGCACGTATTGGATTGATTTGATTGTTTGCTGATTTCTATGACAGGTTAGAGTTCAGGTAGATAGCATCATCCGGGCCGGGTGCATAAAGTACCTTGCATCCCCGACAGGGACATACGAGATTGAGCTCCGTCCCTAATCCCGTTAGGGACTAGCTAACCCTAACGGCGGGCCCCCCAATCTTGGGTGAGGGTGGCAGACTGTTAAATGCCCCAACGGTCGGGATGATGACTTGGCATTTCCTTGTCCCCGACAATCGGCACGTCCTCAGAGTGTTTTGGCGGTAGCCCTTGAGTTGCCACCTGATAGGGCAAGGACGGTGTCCTGGTGTAAGCCTACCACGACCCGTGCCTTAGCCTCAGGTGCGGTGGTTCAGGCTAACATAGTTCACGTGTTCAGATCTCACACCCCTATGTCAGTGACACCGATCTAGAGATTTAGTTAGGCGTGGTGACTGGACATGGGCAGCTTGCCACTAGACCCGACACCTCCCATAGTCTGCAGTAGCACGCGGTGCGCGCGATTGCTCATTATAGCGCCGACCGGAGAGGTCCTCGGGATCTTGAGCCAGTGCACCTTTCGTCGATAGTAGACAGGCTGAGGCCGAGACTTGTTTATCGTATAGGGCATATTGTGTGGTGAGTTATTTCCAAACTAAGACCCTGAGTTGGCATCCGAGGGCCAAGTTTGGGCTAAGCTATGTGCTCTATTCTGTGTTTATATTCATAGCTTGCATACCTTTCTGCTAGATGACCATGTATATCGTATTGTACCCCGGTTAAGGATTCTTACTGAGTAATTCGTTACTCACCCTTATTATGTGGTTTTTCCACAGGTAGCCATAGTGCGAGACAGGATGGCTGGAGGAGGAGCTGTGATCATGGAAACCCGTTGTTCAACTCTGAGTTTTATGTTTATGATTTAAATGTTCTCTGAATGCATGTAGTTGGGCACGGAGCCCTAGGGTGTTTTCCGAATGCATTTCTGGATTCTAGCATTGTTGTAACTATTGTAAAGTTTGTATGTTTTAAATAAATCTCTGATCAGAGTAAGTTTTGTAAATGTATTTGTCTTGGAGCAGGTGCTTGGAAACAGGGGCAGGTTCCAGGAATTGATGTTGATTTTTAAATGGATGTTTTATGTTTTAGTTTTTACTTAGAATCCGAACACCCTATTGCGAATTTTGTGTAGATTTGAATGCATGCATTGAGGTAACGGCCTATTTTAGAACCCTTTCGGGTCGGGTCGTTATAGGTCTGCCCGCCCAACCGCACGCACGCCGCACGCATGAGCTATAAGAATCCGACCCAAAATGGTCATAAATCTCGGTTCTTACTAGCATGCTAACAATTTAAAACTTTAAAAACATTGTGGAAACTATTAAAAGATAAAAACTCATTAAAACTTCATAATAGAAACAAACATTTCATTAAACATCCTTAAAATAATCCTGGCCAGTATTTCAAACAAAACTGTTTAACGTGTCTCAATAGTAAATAAGTTCCCAGCATGCTACTACATAATAAAAGACTCCAAAAAGAAGGACACAGAGTTCGCCGGCAGCCACCATGATCACACAGCTCCCTCCATTAGCCATCCCGATGCTGTCCCAAGTTACCTGAAAGATAAGTAAGGGTGAGTATAAACATACTCAATAAGAATCCCCGACCGGGGTACAATACGATACATCCATCATCTAGCATCCTAGTATACATTCAACAGTTACCAGCACAGAGCTTTGCTCATCAAGCTAATCAAGACAAGTAAAGAATCCTAGGAAGTCTCCTACTTCCAGCTTAGTGATCAGCTGCCATATCCTATTCCAAACTAATGGGACAAGGTGCATTATGTCCAAACTGATTGGACAAGGTGCGTTATGTCCAAGCTGATGGGACAAAGTGTGTTATGTCCAAGCTGATGGGACAAAGTGCGTTATGTCCAAGCTGATCTGGCAAGATAAGTTTGGGAACTTTGGAAGTTTCCTACTTGACCCACTGATTGGCTCTCCTAACCAATCCCAAATGACATCCTCGAGGGTCTTTCTCCCTCGGCCAATCGATCAACTAAAAAGCTGATCCCAAATAGATGTCAGACACCCTCGAGGGTCTTTCTCCCTCGGCCAATTGACCAATTCAAAAGTTGATCCCAAATAGATGTCAAACACCCTCGAGGGTCTTTCTCCCTCGGCCAATTCACCAACTCAAAAGCTGATCCCGAATAGGTGTCCTCGGAGGCCTCTTACCCCCGGCCAGGCTAAACCCTAAGACAACAAGAGAGTACCCGGGTCAGGCTCTAATCATGAACAAGAATGGTGTCACTGATCTACAGTAGTGCAGACCCCTCGGCACTCAGCTGGAGCAGCCTGTACCACCAACCTGAAGCTAAAAACTATCTCCTGGCAGGCTTGCATCCGTGACTGGTTCCGCTCTAGCAGGTTACAAACTAGGCTTATACCGATGCGAGAGCTAATCCGCACCAGCTGCCGGGGGCGGAAGCAAAGTACGTTATGCTGCTCACTGATCCTGAGCTGTGGGGACAAAGTACGTTATGTCCGCTCTCAGCCTCTGGATGAAGACAATTCTAACTAACTATCTAATATCACAGAGAAGACAATATCTAGTAGTTCAAACATACTCAACAATATACAAGTATAACCTAGCATGATACTACGCATTTAAACAGAGATCTCAGAACATGCTGGAAGGACAAACCTAGCATGGCACTAACATGAAGAAACAGGGGCAAACATGCTAGCAGATTTAAACAAGGAAACAATCCTATCCACTAACATGCTCATAACATATAACATATAAACAGAATGCAATCAAGACATATTGCAGGGCCCACACAACCCTGGTAAGAGATCCTTACCTGGAACAAGCAGAAATACAAACAGTAAAGTACTCCTTGAGCTGTAGTGTCTCACAACCTAAAAGCATACAATATATCAATAAACCTAGCTAGCTAATCATCTAACCAAACACTAAACCAAGGCAAGGGAAACAAGAAGCTACCCCAACAAGCAACTAGTGCTCTCGGCCAAGCACTTGAAGAAACCCTAGTGCTCGGCTACTCTTTGCAACAAAGTGTCTCGGCTAGGGTATCCACAAACAACAACAACAAGTTAGGCCTCGGCTAGGAGCAAGCAACACACACACACACTTGGAGCTCTCGGCCTCCTCCACCAATGAAGCTCTCGGCCAACCCAAGCACAATAACAACCACAACAACAACAAGCTCACCTTGATGGCTACGACAATGACTCCAGGGATGCAAGGAGATCTCTGCTAAGGAACGCAATGAGGGTCTCAGCTAGGGCTAGGCTTGCACAAAAGAGAAGAGTTTCGGTTAGCACACTCCAACCAAGCTAGCTCTCGGCTAGACCAACCCAACAAGCAAACCAACACATCAACACACAAGCTTACCTAGGTGAGTTCGGCATGGTCTCCAATGAACAAGGTGGTCTCGGCCATGGAAGAACACAACCAAGATGCAATCTGCTAGGGTTTGGATCTTGCACATAGAGGATGAACAAGCTTAGATCTACACATCTACAACTTCAGCACAACAAAAACACCATCCCTCATACCATGGAGCTTTAGGCAATGGAGGTTGATGAAGGAGGAGTGCTCATGTAACGGCCCAGGTTTTCATCCCGGTCTTCGAGGTATGCCCTAGGGGTATTTTGGTAATTTGGTCGGGCCGTCAGGGCCGTTTATGTCTTTTTCCAGTTGCTAAAATTATTGGATGGATTTATGAAGGTTTTTGAGGCTTTGTTGTTTGGTTTGAGCATGGGTAGATGCAAAAGTAAAAATAAAGGAATTTGTGTTTGCGGTGGGTTTTGAACCCGAGCCTCGGGAAAGCTTGTGGGGATGCGTGCGGTTGAGCTATTGAGAGCTCTTGTTACTCTTTCCGTCATATCTTAGTTACCCTTGGATCTTTGGAGTTTTGTGCATTTGGTTAAATGAAAAGAAATTAGGTTTTGTGTTTTCTTCCCCAAAACTCCATGGCGCCCAACCCTCTTCTCTCCCAAGCCCCTTGCCGTGATTTTCTTCCCTTGCGGCCCGAGCGCCCGTTAAAGCCAGCCTAAGCGACCAGTGAGCGGCCGGTCAGCAAATTCACCAGCCAGATCGCACCAGAAAGCAGCCCAGCGCCAAAGCAGGCTGCCCAGAGCGCCAGCGCCAGCGAGACGCAGCCAGCGCCCGAGCCGTCGCGGCCGCCAAAGAGAAGCGTCGCGGCACCGATCCCGCGCGTCCGTCGCGTCGCGCGCCGCCGCATCGCGCGCGTTCGCGCGCGCGCGCCAGCGCCTCGCCGCGCCAGCGGCTTCGCGTCGCAGCCTCGAAGCAGCGCCCGTCGTCCGCGTCTCGCGCCCGCGCGGCCCCTCGCGTCTGCGCGCCCGTGCCCGTCCGCGTGCCGTCCCAGGCGCGCTCGCGCCTAGCGCGCCATCGCGCCCAGCGCTGTCCGTCGCGCGGCAGCAGCGCGATGTCGCGCCATTTGCCGCCCATCAGCGCCCAGTGTGCGCCCATTTGCGCCCATCAGCGCCCGCCAGCGCCCATCGCGCCAGCCAGCGCCCACCGTGCGCTGCTGCCCGTCGCGTGTCACCGCATCGCGTGAGTTGCTCCCAGAGCGAGCCCTATTTATTTTATTATATTTAAGCCTTTAGAGTGTGATTATCATTGTTTTTGCTAGGTTCTCGGTAGCTAGCTCGGGTTCGATCGCGACTTAGGATTTTGTGTGTAGTTGCCTCCCCGGTGTAAGGATTTCTTACCGGAGTTGTGTGGACCTGCGATGTTCTATGTGATTGTTGTTTGTATGTTTGTTTGTGATTATCAAGCATGTATAGTTTAGGTGCTCTGTTCGAATTCGACTAGCATGACCCGTATGTTGTTCTCTCATGTTAGCCCATGCTAGGTTGTTCCGTTCTAGCATGCTCATATCTATTCTTGCTTCGTAGTACCATGCTAGGTTCGTTGTATCCGTTGAGCACGTTTTGGATTGTATTGGATTGTATGTTATTGATATGATAGGTTAAAGTGTAGGTAGGTAGCATCATCCGGGCACGATGCATAAAGTATCTTGCATCCATGGCGGGGACGTCGAGGCGATTCTCCGTCCCCGGACCCCGTTAGGGTTTAGCTAACCCGACCGGTAGGCCCCGCAATCTTGGGTGAGGGTGGCGGATGTTAAATGCCCCAACGGTCGGGATGATGACTTGGCATTGCCTCGTCCCCGGCGATCGGCGCGTCCTCGGCGTGTTCGGCCGTAGCCCTTGATTGCCACTGTTAGGGCAAGGACCGCTTCACGGTGTAAGCCTACCGACGGTTCCTTAGCCTCAAGTGCGGTGGTTGGTGACATAGTTCACGTGTCCGGTCTCACACCCTATGTCGGTGACACCGATCCGGAGATTTAGTTAGGCGTGGTGGATGGACATGGGCGCTTGCCACTAGACCCGGCACCCCCATAGTCTGCAGTAGAGCGCGGTGCATGCTTACGCTCATTCTGGCGCCGGCCCGGAGAGCTCCTCGGGATCTTGAGCTAGTGCACCTTTCGTATCGGATGATGTGAGACGCATCGAGGCCGAGACTTGGTTCTCGTATAGGGCGTATTGTGTGGTGTGGATTATTAGGACTAAGACCACGAGTTGGCATCCGAGGTCCAAGTGTGGACTTAAGCTATGTGCTCTGTTCGTGGTTATAATCATAGCTTGCATACACTCATCTAGATGACCATGTGCATCGTATTGTACCGGTTGGGGATTCTTCTTGAGTAATTCGTTACTCACCCTTACTTATCTTTCGAGTAACCATGGCGCGAGGCGGGATGATGGTCGAAAGAGGAGCCGTGATCATGGGAACTTTTTGCGTCGTCTCGACTTTTCTTATGTTATGACTCTTTTCGTTATTTTCCCCCGAATGCATGTGGAGGCACGAGAGCCCTAGGATACTTTTTCTCAATTATTTGTGGATTCCAGCTTTGTTGAATTTGAGGATGTTTTAAATGTTTTTAATAAAATCTCCGATCGAGTAAAGCTGTTGGAAATGTATTTGTCTGCGTAAACAGTGCTTGGAGACGAGAACGAGTTTGATGAGACTTTATTGTTCTGAATGAATCTTGAATGTTTTGATTTAATGGGAATCCGAAAACTAAATTGCATATTGTTCTTTTCATTTTAATGCATGCATTGGGGTAAAGGCCTATTTAGTGCCCTTTTTTTGGGTCGGGTCTTCTGATTGGTATCGAGCTCAGAGTCATAGACTTTGTAGACTGACCTTTTGTTGTAGGTCGTCTTTCCCATGATCACCAGCACTCCGACAGTCATCAGGTACGCCTAAGTTACTGTTTTTGAAAAGGGTTAAGAATTTACAATACCTTTCATCTAGTGTATGCCTTGTGTAGTGTTGTGGAGCGGAGGCGAAGCGGTGTTACGACTCGTTGTTGGTTTGGGCTTAGTGAGCCATCATGCCAACTTTCGCAGCAAGCAGCGATTTGTTTAGCGGCTTGTTGAGGTATCGAGATAGATTCGGATGCCCTGGGACATCGTTCGAGAGGGAGGCGAGCTTAGACTCCGTTGGCCATTTGTGGCCCGATTCTTTATTTTCCCCTAGTGAGAGGGTGGTGGTGCTTCGTGCAGATCGCCAAGTATGTTGATCGCACCTGCAGGAGCAGAGGCGCTTGGCATGTCCGACCGAGGAGTTGGACAGATCGTGTTGATGTTGAGGCCGCGCCGGTTGTTAGTTAGGCCCGCATGCGATTTGGCCCCCCGGCGATTGAGTTGCCTAGAGGAGGGGGTAGAGGCTAGCGGCGCCTCAGTGAGACTCCTTGAGCGAGTGTGCTCCGGCCATGAGAGATTGGATGGCGTGTCTTTAGCTATCGAGCGGAGACCCAGCGCGATTTGTAGCGCGTAGTGAGGAGTCCCGGGCACAGATTAGCCCGGTGTGACAGAGTTTGTTTCAGCATTTTTTCCCCAGTAGCTCTTGTAGCCCCGGAGGTTCTCGGGAGGGCATGATCGTGAGTTTATTCGGATGAGTTTGTTGGCGTTGATGGAGATGCCCAGGTTGGCAAATGGATGCTGTAGAGCTCGATGTTTTAGTAAGTCCCTCTTTGCTAGTAGTAAAGTAGTTGGCGAGTTTGAGTTTAGCATCCGTGTGTGGGATGCCTGCTGTTCAAAGGCCGAGGTGTGCCGTTCTGTCTTTATTTGGTTCATCAGATGGTGGTGGAAGTCCCTTGTGAGAGGTGGACTAGCAGAGTCTCCACCAGTCGCCCGATTGTTTGGCAAGTTGCCGTGTTAGTGGCTTGAGGCAGATGAAGGGTCATCTTTGCCCCTTGCGAGCCTGTTGTTGTTTAATGTTTGACTTCCTCGGATGTGGATTTGGTAGTAGTAGCACTTGAGGTGCATTGGTTGGTGTGCCACTTTGGCACTAAGTCCTGGTTCGAGCTTGAGTTTGGCTTGGGCATAGCAGATGGTTCTATGCCGTTCGGAGTTCAGCGTACTCCTTTAGCCTTGGATCTGTTTATGGCAGTTGCACCCGTTTAGGTCGTGCCAGAGGGCTAGTTCAGAGGTAGTCGATGGACTACAAGCGAAAGAATGCTCGAGAGGAGCCGGAGCCTCTTCCCAGTGTTTCTGGAGGTTGAGTAAGTCGTGAGTTGCGGTTGGTAAATGTTGGTGCGCGTGAGTCTCGCGCTAGTGTTAAGGCCAAGAGATTTTCTTTGTGGTTGGTAGTGCGGTCAACTACCTTCGAGTGCCTAAATCGAGGAGAGTTGAGCATTGTAGATGTGGATTTGGTCCGGTGAGGATCATGAGTTGGATGCTTATCGGATGATTTGGATGCCTATGAGGCGAGTTGGATGCTTTGAGGCGAGATGAGTGGTGCCTTGCGAGAGGTTTTGGATGCCTTAGGGGTAAGCACCCTTGGTAGAGGCTTGGTACAAGTAAGTTTGGTTTGGCATGTTTATGCTTTGGTAGAGCAAGGTTGCCTCAGCTTCGAGTATCGTGTGGAGATGGAACTTTTGGTGTTCCTTGGATTGTTTGTATCATTGCCGGGAGTTATCGTTGCTTTGTGGAAAAGCGCTTGTTAGTCTTGGATCTCTAAAGGAAGGTTGGGAGTTGTGCACACAAGTGTGTTTTGTGTGGTTCGTTCCGTGGCGAGAGTTTCAGATCCATGTAGGGTTTGCTTTGGAGATCTCGTGCTCAGTGCCTTGAGAAGTTGGACTCCAGGTGGTTGTTGTAAGGCTTGGGTTGAGGGGGTAAGGATACAGTGCTCGTGGTATCAAGTTGTTGCTTAGGCAAGATTTGTTAAGTTGGGCCTAAGCTTGGTTGGCGGATCTTCTTGTTGATCGTTGGTTGGAGTTGATTGGAAACCGAACAAGAGCGATGGTAGCTAAGCCGCGTGGTTTCGATCGGCATGGCTAAGAGAGTTGTTCGGATCCTTCCTTGGGTAGAAGTTATGTTGTGGCCGATGCTTTGAGTAGGAGGATGACGATTCAGCAGCATTTCGGGTCCTCTAGGTTCCCAAGGAGTTGGAGTTGGCCAGCATGGTTGGGATCTTGGAAATTGGAGTTGTTTGTTGAGCGGTTGTCCTGTTAGATCGTATGCTTGGCGCAGTGTGTGTGTCGAGGGTTGCCGAAGAACCCTAGGTTGTGGAGAGCCTCTCTAGAGCTCAGTCGAGGCCCAGCTAGTGAGTTTTGATTGGCTAGTTTGGAGGTGTGTAGTTTGTAGCCTCGGTGGAGTTGCTAGTGATCTTGGTAGACTAGCAAGCTAGTGTTTATTTGGAGTAAAGTCCGGAGTGGTTTTGGTGTGGTGGCAAGTTGATGCTTGGTGTTGACCAAGTGTGGATTGAAGTTGCTAGAGTTTAGTTTCGCTCGTGGGGGCGAGTGGTTTGTGCCATGATGGTTGTTTTTCTGTTTCGGGATGTTGAGTTGCCCGTTTGGCATTTGGAGGTTGATGCGAGATGGACCCTTGTTGTGCCCGTGAGATTAGATGTTGTTGCTCTGGTGGAGCAAGGCGGTGGCGTATGAGGAGTTCTCTGTCCGATGGTTATGTCCGCTTGTAAGGACTGTTTCTCCTTGGAAGTTGTTAGGTTATTCCTTGGTCTTGGAATTGGTGGTAGTGGTGCTAGTAGGAGGAAAAGTTTGTTGTTTTGCTTGGAAGCAGCTTGTTTGTCTAGTTAAGCGGACTCGTGAGTGGTGTTCGGAAGTTGCGATAAGGGTTGTTCTGCCTCCTATGAGTGTTTGGCCTAGTTGGTTAAGGTTTTGAGTGTTGGCTTGGAAGTGTTGCACCTTTGTAGTTGAAGGCCCTTTGTTTGATTGTGGATGAGGTTGCACCTTTGTATTTGGATTAGGTGCGGACTTATTGAGGATCCTTGTTGGCTAGTGTAGCTTGCACTCTGCCGACCATTGTTGGTATTCTTGTTCTTGGTAGTTGGTGTTGACCGAGGTAGTGGAGTTCCGTTTATTAAGTTTCGGTGGGAAGGTGCATTAAGCCTAAACTTGAGGGTTAAGCTCGTATGTGTTATCGTTTGGACTTGTGAGATGTGTTTCATAATTGAGGCGAGCTTTGTTCCGTTGTTTGCATGGAGGTAAGTTTAGTGGATGGAGCCCTCTGGGGCCTGGTTGTTTTGAGTTGTCTTGCCCACTAGTGATTTGAGTCGAGCTAGAGATGAGTGGTTTGGCATAGCTATGCGATTGTAGTTGTTTGAGCTTCCTAGTTCGTAGCACTCAAGTTGTTGGATTGTAAGTTTCCGTGTGGGAGTGTCGGCTAGTTGAGGTTGTTGTGTGAGTTTGGATTTTTGGAGTATTGACTTGATAGCTAGAGCTCGCACCTCGGTTGGTGTGCTGAGATGCCATTTCTATGGAGTAGAGGCATGTCGATTTCAGGTTGGAGATGTTGCCATTAGGGTGTGGCAACAAAGGTTTGTTCTAGGCAGAGCGTGGGCGAACCGTGGTTCAGGAGAGTGTTCTTAGAGGCTTATGAGCTGAGTGCAGTTTCTGTAGTGTTTTCACCCTTTTTGTCCGATGGACTTTTGGGGAGAGTGAGCCGGATCCTTCGGAGCTTGTTGCGAGTTGGTGTTTCGGTGATTAGGCAGCGGGAGACCAGTGTGGTTTTAGGAGGTTGCCTTGGGTTGCAGTTCTCAGCGGTCAGTTCTTGTGGTTCCATTGAGGCATCGTATGGTAAGTGTTGCGAGTCTCTAGTCTTTGTGAGAAAAGGTTGGTGGCCGTCGGTGTTGTTTTGGGTCTGTGTTGCTGCAGCGATTGACTGGAGGTGTTGTGCAAGAGGTTGAGCTCGTTTGTGGTTAGCTTCAGAGCGAGCATGAAAGTTTCGCCGATGTTGGCGTCGAGTTTTAGAGTTTGAGGTTGGGCGGTGCGTGCTTTTAAGGTTGTGCCGTTGTGAGTTGTGTTGAGGTTTGGTAAGCGGGAGAAGTGGAGTCTCTCGTTGTTGGACCATTTGAGATTCTCGAGAGGATTGGCGAGAGTTGCATATTGGTTAGCTTTTTCTGTCATTGTCACCGTGTGCGTGTTCTCATGTATCGGTGTGAGGCGGTATGTGTCGGACCCATTGCTCATTGTGGACTTTGAGCCTTTGCGGTGATTGAGGTTTGAGCTTCAAGGGAAGCTGTGAGTATTCTGGTCTTTGAGGCGAAGGCGTTGGATAATCGTGAGATCCGTTTGGTAAAAGTTCGGTGGAGGAGTTAGAGTTCAGAGGAGGCCGCTTGTGGCGGGAAGGCGGGATGAGATTGCGGTATCTGTCTTTGTTTGAGTCTTAAGGACTTTCGAGGACGAAAGTCATAAAAAGGAGGAATATTTAACGGCCCGAGTTTTCATCCGGTCTTCGAGGTATGCCCTAGGGGTATTTTGGTAATTTGGTCGGGCCGTCGGGGGCGTTTATATCTTTCGAGTTGCTAAAATTATTGGATGGATTTATGAAGGTTTTGAGGCTTTGTTGTTTGGTTTGAGCATGGGTAGATGCAAAAGTAAAAATAAAGGAATTTGTGTTGCTGTTTGGGTTTTGAACCCGAGCCTCGGGAAAGCTTGTGGGGATGCGTGCAGTTGAGCTATTGAGAGCTCTTGTTACTCTTTCGCGTCATATCTTAGTTACCCTTGGATCTTTGGAGTTTTGTGCATTTGGTTAAATGAAAAGAAATTAGGTTTTGTGTTTTCTTCCCCAAAACTCCATGGGCGCCCAACCCTCTTCTCTCCCAAGCCCCTTGCGTGATTTTCTTCCCTTGCGGCCCGAGCGCTGTTCCGCCAGCCAAGCGACCAATGAGCAGCCGGTCGAGCGGCCAGCCAGATCGCACCAGCGGCCCAGCGCCAGCCGAAGAAGCGCCGAGCGCCCAGCGCGCCAGCGCAGACGCAGGCCAGCGCCAGAGCGTCGCGGCCGCCAATGGCGTCGCGGCACACGATCCGCGCGTCGCGTCGTCGCGTCGCGGCCGCCGCATCGCGCGCCGTTCGCGCGCGCGCCGCGCCAGCGCCGCTCGCCATCGCCAATGAGCTTCGCGTCCGCATCGCGGCCAGCGCCCGTCGTCGCGTCGCGCGCGCGCGCGCGCGCGCCTCGCGTCTGCGCCCGTCTGCCGTCCGCGTGCCGTCCCAGTAGCGTCGCGCGCCTAGCGCGCCATCCGCGCCCAGCGCTGTCCGTCGCGCGCAGGCAGCGCCAGTGTCGCCCATTTGCCGCCCATCAGCGCCCGATGTGCGCCCATTTGCGCCGCCATCAGCGCCCATCAGCGCCCATCGCGCGCCAAAGGCCCCACCGTCTTTGCTGCCGTCGCGCGTGTCGTGTCACCGCATCGCGTGAGTTGCTCCCGAGCCGAGCCCTATTTATTTTATTATATTTAAGCCTTTAGAGTGTGATTATCATTGTTTTTGCTAGGTTCTCGGTAGCTAGCTCGGGTTCGATCGCGACTTAGGATTTTGTGTGTGTAGTTGCCTCCCCGGCGAAGTAAGGATTTCTTACCGGAGTTGTGTGGACCTGCGATGTTCTATGTGATTGTTGTTTGTATGTTTGTTTGTGATTATCAGCATGTATAGTTTAGGTGCTCTGCTCAATTCACGACTAGCATGACTTCGTATGTTGTTCTCTCATGTTAGCCCATGCTAGGTTGTTCCGTTCTAGCATGCTCATATCTATTCTTGCTTCGTAGTACCATGCTAGGTTCGTTGTATCTGTTGAGCACGTTTTGGATTGTATTGGATTGTATGTTATTGATATGATAGGTTAAAGTGTAGGTAGGTAGCATCATCCGGGCACGATGCATAAAGTATCTTGCATCCATGGCGGGGGCGTCGAGGCGATTCTCGTCCACCGACCCCGTTAGGGTTTAGCTAACCCGACCGGTAGGCCCTGCAATCTTGGGTGAGGTGGCGGTGTTAAATGCCCCAGCGGTCGGGATGATGACTTGGCATTGCCTCGTCCTCGGCGATCGGCACGTCCTCGGCGTGTTCGGCCGTAGCCCTTGATTGCCACTGTTAGGGCAAGGACCGCTTCACGGTGTAAGCCTACCACGACCGGTTCCTTAGCCTCGGTGCGGTGGTTGGTGACATAGTTCACGTGTCGAGTCTCACACCCCTATGTCGGTGACACCGATCCAGAGATTTAGTTAGGCGTGGTGGTGGACATGGGCGGCTTGCCACTAGACCCGGCACCCCCATAGTTCTGCGTAGTAGCACGCGGTGCATGCTTACGCTCATTCTGGCGCCGGCCGGAGAGCTCCTCGGGATCTTGAGCTAGTGCACCTTTCGTATCGGCGATGAGACGGTGAGGCCGAGACTTGGTTCTCGTATAGGGCGTATTGTGTGGTGTGGATTATTAGGACTAAGACCACGAGTTGGCATCCAAGGTCCAAGTGTGGACTTAAGCTATGTGCTGCTACATTCGTGGTTATAATCATAGCTTGCATACACTCATCTAGATGACCATGTGCATCGTATTGTACCCCCGGTTGGGGATTCTTACTTGAGTAATTCGTTACTCACCCTTACTTATCTTCGAGGTAACCATGGCGCGAGGCGGGATGGGTGAAAGAGGAGCTGTGATCATGGGAACTTCTTTGTCGTCTCTCGACTTTTCTTATGTTATGACTCTTTTCGTTATTTTTCCCCTGAATGCATGTGCAAGCACACGAGCCCTAGGATACTTTTACGAATTATTTGTGGATTCCAGCTTTGTTGAATTTGAGGATGTTTTAAATGTTTTTAATAAAATCTACGATCGAGTAAGCTGTTGGAAATGTATTTGTCTCTGTGGAAAGCAGTGCTTGGAGACGAGAGCAGGTTTGATGAGACTTTATTGTTACGAATGAATCTTGAATGTTTTGATTTAATGGGAATCAAAACTAAATTGCATATTGTTCTTTTCATTTTAATGCATGCATTGGGGTAAAGGCCTATTTAGTGCCCTTTTTGGGTCGGGTCTTTACAAGATCCAACCCAACAAGGAAGATGCAAAGAGCTTCGGATCTAGCTACAAGATGAAGGGTCTCCCAACCAAACAAAGTTCTTCTCGGATCTACAATGAGAAGAGGAGAAGAAAAACATCTCCCTTTGGTTAGAGGTAGGTTCGGCCATGGAAAGAGAGGAAGAGAAAAGTGAATTTGCAAATGCTTACCTTGGAAAACAATGGAGAGGTTGAACTACACTTGAGAGACCTTGAGGTTGGAAGCAATGGAGATGGAGAGAAATGGAGAGGGAGTGCTCAGCCAAGGAGAAGGAAATGAGGGAGTGGGGGTCGGCCAAGGGGAGAGGGAAGGAGAAAATGATGAAACCCTACTTGATTTTTCCGTATTTTTAATTAATAAAAAGCCACCTTCAAATCCCACCAAGTGCACTTTTAAAACTCTTTTATTTTTCTCTACACAAGGCTCAAACTCAACTCCCAAGCCACCATGGTTCGAATTCTAGCTCCAACACTTTTATTTAAGTTTTTCTTCTTTTATCCGGGAGGGCTCCAAACTTACCATAAATGGAACTCTTACCCTAGAACTTGAAACCGAATAATAACCGGAGTCCACAATGATAGAAACAACCCTAAAACCCTTGACTTACTATAAAACTATCTCTGAAAGGCAAAATGACCAAAATACTCCTGGAGGACAAAATGACCAAAATGCCCCTGGAAGCACAAAAAGCCCTAATAGCCCAACCAACTCACTGGAGGAACAATCAACAAACCTGGAGAACCGGACGGAAAATCTTTGGCTGTTACACGCCCCCTCCAACGGTCCAGCGCAGCCCCTGCCGCACGCACAACGAGTAGCCCGTCCGCACGCCGTTGCCGAGCCGTGTGCCTTGCAGGCTGTCCGTCCGCGCGCCAGCCCCGTGTCGTGTGAGTTGCTTTCGACTGAGCCGAGTTCTATTTGTATTTTACCTAAGGCCTATAGATTGTGATGTTTGTTGTTTGTTTGTTAAGTTCCTGATAGCTAGCTCGGGTTCGATTGCACCTTAAGATCTTTCTTGTGTGTGTTTGCCTTCCGACCCAGGTAAGGATTCCTTACCGGAGTTGTGTGGGCCCTGCGATATTTTCTGTGATTTTTGATTGTATGTATGTTTATGTTTATCAACATGTTAGTCGATAGGTGCTCTGTTCTGAATTCCAACTGGCATGATTCTCGTGTTATTTCTCATGTTAGTTCCATGCTAGGTTGTTCTGTTTTGGCATGTTTGTTATCTGTTCTTGCTTCGTAGTACCATGTTAGGTTCATTGATTCTGCTGAGCATGTGATAGTATGTTTGCTGTTAAGAATCATCCGGGCGAGGATGCATAACGTAACTTGCATCCGTGGCAGGGACGTGAGAGGCAGTACTCTGTCCCTGATCAGTCGTTAGGGTTTAGCTAATGCTAACGGCAGCCCAGTGCAATCTTGCGTAAGCGTGGCAGACTGTTAAATGCCCCAACAATCGGGGGAATGACGTGGCATTTCCTTGTCCCCGGCAGTCGACACGACCTCAGCGTGTCGGCAGTAGCCCTTGATTGCCACCTGATAGGGCAAGGACCGATTCCTGGTGTAAGCCTACCACGGCCGGTTTCTTAGCCTCAGGTGCGGTGGTACAGGCTGACATAGTCATAGTGTCCTGGTCTCACACTATTCTGTTCAGTGACACCGATCCAGAGATTCTTTTCGGCATGCATACTGGACCAGGGCAGCATGCCCTAGACCCAACACCTCCCTGGTTAGCAGCAGCATGCGATGCGCGCACACGCTCATTACAGCGCCGACTGGAGAGCTCCTCGGGATCTTGAGTTCAGTGCACCTTTCGTATCGACAGTAGTAGAAAAGTTGAGGCCGAGATTAGTTTCTCGTAGAGTATCGAGATTCGCTATAGTTTTCCGGAGTAAGACCGTTAAGAAGGCATCCGTGGTAATTATGTATGGAATAAAGTGATGTGCTCTCTTCTGTGTTGTATTCATAGCTTGCATACTTTCTACTAAATGACCAGTTGTATCGTATTGTACCCCGGTTGGGGATTCTTACTGAGTAATTCGTTACTCACCCTTAGGATGTTTTCTGATTGTTTCTGCATTATGGCACTGTTGTAAACTGTTTGGGTTTTGAATGTTTTGAATAAATCTCTGATGAGAGTATGTTTTAAACTGCTTTTAGCTTGGAACAGGTGCTTGGAAACAGGGACAGGTTTCAGGACATTTTATAACTGGTTATTTCATGAATGTTTACAAGTTTTCTATTTTCATTCAGAATCTAGAAAGCAATCTTGCATATTATTATTTGTTTTAAAAGCATGCATTGAGGTAAAGGCCTAGTTTAGGACCTCTTTCGGGTCGGGTCTTTACACCTCGGAAGTCTCCTATTTTCGGCCTAATGACTGGCTCTCCTAACCAATCCTAAGACATCCTCGAGGGCCATTCTCCCTCGGCCTAATGACTGGCACTCCAAGTTCGTGTCGCCGTGCCGCGTGAGTGCCCCGAGCCGAGCTTGTTGTTCTATTGTTTTTTAGACGTTTTAGAAGTTGATTATTATTGGTTTGCTAGGTTCCCGCTAGCTAGCTCGGGATTGTTCATGACTTAGGATTTGTGTGTAGAAGCCTCCCAGACCAAGGTAAGGATTTCTTACCAGGAGTTGTGTGAGCCTGCGGTATATTTGTGATTGTTGTTTTGTATGCTGTGTATGATTATTAGCATGTTTAGCCCTAGGTGCTCTCATTCGAATTCTGATTGGCATGAACTCTTGTATTGTTTCTCATGTTAGCCCATGCTAGGTTGTTTCATTCTGGCATGTTTGATATCTGTTCTTGCTTCGTAGTATCATGCTAGGTTCCTTGTATCTGTTGAGCACGTATTGGACTGCATTGAATGAATTGTTATTATTGCTATGGTTTAGACTTGGTAGGTAGCATCATCCGGGCCGGATGCATAACGTAACTTGCATCCCGAAGCGGGGGCGCACGAGATGGTACTCCGTCCACGATCCCGTTAGGGTTTAGCTAACCCTAACGGGTGGCCCGCAATCTTGGGTGAGGGTGGCGATCGTTAAATGCCCCCAGTCGGGATGATGACTTGGCATTGCCTCGTCCCGGCGATCGGCACGTCCTCGGCATGTTCGGCCGTAGCCCTTGATTGCCACTGTTAGGGCAAGGACCGCTTCACGGTGTAAGCCTACCACGGCCGGTTCCTTAGCCTCAGTGCGGTGGTACAGGTGACATAGTTCACGTGTCGAGTCTCACACCCCTATGTCGGTGACACCGATCCGAGAGATTTAGTTAGGCATGGTGATCGGTCACCGGGCGGCTTGCCACTAGACCCGGCACCCCGAGTTTGCGGTAGCATGCGGTGCGCGCTTACGCTCATTTACAGCGCCGGCCGGAGAGCTCCTCGGGATCTTGAGCAGTGCACCTTTCGTATCGGCGGTAGATGCAGGTGAGGCCGGGACTTGTTTCCGTATAGGGCGTATAGTGTGTTGTGGTATTTCGGACTAAGACCACGAGTTGGCATCCGAGGTCCAAGTGTGGACTTAGCTATGTGCTCCGCTCTGTGTTTATATTCATAGCTTGCATACATTCTTCTAGATGATCATGTATATCGTATTGTACCCGGTTGGGGATTCTTCTTGAGTAATTCGTTACTCACCCTTATTTTGTGGTTTTCCACGAGGTAACCAAAGCGCGAGGCAGGATGGTGAAGGAGGAGCTGTGATCATGGAATCTCTTTGTCATCTGTGGCGTGACGTTTTATGTTATGACTCTTATCGTTATTTTTCCCCTGAATGCATGTAGCGGGAGGCGGAGCCCTAGGATGTTTCTGAATGAATTGTGGATTCAGCTTTGTTGAATTTGAGGATGTTTTAAATGTTTTTAATAAAAATCTCGATCGAGTAAATCGTTGGAAATGTATTTGTCTGTGAAGCAGTGCTTGGAGACGAGGACGAGTTTGATGAGACTTTACCGTTCTGAATGAATCTTGAATGTTTTGTTTTTAATGGGAATCGAAAACTTTATTTGCATTTTGTCTTTTACTTTGAATACATGCATTGGGGTAAAGGCCTATTTAGAGCCCCTTTTTGGGTCGGGGTTTTACACGCGCCGCGCGCGTCCGCGCACTAAAGCCGCCTGCACGCGCCGCGCGCGACGCTGTCGCCCCGCCGCGCGCGCGCGCCAGCAACGTCCGCGTCTGCGTGCTGTGCCGCTTCGCCGCGCGTCCGCCGCCGCGCGCGCTGCGCCACATCGCGATCGATCGCGCGAAGCCAGCGTCGCGCCGTCCCCTGCCCGCGCCCGGCTCGCCCAGCCAGCGCCCGTAGCGCCAGCGCCAGCGCCCGCCCGCGCACTGGCAAGGCGCCAAAAGCGCCCCTTCTTGCTGCGAGACCCGTGCCTTCTCGGTTGGTAATTCCCGAACCTATCCCTTTAGAGATTTTAAGTCGCTAGTCTTTGTATATTTATTTAGGATGCTTTTAAAATGCTTAGGTTGCTCGGTTTCTCTTTAAAGCTCGAGGGTCACTATTTGATTGTGAAAGTTATTTCTACTCGTTTCGGTAAGGATTTCTTACCGTGGTTGTGTGGACCCTGCGATGCTATCATGATTGTGCCTTGTATGCTTGGTTGTTGTTATTAGTATGTTAGCTATTGAACAACTTGTGTTTGAAATCTTGCTAGCATGTTGCTTTTTGTTCATGTTAGTGCCATGCTAGGTTTGTTCTTCCAGCATGCCATGTCTTATGATTGTATGAAATTTCCAGTGGGTAGGTTACACGTTTTCTCTTGCTTCCATATCGTGTTGCTCTTGTGTCCCCGATATATATTACATTAGTTCCATGCAAGGGGTTTAATTATCTTGGCATACCTTGTTCTATTTTATCTGTTAGTTAAGGTGCCGGGCATAGGCGGGTGATGTATATAGTGTAGAAGAATGTAGGGGTAACTAGTTTAGGTCCCGCTCGGGTAAGACCCCGATGGACATCCGGAGGTGTAAGACCACGATGGGCATCCTAGGTGTGTAAGTCCACGATGGGCATCACCGAGTTGGAGTGTAAGACACGATGGGCATCCTAGGTGTGTAAGTCACGATGGGCATCACCGAGTTGGAGGTGTAAGACCCGATGGGCATCCTAGGTGTGTAAAGTCCCGATGGGCATCACCGAGTTGGAGGTGTGAGACCACGATGGGCATCCTAGGTGTGTAAGTCCCCGATGGGCATCACCGAGTTGGAGGTGTAAGACACGATTGGCATCCTAGGTGTGTAAGTCCCGATGGGCATCACCGAGTTGGAGGTGTAAGACCACGATGGGCATCCTAGGTGTGTAAGTCCCCGATGGGCATCACCGAGTTGGAGGTGTAAGACCACGATAGGCATCCTAGGTGTGTAAGTCCCGATGGGCATCACCGAGTTGGAGGTGTAAGACCACGATGGGCATCCTAGGTGTGTAAGTCCCCGATGGGCATCACCGAGTTGGAGGTGTAAGACCCGATGGGCATCCTAGGTGTGTAAGACCCCACTAGGCATCACCGATTTTGGAGGTGTAAGGCCCCGATAGGCATCCTAGGTGTGTAAGGCCCCCTTTGGGCATCACCGAGTCCTAGGTTGTGTAAGGCAGAAGGGCATCCAAGTGTAGAACCTAGGATAGGCGGTAGATGAAAGCCCTTGAATAGGCTCGCTCTAGAAGTAGCTCATAGCCTAATTCAACCGTTTTGCTCTAAGTCATTGTTTTATTTGCATGTATACTAGGGTGCTAGATGGTGATGTATCGTATTGTACTGGTTGGGGATTATTACTTGAGTATGTTTATACTCACCCTTATTTCGTGGTTTTTCCACGGGTAACTTGGGACAACACCGGGATGGCTAGCGGAGGAATTTGTTTGATCATGAAATTTGCCAGGCACTCTGTCGTTTATCGTTTGCATTTATTTATTCAACATGTAGATGGACATGAGTTCTAGGGGAATGATGTTAAAGTTGTTTAAACTGTTTTGAATGTTCTTTTATAAATACTGGCCAGGCTTATTTTACCTTGATTGGATTTGCTTATGAAAATTGTTGGTTATGTTTTAAGTGTTCCCCGTTTCCAAATGTTTTGAAAAAGTTTTAAATATGAGCACTAAACCGCTTGTTGAAATATTTAACTTGCATGCTGAGTGAGGACCTAGGTTTAGGACCGTATTCCAGGTCGGATCCTTACACTCACCCTTATCTTTGTGGTTTTTCCACCAGGTAACTTGGGACAGCACTGGGACGGTTAGCGGAGGGAGCTGTTTGATCATGGGAGCTGCCGGCACTCTGTTGTGTCTTTCTTTATGCATAGTCATTTCAGCATGTAGTTGGACATGGAGTCCATTAGGGGAACTTACTGAATTGTTGTTTGAAACTATTTGAATGTTTTTATAAAAATTGGCCAGGCTTGTTTTTACTTTGTTGGTTTTGCTTAATGGAAACTGTTGGTGATGTTTTAAATGTTCCCCGTTCATTGATGTTTGAAAAGTTTTAAATATGAGCACTAAACCGTTTGTAAAAGTATTTCTCTTACATACTGAGTGAGAACCTAGGTTTAGGACCATATTTCGGGTCAGGTTCTTACATGTCTTGTATGCCCCATGTTCCCTGATTACACTATATTATGCACGTTATGTTTGCTAGGGCTTGGCATGTAGCTTGCTATGAATCATTGTTGTACTCCCATGTCTAGTCTTGTTCCATATATCTGCGATTATTCTGTGGTTATAGTATTGTGGATTGTTGGACCATGTTAGCTCTAGGCTGCTCAGTGTACTAGAGTTTATTAGGGAGTCCAGAGTGTCAGTCGAGTTGCGTGCTGGCTCGTTTCTCGAGTGTCAGTCAAGTTGCTTGCTGGCTCGGTAGGCTCTAGACTTTCCCAGTTACGTGCAGTCCATGATCTTCAAGGTTTGAGTTGATCTAGGGTTTGGCCCAGTTGCGTTGCCACCCGAGCCTCTTTTCGAACTCGCCTAGTTGCGTGCTGTCCCTAATCAACCCAGTTGTGTTGTCGATCCAGATTGGCCCAGTAGCGTTGCCAATCCAGGGTTTAGCCCAATTGCGTTGCCACCCGACTATGCTTAGGACTAGCCTAGTGGCGTGCTGTCCATTGACAGCCAGGTTTGAGCTGAATCAGGGTTGAGCCCAATTGCGTGCTGCCCCGCATAGTAAAGACAAACCTAGTTGCGTGCTGTCCAAAAAAAGCCCAGTAGAGTGATGTCCCAGTTAGCCCAGTTGCGTGCTAACTTAGTGTATGCTTAGAGATAGACTTTCCAGAGACCGAGGTCACCTAGGTGGTCCTCCTGTCTAGTCAGCCTAGTGGTGTGCTGACCCTGCTCGACACTTGTTGCCATTTATTTGTTAAGATTGCCATTACTGTATATTTTCGTTTGCTTGTATGCTAGGATGCTAAATGATTTGTCTGGCATAATGTACCCCAGTTGGGGAATTCTTACTGAGTGCATTTGTACTCACCCTTTCAGTGGTTTCTTCCACCAGGTAACTTGGCACAACATCGAGGTGGGTAGAGAAAGGCTGATTGTTCATGGGGACAAGTCCGTTGCATCTGCTGTTTTTCATTCGCATCTTTATTTCTGAAAACTCTATTTAAGTTGTATTGGATTTTATATACTCTGGCCAGAGGCTAAGTGTTTTACGAATTTACTGGATAATTGGATTTGAATCATGTTAATGAGATGAATGTTTTCAAATCTTTTATGTTTAAGATTTTACGAATTTTGAGTCACGGCATATAGTGATGACCATTTATGACCATTTCGAGTCAGGTTGTTATAGCAAGTATGAGAAGTTTGCCTAAGCGAAGCTTTAGCGAGATGTCAAACTATTGCATGTTGTGTTAATTCGAAATACATTATGTTTGATTCACTGTGTGGATGTCTTTATTTCACTTCGAGATAATAGAAATAGAGTGATCTTGCATGTTTAACATTAGGTCTGCCAAGTTGCTTAGAGATAAGTTTACTTGCATCTATAATGAACGCTTAGAGATAAGGTTTGCCTAGTGTTGTTTGCTTAGTTTTAGTTTCGTTTGAGTTCGAGAGAACTAAGCCAAGAGCTCAAGAGAGCCAGCTTCTAAAACACGAGAGAGTTAAAGAGAAAGTCATCAGTTGTTGCTTCTTAGCTTTTCATAGTTTCGTCGAAGTAAAACTCTCTGAAAATGTCTTATTCCCTTCCGATGTATTTCAGTTAGTTCGATTTAGTTTACGTTTAGATCACTTAGTTTAATTTAAGCACAACAATTTCACCAGTTACTTTGACTCTCTTAATTTCGCTTAAACACGACATTAATCACTATGTATACTTACATTAAAACTTGCTACAACAAGGACTGTGTATACTTGCACAACCTTTGGGAAATTCACAAACGCATTTCGCTTGAGATAAAGTAAAGACTTCACCTTCGCGAAGTCCAAAACAAGCCACGTCATTATTCATTGAGAATTATTATTTTTATAAATTTTGTGTTGATATTACCAACAACAAGTTTTTGGCGCCGTTGCTGGGGAATAGTTTCATTAGTTCTTGTTATGAGAGTAGTACTTAATTTAAAAGAGCTAGCAATTTATCTTTTCCTTTGTTGTAGGTGTGTTTTTTGCAAAGTTAGAATTCGTGGTTAATTATTTCGTCCGAGCAAAGATGTTTTGTGGAAGATTGTGGAAGATGGATAACTATCAAGGAAACTTTTTTGACTTCGTTTATCCTAATCAATATGCTGAAGAGAAGTTTACTCCGAAAAATCAATCATGGGATTTCAATTTCTCACCTAACCCTAGTTTCGAAGAGCAAAACTTTGTTATGTCGAACTACGCCCAAGAGAACCTTTCATGGAGAGAATCAAATGCTGAATTCGCTTGGCAAGAGAAGAATTTTTCAACGTTTACCCTAATGAGCTATGAGAGCTATGATTTCTGTGGAGGCAGCCACAATTGCAAGAATGGCCCTGACACTTGACTATTTATGAAGAGATCACGAGAAATGCCATGCAACAGAGCGAATATGACTGTACTTATGAAAGCATGAACAATCCATTAGATTGCGGCATTCAGAATGAACATGGATATGAACCGTATAACACAGGTCCTGAATTCGCTGATTCAGACTACGTGGATTCATATTCTCAAGAAAATCATCATTTCGCTCCAATATTTGAAACCCCTTTGGAAAGCTTTATTAGAGAAGCAATAGCCGAGAGTGAGTCTCTATTTCAAACTCATCAAGACGCAGATCCTGAGTTCGTCAACTTGGATTATGCTTCAGCAGAAGTTCTTGTGGACTTCGCTAGAAAGTGTTGCTTCACTATGGTATTGATAGATTGGATGCAATTTGTGAAAAGCAACGAACCCTTGTAATTAACCTATAAGCAGATGCGACTCAGCGACACACTGAACTTGAGAAAAAACAACTCGACGAATATACTTCGGATTAACAAACATTAAATGAGTATGAGATGGAGCAAGTTCAAACTATGCTCTTGCAAATAGATGAAGGTATGAGCGAAGAAGAGAAAACCAGGGATGAAACGATGATGATACAATCTTTCGCTGGAGCAAATTTGATGCAAAACAAAACCTGAGCAGAATCTCGAGGACGAGCCCATGGAGGAAACTTTCACTAGAACATGGAAAGACTATGAGCGTTTTAGTGAAGTTAGACAAGAAAAGAATCAAATGTGGGCAATGTTGTCGAAGCAAATTCTGATCAAAACTCTATAGAAGAGGAAAAAGAATTCATTGTTGAAGATATGTCCCAAAGGGCTCAAATTAAAGAAGGATCCAAGGAGAATTTTACCACGCTTGAAATTCCTTCACTTCCATGCCCTAAAAAAATGACGATTAAGGGAGATGATGGAGCGAGCAATGATGATGTTGTGGTGGAGCAATACCAAGCAAATGGAGAAATTCAAGCGAAAGCCTTGAAGATCGAAGAAGACAAAGTGGTTCAATGTGCATATCTCGGAAGTTTGTTCATAATCTCTATTATTAAGGACGCAGAAGCCAAATTATATGAGCTTCAAAGAAGGCTCAAGCAAGTTATTAAGGATGGGGTACCCAAGAAGATTATTATCTAGCCTCTTGCTGAAATATAGTTCGCTGAGCAAAGGTATTATCTGCTTTGAATTCATAAAAATTGCTCCAAACCAGGTTAGTCAAGTTTATCTTGTAAATATTTCAGTTGTTACTTGCTTTATTTGGATAGTTGTCATTTTCTCCGTTTTGTCGTTTTATTAGCTAAATCGAGGAAGCCGAGTTTGGATTTTAGTCATCAATGAAAACTAATTTCTGTAAGAACCTGACACTAAATGGTCCTAAAAATTCCTTACTTAATGATGCAATATTTAAAATAAGGGAAATTAAGCGGAACTTAAAACATTCTTTTATAAAGTTGAACAATCCCAAAGCATCAAAATCTTAAACATCCAAAGTCATTTAGCCTCTGACCAGAGTAATTTTAAAAACATTACAACTTCCAACAAATTGTTTTAAACAAAAGTAAACATGATATGACAAGGAGATGCAGTGGCCTTTCCCATGATCATCCAGCTCCTCCTCTGGCCACCTCGATGTTGTGCCAAGTTACCTGGTGGAAGAAACCACAAAAGGGGTGAGTACAATTGCACTTAGTAAGGACTCCCCAACTGAGGTACAATACGCACAACAAATCCTCTAGCATCATAGCATACAAGAATCATACAACAACATGGCAGTCTCAACAGTACAAACAGTAGGATGAACATCATCAAGGGTCTATGCTCAAAGCTAGACAGGGTTAGCACACACTGGGTTACCAAGTAGAAGAAACAGTTAAGTAATCTCCGCAGCTATAACAGTACAACAAACATGGTTAGCACACACTGGGCCAACTAAGGACAGCAACACACTAGGCTAGTCCTGGACTATACCGAGCTAGCATGCAACTCGACTGTCACTCAGGCAAGTCCTGCTCAAACTGTCACCAATACATTGGGCTAACAGGGGACAACAACACACTAGGCTAGTCCTTAGAAAACCGAGCCAGCACAGTCCTTAGAAAACCGAGCCAGCACGCAACTCGTCTGTCACTCGGGGCACAACCGAGCCAGCACGCAACTCGTCTATCACTCGGGGTAAAACGAGCCAGCACGCAACTCGACTGTCACTCGTTACACCCTAATAAACTCTAACACTCTGAGCAGCCTAGAGCTAACAGGGTCTAACATAAAACTAGTTTATAAACAATAGAGTATTAGCAAACATACTGAACAGTTAATAAATAGGAGAGTGCAACAACAAGGTACAATAAACTAAATGCCAAACCCTAGTAAACAGCAAGAGTATACATACAACATTCAGGAAACCGGGCATACAACATACAAGATCAGATCAACAGACAAACAGATATTGAACATAACAATAAATAGAACAACACCCAGGAAACCTACAAGAAACCTATCCACTAACAGTACAGTATATAAACAAACAACCAGGAGTTATCAATGTAATACGCAGGGCCCACACAACTCCGGCAAGAAACCTTTAACTATCAAACAAGCAGAACCTAACAAAAGAGATGTTCCTTGTGATGCAGATCACCACACAAGCCACCCTAACGACAAGCCAACAAAGTTAACAACCAATGCTGAAACAACACTATGCAACCGAAACTCGAGCAAACTCCAACTCCCAAAGGGGGTCTCGGCCAAGGCAAGCCAAACCACACAAAAGCAACTTCAAAGCTTATTCCTTCCAATCCCGGCTAGGGCATCACAACAACACAAACACAAGTTAGCCTCGGTTACAATTCAACACACAACCAAATACACTTCCATGTAGCTCTTGGCTACCATGGGGATCTCAGGTAGCACAACACAACCAACACACACTAACTCACCTTGATGTCTTGGCACTAGAGGAAGCTCAATGGTGGTCTCGGCTAGCACCTTCAACAAACACCAAGTATTTTTGGCTAGGCTAGGCTTGCACATCAAAGGAAGAGCTTTGGTTAAAACACTACCCAACCAACCAAGAGGTTCTAGGCTAGATCTACAAGTCCAAGCAACAAAACACAACAAATCCTTACCTTGAAGCTCTTGGCAATGATGGCTAGATGAGGATGTGCTCTCGAATCCAAACCAACAAGAGGGAGTGCACTAGGGAATGAGCTCGGCAAGGGGATCTCGGATCCAAGCAACAAAAAGTGAGATCTTTGAATCCAAGCGCAAGGAGATCTCGGATCTACAAGGAGAAGATGGAGAGCTTGTGTTACATCCAACAATGGAGAAGGAGCAACAAGAAGAAAGGAAGTAGAAGGCTCAGATCTATGCTTGCAAAGGAGAAGTAGCTTGGAAAAGAATGGAGTTGGAGAGCTTTAGGAGGATTCGGCCATGGAGGATGATGAAGAAGAAGAAGAAAGGTGGGGAGGGAATGGTCAGCTAGGGCTATGGGGAAGGAAAAATGAAATTTTTTTTCCCTTTTTCTCAATTAAAAATCAACTTTAAACCTTCTTTTGCCAAGTGTCAAATGAGGTTCCCCCTTCGAGTCCCAACTTTAACACTTTTTAAAATTATTTTTTGTTTAATCCCGAACAACCCCCAAACCTCTCCAAATAACTCCCGAACCTGGAACCTGAAACTGGAACACAAATAATAGCTCAACACAAGTCTAGAAAAACAACCGAAACCCTAGACAATTACCAAAATACCCCTGAAGGCCAAATGACCAAAATGTCACTGGAAGCTCAAACAGCTCTAACAGCCCAAACAAATAACTAAAAATTAACCGAACGTACCTTGAAAACTGGAAGGAAAACCTGGGCTGTTATAGTATTCCCTCCTTTTAAGACTTTTGTCCCCGAAAGTCCTAAGACTGGAACAACTCAGGGTAATGCGTCCTCATTTCGTCCTCAAGCTCCCATGTTGCTTCCTCTGCTCTCTAATTTCTCCACTGAACTTTGACTAAATTGATCTCCCGATTATGCAAGATCTTGCGCTCTCGAGCTAGAATTTGCACAGGCTTCTCCTCAAAGCTCAAGTCCTAGTTCAGCTCCAACGGCTCGTAATCAACTATGTGGGATGAGTCTGCAACATACTGACGTAGCATCAACAGGTGGAATACGTTATGCACTGATGCCAACGACGGGGGCAAAGCTAATCGATACGCCATTGGACCGACTCGCTCAAGGATCTCAAAAGGTCCCACAAACTTGGGACTGAACTTGAGTAGAAACCTGACCCAAATAGTGGTCAAACCCGGTTTTTAACTAGCATGCTTATAATTTAAAACCATTTTAAATTAACGTTGAAAATGCTTAACAAGAAAATTCCTTTATTAAATCTGTAGAAAACATTAATTCAGTAAAACATCATAAAATAGGTACGACCGGTATTTAAAAACCCCATAATTAAAACAACTCTACAAGCAAAACAGTTTCTCTAGCATGCTATCAAGGAAATAAGACTCTAAAGACAAATAGAAAGACAGAGTGTCGCGGCTCCCACGATCAGTCAGCTCCCTCCGCCAGCCATCCTAGTGCTGTCCCAAGTTACCTGGTGGAAAAACCACAGAAATAAGGGTGAGTATAAACATACTCAGTATGAATCCCCAACCCGGGTACAATACGATACATCAGTCATCTAGCATCCTAGTATACATGCAAATAGTTACCAACACAGAATATTGCTCAACGAGCTATCGGGGCAAATCCAGAATCCTCGAAAGTCTCCTAGTTCCGGCCTAATGATTGGCTCTCCTAGCCAATCCCAAAGACATCCTCGAGGGTCTTTCTCCCTTGGCCAAATGATCAACTCAAAAGTTGATCCCAAATAGATGTCTGACACCCTCGAGGGTCTTTCTCTCTCGGCCAATTGATCAGCTCAAAAACTGACCCAAACTTAGGTGTCCTCGAGGGCCTCTTGCCCTCGGCTAGCTAATACTTGACTAACGGGAGAGTACCCGAAGTCTGGCTCTAAAATTGAACGAAGGTGGTGTACTCAAGAACATTAGCCCGGGGGAGCGCTCCGAACCGGCAACTAACGCGGGCCAGGTACGCATGCCAAAAGACTCAGAAGCGGCGTCACTGAATACAATAGTGCGAGGCCCTCGGCACTCATCTGAACAGCCTGTACCGCCGACCTGAAGCTAAGAACCGGCCAACGTAGGCTTACACCATTGGCAGGGTTTCGCTCTAGCAGGCTAAAAACTAGGCTTATGCCAATGCGGGAGCAAATTAGCATCGGTTGCCGGGGTGGAAGCAGAGTACGTTATGCTTCCCACTGGATCCCGACCGGTGGGGACAATGTACGTTATGTCCGCTCTTAGCCTCTAGATGATGACAAACCCTACTATTCTAACTAAGAGTACAGAGTAAACGATTCCTGGCTAAACATACATGCTCAACAATATAAACAAATAACCTCGCATGATACTACGAATTTAAAGCAGGAATCACAAGCATGCTGGAAGAACAAACCTAGCATGGCACTAACATGTACAAACAGGCAAACATGCTAGCAAGAGATCAAACATACGATTTCCTATCCACTAACATGCTCATAACAGTAAACAAGCATACAAGGCACAATCATGATACATCGTAGGGTCCACACAACCCCGGTAAGAAATCCTTACTTGGAAACAAGCAATAAACAAGACAATGCTCCTTGAGCTGCAGAATCACACATCCTAGCAAAACATACATAAAATATATTAACAACCTATTCTAGCTATTTCTAAACTAAACTCAAGAGAAACAGGAACTGGGAAGTTACCCAGTAGGCACCATGCTCTCGGCCAAGCTCCTTAGGTTTGTCCATGGGAGCTCTCGGCTAGGCTAGGGCTAGGGCTTGATATCGGCCTCCTCTTTAACAACCTCCTGGATTCGGCTAGGCTTCACCTCCAACACAACGAAACACAAGTTAGCTCGGTCAAAACAACAAACAATCCATCCCAACCAAGCATCCATGCTCACGGCTAGGTTAGGAAACTCACCTAGGGAGTGTGCTCGGCTAGGCAACTGCTCACGACTGCTAGGGTTTGATGCATGAACTCTCTCGACTTCGATTGGAGCTTGCAAAACAACAAGAACAAGACTAAGGCTCACCCAACCAGCAAGCTATGGTTCTAGGCCAAAGGAAGAACTTACCACTCATGTTCGGCAGTAAGAACTTCAAGACTTCTCCCGGCAAGGTGATGATTCTAAGCTTACGGCTAGACAAGGTACAGAACAAGGTGGTCTCTAGACTACTAAAGGTGGAGCTCCTCTCGACCAAGGAAGGGAAGGGAGTGGAGAGGTCTCGATTAGGGTTTGATCAAGTCCAAGATCAAGATCAAGATCAAGAAGGATGCTAGGGGTTTTGGTAATCACAAGGCTCACCAAGGCTCATGGCTTGGCCTCTCAAGGTTTGGCTCGGCAACAACAAGATGGGGAGGCAAGGATGATCACGGCTGCTAGGGGCTCTTGATGGAAGTGTGCGACATCAGGGAAAGGAGCAAGATGGTGGTTCGGCACTCCCAAGGACCAAGAATCTCGGCTACAAGAGAAGAAGGTGAAGAACTTGCTCCATTAGGTGACATCTAACCACATTTGAACAACACGGCTAGGGAAAAGAAGACTTACCTCTCAGAATCTTGGCTCGGTTTCTTGAAGAATCGACATGGTGAAGGTGGGGAAGAGATGATTTTCTCGGCAAGATGAAGATGATGGGAGGAGGGAAGGTTGCGGTGACTTCTTAAAGGAAGGAAAAAAATACGCACCGAAAAGTTCCCCTAAATTGAATTATTAAAATTCCTAGGAATCTCCCATTCGAGTCCATGCGGAAGCAACCTTTTTCTCCTTAAATATCCTATTTAATCCAAGCCTCCAAATCCCCTTCAGGTCAAGGGTTCAAATCCCAATGGAAGCACTTTAATTCTTTTAATTTTATAATTAATCCAAACCACCTCCAAGCTTTTGAACAACCACCACAAACCCTTGGGACTTGCAACCATCAATAGTCAAGCCTCAACAAAAGACAGGGAAGACCCTGGAATCCTGAAAATCCACAAACCCTAACCGGGTAGCAAAATGACCAAAATACCCTTAGGGGTTAAAATAGCTCTAATGGCCCAACCGAACAACCGAATAATGAACTGGGAGCACTTGAAGAACCGTAACGAATAATGAACTGGGTCGTTACAATACTCCCTCCTTTTAAGACTTTCGTCCTTGAAAGTCCTAAGACTAAAACAACTCTAGGAAAACTCCACTAAACTCTAGTCAACTCAGCTCCCTATTAAAACTACACCATTTCTCCCTCAAAACTCAACCCTCTTGGGTTCCTGTAACGGCCCAGTTTTCTATTCCAGTTTCTCAGGTGTTTTCGGTGCAATATTTGGTTGTTCGGTTGGGCCGTTAAAGATATTTTAACCCTAAGGGGTATTTTGGTCTTTTTGCTCCCCGGTCAGGGTTTGTGGATTTTCAGGATTCCAGGGTCATTCCTGCCCTTTATCGAGGCTTGATTGTTGTTAGTTGCAAGACCCAAGAAGTTGGTGCTAGTTGTTTGGAAATTTGGAGGTGATTTGGTTATTAACAAAATTAATGTTAATTAAAGTGCTTCCATTGGGATTTGAACCCTTGACCTAATGGTGATTTGGAAGCATGATTTAAATGAATTTTAATTAAGAAAAAAAAATTGCTTCAGTTGGGCTCGAAGGAGGAAGCCTTGGGATGGGATTTAGGTCACCAAGGCCTATTTAAATTAGGAAAAGGAAGGAAAACCAAGAAAATTCCTTCCCTTGTTTTGCCGCCCACCCTCCATCAGTCCTTCCCTCTCACCTTGCCGTCCTCCAAGAATCAAGAACCGAGAGCCAAGACCAGCGCATCGGACCCGGCCGTTCGCCCGTGCACCAGCCCAGCGCGCGCGCGCGCGCGCCCGGCCAAATTCAAAGATGACCCATGCTGTCCACGCCGGCCGCCAAGCGACCCAGACGCCAAGACACATGTAAAGACCCGACCCAAAAGGGGCTCTAAATAGGCCTTTACCCCAATGCATGTATTGAAAATAAAAGACACTATGAAAAATACATTTCGGATCCCAAGTAAAAACAGAAACATTCAACAACCAAAACATACATTTCTAAAAGCATACTCTGATCAGAGATTTATTTAAACCATTTAAACATTCCACAAGTACAATTATCTTTGGAATCCATAAAACGTAAGAAAACATCCTAGGGCTCGTGTCCGTCTACATGCATTCAGGGGAAATAACAAAAGTCAAGAGTCATGATATAATAAAATGGTCGAGAGATGACAAAGCAGATTCCATGATCACGGCTCCTCCTTCACCATCCTGTCTCGCGCTTGGTTGGTTACTGTGGAAAACCACGAGAATAAGGGTGAGTAACGAATTACCCAGTAAGAATCCCCAACCGGGGTACAATACGATATACATGATCATCTAGAAGAATGTATGCAAGCTATGAGTACAAACACAGAATAGAGCACATAGCATAAGTCCACACTTGGACCTCGGATGCCAACTCAGGGTCTTAGTCCGGAAATAAATCCGCCACACACTACGCCCTATACGAGAAACGAGTCCGGCCTCCACTTTGTCTCTTGTCGTCACGAAAGGTGCACTAGCTCAAGATCCCGAGGAGCTCTCGGTCGTATTTGTAATGAGCGTAAGCGCGCCCGCTGCGTGCTCTGCGGAACTATGGGGTGCCGGGTCAGTGGCAAGTCGCCCATGTCCGATCACCACGCCTAACTAAATCTCCGGATCGGTGTCGCGACATAGGGGTGTGAGACTGGACACGTGAACTATGTCGGCTGAACCACCGCACTTTGAGGCTAAGGAACCGGCCGTGGTAGGCTTACACCGAAGCGGTCCTTGCCCTAACAGTGGCAATCAAGGGCTACGGCCGAACACGAGGCGTGCCGATCGTCGAGGGCGAGGCAATGCCAAGTCATCATCCCGACCGTTGGGGCATTTAACGATGCGCCACCCTCACCCAAGATTGCGGGCCGGCCGTTAGGGTTAGCTAAACCCTAACGGGATCGGGACGAGTACCATCTCAAATACGTCCCTCGTCGGGGATGCAAGTTACGTTATGCATCCGGCCGGATGATGCTACCTACGAACTCTAAACCATAGCAATAATAACCATTCAATCAATGCGTCCAATACGTGCTCAACAGATACAAGGAACCTAGCATGATACTACGAAGCAAGAACAGATATCGAACATGCGAGAATGGAACAACCTAGCATGGGCTAACATGAGAAACAATACAAGAGTTCATGCGATCAGGAATTGAAAGCAGAGCACCTAGGGCTAAACATGCTAATAATCATACACAGGCATACAAAACAACAATCACAAATATACCGCAGGGCCCACACAACTCCCAGAAGAAATCCTTACCTTGGTGGGAGGCTTCTACACACAAAATCTAAGTGCGGAACAATCCCGAGCTAGCGAGTGGGAACCTAGCAAACCAACAATAATCGGCATCTAAAATGTCTAAACAACAAAAAGAACAGCAAGCTCGGCTCGGGAACTCACGCGCACGGCGACACGAGCTTGGAGCTGCGGCAAGTGGCTGGCGCTGGCCGCTGCGTGGCGCACGGCCGCAGCGGACGCGCGATGGCGCGGCACGCGCAGCGGCAGCGACGCTTGCGTCTTGCAGCGAAGCAGCGTCTGGCGAGCGGCGCGCGGCGCTGGCGTCGCGATCGCGGACACGGCGAGCGGCTCGGCAGCGAGGGCGCGCGCGCGCGCGTAACGTCGGGCGAAAGGCGCGCGGCGGCTGGCGTCGCGCAGCGGGCGACGCAGACGCGGCTGGGCGCGCGCGGCGAGCGATTCGCAAGCGGACACAGCGAGGCGTGCGATGGGCGGCGACACAGCAGGTGGGCCGACGCTGGCGCTGGCGAGACCTCTGGCGTCAGCGACGGGCGAGGACGAACGACGAGCGATCTGGGCTGCGGGCGCGATCCGCGCGATCGGCGTCGCGATCGACCGGTGGGCGTCGCGGCAACAGCGGGCGATCTGTCTTCTTGGACGACGAACGGCAAAGGTCGCTAAGCGGATCTCGGCGCGTGGCGCAGGCCGCCGGCAGATCTGGGCGTGCGAAATGGTCGGCGATGATGGTCTGCTCCTCTCATTGGTTGCAACCAACACAAACACACACACACTCTACATCTTACCTTCGGCCAGCATCAAAAACCAAATGAGGAGATGAAGAAGATGAAGACTTACCCGGAATGATGATGATCGAACCCAAGGAGATGCAAGGGAGGAAGAATTCGGCAAGGCAATGGAGAGGGAGAGCTTGTGCGGCCAAGAGGAGTTTTGGAGAAGAAGATGGAATAAACCTAATTCTATTTCATTTAACCAAATGCACCAAAACTCCAAAATCCAAGGTTAACTAAGATGTGATGCAGAAAGCACAACAAGAGCACCTAATGGCTCAATTGGCACACATCTCTACAAGCTTCCCAGGAGACCCGGGTTCAAAACCCGGCAAAGACAAATTCCTTTATTTTTACTTTTGCATCAAACCTTGCTCAAACCAAACCACAAACCCCTCCAAAAACCTACATAAAACCATCCAATAATTTTAGTAACTGGAAAGGACACAAACGACCCTGACGGCCCGACCAAATTACCAAATTACCCCTAGGGCATGCTGGAAGACCGGGAAGAAAAACACTGGTCGTTACAATATTTCCTCCTTTTATGACTTTCGTCCTCGAAAGTCCTTAAAACAGAAATAGCTCGAGGGTAATGCAATCTCATCTCGTCTTCCCGCTCCCAAGTGGCTTCCTCGAACCCCGACTCTTCCATCGAACCTTTACCAAACGAATCTCGCGATTACGCAACGTCTTGGTCTCAAAGGCAAGGATCCTCACCGGCTTCTCCTCGAAGCCCTAGACCTCAATCAAGCAGCAAGGGCTCAAAGTCCACAATGAGCAATGGGTCCGGCACATCTTTGCCCCAACATCGATACATAAAAACTCGTGCACTGGTATCAACAACAAACTCAACCCTACAACAAATCGGCCAAACAATGAACCTTCCAGATTCGAAACTAAACGGCCTACTCTTACTTCACAAGAGACCAACAAACCTCAAACCTTGACTACAGCCTTAACGAGATACAAACGAACCACCAACTGGCGACTGATCCAAAAAGACAACTTCTCCAACTAGAACACGACCACAACACTTAAGCAACCATCTTAAGGAGAAATCGCCGAACCAAAGGCAAGGGGCACCATCCTGGTACACTGACGGCTAACAACACTCACACCGGTGAAACTTCAGCTCACGCCACCTAAAAAAAAAAAAAAAAAAAAAAAAACAAGGGCCAAGCACAGACTCCACTCGGCCAAGCCAACAAACTAGAACTCCTCATCGGCCGAACGCAAACTTTCCAACGAACACCTACCAGCAACCGACCAAGGAGAACATCGCCAGGCAAGGAACATCCAACATTCCTCTCAAGGAAAACTCGGGAAGCAAGGACTAAACCATCATGCAGCTATCTGCGACACAACACCTTGAGGAAAACAGCTCAACAGCTTACCAACCAATGCCACGGCACCTCTGTGCCGACTCACTCAAACGCGGCTCTGCTAACGCCAACTGCGAACGCACAACAACTAGGAACAAAGCCCGAGAAGGGCTTGCTCAGCAGAACTCAACCCAACTTATAACGAGCAACGCTCGCCTCCAAGCTACTACTCAACTCTTAAAATCCAACTGGCTACTCAAAGGACTTCCCTTTAAGCCTAAGCCTAACTCATCTTCCAACGTAAGCTCCACTCCCAAAACCTCACAAGGAAAAGCGGATAACGACAACCTTAAAGCTTACGGATCCCGAGCCACACGAATCCGCAAGACTACTACCGCAAGCTATCACTCGAGGTGGCATCCAAGGAGCAACTCAACCACCACAGAGGCTAGAGGAAGAGGAAATCTTCAATCCCCAAAGAACCAACAACTTGCGAGAACAACTCAACTCTTCTGGGTGGCCTCCGCCCTTGCGGGAACAAACAACTCTTGCTTGCTAACAACACAAAGCGAGGACCCTCTCATTGGGTGACCCATTGCGCTACTCGATCGACTACACAACTCGGGAGCTAAGCGACTCACGCCAAGCGGAAACGACTTCCCCAGCAAGCAAACTCGGAAGAGGCGCGAACTCACACACACTGTTGGTGACTTGCTCAAACCCAAGGCAACAACAACCAACTCTCTTGGAAGCAACACCCAAGAGAAAACTCAACCAATCGGACCACCAAACCGAAACAAAGCAAAGACTTGCTCAAGCTGCCGAGGGAGGGTCAACTCCCAAAACTTACCGACTAGGAACAAGACCTCGGTATAACGCCCCCCGGCTAGAACCGAACTAGCTCTCGAAACAACAAACGAACCAAATCTTGGCCAAACACTCACAAGAGGCGAGAACAACCTTTACTGCGGCCTCTAGAGCACCATCCAAGAATCCGCTTAAGCTGGACAAACGACTACTTCCAAGCGACCAACAAACTTTTCCTTCAAGCTAGCGCTTCCACCATTAACTCCAAGACCAAGGGAGTAACTCCGACAACTCCCGAAGAAGCGGCTCTTACAAGCGGACAACCAACGGACAGAGAACTCCACATACGCTCCTTTGTCTTGCTCCACCGAGAGCAACAACATCTAATCTCACGGGGCACAACAAGGGTCCATCTCGGTGAACCTCCAAATGCCAAGCGGGGCAACTCAACATCACGGAAGCAGGAAAAACAACCAACATGGCACAAACCACTCGCCCCACGAGCAAAACTAAACTCTAGCAACTCCAATCCACACCTTGGTCAACACCAAGCATCAACTTGCCACCACACCGAAACCACTCCGGACTTTACTCCAAACAAACACTAGCTTGCTAGTCTACCAAGATCGCTAGCAACTCCACCGAGGCTACAACTACACGCCTCCGGCTAGCCAACTGAAACTCACTAGCTGGGCTGGTGAGCTCGGAGAGGCACTCCACAACCTAGGGTTCTTCGGCAACCCTCGACACACACTGCTGCCAGGCATACGATCTAACAGACAAGCTGCTGAACAAACAACTCCAATTTCAAAGCATCCCAACCATTTGGCCAACTCCAACTCCTTGGGGACCTAGAGGACCCGAAACGCGCTGAGAATCGTCATCCTCCTACTCAAAGCATCGGCCACAACATAACTTCTACCCAAGGAAGGATCCGAACAACTCTCTTAGCCATGACAATCGAAACCACGCGGCTTAGCTACCACAGCTCTTGTTCAGTTTCCAACTGAACTCCAACCAACGATCAACAAGAAGATCCGCCAACCAAGCTTAGGCCCAACTTAACAAATCTTGCCTAAGCAACAACTTGATACCACGAGCACGGTATCCTTACCACCTCAACCAAAGCCTTACAACAACCACTGAGTCCAACTTCTCAAGGAACCGAGCACGAGATCTCCAAAGCAAACCCTACATGGATCGAAACTCTCGCCACGGAGCGAACCACACAAAACACACTTGTGTACACAACTCCCAACCTTCCTTTAGAGATCCAAGACTAACAAGCGCTTTTCCACAAAGCAACGATAACTCTGGCAAATGATACAAACAATCCAAGGAACACCAAAAGTCCCATCTCCACACGATACTCGAAGCTGAGGCAACCTTGCTCTACCAAAGCATAATCATGCCAAACCAAACTTACTTTATACCAAGCCTCTACCAAGGGTGCTTACCCCCAAGGCATCCAAAACCTCTCGCAAGGCATCAGCTCATCTCGCCTCAAAAGCATCCAACTCGCCTCATAGGCATCCAGCTCATCTGATAAGCATCCAACTCATGGTCCTCAATTTGGACCAAACTCGCATCTACAATGCTCAACTCTCCTCGATTTAGGCACTCGAAGGTAGTTGACCGCACTACCAACCACAAGGAAAATCTCTTGGCCTTAACACTAGCGCGAGACTCACGCTCACCAACATTTACCAACCGGCAACCTGCTGACTTACTCAACCTCCAGAAACACTGGGAAGAGGCTCCGGCTCCTCTCGAGCATCCTTTCGCTTGTAGTCCATCGACTACCACTGAACTAGCCCTCTGGCACGACCTAAACGGGTGCAACTGCCATAAACAGATCCAAGGCTAAAGGAGTACGCTGAACTCCGAACGGCATAGAACCATCCGCTATGCCCAAGCCAAACTCAAGCTCGAACCGGACTTAGTGCCAAAGTGGCACACCAACCAATGCACCTCAAGTGCTACTACTACCAAATCCACATCCGAGGAAGTCGGGTCTGTTAAACAACAACAACGGGCTCGCAAGAGGGCAAAGATGACCCTTCATCCGCCTCAAGCCACTAACACGCGCAACTTGCCAAACAATCGGGCCATGGTGGAGACTCGCTAGTCCACCTCTCACAAGGGCTTCCACCACCTTCCGATGAACCAAACAACACAGGCGGCACACCTCGGCCTGCGAACGCGGGGCATCCCACACACGGATGCTAAACTCAAACTGGCCAACTACTTTACTACTACTAGCGGTAGGACTTACTAAAACATCGAGCTCTGAGGCATCCATTTGCCAACACGGGCGTCTCCATCAACGCCAACAAACTCATCTGAATAAACTGCTGATCATGCCCCTCCAGGGAACCTCAGGGGCTACAAGAGCTCTTTGGGGGAAAAAATGTTGAAACAAACTCTCGTCATTTGGGCTATCTGTGCCGGGACTCCTCACTACGCGCTACAAAGCGCACTGGGTCTCCGCTCTCGATAGCTAAAGACACGCCATCAAATCTCTCATGGCTGGAGCACACTCTGCTCAAGGAGTCTCACTCTGAGGCGCTGCTAGCCTCTACCCCCTCCTCTAGGCAACTCAACTGCCGGGGCCAAATCTGGCATGCGGGCCTAACAACCCTGGACGCGGCCTCAACATCAACACGATCGGTCCAACTCCTCGGTCGGACATGCCAAGCGCCCTGCTCCTGCAGGTGCGATCAACATCTTGGCGACCGCACGAAGCACCACCACCCTCTCACTGGGAAAAGCGCAAGAATCGGGCCACAAATGGCCAACGGGAGTCTAAGCTCGCCTCTCCTGCGGAGCGATGTCCTGGGGCATTCGAATCTATCTGGATACCTCAACAAGCCGCTAAACAAAGCTGCTCGATCTGCATGAAAGTTGGCATGATGGCTCACTAAGCCCAAACCAACAACGAGTCAGAACCTGCTCGTCTCCGCTCCACAACACTACACAAGGCATACACAAGATGATAGGTATTGTAAATTCTTAACCCTTTTCCTTTCTAAAACAATAAACCTAGGCGTACCTGATGACTGTCGGAGTGCTGGTGATCATGGAAGGATGACCTACAACAAAAGGTCAGTCTACAGAATCTATGACTCTGAGCTCTGATACCAACTGTAAAGACCCGACCCAAAAGGGGCTCTAAATAGGCCTTTACCCCAATGCATGTATTGAAAATAAAAGACACTATGAAAAATACATTTCGGATCCCAAGTAAAAACAGAAACATTCAACAACCAAAACATACATTTCTAAAAGCATACTCTGATCAGAGATTTATTTAAACCATTTAAACATTCCACAAGTACAATTATGCTGGAATCCATAAAACGTAAGAAAACATCCTAGGGCTCCGTGCCCGTCTACATGCATTCAGGGGAAATAACAAAAGTCAAGAGTCATGATATAATAAAATGGTCAGAGATGACAGCAGATTCCATGATCACAGCTCCTCCTTCAGCCATCCTGTCTCGCGCCTTGGTTACCTGTGGAAAACCACAGAATAAGGGTGAGTAACGAATTACCCAGTAAGAATCCCCAACCGGGGTACAATACGATATACATGATCATCTAGAAGAATGTATGCAAGCTATGAGTACAAACACAGAATAAAGCACATAGCATAAGTCCACACTTGGACCTCGGATGCCAACTCGTGGTCTTAGTCAGGAAATAAATCCACCACACACTACGCCCTATACGAAGCGAGTCCGGCCTCGGCTTTGTCTCATCGTCGTCACGAAAGGTGCACTAGCTCAAGATCCCGAGGAGCTCTCCTGTCGTATTTGTAATGAGCGTAAGCGCGCGCTGCGTGCTGCTCTGCAGACTATGGGAAGTGCCGGGTCTAGTGGCAAAAGTCGCCCATGTCCATCCACCACGCCTAACTAAATCTACGGATCGGTGTCACCGACATAGGGTGTGAGACACGGACACGCGTGAACTATGTCGGCTGAACCACCACTTTGAGGCTAAGGAACCGGTCGTGGTAGGCTTACACGTGAAGCGGTCCTTGCCCTAACAGTGGCAATCAAGGGCTACGGCCGAACACGCGAGGCGGCGTGCCGATCGTCGAGGGCGAGGCAATGCCAAGTCATCATCCCGACCGTTGGGGCATTTAACGATCCGCCACCCTCACCCAAGATTGCGTAGGCCGGCCGTTAGGGTTAGCTAAACCCTAACGGGATCGGGACGGAGTACCATCTCATGCACGTCCTCCATCGGGGATGCAAGTTACGTTATGCATCCGGCCGGATGATGCTACCTACGAACTCTAAACCATAGCAATAATAACCATTCAATCAATGCGGTCCAATACGTGCTCGCGTGATACAAGGAACCTAGCATGATACTACTAAGAAAGAACGAGATATCGAACATGCGAGAATGGAACAACCTAGCATGGGCTAACATGAGAAACAATACAAGAGTTCATGCCGATCAGAATTGAGCGAGCACCTAGGGCTAAACATGCTAATAATCATACACGGCATACAAAACAACAATCACAAATATACCGCAGGGCCCACACAACTCCGGTAAGAAATCCTTACCTTGGTCGGGAGGCTTCTACACACAAAACCTAAGGCTGCGGAACAATCCCGAGCTAGCGGCGGGAACCTAGCAAACCAACAATAATCAGCATCTAAAATGTCTAAACAACAAAAGAACAGCAAGCTCGGCTCAAGGGAACTCACGCGGCACGCACGACACGAGCTTGGAGCGCTGGCAGCTGGCTGGCGCTGGTTTGCGCTGCTGCTATTGCACGCACGGACGCAGCGACGCGCACGCAGCACGGCAGCGGCAGCGACGCAGCGAGCGCGCGCTTGGCGAAGCGGCTCTGGCGCTGGCGCGTGGCGCTGGCGTGCGATGCGGACACGGCAGAGGCTCGGCGAGGAGAGCGCGCGGCGAACGTCTGGCGGCGCGCTGGCGGGCGCTGGCGCGCGAAGGCGACGCAAGCGCTTGGCCGGGCGCGCGGGCGCAGCGATTCGGCAAGCGGACACGGCGAGGGCGTGCGATGGCGGCGACGCAGACGCTGGGCGACGCGCGGGGCTGGCGAGGACCTCTGGCGTCTGAGCGATCGGGCGAGGACGAACGGCGATCTGGGCTGCTTTATTCTTTGGCGCGATCCGGCGTCGCGATCCGACGGCCGGGGCGTGCGGCGGCAACAGGGGCGTCTGTCTTCTTTGGACGAACGGCAAGGCTGCTAGGCGGATCTGGCGTGCGGCAGGGCTGCTTCGACAGATCTGGGCGTGCGAGCTGGTCGGCGATGATGGCTGCTCCTCTCGGCTGGCTGCAACCAACACAAACACACACACACTCTACATCTTACCTTCGGCCAGCATCAAAAAGCAAATGAGGAGATGAAGAAGATGAAGACTTACCCGGAATGATGATGATCGAACCCAAGGAGATGCAAGGGAGGAAGAATTCGGCAAGGCAATGGAGAGGGAGAGCTTGTGCGGCCAAGAGGAGTTTTGGAGAAGAAGATGGAATAAACCTAATTCTATTTCATTTAACCAAATGCACCAAAACTCCAAAATCCAAGGTTAACTAAGATGTGATGCAGAAAGCACAACAAGAGCACCTAATGGCTCAATTGGCACACATCTCTACAAGCTTCCCAGAGACCGGGTTCAAACCCCTGCGGCAAAGACAAATTCCTTTATTTTTACTTTTGCATCAAACCTTGCTCAAACCAAACCACAAACCCCTCCAAAAACCTACATAAAACCATCCAATAATTTTAGTAACTGGAAAGGACACAAACGACCCTGACGGCCCGACCAAATTACCAAATTACCCCTAGGGCATGCCTGGAAGACCGGGAAGAAAAACCTGGGTCGTTACAGCACAGCTCCTGCATCGCGCCCAGTTGCCCCGCCAGCCTGCTCGGGTCGCGCCCGCGCTCCCAGTTCGTGTCGTCGTGCCATGCCAGCGCGCCCATCTTCTGCCGCGCGCCGTGCGCGCTTAGTAACGCCCGACCGCTGCCTCTGCTGCCGCCCGACTGCCGCCTCTTTGCTGCGAGAGAGCTGTTTAGCCAAGAGAGAGTTGGGCCGAGACCTAGTGCCTTCTCGATTGGTAATTCCCGAGCCTCCACTTTTTTGTACTTTAAGATGTTAGTTGTTGTTTTCTTAATTAGGATGATTTTATTGATTGCTTAGGTTGCTCGGGTACACTTAGAAGCTCGAGGGTCGCTTATTGATTTGTGGTAGTTATTTTCTGCTAGTTTCCAGGTAAGGATTTCTTACCGTGGTTGTGTGGACCCTGCAATGCTTTCAGGATTGTGCCTTGTATGCTTGGTTATTGTTATGAGCATGTTAGCTATAAGGCAGCTTGTGTTTGAAATCTTGCTAGCATGTTTTCTTGTTGTTCATGTTAGTGCCATGCTAGGTTTGTTCTTCAAGCATGCTTTTGATTCCTGCTTGAGTTCGTAGTATCATGCTAGGGACTTTCCTTACCTTGGCATATCCATGTTTCCTGCTCGTATTCTGTTGGTTTCTTGCTAGGGTTAGACATGCAATGTTGATTGTCTGATTGATAGGCAAGTTTGTGTCCCTGTACTTAGGAGACCGTTAGGGGTTGTAAGTTTAGGTTTCGCTTGGGTAAGTCCCCGATGGGCACCAATGCGTTGCAAGTGTATGTAAGTCCCCGATGGGCGCTACACTGTTGGCTTATGTGTAAGTCCCTGATGGGCGTCATAAGGTTGCTAGGGAGTGTAAGACCCCGATGGGCATCTCCGTGATCCTAGCCAGAGTAAGATCCCGATGGGCATCCTAGATATGTAAGACCCCGTTGGGCAGCATTGATGGCTAGAGGTGTAAGACCCCGATGGGCATCCGTATGTGTAAGACCCCGATGGACATCATTGATTTGAGGTGTAAGACCCTGATGGGCTTCCCTATGTGTAAGACCCCGATGGGCATCATTGATTTCAGGTGTAAGACCCCGATGAGCATCTGTATGTGTAAGACCCCGATGGGCATCATTGTTAGCTGGAGTAAGACCCCGATGGGCATCCTAGATGTGTAAGACCCCGTTGGGCAGCATTGATAGCTAAAGGTGTAAGACCCCGATGGGCATCCGTATGTGTAAGACCCCGATGGGCATCATTGAATTGTGGAGTAAGACCTCGATGGGCATCCTTGTGTTTAAGTCCCCGATGGGCATCACTGAGTCTAGCAGGTGTAAGACCCCGATGGGCATCATCGCGTCCTAGGTTGTGTAAGACCCTGATGGGCATCAAGGTGTAGAACCTAGTGTAGGTTGTGGTTGTAAGTCCTTGAATAGGCAATTCCTACATCGGCGGTTAGCTTGAGACAACTTGTTGCTTCTGAGCTCGTATTGTTTGCATGTATACTAGGTTGCTAGATGACTGATGTATCGTATTGTACCCCGGTTGGGGATTCTTACTGAGTATGTTTATACTCACCCTTATTTCTGTGGGTTTTCCACCAGGTAACTTGGGACAACACCGGGACGGCTAGCGGAGGGAGCTGATTGATCATGGGAACTGCCAACACTCTGTCGTTTTTTGTTTGCATTTATTTATTCAGCATGCAGATGGACATGAGTCCTAGGGGAATGGAGTTAATGTTGTTTAAACTATTTGGGGTGTTTTTATAAATACTGACCAAGCTTGTTTTTACTTTGTTGGATTTGCTTAATGAATATTGTCGGTTATGTTTTAAGTGTTCCCCATTCTCAAATGTTTTTAAAAGTGTTAAATATGAGCACTAAACCGCTTGTTGAAATATTTAACTTGCATGCTGAGTGAGGACCTAAGTTTAGGACCGTATTTTGGGTCGGGTCCTTTCAGTTGGTATCAGAGCACAGAGTCATAGATTCTGTAGACTAACCTGCTATGTAGGTTGTTGTCCCCATGATCATCAACACTCCGCGGCCGTCACGTTTATCTGAGTTCATTAAGCTAAGGGCTTTATTTTACAATACCGCATCGAGTATACAAGTGTTACCCCTGTTGGGAAGTGAGAGTTTCGGTGTGGACTAGCTTTGTGTTTAGTGTAGATCGCTTATGCTGATTACACATAGAGGAGCAGGGACGTTTGGTATTTCCAACCAAGGAGTTGGATTGCGCATGTTTGATGAGACCACGTCCAGGGTTGTCTAGACCCGTAGGCCAACTTTGGCCCTGGCAGTTGAGTTGCCAAGAGAAGGGGGTAGAGGCTAGCATGCCTCAGAATGAGACTCCTTGAGCAGAGTGTGCTCCAGCCATGAGGGAGTCGATGGCAGGTCTTTTTAGCTAATAGAGAGTGGAGACCCAGGCTGTAAAGACCCGACCCAAAAGGGGCTCTAAATGGCCTTTACCCCAATGCATGTATTGAAAATAGAAGACATTATGAAAAACACATTTCGGATTCCAAGTAAAAACAGAAACATTCAACAACCAAAACATACATTTCTAAAAGCATACTCTGATCAGAGATTTATTTAAACCATTAAAACAATCCGCAAGTGCAAATATCTTTGGAATCCATAAAACGTAAGAAAACATCCAGGGCTCTGTGCGTCTACATGCATTCAGGGAAATAACAAAAGTCAAGAGTCATGATAAAATAAAGTAGTCGAGATGACAAGCAGGATTCCATGATCACAGCTTCCCTTGACCATCCCTGTCTCCCGCCTTGATTACTCGTGGAAAACCACAGAATAAGGGTGAGTAACGAATTACCCAGTAAGAATCCCCAACCAGGGGTACAATACGATATACATGATCATCTAGAAGAAAGTATGCAAGCTATGAGTACAAACACAGAGCGGAGCACATAGCTAAGTCCACACTTGGACCTCGGATGCCAACTCGTGGTCTTAGTCCGGAAATACCACAACACACTAAACGCGCTATACGGGAACAAGTCCCGGCCTCGGCTGACTATCGCCGATCACGAAAGGTGCACGGCTCAAGATCCCGAGGAGCTCTCGGTCGGCGCTGTAATGAGCGTAAGCGCGCACCGCATGCTACCGCAAACTCGGGAAGTGCGGGTCTAGTGGCAAGTCGCCCGAGGTTGATCACCATGCCTAACTAAATCTACGGATCGGTGTCAGCGACATAGGGTGTGAGAGACGGACACGTGAACTATGTCGGCTGTACCACCGCACCGAGGCTAAGGAACCGGTCGTGGTAGGCTTACACCAGAAGCGGTCCTTGCCCTAACAGTGGCAATCAAGGGCTACGGCCGAACACGGCGAGGACGTGCCGGCTGGCGGGACGAGGCAATGCCAAGTCATCATCCCGACCACCGTTGGGGCATTTAACGATCTACCACCCTCACCCAAGATTGCGGGGCCACCGTTAGGGTTAGCTAAACCCTAACGGGATCAGGGGACGAGTACCATCTCTCGCACGTCCCCGTCGGGGATGCAAGTTACGTTATGCATCCGGCCCGGATGATGCTACCTACGAACTCTAAACCATAGCAATAATAACCATTCAATCAATGCGGTCCAATACGTGCTCAACAGATACAAGGAACCTAGCATGATACTACGAAGCAAGAAGCGATAACGAACATGCGAGAATGGAACAACCTAGCATGGGCTAACATGAGAAACAATACAAGAGTTCATGCCGATCGAGAATTGAACAGAGCACCTAGGGCTAAACATGCTAATAATCATACACAGGCATACAAAACAACAATCACAAATATACCGCAGGCCCACACAACCGGTAAGAAATCCTTACCTTGGTAGGGGGAGGCTTCTACACACAAATCCTAAGTGCGGAACAATCCCGAGCTAGCGGCGGGAACCTAGCAAACCAATAATAATCAAGCAACTAAAATGTCTAAACAACCATAGAACGGCAAGCTCGGCTCAAAGGGGACTCACGCGCACGCGGCGACACGAGCTTGGAGCTGCTGGCGAGCCGGTGCACGGCAGAGCTGGCTGGTGGCGCGGGGCAGGCTGCACTGCTGGCAACGCAGCGACGGCAGCAGCGCGGCGAGCAGCGTCTGGGCGAAAGCGCGCGCTGGCGGCGGCGTGCGATGCGGACACGGCGAGCAAGCATGGCGAGGGACGCGCGCGCGCAGCGAACGTCTGGCGCGCGCGCGCGGCGGCGTAGCGCGCGGCGAGCGGCGACGCAGACGCGGCCGGGCACGCGGCGAGCAGCGATTCGGCAAGCGGTCACGGCGAGGGCGCGGCGAGCGATCGGGCGAGGACGAACGGCGATCTGGCCGCTTATTCTTTGGCGCGATCCGGCGGCGATTCGCCGGCCGGCTGGACGTCGCGGCAGCGAGGCGCTGTCTTCTTTGCTGGACGAAGCGGCAAAGGTCGCGCAGGCGGATCTGGCGCGGCGCAGGTCGCCGACAGATCTGGGCGTCGAGCGATCGGGCGATGATGGTTGCTCCTCTCGGTGGTTGCAACCAACACAAACACACACACACTCTACATCTTACCTTCGGCCAGCATCAAAAACCAAAAGAGGAGATGAAGAGGATGAAGACTTACCCGGAATGATGATGATCGAACCCAAGGAGATGCAAGGGAGTGAAGAATCGGCAATGGCTATGGAGAGGGAGAGCTTGTGCGGCCAAGAGGAGATTTGGAGAAGAAGATAGAATAAACCTAATTCTATTTCATTTAACCAAATGCACCAAAACTCCAAAATCCAAGGTTAACTAAGATGTGATGCAGAAAGAACAACAAGAGCACCTAATGGCTCAATTGGCACACATCTCTACAAGCTTCCCAGGAGACCCGGGTTCAAACCCTGGCTGCAGCACAATTTCCTTTATTTTTACTTTTGCATCAAACCTTGCTCAAACCAAACCACAAACCCCTCCAAAAACCTACATAAAACCATCCAATAATTTTAGTAATCGAAAGGACACAAACGACCCTGACGGCCCGACCAAATTACCAAATTACCCCTAGGGCATACCTAGAAGACCGGGAAGAAAAACCTGGGTCGTTACAATATTCCCTCCTTTTTATGACTTTCGTCCTCGAACGTCCTTAAGACAGAAATAGCTCGGGGTAATGCAATCTCATCTCGTCTTCCCGCTCCCAAGTGGCTTCCTCGAACCCGACTCTTCCATGAACCTTTACCAAACGAATCTCGCGATTTACGCAACGTCTTGGTCTCAAAGGCAAGGATCCTCACCGCTTCTCCTCGAAGTTCAAATCCTCATTCGGTGCAAAGGCTCAAAGTCCACAATGTGCGACGGTCCGGCACATCTTGCCTCAACATCGATACATGAAAAACACTATGCACATTGTGGCAGTGGCGGAGGAAGGGCTAACGGTAAGCAACTCGCCAATCCTCTCTAGGATCTCAAATGGACCAACAAAGCGGGGACTCAACTTCCCACGCTTACCAAACCTCGGAACACCTCGCATCGGAGCAACCTTAAGGAACACATGTCGACCAACCTCAAACTCAAAATCTCGACGCCGAACATCGGCGTAACTCTTCTGCTCGCTCTGAGTTTGTCAACATACGAGCTCTAATCTTACGCGTGATTGCACCATTGGTCAAGCTGCAGTAACTCGGGACCAAAACACGTCTATCACCAACCTCTTCCGAGAACACGGGGGACCGATAACGCTTACCATACAATGCCTCGAATGGAGCCATCTCGAATAAATCGATCGTAATTGTTGTTATAGGCAAACTCCATCAAGTACGAGATATGGTCCCAAGCTGCGGGAAATCCATCACACAAGCTCTCAACATATCCTCGAGAATCGATTCACTCTCTCGATCGACCATCCGTCGAGGGTGAAAAGTCATCTTTGAAATTGCACTCTGTGCCCAAACCCTTCGGAGCGCTCTCGAAACGAGAAGTGAACCGCGAGTCAAGATCGGACACAATCCTCACCGGCACACCATGATAACGGATGATCTCGCTCTAAAAACAAGCTGCGCCCACTTTGTTCCACGGTATAAGTGTCTCGTCAGGGAATGAAGTGTGCGCTCTTGGTCAAACGGTCGACTATCACCCAAATCGAGAGAACTTCCTCGGAGTCCTTGGCAACCCAGAGATAAAGTCCATGGAGACCTCTTCCCATTTCCACTGGGCACACTCGGTCATTTGCAACAAACCGGTGGCCTCTGTCTAGGTGCCTTCACTTGCGACAAGTGAGACACCGGTGACAAACTCTGCCACATCTCTCTTCATTCCCATCCACCGAAAGGTGCGCTTAAGGTCTGATACATCTTGGTACCCGGGTGCCAAGCAAAAAGAGGAATGGGCCTCGAGAGCAACTCGCTCGCAAACTCGCAATGTCCGGAACACACAACCGGCCTCTATAAGTCAACCCTTCATGCGGTGAATATACAAAGTCAAAGTCACACAAGTCGGCACTAACTCTGTCAATCAATCTCTTAAGTGCGGGGTCCCCCAACTGGCTGTCTATAATCCATTTGCCTAATAATCGATGGTGAGCAGATCCAATCGAGCTACACGGCGGTAACCTCACCCAACAACATCGCAACCTCGGCCCGCTCGAACTCTCTTCGCAAACCGGGCTGGAACTCAACTCAACAACGCCGCAGAGTGCGACGTCTTTCTACTCAAAGCATCGGCCACTACGTTGGCTTTACCCGGATGGTACAAAATCTCATGATCATAATCCTTTACCAACTCTAACCAACTCCTCGCCTCATATTCAATTCCTTACGAGTAAAGCAGATACTTGAGGCTCGGTGATCGGTAAACATCGAATCCGCTCACCATACGGGTAATGCCTCCAAATCTTGATGCAAACACCACTGCCGCCAACTCCATATCATGAGTCGGGTAGTTCTGCTCATACGACTTGGTGACGGGAAGCATAGGCAATGACCTTCCCGTCTTTGCATCAACACACAACCTAATCCAAACTTGGAAGCATCATTTGTAGACCACGAAACCACTGTCCCCTCCGAATCGCCAACATCGTGTGCTTTGAAGTCAAAGCGCGCTTGAGCACGGCAAAGCTCTCATCACACCTCTTTGTCCCAAACAAACTCGACACCCTTCCTCGTCGGACGAGTGAGGCGAGGCTAAAGCGAGAAAAGTCCTTGTGAACCGACGATAGTAACTCGCCAAACCCGAGAAAGCTGCGAATCTCGGCAATCGAAGTCGGCTTGGCCCATGAACTCACGGCCTCAATCTTCGCGGGGTCCACGGCTATACCATCTCTCGAAACCACGTGGCCTAGGAAGGCCACTGCTCCAACGGAAGTCACATTTGGAAAACTTCGCATAAAGTGGTTTTCCTCAAAGCCGCCAATACTCGCCTCAAATGCTCTGCATGGTCTTCTTTAGACCTCGAATAAATCAGAATATCGTCAATGAACACGATGTGACGGCCGCCCAAAAATGATTTGAACACCCTATCCATCATGTCCATGACGCGGGTGGGGCATTGGTCAATCCAAACGACATGACCACAAACTCATAGTGACCATATCTAGACACTGAAAAGTCGTCTTAGGAATGTCGGCATCACGATCATGGCGCGATGATGGTAACCGGACCTCAGATCTATCTTGGAGAACACGAAGCTCCCTGAAGGCGATCGAACAAATCATCGATCACGGGGCAGCGGGTACTTATTCTTCTTCACTGTTACCTTATTAAGCTCGCGGTAATCAATACATAAGCGCATAGAACCATCCTTCTTTTCACAAGCAGAACCGGTGCTCCCCACGGGGACACACTCGGACGGATGAACCCTCGATCTAACATCTCCCGCAACTAAATCTTCGTTCCTTTAACTGTTTGGAGCCATACGATCACGAGCCTTCGAGATAGGGAGGGTCCACGGCTCGAGCTCAATTGTGAAGTCAACCTCTCTCTTCTGGGGCAACCCCGTAACTCCTCTGGAAACACGTCCGCAAACTCTCGCACGGCCGGTGCACTGGTCAACAGACAAATGAGGCGGCTCTTCCCGCACAACTTGGCTAGATAGCCCCAAGCTCCATGAGCAAGCAACCGACGAGCTTTCACGGTGACACCATCGGCGGGCAAACTCCACCCCTGGACTCCACGAAACTTAAAAGTGGGCCGACTGGCGGCCTGAACACTACTTCCTTCCGGTGGCGGTCAATCAACGCGTGGTTAGCGACTAACCACTCCATACCAAGAATCACATCAAAACCGCTCATAGGCGGAACTATGAGCGTAGCCTACTCAGCAACTCTCCGGATATCTCGATCCGGCCATCCCTAATCTTATCTCTAGCCAACATATCAACTCCCGAAGGAGTTGCAATGAGATAACTCGAAACCTAGAGGCTCTAGTCTTAACTTAGCATGCTCGACCAAACAACACGGATACAAATGAATGCGTAGAAGCGAGAATCAAACAAGGCAAATGCGCAGTGATCTAAAACAAGAAGCGTACACGCCACGGCGGCATCCTTATGCTCGGCCTCCGACGGGTCGTAGCAAACACTCGACCGCTCGCTGCGCTACATTGGCCGAAATTTGCCATAGCTGGTGATCACAAAAACGGGCCATGTGCCCCTCCCTACCACAACGGAAGCACAATCTAGGTCGGTGACAAGCTCGGCGTGGACTTTCCCACAAGTAGCACAAGCGGGAACTGCTGGGTCTCTCCTGCTGCCGGGGTGGAAACGGATGGAGCTCTCCGTAGATCTCTGTTCTTGAAGCGCCCTTGGCGTGTGGCCGCCTCCCGAAAATCAAACTTCCTCTTACGCCCCACATTTGGCTGGGACGGGGCCAGCTGAACAGAGCGGCAACAAACCGCTCGGCAGGATACTTCCCATTATAGATCGTGGCTAAGCTGGACAGCCCTAGCATAAGTGTCGGGGGCACGAGCCACGACATCACGGGAAACACCCTACCTCAATCCCGATATGAACTTCCGAATCTTCACTCAGGGGTGGCAATCAAGCGAGGAGCAAAATATCCATACTCACGAGAACTTGCGCTCATATTCCTCAATGGAATCAGAACCCCGCTTGAGGTTACGGAAGAGCTCCACCATCTTCTCTTGAGCCTCATCACCGATGAACTTTACCTTGAACTCGGCCTTGAAGAACTCCCAAGTAGCGGGTGGAGACCCAGTGGTCTCTCGCTCAAGGTGGACTCCCACCACCATCTCATTTTGTGCCTCTTAGCACATGAGCCGCACACCTCGGCCTCTCGAATATCGGGGCACACCATGATCGGGAAGGTGTACTCCAAATGGGCAATCCACACTGGCTGCCGCTAACGCATCACCGGTGGCATCAAACTTCTCGAGCTTCCACTTCACAAAATCCTTCACCACCTACCCAATTCCTCGGCACCTCCGCCATATATCGCCTCTGGGGCTACTTGCTCTGCGGAGAGTGGAGGTGCTCTGCGAGCTCTCTTTGAACCAATCGAGTCATTTGCTCGATCTGGGCTCGGGACTCTTCCGCTGCTTGGCGCCAACAAGGCACTGGTCTCGCCCTCTGGTCACTCAACATGCGACCATAAAAGCCCTCATAGACTCGGCCAAAATCTGCTCCGGGAGCGATCTCCACGGGCTTCGATCGCCTCAACGCCCACTCTAGGGCGTAACAGAGGAGCTCTTTGGTGGAATGCCATCGATCTCGGCTTGGGACGATGTCCTGCGATGATCGATCCGATCCACGATACCTCGACACCGCTCTCGAACCTCCTCTCCCGATGCGGGTGACCGGCAGCATCTTTGGCGATCTACATCCAAACCAACAACGAATCAAAAACACTTTGTCACCATTCCACAACACCAAACAAGGCATACACTAGATGATAGGTATTGTAAATTCTTAACCCTTTTCCTTTCTAAAAGCAAGAAATCTAGGCGCACTGATGACCAGATCTTGCCGTGATCATGGAAGGATGACCTACAACAAAGGTCGGTCTACAGAATCTATGACTACGAGCTCGATACCAATCAGTAAAGACCAGACCCAAAAGGGGTTCTAAATGGCCTTTACCCCAATGCATGTATTGAAAATAGAAAACATTATGAAAAACACATTTCGGATTCCAAGTAAAAGCGAAACATTCAACAACCAAAACATACATTTCTAAAAGCATACTACGATCGAGAGATTTATTTAAACCATTAAAACAATCCGCAAGTGCAAATATTTGGAATCCATAAAACGTAAGAAAACATCACGGGGCTCTGTGCCCGTCTACATGCATTCAGGGAAATAACAAAAGTCAAGAGTCATGATAAAATAAAGTAGTCGAGATGATGGCGAGATTCCATGATCACGCCTTCCCTTCACCATCCATCCTGTCTCCCGCCTTGATTACCGTGGAAAACCACAGAATAAGGGTGAGTAACGAATTACCAGTAAGAATCCCCAACCGGGTACAATACGATATACATGATCATCTAGAAGAAAGTATGCAAGCTATGACTACAAACACAGAGCGGAGCACATAGCTAAGTCCACACTTGGACCTCGGATGCCAACTCGGGGTCTTAGTCGGAAATACCACAACACACTAAACGCGCTATACGGGAACAAGTCCCGGCCTCGGCGACTGCATCGTCACGAAAGGTGCATCGCTCAAGATCCCGAGGAGCTCTCCGATCGGGCGCTGTAATGAGCGTAAGCGCGCACCGCATGCCACCGCAAACTCGGGGTGCGGGTCTAGTGGCAAAGCCGCCCGAGTTCGATCACCATGCCTAACTAAATCTCCGGATCGGTGTCAGCGACATAGGGTGTGAGACACGGACACGTGAACTATGTCGGCTGTACCACCGCTTTTTGAGGCTAAGGAACCGGTCGTGGTAGGCTTACACTAGGAAGCGGTCCTTGCCCTAACAGTGGCAATCAAGGGCTACGGCCGAACACGCGAGGACGCGTGCCGATCGCCGGGGGCGAGGCAATGCCAAGTCATCATCCCGACCGTTGGGGCATTTAATACCGCCACCCTCACCCAAGATTGCGGGGCCACCGTTAGGGTTAGCTAAACCCTAACGGGATCGGGACGAGTACCATCTCAAATGCGTCCGCGTCGGGGATGCAAGTTACGTTATGCATCCGCCCGGATGATGCTACCTACCGAACTCTAAACCATAGCAATAATAACCATTCAATCAATGCGGTCAATACGTGCTCAATGATACAAGGAACCTAGCATGATACTACGAAGCAAGAACCGATAACGAACATGCGAGAATGGAACAACCTAGCATGGGCTAACATGAGAAACAATACAAGAGTTCATGCCGATCGAGAATTGAAGCAGAGCACCTAGGGCTAAACATGCTAATAATCATACACAGCATACAAAACAACAATCACAAATATACCGCGTGAGGCCCACACAACTCCGGTAAGAAATCCTTACCTTGGTGGGAGGCTTCTACACACAAATCCTAAGTCATGAACAATCCCGAGCTAGCGGCGGGAACCTAGCAAACCAATAATAATCAGCAACTAAAATGTCTAAACAACCATAGAACAGCAAGCTCGGCTCGGGGACTCACGCGCGACGGCGACACGAGCTTGAGTCAGCTGGCGAGCTGTGGCGCGGCAGAGCTGGCTGGCGCTGGCGCCGGCGCCGCACTGGCAGGACGCGGCGACGGGGCGCGGGCTGTGGCACGGCGCGGCAGCGAGAGCAGCGCTGGAGAAGCGTCGCAGCGGCGTCGCGCGCGCGCGGCGCAAGTGGCGTGCGATCACGGACACAGCAGCGAGCGGCAGGCGCGCGCGCGCGCGGCGTCTGCGCGAGCGGCGCGGGCGCAGCGTGGCGCGGCGGCGAGCGAATCGCGCAGAGCGCGGTAGGCGCGCGGCGATTCGGCAAGCGGTCCACGGCGAGGGCGGCGAAGCGATCGGCGAGATGAGCAGCGATCTGGCCTGGCTTTATTCTTGGCGCGATCCGGCGTCGCGATCGGCCATTGGGCGTCGCGGCAACGAGGGGCGTCTGTGTCTTCGGCTGACGAGCGGCAAGGCCGCTAAGGCGGATCTGGCGTCTTGGCGTGGCTCGCCGACAGATCTGGGCGTCGAAAGCGTTCGAGGCGATGATGGTTGCTCCTCTCGGTGGTGCAACCAACACAACACACACACACTCTACATCTTACCTTCGGCCAAAGCATCAAAAACCAAAAGAGGAGATGAAGAGGATGAAGACTTACCGGAATGATGATGATCGAACCCAAGGAGATGCAAGGGAGTGAAGAATCGGCAATGGCTATGGAGAGGGAGAGCTTGTGCGGCCAAGAGGAGATTTGGAGAAGAAGATAGAATAAACCTAATTCTATTTCATTTAACCAAATGCACCAAAACTCCAAAATCCAAGGTTAACTAAGATGTGATGCAGAAAGAACAACAAGAGCACCTAATGGCTCAATTGGCACACATCTCTACAAGCTTCCCAGAGACCCGGTTCAAACCACAGGTGCAGTGCACAATTTCCTTTATTTTTACTTTTGCATCAAACCTTGCTCAAACCAAACCACAAACCCCTCCAAAAACCTACATAAAACCATCCAATAATTTTAGTAACTGGAAAGGACACAAACGACCCTGACGGCCCGACCAAATTACCAAATTACCCCTAGGGCATACCTAGAAGACCGGGAAGAAAAACCTGGGTCGTTACACAGGCGCAGTTTGTAGCGCGTAGTGAGGAGTCTCGGGCACAGATAGCCCAGCTGACAGAGTTTATTTAGAAGACACCCCCAGTAGCTTCAGTAGCCCCGGAGGTTCCCGGGAGGGCATGGTCAACAGGTTTATTCTGACGAGTTGGTTGGCATTGATGGAGCCGCCGAGTTTGGCTAGCAAAAGCGAGGTGGTTGGCCAGGATCGAGTTTATCATCCGAGTGTGGGGATGACCTGATGTTCAGAGGCCAAGGCGTGCCATTTTGGTGCTGTTTGATACAACAGTTTGGTGGTGGAAGTCCCTTGAGAGAGGTGGACTAGCAGAGTCTCCACCAGTCACCCGGTCGATTGACAAGTTGCCGTGTTAGTAGCTTTTGAGGAAGATGTAGAGACATCTTGACCCCTTGCAAGCCTGCTGTCGTTTTGCAGCCAGTTCTTTTAGTACCCTCGTAGCCAGGGTGTAGTAGGGAGTTTGCTTGTCAGGACTTAATCCGTTCGTGGATTTCAGTTGGCTAGTAGAGTGGAGCACTCTTTTTGTTAGCATGTTCCAAATGTGGAACTAGTTGCTGCCACCTGAGTGTTGGCCTGAGTAGTTGTTGAGCATGAGTGGGATGCAAGGGTAGGCCGTGGCATGACTGTTGGATGAGATGCCAGAGATTAGACTGCTCGAGTGTTGGGCTTCTTGTTTTGAGTGCCTTTGTCCCCGTCACCTGGAGTGTGACCTTCTCTACCCTTAGTGGGGACGTAGAGCTCGTTTATAGTTGTTTGAGCTGAAAAGGTGTAGTGCTTGTTGGCACCAAGCTTGGTAAGGAGGCCTAGGTTTAGGCCAGTTCACACCAGATGTGCAGGTAGTTCTATGACCCACACGGAGTTTAGCATCCCCACTAGCCTTGTACCCATTTTCTGAGGTTGCACCTGTTTGGGTTGCATAAGAGATCTAGCTCGGTGGTAGTCAGATGACTATAAGTGTGAGGTCGTTAGAGGGAAAGCAGGAGTTTTGGGGTCACCGAGAGTTGGGTACAAAGGATGTTGTAGGTTGTTAAGGGCTAGCGCGTCCGAGTTCTCGCGCTTGTGTTGTGGCCTTGTGAGCCAATTTTTTGGTAGAGTGATTCAACTACCCTTGAGTTTTCCTTGGTACGAGTAGAGTTGGCATCGATGATGCGTGGTTGGTCCAGCTTGGGAGCCATGAGTTGGATGGATTGTGCAGAGCACATTTGATGGACACATTGGTATGAGGTTTGTTAGCTTGGTGTGGTTATGCTCTTGTAGAGTGAGTTGGCCAATGTGTCGTTTCGTGGTGAGTCGACCCCGAGTGGGTTTGAACTCTTGTTGCTCCCTTGCTAGTTGTGGCTCTTTTCGGAGGCAAAGGTTGCCTTGTGTGAGAGTTCTTGTTGGATCTTAAGGAATCAAGTTGGAGCTGTACACGCCAGTGTACGTTTGTGTAGCTCATACCGTGGTGTATGTTTTGGGAATCACGAAAGGTTCGTGTTGAGAAACCAGTGCTCAGTCCTTGAGGTGCTAGGGCTTTAGTTCTTGGCAAGTACCCTAATTTTGATTGTAAGGATACCGTGCTTATAGCCGGGTTGTTTCTTAGGCAAGTTATGCTAGTTGGCCCTTGACCTGGGTAGAGGAATTTCTTGTTGATCGATGGTTGGAGTTCAGTTGGAACTGAACAAGGGCGGTGGTAGCAAAGCCGCATAGTTTCTGACCGTCATTGCTAAGAGTGTTGATCGAATCCCTACACTGGGTAGAAGCTACGATGTGGTCGATGCTTGAGTTGGAGGTTGACACATTCTGTAGTATTTCTGGTCTTCTTGGTTTTCAAGGAGTTGGAGCGCGCCAGCATAGTTGAGATGCTAGAGAGAGAGTTGTGCCCGTGTAGCCAGTTGTCTGTTAGACCATTTGACGACAGTGTGTGTCGAAGGGTGATCGGAGGAACCCTAGGTTGTGGGGAGCCTCACCAGAGGTCAGTCATACCCAGGCAGTGTTCCTCGGTTGAGTTGCTGGAAGCTTGTAGTCGGTTGACAAGCTAGTGTTGTTTTTAGTACCTTCGCGTTGGTTTCGAAACTGTTATCAGTTGATGCTTGGCGTTGGCCAAGGTTTGGTTCCCATGTTGTTGTATGAGCTAGCTTGGTTGGAGCAAGCGGGCGTGGCCTTGAGGACTTGTTCTTGTTTGGAAAGTTTGGAAGTTGGCACCTCCTTCGGTGTTTGGATAAGTACTGCTAGTTCTAAATTGGTGGTTCAATCGATTGTGGAATCTCTCTGCTGTTATTTCTGAGAGAGTTGGATTGTTGGCCTTGGGTTTGAGCAAGACAGCGAGCGTGTGTGAAGTTCGTTGTCCTTCGGAAGTCTGCTTGCTGGGGAATCGTCCCCATTTAGAAGGAGCAGCATAGCTTCTGAGTTGTGGAGTTGATCTGGGTGGCGCAACGGTCAGCCCAACCAGAGGAATTCCTACGTGGTGTGGATAGCAAGCAACTAGTTGTTCCACCCCGTGAGGACAATGGTCAGCCAGTTTAAGTGGTTGAGTTGCTGTTAGAAGTTGTTGGATCATTGGAGTTTGAGGAACTCCTAGTTTCTATGGTGGTTGAGTTGCACCGTGGGTGCCAGCCTCGAGCCTTAACTTTTGAGGTAGCCTTGTCAGGTTCATGTTGCTTGCAATTCGCCAGCATCGTGGTTGTCGTTATTCGTATTCCTTGAGATGTCCCTGGTGTGGAGTCTCTGGTTGGAAGATGAGTTAGGCCTAAGCTAAAAGAAGGAAGCCTTTTGTTTAGCCAGTTGGACTTGAGAGTGACATGTCCTTGGAGGCGAGCTTCGCCCGTTGTAAGCTTGAGTTGAGTTCTGCAGAGCAAGCCTTTCTCAGACTTTGCTCCTAGTTGTTGCGCGGTTGTAGTTGCCATTTAGTTGAGCCAAAGCTGAGTGGGTTGGCATAGTGGTGTCGTGGCATTGGTTGGTTAGACCTTTGAGTTGTTATCCTCAAGCTGTTGAGTTGCAGGTAGCCCTGTGTTATTTTCTTCCTTACTTCTCGAGATTGCCATGAGAGGATTGTTGGTTACTTCCTTGGCTGGCGATGTTTTCTTGGACCAGTTGCTGGTAGGTTTGCGTTGGAATGTTTGCGGTCGGCCGTTGAGGGGCCCAGTTTGTTGGTTTGGCCGATTGGAGTTTGTGCCTTGACTTTAGAACGCCGGTTTCTCTTTAAGATGGTTGCTTAAGTGTTGTAAGCGCGTGCTAGTTGGAGAAGTTTGCCTTCGGGATCAGCCGCCAGTTGGTGGTTCGATTGGATTTCGTTAAGGCTTGTAGGCAAACGTTGGAGTTAGCTGGTCTCCTGTGACGAGAGAGGAGGCTGACTGGTTTCTGGAACCCGAAAGGTTCAGTTGTTTGGCCAGCATGTTGTAGGGTTGAGGTTGTTAGTTAACAGTTGTGAGTATTAAGAGGAGTTATGCCGGTGCGTGGCGTAGAGTTTTAGAACTTGTGACCAGTCCACAAGTTTGCTGAGGGTAGCGCCATAGAGAGGCGTTCTAAGTTGGGTCAGCAGGGATAAGAGAGCCCTAGGATGGTAAGACCGTTTGAGAGTTGGTACGAGATTGAGGATATGGCTTACCCACTAGCACTAACTGATCTCTTTCCTCGGAGCTCAGTGTATTCCCAGTCTTGGGTGAGGTAGTTTGTGGCGGACTTGATGTCATTATGGCTTTGAGCCTTTGGGAACCCGAGAGGGTTTGGATTTTGAAGAAGGACTAGTGTTGTCTTAACCGGGAGTTCGGTTGGTTAAGGACCAGTGGAGACTTCCTGGAGTTGTTTTCGTCTTAGGACTTTCGGGGACGAAAGTCTTAAAAGGAGGGAGTATTGTAACGGCCCAGTTTTCTATTCCAGTTTCTCAGGTGTTTCTGGTGCAATATTTGGTTGTTCGGTTGGGCCGTTAAAGATATTTTAACCCTAAGGGGTATTTTGGTCTTTTTGCTCCCCGATCAGGGTTTGTGGAATTTTAGGATTCCAGGGTCATTCCTGCCCTTTATTGAGGCTTGATTGTTGTTGGTTGCAAGACCCAAGAAGTTGGTGCTAGTTGTTTGGAAATTTGGAGGTGATTTGGTTATTAACAAAATTAATGTTAATTAAAGTGCTTCCATTGGGATTTGAACCCTTGACCTAATGGTGATTTGGAAGCTTGATTTAAATGAGTTTTAATTAAGAAAAAAAGATTGCTTCAGCCGGGCTCGAAGGAGGAAGCCTTGGGAAGGGATTTAGGTCACCAAGGCCTATTTAAATTAGGAAAAGAAAGGAAAACCAAGAAAATTCCTTCCCTTGTTTTGCCGCCCACCCTCCATCACTCCTTCCCTCTCACCTTGCCGTCTTCCAAGAATCAAGAACCGAGAGCCAAGACCAGCGCATCGGACCCGACCGCTCGCACGTGCACCAGCCACAGCGCCACACACTCGCTGCCCGGCCCAGCCAAAGCCAGCCAAGCAAGCGGCCAGACGCCCAAAGACGGCCCGCGATCGCGCCCAGACGCCTCGCCACCGGCTGCTCCGCGTCCGCGGCGCCCGGTCCGTGTCGTCGTGCCTTGCCAACGCACCCGTCTCTTGCCGCGCCAGCGCCCATCCCCTACAGCGCCTAACAACGCCTAGCAGCGCCCAGCCAGCTCGCCTCTGCCGCCCGACCTGCCTGCCCCTTGCTGCAGAAAGCCTATTTTGCCAAGAGAGAGTTGGGTCGAGACCTAGTGCCTTCTCGGTTGGTAATTACCGAGCCTCCACTTTTTTGGACCTTAAGATGTTAGTTGTTGTTTGCTTAATTAGGATGATTTTATTGATTGCTTAGGTTGCTCGGGTACACTTAGAAGCTCGAGGGTCGCTTATTGATTTGTGGTAGTTATTTTCTGCTGGTTTCCAAGTAAGGATTTCTTACCGTGGTTGTGTGGACCCTGCGATGCTTTCAGGATTGTGCCTTGTATGCTTGGTTACTGTTATGAGCATGTTAGCTATAAGGCAGCTTGTGTTTGAAATCTTGCTAGCATGTTTGCTTGTTGTTCATGTTAGTGCCATGCTAGGTTTGTTCTTCCAGCTTGCTTTTGATTCCTGCTTGAGTTCGTAGTATCATGCTAGGGACTTTCCTTACCTTGGCATATCCATGTTTCCTGCTCGTATTCTGTTGGTTTCTTGCTAGGGTTAGACAGGTAATGTTGATTGTCTGATTGATAGGCTAGTTTGCGTCCCTATACTTAGGAGACCGTTAGGGGTTGTAAGTTTAGGTTTCGCTTGGGTAAGTCCTCGATGGGCACCAATGCGTTGCTAGTGTATGTAAGTCCCCGATGGGCGCTACACTGTTGGCTTATGTGTAAGTCCCTGATGGGCGTCATAAGGTTGCTAGGGAGTGTAAGACCCCGATGGGCATCTCCGTGATCCTAGCCGGAGTAAGACCCTGATGGGCATCCTAGATGTGTAAGACCCCGTTGGGCAGCATTGATGGCTAGAGGTGTAAGACCCCGATGGGCATCCGTATGTGTAAGACCCCGATGGACATCATTGATTTGAGGTGTAAGACCCTGATGGGCATCCGTATGTGTAAGACCCCGATGGGCATCATTGATTTGAGGTGTATGACCCCGATGAGCATCTGTATGTGTAACACCCCGATGGGCATCATTGTTAGCTGGAGTAAGACCCTTATGGGCATCCTAGATGTGTAAGACCCCGTTGGGCAGCATTGATAGCTAAAGGTGTAAGACCCCGATGGGCATCCGTATGTGTAAGACCCCGATGGGCATCATTGATGTAAAGACCCGACCCAAAAAGGGGCTCTAAATGGGCCTTTACCCCAATGCATGTAGTGAAAATAAAAGATATTGTGAAAACTACATTTTGGATCCCAAGTAAACAGAAACATTCAACAACCAAAACATACATTTCTAAAAGCATACTACGATCAGAGATTTATTTAAACCGTTAAAACAAACCACAAGTACAAATATCTTTGGAATCCATAAAACGAAAGAAAACATCCACGGGGCTCTGTGCCCGTCTACATGCATTCGGGAAATAAGAAAAGTCAAGAGTCATGATAAATAAAATAGAATAATCGGAGATGACAAGCAGGATTCCATGATCACGGCTCCTCCTTGACCATCCTGTCTCCCGCTTGATTACTGTGGAAAACCACAGAATAAGGGTGAGTAACGAATTACCAGAAGAATCCCCAGCAGGGGTACAATACGATATACAAGATCATCTAGAAGAATGTATGCAAGCTATGAGAACAAAACAGAGCGGAGCACATAGCTAAGTCCACACTTGGACCTCGGATGCCATCTCGGGGTCTTAGTCCGGAAAATACCACCATACACTATACGCGCTATACGGGAAACAAGTCCCGGCCTCGGCTGCCTGCGTCGATACGAAAGGTGCACTAGCTCAAGATCCCGAGGAGCTCTCATCGGTATTTGTAATGAGCGTAAGCGCGCACCGCATGCTCACCGCAAACTCGGGGTGCCGGGTCTAGTGGCAAGCCGCCCGAGTTCGGCCACCATGCCTAACTAAATCTACGGATCGGTGTCACCGACATAGGGGTGTGAGACACGGACACGTGAACTATGTCGGCTGTACCACCGCTTTGAGGCTAAGGAACCGGTCGTGGTAGGCTTGCACCAGAAGCGGTCCTTGCCCTAACAGTGGCAATCAAGGGCTACTGGCCGAACACGCCGAGGACGTGCCGATCGCCGGGGCGAGGCGGTGCCAAGTCATCATCCCGACCGTTGGGGCATTTAACGATCCGCCACCCTCACCCAAGATTGCGGGGCCTACGGTTGGGATAGCTAATCCCTCACGGGGTCCAAGGACGGAGAATCGTCTCGAACGTCCTTGCCATAGATGCAAGATACTTTATGCATCCGGCCCGGATGATTCTATCTACCTCAATTCTAAAACTTAACAATAATAACGATTCAATCAATGCGGTCCAATACGTGCTCATCGGATACAAAGAACCTAGCATGATACTACGAAGCAAGAACAGATATCGAACATGCTAGAATAGAACAACCTAGCATGGGCTAACATGAGAAACAATACAAGAGATCATGCGATCGAGAATTGAACAGAGCACCTAGAGATAAACATGCTAGTAATCATACATGTGCATACAAAACAACAATCACAAATATACGCGAGGTCCACACAACCCGGTAAGAAATCCTTACCTTGGTCGGGGAAGACTTCTACACACAAATCCTAAGCTGCGGAACAATCAGGAGCTAACGGCGGAACCTAGCAAACCAACAATAATCAGCATCTAAAATATCTAAACAACGATAGAACAGCAAGCTCGGCTCGGGAACTCACGTGGCGCGACGACAAGAGCTTGGGGTTTCTGGGCGAGTGGCACGGCAAGGACGCTGGTGGCGCGCGCTGGCACGCACGGACGCTGGCGAGGCAGCGCGCGCGCTGGCGAAGCGCGTCTGACGAAGGCGCGCGGCGCGCTGGCGTGCGATCGCGGACACGGCGAGCGGCTCTGGCGAGGACGCGCGGCGCGAGCGAAGCGCGGCGGGCGCGCGCGCGAAGCAGCGATTCGGCAAGCGGACACGGCGAGGGCGCGCGATGGGCGGCAGTGCGGTGGGCGCGCGGGCGAGCAGCGATTCGGCAAGCGGACACGGCGAGGGCGCGCGATGGGGCGGCGCGCGGTGCGGCTGGACGCTTGGTATTGGCGAGGACCTCTGGCGCGTGCGAGCGATCGGGCGATCTGTCTTCTTGGCGAACGGCAAATTTCTTTGGGACAGATCTGGGCGTGCGAGCGATCGGCTGGACGTGCGACGACAGGGGCGATCTGGAGAGCGATGGTGTGCGGGAGGTCTGCGACGGTGGATCTGGCGAAGCTGCTGTCCGGCCTGGCGTGCGGCAGGGGCTGCTCCAACAGATCTGGGCGTGCGACGATGGCTGCTTCTCTCGGCTGGCTGCAAACAACACAAACACCCACAACACTCTACCACTTACCTTCGGCCAGCATCAAAACCAAATGAGGAGATGAAGAGGATGAAGACTTACCCGGAAATGATGATGATCGATCCCAAGGAGATGCAAGGATGAAGAATCGGCAAGGCTATGGAGATGGAGAGCTTGGGCGGCCAAGAGATGTTTTGGAGAAGGAGATGAAATAACGTAATTCTATTTCATTTAACCAAATGCACCAAAACTCCAAAATCCAAGGTTAACTAAGATGTGATGCAGAAAGAGTAACAAGAGCACCTAATGGCTCAAATGGCACACCTCTCTACAAGCTTCCCAGAGACCGGGTTCAAACCCAGTGCAAAGAACTAAATTCCTTTATTTTTACTTTTGCAACAAACCTTGCTCAAACCAAACCACAAACCCCTCCAAAACCTACATAAAACCATCCAATAATTTTAGTAAGCTGGAAAAGACACAAACGACCACGACGGCCCGACCAAATTACCAAATTACCCTAGGGCATACCGGAAGACCGGGAAGAAAAACACAGGTCGTTACAATATTCCCTCCTTTTATGACTTTCGTCCTCGAAAGTCCTTAAACAGAAAAACACTGGGGTAATGCAACCTCATCTCGTCTTCCCGCTCCCAAGTGGCTTCCTCGAATCCCGACTCCTCCACCGAACCTTTACCAAACGAATCTCGCGACACGCAACGTCTTGGTCTCGAAGGCAAGGATCCATGCGGCTTTTCCTCGAAGTTCAAATCCTCATTCATTTGCAAAGGCTCAAAGTCCACAATGTGCGACGTGGTCAAGCACATACCGCCTCAACATCGATACATGAAAAACACTATGCACCGCCGATAGTGACGGAGGTAGGGCTAACCAGGTAAGCAACTCGCCAATCCTCTCTAGGATCTCAAACGGACCAACAAATCGGGGACTCAACTTCCCACGCTACCAAACCTCAGAACACCTCGCATCGGAGCAACCTTAAGGAACACATCTTGACCAACCTCAAACTCCAAATCTCGACGCCGAACATCGGCGTAACTCTTCTGCACTGCTCTCGAGCGGTCAACATACGAGCTCTAATCTTCACGCCTTTGCACCATTGGTCAAGCTGCAGAACTCGGGACCCAAAACACGTCTATCACCAACCTCTTCCCGAACACGAGGGGACCGATAACGCTTACCATACAATGCCTCGAATGGAGCCATCTCAGATCGCCGATCGTAATCGTTGTTATAGGCAAACTCCATCAAGAAATCAGATCACAGTCCCAATCGCGCTGGGAAATCCAACACACAAGCCCTCAACATATCCTCGAGAATCGATTCACTCTCTCGGTTTGACCATCCGTCTCGAGGGTGAAAAGTCTGTCTTGAATCGCACTCTGTGCCCAAACCCTTACGGAGCGCTCTCCAGAAACGAGAAGTGAACCGCGAGTCACGATCGGACACAATCCTCACCGGTACACCATGATAACGGATGATCTCGCTCCAAAAGCACCGCGCGCCATCGCTCCACGGTATAAGTGTCTCGTCCGGGAATGAAGTGTGCGCTCTTGGTCAAACGGTCGACTATCACCCAAATCGAGAGAACTTCCTCGAGTCCTTGGCAAACCAGATATAAAGTCCATAGAGATCTCTTCCCATTTCCACTGGGTACACTCGGTGGTTGCAACAAACCGGTGGCCTGCTGCTGGGTGCCTTCACTTGGCGACAAGTGAGACACCGGTGACAAACTCTCGCCACATCTCTCTTCATCCCCATCCACGAGAAAGTGCGCTTAAGGTCTCGATACATCTTGGTACCCCGGGGTGCCAAGCAAAAGGGGGAACAGTGGGCCTCCGAGAGCAACTCGGCTCGCAAATCTGCAATGTCCGGAACACACAACCGGCCTCTATAAGTCAACCCAGCGTCTGGTGAATACACAAAGTCAAAGTCACCACAAGATCGACTCTGTCAACCAATCTCTTAAGTGCGGGGTCACCCAACTGGCTGCCTATAATCCGCTGCCGAATCGACGGGTGAGCGATCAATCGAGCTACCACGGCGGTAACCTCTCCCAACAACATTGCAACCTCGGCCCGCTCGAACTCTCTCGCAAACCGGCTGGGAACTCAACAACGCCGCAGAGTGCGACGTCTTTCTCGCTCAAAGCATCGGCCACTACATTGGCTTTACCGGATGGTACAAAATCTCGCAGATCATAATCCTTTACCAGCTCTAACCACCTCCTCTGCCTCATATTCAACTCCTTACGAGTAAGCAGATACTTGAGGCTCACGGTGATCGGTAAACATCGAATCCGCTCACCGCAGTGTAATGCCTCCAAATCTTTAGTGCAAACACCACTCGCCGCCAACTCCATATCATGAGTCGGGTAGTTCTCGCTCATACGGCTTGGTGACGGGAAGCATAGGCAATGACCTTCCGTCTTTGCATCAACACACAACCTAATCCAAATTTGGAAGCATCATCAGAGACCACGAAACCACTGTCCCCTCCGGATCGCCAACAGTCTTTGAAGTCAAAGCTGCGCTTGAGCACAGCAAAGCTCTCATCACACCTGCTTTGTCCCAAACAAACTCGACACCCTTCCTCGTCGGACGAGTGAGGGGCGAGGCTAAAGCGAGAGAAGTCCTTGACGAACCGAGCGGTAGTAACTCGCCAAACCTGTAAAGTGCGAATCTCGGCAATCGAAGTCGGCTTGGCCCATGAACTCACGGCCTCAATCTTCGCGGGGTCCACGGCTATACCATCTCTCGAAACTACGTGGCCTAGGAAGGCCACCGCTCCAACCAGAAATCACATTTGGAAAACTTCGCATAAAGTTTGGGTTTTCCTCAAAGCCGCCAATACTCGCCTCAAATGCTCGCATGGTCTTCTTTAGACCTCGAATAAATCGAATATCGTCAATGAACACGATGACGAAGCTGTCCAAAAATGATTTGAACACCCTATCCATCATGTCCATGAACGCGGTGGGGCATTGGTCAATCCAAACGACATGACCACAAACTCATAGTGACCATATCCGACACTCGAAAGTCGTCTTAGGAATGTCGGCATCACGATCCGCAATCGATGGTAACCGGATCTCGATCTATCTTGAGAACACTGAAGCTCCTCGCCGATCGAACAAATCATCGATACGGGGCAGCGGATACTTGTTCTTCACTTCGTCACCTTATTAAGCTCGCGATAATCAATACATAAGCGCATAGAACCATCCTTCTTTTTCACAAACAGAATCGGTGCTCCCCACGGGGACACACTTGGGCGGATGAACCCTCGGTCTAACATCTCCTGCTGAATCGAATCTTGATTCCTTTAACTCACTGGCGCCATGCGTCACGGAGCCTTCGAGATAGGAGGGTCCACGGCTCGAGCTCAATAATGAAGTCAACTCTCTCTTTGGGGCAACCCGTAACTCCTCAGAAACACATCCGCGAACTCCTGCACGACCGGCACTGATCAACAGACGGCGAGGGGCGGCTCTTCCTGCACAACTTGGCTAGATAGCCCCAAGCTCCATGAGCTAGCAAACGACGAGCTTTCACGGTGACACCATCGGCGGGCAAACTCCACCACTGGACTCCACGAAACTTAAAGCTAGGCCGACTGGCGGCTGAAACACCACTTCTTTCCGGTGGCGATCAATCAACGCGTGGTTAGCGCTAACCACTCCATACCGAGAATCACATCAAAACCGCTCATAGGCGTAACTATGAGCGCGACCACAAGCAACTCTCCGGATATCTCGATCCGGCCATCCCTAATCTTATCTCTAGCCAACATATCAACTCCCGAAGGAGTTGCAACAGATAACTCGAAACCTAGAGGCTCTAGTCTTAACTTAGCATGCTCAACCAAACAACACGGATACAAATGAATGCGTAGAACCGAGAATCAAACAAGGCAAATGCGCAGTGATCTAAAACAAGAAGCGCACCGCCACGGCGGCATCCGCGACGCTCGGCCTCTGACGGGTCGTAGCGAACACTCGACTGGCCGCTGCGCTGGCTGAGCGCCATAGCCGGGGTGATCACAAAACGGGCCATGTGACCCTCTCTACCACAACGGAAGCACAATCTAGGTCAGCCGACAAGTTCGGCGTGGGCTTTCCCACAAGTAGCACAAGCGGAAAGCGCCGGGTCCTCCTCGCTGTCGGAAGTGAAACGGATGGAGCTCTCCGTGATCTCTGCTTCGAATCGCCCTTGGCGGCGCTGCGCGCGCCCCGAAAAGTCAAACTTTCTCTTCGTCCCCATTTCTTTGGGACGGGGACGCTGAACTGAGAGCGGCAACAACCCGCTCAGCAGGATACTTCCCATTATAGATCGTGGCCAAGCTGGACAGACCCTAGCATAAGTGTCGGGGCACGAGCCACGACATCTGGGAAACGCGCATACGCCTCAATCCAGATATGAACTTCCGAATCTTCACTGCGGGGTGGCAATCAAGCGAGGAGAAAAATATCCATACTCGAGAACTTGCGCTCATATTCCTCGATGGAATCGAACCACCGCTTCGAGTGTTCGGAAGAGCTCCACCATCTTCTCCCGAGCCTCATCACCGATGAACTTTACCTTGAACTCGGCCTTGAAGAACTCCCAAGTAGCGGGTGGAGACCAGGTGGTCTCTCGCTCAAGGTGGACTCCCACCACCATCTCATTGTGCCTCCTAGCACATGAGCCGCACATCTCGGCCTCTCGAATATCGGGGCACACCATGATCGGGGAAGGTGTACTCCGGATGGGCAATCCACTGGCTGCCGCTAACGCATCACCGGTGGCATCAAACTTCTCGGGCTTCCACTTCACGAAATCCTTCACCACCTACCCAATTCCTCGGCACCCCGCCATATCCGCCTCTGGGGCTACTTAGCCGCGGAGTGGAGGTGCTCTTCGAGCTCTGCTGAACCAATCGAGTCACCGCTCGATCTGGGCTCGGGACTCTTCCCCGCTTGGCGCCAACAAGGCACGGTCTCTCGCCTCTGGTCACTCAACATGCTGACCATAAAAGCCCTCATAGACTCGGCAAACTCGCTCCAGGAGCGATCTCACGGCGCTCGATCGCCTCAACGCCCGCTCTAGGCGTAACAGAGGAGCTGCTGGTGGAATGCCATCGATGTCGGCTTGGGACGATGTCCTGCGATGTCGATCCGACCACGATACCTCGACCGCTCTCGAACCTCTCTCCGATGCAGGGTGGTAGCATCATTTGGCGATCTACATCCAAACCAACAACGAATCAAAACACGTCTGTCACCATTCCACAACACCAAACAAGGCATACACTAGATGATAGGTATTGTAAATTCTTAACCCTTTTCCTTTCTAAAACAATAAATCTAGGCGTACTGATGGTGTCGGAGTCTTGATGATCATGGAAAACGACCTACAACAAAAAGGTCATCTGCAGAATCTATGACTCACGAGCTCGATACCAATCAGAACGACCCGACCCAAAAAGGGGCTCTAAATGGGCCTTTACCCCAATGCATGTAGTGAAAATAAAAGATATTGTGAAAACTACATTTCGGATCCCAAGTAAAAAGCAGAAACATTCAACAACCAAAACATACATTTCTAAAAGCATACTCGATCGAGAGATTTATTTAAACCGTTAAAACAAACCACAAGTACAAATATCTTTGGAATCCATAAAACGTAAGAAAACATCCTCGGGGGGCTGTGCCCGTCTACATGCATTCTGGGGAAATAAGAAAAGTCAAGAGTCATGATAAATAAAATAGAATAATCAGAGATGACAGCAGGATTCCATGATCACGGCTCCTCCTTGACCATCCTGTCTCCCGCTTGATTACCCGTGGAAAACCACAGAATAAGGGTGAGTAACGAATTACCCAGTAAGAATCCCCAACGGGGTACAATACGATATACAAGATCATCTAGAAGAATGTATGCAAGCTATGAGAACAAACACAGAGCGGAGCACATAGCTAAGTCCACACTTGGACCTCGGATGCCATCTCGTGGTCTTAGTCCGGAAAATACCACCATACACTATACGCGCTATACGGAAACAAGTCCCGGCCTCGGCCGCCCATTTGTCGATACGAAAGGTGCACTAGCTCAAGATCCCGAGGAGCTCTCCGTCGGCGTGTTGTAATGAGCGTAAGCGCGCACCGCATGCTACCGCAAACTCGGGGTGCCGGGTCTAGTGGCAAGCCGCCTGTGTTCGACCACCATGCCTAACTAAATCTCCGGATCGGTGTCACCGACATAGGGGTGTGAGACACGGACACGTGAACTATGTCACTGTACCACCACACTGAGGCTAAGGAACCGGTCGTGGTAGGCTTGCACCAGAAGCGGTCCTTGCCCTAACAGTGGCAATCAAGGGCTACGCCGAACACGCCGAGGACGCGCCGATCGCCGGGGAGGCGGTGCCAAGTCATCATCCCGACCGTTGGGGCATTTAACGATCCGCCACCCTCACCCAAGATTGCGGGGGCCTACCGGTTGGGATAGCTAATCCCTCACGGGGTCCAAGGACGGAGAACTGTCTCGAACGTCCTTGCCATAGATGCAAGATACTTTATGCATCTGGCCCGGATGATTCTATCTACCTCAATTCTAAAACTTAACAATAATAACGATTCAATCAATGCAGTCCAATACGTGCTCATCAGATACAAAGAACCTAGCATGATACTACGAAGCAAGAACAGATATCGAACATGCTAGAATAGAACAACCTAGCATGGGCTAACATGAGAAACAATACAAGAGATCATGCAGTCAGAATTGAGCAGAGCACCTAGAGATAAACATGCTAGTAATCATACAGAGGCATACAAAACAACAATCACAAATATACCGCAGGGTCCACACAACCCCGGTAAGAAATCCTTACCTTGGTCGGAAGACTTCTACACACAAATCCTAAGTTGCGGAACAATCCCGAGCTAACGAGCGGGAACCTAGCAAACCAACAATAATCAGCATCTAAAATATCTAAACAACGATAGAACAGCAAGCTCGGCTCGGGGAACTCACGTGGCGCGACGACAAGAGCTTGGGGCTGCTGGCGAGCTGGCACGGCAAGGACGCGCGCTGGCTGCGCGCACGCAGACGGCACGGCGGAGGCGCGCTGCTTGGCGAAAGCGTCTGACGGCGGCGCGCGGCGCGTTGGCGTCGCGATGCGGACACGGCGAGCTCGGCAGGGACGCGCGCGCGGGCGAGCGTCTGGGCGAAGGCGCGCGGGCGAGCAGTTCGGCAAGCGGACACGGCGAGGGCGCGCGATGGGCGACGCGGGTGCAGCTGGACGCGCGGGCGAGCAGTTCGGCAAGCGGACACGGCGAGGGCGCGCGATGGGCGACGCGGGTGCGGCTGGACGCGCGGGCGCTGGCGAGGACCTCCTGGCGTGCGAGCGATCGGGCGATCTGTGCTGCTGGGCGAACGGCAAGGCTGCTGGGACAGATCTGGGCGTGCGAGCGATCGGCTGGACGTGCGACGACAGGGGCGATCTGGAGAGCGATGGTGTGCGGGAGGTCTGCGACGGTGGATCTGGCGAAGCTGCTGTCCGGCCTGGCGTGCGGCAGGGGCTGCTCCAACAGATCTGGGCGTGCGACGATGGCTGCTTCTCTCGGCTGGCTGCAAACAACACAAACACCCACAACACTCTACCACTTACCTTCGGCCAGCATCAAAACCAAATGAGGAGATGAAGAGGATGAAGACTTACCCGGAAATGATGATGATCGATCCCAAGGAGATGCAAGGATGAAGAATCGGCAAGGCTATGGAGATGGAGAGCTTGGGCGGCCAAGAGATGTTTTGGAGAAGGAGATGAAATAACCTAATTCTATTTCATTTAACCAAATGCACCAAAACTCCAAAATCCAAGGTTAACTAAGATGTGATGCAGAAAGAGTAACAAGAGCACCTAATGGCTCAAATGGCACACCTCTCTACAAGCTTCCCAGGAGACCCGGGTTCAAACCCCATTGCAAAGACAAATTCCTTTATTTTTACTTTTGCAACAAACCTTGCTCAAACCAAACCACAAACCCCTCCAAAACCTACATAAAACCATCCAATAATTTTAGTAACTGGAAAAGACACAAACGACCCTGACGGCCCGACCAAATTACCAAATTACCCCTAGGGCATACCTGGAAGACCGGGAAGAAAAACCTGGGTCGTTACAATTGAATTGTGGAGTAAGACCTCGATGGGCATCCTTGTGTTTAAGTCCCCGATGGGCATCCTTATGTGTAAGACCCCGATGGGCATCATCGCGTCCTAGGTTGTGTAAGACCCTGATGGGCATCAAGGTGTAGAACCTAGTGTAGGTTGTGGTTGTAAGTCCTTGAATAGGCAATTCCTACATCGGCGGTTAGCTTGAGACAACTTGTTGCTTCTGAGTTCGTATTGTTTACATGTATACTAGGTTGCTAGATGACTGATGTATCGTATTGTACCCCGGTTGGGGATTCTTACTGAGTATGTTTATACTCACCCCTTTTTTCGTGGTTTTTCCACAGGTAACTTGGGACAAAGACCGGAATGACTAGCGGAGGAGAGCGATTGATCATGGGAATTACCGGCACTCTGTCGTTTATTGTTTGTATTTATTTATTCAGCATGTAGATGGACAGGAGTCCTGGGGGAATGGAGTTAATGTTGTTTATACTGTTTGGGGTGTTTTTATAAATACTGGCCAGGCTTGTTTTTACTTTGTTGGATTTGCTGAATGAAAATTGTCGGTTATGTTTTAAGTGTTCCCCGTTCTCAAATGTTTTGAAAAGTTTTAAATATGAGCACTAAACCTCTTCTTGAAATATTTAACTTGCATGCTGAGTGAGGACCTAGGTTTAGGACCGTATTTCGGGTCGGGTCCTTTCAGTTCCCAAAGGCTCCAGCCACAATACCATCGAGTCTGCCACAAACTATCTCAACCAAGACTGGACATACACTGAACTCTGAAGAAAGAGACGCGATAGTGCTAATAGGTAAGCCACATGCTCCGACTCGCACCAACTCTCAAACAGTCTTACGACCCTGGGGCTCACTTCTCCCTACTGACCCAACTCAGAACACCTCTCCACGACGCTACTCTCAGCAAACTCGTGGACTAGTCACAAGTTCTAAAACTCCATGCCACGCATCGGCGTAACTTCTCTGAATGCTTACAACTGTCAACAAACAACCTCAACCCTACACCATAGGGGTGTTCACATTTTATCCGAAAACCGAACCGACCGACCAAAACTGACAGAATCAAGGTCGGTCGGTCAGTTTTTTGATAAGGTCGGTCGGAGTCGGTTAAATTAAATAATTAATCGACGGTCGGTCGGTTGGAGAATTTTCTTAAAAAATTAAGTTATAAGAGTAAATCCATGGTTTCCAAATGAAAAATATTTAGATTTTTTTTAAAAAAAAAACCTTAACCGACCGACCAGACTGACCGTCGATCGAAATTCTCGATTCAAATTTTTTTTTGGTTTTTATTATTAAAAAACTGATATGTCGTTTATCAATGTCGGTTTTCTCCAAAAAATGACCCCGACCGATCGACGAACACCCCTACTACACCATGCCGACCAAACAACTGAACCTCCCGAGTTCTAGAAACTAGTTGACCTACTCTTACTTCACAAGAGACCAACGAACCCCAATGTTTGCCTACAAGTCTCAACGGATTCCTTCTGAACCACCATCTGGCGACTGATCCTAAAGGAAAACTTCACCAACTGATACGGGCCCACAACAACTAAGCCTCCATCTTAAAGAGAAATCGTCGTACCAGGGTGAAGGGGCACACTCCTGGTTCACCAGACGGCTAAAACCACTCACACCAGCTGAAACTTCAGCCATGGCTACACTAAACAATAAGGTCACGACATTGGCTCAACCTGGCCAAACCAACAAACTGGGTCCCCTCAACGATCGACCACGATCATCCCAACGCAACCCTACCAGCAACTGGGCTGATAGAAACCTCGCCAGGCAAGAAATCAACCGAAATTCCCCTCATGGCAACCTAAGAAGAAAGGAAGAGAACACCACACGGCTACTTGCAAACACAATAAACTAGGAGAAACCGACTCAAAGGTATCGGCCAACCAAAGCCATAGAACAACTGTGCCAACCACTCAACTCTCGCTCAGCTATAACGCCAACTAAGAATGCACAACAGCTAGGAACTAAGACCGACAAGGGCTTGCCCTGCCAAAGCTCAAACCCAAAGTTACAACGGGGCGGAGCTCACCTCCAAGGTGACTCGCATCTCTCAAGTCCAACTGGCTGCTCAAAGGACTTCCTCCTTTTAGCTTAGGCCTAACTCATCTTCCAGCCAGAGACTCCACATCCAGAACATAGTAAGGAAAACAAATAACGACAACCATAATGCTGGCGAATTACAAGCAACACGAACTAGCAAGGCTACCTCAAAAGTTAAGACTCGAGGCTGGCACCAATGGTGCAACTCAACCACCACCGAAACTTGGGGTTCCTCAAACTCCAAAGATCCAACAACTTTCCAGCAACAACTCAAACTCTTGAATTGGCTGGCCACCGCCCTCGCTGGGTCAAACAATCTGCCACTTGCTAACAGCACAACACAGGGATCCTCTAGCTGGGCTGACCGCTGCGCCACTCTGATCAACTCCACAACGCAGGAGCTAAGCTGACTCCTCCTAAACGAAAACGATCCCCTAGCAAGCGGGCTTCTGATGGACAGCGAACTCCACACACGTTCGCTGTCTAGCTCAAAAAAAGGTGTCAGCAACCAACTCTCTCGGAAGCAACAACAGAGGGTTTTCACAAAAAACTGAACCACCAACTCAGAATTGGTAGTACTCATCCAAAAGTCGAAGGAGGGGTCAACTCCCAAAACGTTTCGAATAGGAACAAGTCCTTAGGGCCACGTCTGCTTGCTCCAACCAAGCTAGTTCTTGAAACAACCTGGGAACCAAACCTTGGTCAATGCCAAGCACCACCTTGCTAACAATTTCGAAACCAACGCAAAGGTTATCAAGAACAACTCTAGCTTGTCAACCGACTACAAGCTTCCAGCAACTCAACCGAGGAACACTGCCTGGGTCTGACTGAGCTCTGGTGAGGCTCTCTACAACTTATGGTTCCTCAGACACACACTGTCGTCAAACGGTCTAACAGACAACTGGCTACACGGGCACAAGTCCCTCCAGCATTTCAACTATGCTGGCCCGCTCCAACTCCTTGAAAACCGAGAAGACCAGAAACGCTGCAGAATGTGTCATCCTCCTACTCAAAGCAGCAGCCAGGATCCGAACAACACTCTTAGCAATGACGGTCAGAAACTGCGCAGCTTCGCTACAACCGCTCTTGTTCAGTACCACCTGAACTCCAACCATCGAACAACAAAAAGTTCCTCTAACCAGGTCAAGGTCAAACTAACGAAACTTGCCTAAGCAACAACCTGACTACGAGCACGGTATCCTTACAACCGAAGTTAGGGCACTCGACAAGAACTGAAGCCCTAACACCTCAAGGACTGAGCACTGGTTTCTCAACACAAACCTCTCATGGTTCCCAAAACGTACACCACGGAACGAGCTACATAAAAGTACACCGGCGTGTACAGCTCCAACTTGATTCCTTAAGATCCAAATCCAACAAGAACTCTCACACAAGGCAACTTTTGCCTCCAAATAGAGCCACAACTAGCAAGGGAGCAACAAGAGTTCAAACCCACTCGGGGTCAACTTACCACGAAACGCCACATTGGCCAACTCACTCTGCAAGAGCATAACCACGCCAAGCTAACATACCTCATACCAATGTGTCCACTAAATGTGCTCCGCTCACCATCCAACTCATGGCTCTAACGCTGGATCAACCACGCATCATCGATGCCAACCCTACTCATACTAGGGTAACTCAAGGGTAGTCGAATCACACTACCATCAAACTGGCTCACAAGCCCACAACACAGGCGTGAGAACTCGGACGCACTAGCCCTTAACAACCTATAACATCCTTCGTACCCAACTCTCGATGACCCTGAAAGCTTCTACTTTCCCATGAATGACCTCACGCTTGTAGTCATCTGACTACCACCGAGCTAGATCTCTTAGGCAACCCAAACAAGTGCAACAATAGTAAACGGGTACAACGACTAGTGGGGATGCTGAACTTTGGGTGGGTCATAAAACCACCTACACATCTAGTGCAAACTGGCCTGAACCTAGGCCTCCTTACAAAGCTAGGTGCCAACAAGCTCTACAACCCTTACAACACACAAACATCTATATACAAGCTCTACGTCCAGCTAAGGGTAGGAAGGTCACACTCTAGGTGACGGGGACAATGGCACTCCAAACAAGATTCCCTACACTCGAGCAGTCTAGTCTCTGACATCTTGTCTAACAGACATGCCACGACCTACTCTTACATCCCACTCAATGCTCAACAAAACTAAAGCCAACCCTCGGGAGGCAGCAACTAGCTCCACATTTGGAACATGCTAACAAAAAGTGCGTCTCTCTACTAGCCAACTAGAAGCCACGGACGGATTAAGTCCAGACAAGAAAACTTCACACTACACCCTGGCTACGGAGTACTAACCGAACTAGCTGCAAAATAATAGCAGGCTTGCAAGAGGTCAAAGATATCTCTATATCTTACTCAAAGGCTTCTAACTCGACATCTTGCCAATCGGCTAAGAGGCTGGTGGAGACTCTGTTGGTCTGCCTCTCTCTGAGGACTTTCATGTAACGGCCCAGGTTTTTATCCCGGTCTTCCAGGTATGTCCTAAGGATATTTTGGTAATTTGGTCTGGCCGTTAGGGCCTTTTCTGTCTTTTTCAGATGTTATTAATCTTGGATGGTCAAATGTAGGGTTTGGTTGCTTTTTGGATGTGTTTGGGCATGGAGAGATGCTAAAGTAAAATTATAGTTTATTAGTGTTGTTGTTGGGTTTCGAACCCGGGTGGCCAGGGACTAAGAGGTGTGGTCTTGCCAGTTGGGCCACTGGTTGCTTTTGTTGCTCATTCCGCGGTATTTCTTGGTTGGCTTTGGTTTTGGGATTTAGGTGAGTTTGATTAAAAGAGAAAAGAAAATAGGTTTTCATTCTTTCCTTCCTCCAAATCCCTTGCCGTCCAACCCCCATTCTCTAAAGCCTCTTTCAGTGCGCCTTCTCCCAAAGCTTCGCCGTCTCGTTCTTCCTAGGTAAGTGTTCTCGATCTCTCTTACTCTCTTCCATTTTGGGTTCTGTTCTTGCTGGCCGAGAGAAGAAGAGATTGAGTTTTGGTGTTGTGCAGCCAGCCGTCGCAGCCGTCACACCTAGCAGCGCATTGCCAGCCAGATCGCAGCCCAGCCCATCTCGTCGCCCAGCCTGCATCGCCCCCCGACCAGATCGCATCGCAGCCTGTCGCCCGCAGCCCTGCCGTCGCGCGCCTCGCCTGCAGCCCTAGGCAGATCGTGTCGAGCAGTAGCCCCTTTCGTGCACAGCCCCGCCCACCCAGTCCCAGCGCGAGCACGCCTGCGTCATCGCTCGTCCGCTGCAGCCCTAGTGCCTACGTCACTCGATCCCGTCTGCGCACAACGCCAGCGCCAGTGTCACGTCGTCCAGCTCCAACGCGAGCCTCTCGGCGCTGCAGCCTCTGCGCCGCGCCCGAGTGAGTGCCCCCAAAGATCGTGCGATCGCCGTCACAAGACGCGCGCCCCCGCCGCACCATCACGCCAACAGCTTTCCAGCGCCCGTGCAGCCCGTTTATTCGCGCGCCAGCCCGTGCCGTGTGAGTTGCTCCCAGGACCAGCCCTGTTTGTATTTTTTATTTAAGGCCTATAGATTGTGATATTGTTGTTGTTTATTAGGTTCCCGATAGCTAGCTCGGGTTCGATTGCAACATAGGATCTTTGTGTGTTGTTGCCTTCCGACCAAGGTAAGGATTTCTTACCGGAGTTGTGTGGGCCCTGCGGTATATTATGTGATTGTTGTTTGTATGCTTGTTTATGTTTATCAGCATGTTAGTGGATAGGTGCTCTGTTATGAATTTCGACTGGCATGCTTTTCGTGTTGTTTCTCATGTTAGTTCCATGTTAGGTTGTTATGTTCTGGCATGCTCGTTATCTGTTCTTGCTTCGTAGTATCATGCTAGGTTCATTGTTTCTACTGAGCACGTATTGGATTGTTAGCTGTTATCTGTTTATAGTTTAGAATCCTGATAGGTAGCATCATCCGGGCGAGGATGCATAACGTAACTTACATCGTGGCGCGTGGACGCACTAGGCAAGCCGTCCTCGACCGTCGTTAGGGTTTAGCTAACCCTAACGGCAGCCCAGTGCAATCTTGGGTGAGGGTGGCAGACTGTTAAATGCCCCAATGGTCGGGGGAATGACGAGGCATTGCCTTGTCCCCGACAGACGACACGACCTCAGCATGTCGGCAGTATCCCTTGATTGCCACCTGATAGGGCAAGGACCGGTTCCTGGTGTAAGCCTACCACAACTGGTTTCTTAGCCTCAGGTGCGGTGGTATAGGCTGTCATAGTCATAGTGTCCTGGTCTCACACCACTATGTTCAGTGACACCGATCCAGAGATTTGTTAGGCATGCGTACTGGACCAAGGCAGGATGCCCTAGACCCAGCACCTCCCTAGTTTGCAGCAGCATGCGGTGCGCGCACACGCTCATTACAGCGCCGACTAGAGAGCTCCTCGGGATCTTGAGTTCAATGCACCTTTCGTATCGACAGTAGGAAGGCTGAGGCCGAGACTAGTTTTTTGTATTGTATCGTATCGCGTTGTAGTTTTTCAGAGTAAGACCGTAAGATGGCATCCGAGGTTTATGTATGGATTAAAGTGATGTGCTCTCTTCTGTGTTTATATTCATAGCTTGCATACATTCTGCTAGATGACCAATTATATCGTATTGTACCCTGGTTGGGGATTCTTATTGAGTAATTCGTTACTCACCCTTATTTTGTGGTTTTCCATAGGTAACCATGGCGCGAGACAGGATGGCTGAAGGAGGAGCTGCTGATCATGGAAACCAGCTGTTTTAAACTCTGAGTCTTATGTTTATGCTTTATGTTTTTGTTGTCTTCTGAATGCATGTAGTTGGGCACGAAGCCCTTAGGATGTTTTCTGATTGTTTTCTGGATTCTGACACTATTGTAAACCGTTTGGAGTTTTTGAATGATTTGAATAAATCTCTGATCAGAGTATGTTTTGGAACTGTATTTGGCTTGGAACAGGTGCTTGGAAACAGGGACATGTTTCAAGAAAATTATATTTGACTTTTGAAATGGATGTTTACATGTTTTTAGTTCTCATTCAGAATCTAGCATACAATCTTGCATAATGTCTTTAGGTTTTAAAAGCATGCATTGAGGTAAAGGCCTAGTTTAGAACCCCTTTCGGGTCGGGTCTTTACATTCCACCACCAAACTATTGTATAAAATAGCACAAGAATGGCATGCCTCGACCTATGAACATCAGGACATCTCGACACCCAGATGATAAACTCGATCTTGGCCAACCACAGCACTGTTACCAGCAGGTTCTCTGAAACATCAAGCTCTACAGGCTTTCACTTGCCATGTCCTTGAGCCACTTGCCTTACTCGGTGGCTCCATCCACATCATCTGCCTCAACGATAGGCTCTTGTTGATCCTGTGCTCCAGGGAACCTCCGGGGCTATTGGAGCTACTGGGGGGTACCTGCTAAACAAGCTGGGTCGCTGGGCTATCTATGCCCAAGACTCCTCTCTCTGCGCTGCAAACTGCACCTCGGTCTCCGCTATCTAATCAGCTAGAAGACCTGCCATCATCACTCTCATAGCTGGAGCAATTATACTCCTTGAGTCTCACTCTGAGGCCTGGTGACCTCTACCCCACTCACTTGGCAACACAACTGCCAAGGCCAAAGGTGGCCCACGGGTCTAGACAACCCTGGACGTGGTCTCATCATCAACATTCTCAGTCCAACTCCTCGGTTGGAAATACCTAACGTCCATGCTCCTCTATGTGTAATCAGCATACTGGCGATCTACACAAAACACAAAAGCTAGTCCACACTGATCTCTCACTGCCCAACAAGGGTAACACGTGTATATTAGATGCAGTATCGTAAAACAAAACCCTTAGATTAATGAACTTAGACAAACCTGACGGCCGTGGAGTGTTGATGATCATGGGGACAACAACCTACAAAGCAAGTTAGTCTATAGAATCTATGACTTTGGGCTCTGATACCAACTGTAAGAACCCGACCCAAATAGTGGTCTAAACCCTGTTCTTAACTAGCATGCTTACAATTTAAAACCATTATAAATTATCGTTGAAACTGCTTAACAAGAAAATTCCTTTATTAAATCTGTAGAAAACATTAATTCAGTAAAACATCATAAAACAGGTATGACCGGTATTTAAAAACCCCATAATTAAAACAAACATCATAAAACAGGTACGCCCAGTATTTAAAAACCCCATAATTAAAACAACTCTGCAAGCAAAACAGTTTCTCTAGCATGTTATCAAGGAAATAAGACTCTAAAGACAAATAGAAAGACAAAGTGCCGTGGCTCCCATGATCAGTCAGCTCCCTCCGCTAGCCGTCCTGGTGTTGTCCCAAGTTACCTGGTGGAAAAACCACAGAAATAAGGGTGAGTATAAACATACTCAGTAAGAATCCCCAACTAGGGTACCATACGATACATCAGTCATCTAGTACCCCTAATATACATGCAAACAATTACCAACACAGAATATTGCTCATCGAGCTATCGAGGCAAATCAGGAATCCTCAAAGTCTCCTACTTCCGGCCTAATGATTGGCTATCCTAGCCAATCCCAAAGACATCCTCGAGGGTCTTTCTCCCTGCCAAATGACCAACTCAAAAGTTGATCCCAAATAGATGTCTGACACCCTCGAGGGTCTTTCTCCCTCGGCCAATTGATCAGCTCAAAAATCGATCCCAACGTAGGTGTCCTCGAGGGCCTCTTGCCCTCGGCTAGCTAATACTTGACTAACGAGAGAGTACCCGAAGTCTGGCTCTAAACTAGAACGAAGGTGGTGTCATCACGAACATTAGCCCGGGAGAGCGCTCCGAACTGGCAACTAACGCGTGTGCGCGCACACAGCATGCTGTTGCAACAGGCGTAAATGTGGGGACCTAGGGACAAACTACGCGGGCCAGGTACGCATGCCTAAAGACGAGAAAGCGGCATGACTTAATACAGTAGTGCGAGGCCCTCGGCACTCATCTGTACAGCCTGTACCACCGACCTGAAGCTAAGAACCAGCCAAGGTAGGCTTACACCGTTGGCAGGGTTCCACTCTAGCAGGCTACAAACTAGGCTTATGCCAATGCGGGAGCAAATCCGCATCGGCTGCGGGGGTGGAAGCAAAGTACGTTATGCTTTACACTGGATCTTGACCGGTCGGGACAAAGTAAGTTATGTCTGCTCTCAGCCTCTAGATGATGACAAACCCTACTATTCTAACTAAGAGTACAGAGTAAACGATTCCTGGCAAAGCATACAGGCTCAACAATATAAACAAATAACCTAGCATGATACTATGAACTTAAAGCAGGAATCACAAGCATGCTGGAAGAACAAACCTTGCATGGCACTAACATGTACAAACAGGCAAACATGCTAGCAAGAGATCAAACAAACGATTTCCTATCCACTAACATGCTCATAACAGTAAACAAGCATACAAGGCACAATCATGATACATCGCAGGGTCCACACAACCCCAATAAGAAATCCTTACCTGGAAACAAGCAATAAACAAGACAATGCTCCCTGAACTGCAGAATCACACATCCTAGTAAAACATACATAAAATATATTAACAACCTATTCTAGCTATTTCTAAACTAAACTCAAGAGAAACAGGAACTGGGAAGTTACCTAGTAGGCTATACCATGCACTCGGCCAAGCTCCTTGGGTTTGTCCATGGGAGCTCTCGGCTAGGCTAGGGCTAGGGCTTAATCTCGGTCTCCTCTCCAATAACCTCCTGGATTCGGCTAGGCTTCACCTCCAACACAACGGAACACAAGTTAGCTCGGTCAAAACAACAAACAATCCATCCCAACCAAGCGTCCATGCTCACGGCTAGGTTAGGAAACTCACCTCGGGAGTGTGCTCAGCTAGGCAACTGCTCACAACTACTAGGGTTTGATGCGGGAACTGTAAAGACCCGACCCAAAAGGGGCTCTAAATGGGACTTTACTTCAATGCATGCAATAAAAAAAATCAATATGCAGGAATGGCTTTCGGATTCCAATTAAAACCAAAACATTCAAACATTCAATTCAAAGTCAAAACAATTTCCTGAAACCTGTCCCTGTCTCCAAGCACCTGTTTCAAGATAAATACGTTTCCAAAAGTTTACTCTGATCAGAGATTTATTAAAGCATTCAAAACTTTCAGCAGTTACAACAGTACTGGAATCCGTAAAAACATTCAGAAAACATCCTAGGGCTCCGTGCCCGGCTACATGCATTCAGAGGAAATAAAAAGACAAAGAGTCATAACATAAAATCAGAGTTTGACAACTGGTTCCCATGATCACAGCTCCTCCTTCATCCATCCTGTCTCGCACCTTGGTTACCTGTGGAAAACCACAAAATAAGGGTGAGTAATGAATTACTTAGTAAGAATCCCCAACCGGGGTACAATACGATATACATGGTCATCTAGCCGAAAGATATGCAAGCTATGAATATAAACACAGAATAGAGCACATAGCTTAAATCCACATACAAACCTCGGATGCCAACTCAGGGTCTTAGTCCGGAAAATCCATCACACAAAACACCCTATACCAGAAACAAGTCTCGACCTCAGCCTGTCTACTGTCGATACGAAAGGTGCACTAGCTCACAATCCCGAGGAGCTCTCCAGTCGGCGCTGTAATGAGCGTAAGAGCCCACCGAGATGCCATCGCAGAGACTACGAGGGTTGCCGAGTCTAGTGGCAAGTCGCCCGCATCCACCACCATGCCTAACTAAATCTTTGGATCGGTGTCACTGACATAGGGGTGTGAGACCTGGACACGTGAACTATGTCAGCCTGAACCACCGCACCTGAGGCTAAGGAATCGGTCGTGGTAGGCTTACACCAGGAAGCCGTCCTTGCCCTAACAGGTTGCAATCCAGGGCTACTGCCGAACACGCTGAGGACGTGCCGGCTGCCGGGGACTAGGCATTGCCAAGTCATCATCCCGACCGTTGCGGCATCGCACAGACTGCCACCCTCACCCAAGATTGCAGGGCCTACCGGTAGGGTTAGCTAAACCCTAACGTGGTCCAGGGACGGAGTATTACCTCGTGCGTCCCTGCCATGGATGAAAGATACTTTATGCATACTGGCCCGGATGATGCTATCTACCTGAACTCTAACCTATCATATCAACAGCAAACAATCCAATACAATCCAATACGTGCTCAACAGATACAATAAACCTAGCATGATACTACGAAGCAAGAACAGATAACGAGCATGCAAGAACAGAACAACCTAGCATGGACTAACATGAAGAACAACATAAGAAATCATGCCAGTCGGGAATTCAGAACAGAGCACCTATCACTAAACATGCTGATAAACACAAGCAAGCATACAAACAGCAATCACATTGTAAGTACCCGACCCAAAATACGGTCCTAAACCTAGGTTCTCACTCAGCATGCATGTTAAATATTTCACCGAGCGGTTTAGTGCTCATATTTAAAACCTTCCAAAACATTTAGAACGGGGAATGCCTAAAACATAATCAACAATTTTGTTTAAGAAAAACCAACGAAGTAAAACAAGCCTGACCAGTATATATAAAAACATTCAAAACAGTTCAAACAACATTTAATAATGTTTTCCCCTAGGACTCCTGTCCATCTACATGCTGAACAAATATGCAAACAATAAAGACAGAGTGCCGGCGGCTCCCATGATCAATCGCTCCTCCGCTTAGCCGTCCGGTCTGTTGTTCCAAGTTACTGGTGGAAATCCACAGAAATAAGGGTGAGTATAAACATACTCAAGAAGAATCCCAACCGGTACAATACGATACATCAATCATCCGGCACCCTAGTATACATGCAAACGATTACCAACATGGATCATAGCTCAACGAGCTTACAAGGCGAATCTGGAATCCTCGGAAGTCTCCTTCTTTCGGCCTAATGATTGGCTCTCATAACCAATCCGGGACATCTCCGAGGGTTTTCTCTCCTCGGCCAATTGATCACTCAAAACCCGATCCCAAAGATGTCCGACACCCTCGAGGTCTTTCTCCTCGACCATATGATCACTCAAAAGCCAATCCCAATGGGTGTCCTCAAGGGCCTCTTACCCTCGCTAACAAATGCGGACTATCGGGAGAGTACCATAAGTCCGGCTCTAAGCAGGAAGGAACCGGTGTACTCACGAACATTAGCCCGGGAGCTCTCGAACCCGGCGACTAACGCGCGTGCTTGCGCACACCGCATGCTTCTTTGCAACCGGCGTAAATGTGGGGCCTAAGTACAAACTACGCGGGCAGTGCACGCATGCCTAAAGACTCGGAAGCGGTGTCATCGAACACGAGAGTGCGAGGCCCTCGGCACTCATCTGCGGCAAACTGTACCACCGCGCACTGAAGCTAAGAACCGCCAAGGCGGGCTTGCACGATTGGCGAGGTGGTTCCGCCTAGCGAGCTACAAACTAGGCTTATGACGATGTGGTAGCTAAATCCACATCATCGGGCTTTGGGGGAAGCAATGTACGTTATGCTACGCTCTACACCCGACCGGTGGGGACAAAGTACGTTATGTCCGCTCTCAGCCTCTGGATGATGACAAACTCTACTATACTAGCTAAGAGTACAAAATAACTGATTCCTGGCTAGACATACATATCAACATCGATCACACATAACCTAGCATGATACTACGAACTTAAAGCAGAATCTCAAGCATTTGGAAGAACAATCCTAGCATGGCACTAACATGTACAAACAGGCAAACATGCTAGCAAGAATGCAATCACAAGTTGTCCTATCCACTAATCATGTTCATACAAGTAAACATGCATATAAGGCACAATCAAGAAAGCATCGCAGGGTCCACACAACCACGGTAAGGAATCCTTACCTGGAAACGAGCAGAAATAACTTTCACAATCAAATAATGACCCTCGAGCTTTAAAGCGAAACCGAGCAACCTAAGCATTTTAATAAAAACAACCTAATTAAATAAACAGCAGCCAACAGCTTAGGGTCCAAAAGAGTGGAGGCTCGGGAATTACCAAACGATAGGGTACTAGGTCTCGGCCCCAACAATCTTGGCAAAACAGGCTCTTGACGGCAAGTGGGCGAGCAGACGTGGTACTGGGCGCAGCAGCCGGGCGCTTATCGGCGCTGGCTGGGCGCGCTGGGCGTCAGAGGAGGACGGGCTGGCTGGCGCTGGCTGCGCGCGCGGATCGCGATAAAGCGCAGCGCCTGGCGGGCGGACGCGACGAAGCGGCACGGCACGCAGACGCTGGGCGGTCTTGGGCGCGGCGCGCGTGGGCGGCGCGGCGGCGCGTCTGGGCGACTTAGTGCGGGCGGCGCGGCGGCGTGGGGCTCGACGACTCGATGCAGTCGGTGCGGCTGCGCGCTGGCAGCTCTGTACGGAGCGGCTGGGTTGTTCGTGCGCTGGCTGGGGTTGGCTGGGCTCGTGCGCTGGTCTGGTGCTGGCTGGCTGCTGTGCGCTGGCTGTGGTGGCTGAGAGGGGTGCGCTTAGGCGATCGGGGGCTGGCTGCACGGATGGGCATGGTGGGCGGCTAGGGTTTCTTGGTGAGGTCGGCTAGAGAGAGAGAGAGAGAGAGAGAGAGAAAGAGAGAGGATTTTGCAAAACAAGGGGAAAAGGGGTTTTCTTGATTTTCTTTCCTTTTCCCTAATTAAATAGGTCTAAAATCCCTTCCCAAAGCTTCCTCTTTCCAAACCCGGCCGAAGCAAACTTATTTTAAAATAAAACTCTCTTTTCCTACAAACTCCCCAAGATCATTTAGGGCATGGGCTCAAAACCCAATGGAAGCACTAAAATTACAATTAATTTTGCCATTTTCTAAAACACCTCCAAACTTCCAAACAACTTGCCCAAACCTCTCGGGTCTTGCAACCAACAACCATTAAGCTTAGACAAAGGCGGGAATGACCACGGAATCCTCGAAAATACACAAAACCATGACCGGGGGCAAAAGACCAAAATGCCCCTAAGGGTTAAAGCAACTCTAACGGCCCATCCGAACATCCGCATAATGTCCGAAAACACTGGGAAACCGGGAAAAGAAAAAATCGGGCCGTTACAATACTCCCTCCTTTTAAGACTTTCGTCCTCGAAAGTCCTAAGACGAAAACAACTCTAGGAAATCTCCACTGATCCTTAACCAACCAAACTCCCGGTTAAGATAACACAAATCCTTCTTCGAAACCGAACCCTCTTGGTTTCCCAAAGGTTCCAAGCCCAAAAGACACCGAAGTGCGCCACAAACTATCTCAACCAAAATCGAACTAACACTCGAGCTTGAAGAAATCATCCGATAGCTAGTCGGTGAGTCACACCCTCGACTTGCACCAACTCTCAAACGGTCTCACGACTCTAGGGCTCACTTATCCTCGCTAACCCAACTCGAACGCCTCTCTCACTGCGCTACTCTCAAAGAAACTCGTGGACGGGTCACAAGCTCTAAAACTCTCTACGCCACGCTCCGCACAGAACTTCTCTCGAATGCTAATAGTTGTTATCAAACAAACCTCGACCCTTCACCATCTTGACCAAACAAATGAACCTCCTAGGTTTGAAACAAAACGGCCTACTCTTACTCGCGCAAGAGACCGCGAACCCCACTGGTTGCCTACAATCCTTAACGAAATCCAATTCGAACCACCAGCGGTGATCGATCCCAAGGCAACCTTCTCCAACTAGCATGCGTCCACAACACTAAAGCAACCATCTTACGAGAAATCGAAGCACCAAAGCCAAGGGGCACTTTTTCGTTCACCAAGCGGCTACCACCACTCACACTAGGCGATACGCCGGCCGCCGCCCCCCGAACGACAAGGTCCAGAGCAGGCTCCACTCGGCCAAACTAATAAACTGGAGCCCTCATCGACCGACAACAAACTTTCCAATGCAATCCGATCAGCCATCGCCTAGGTGAACATCGCGAGACGGAAAACAAACAACATTCCTCTCACGGAAATCTCGAGCAGCAAGGAATAAAACATTACGTGGCTACTAGCAACACGATAGCTGGAGGATAACAACTCTAAGGTTTCCAATCAATGCCACGACATCTCTGTGCCAACCCACTCAACTGTGGCTCAGCTATAACGCCAACTGCGAACGCACATCAACTAGGAACAAAGCCCGAGAAGGCTTGCTCTGCAGAAAGTCAACCCAAGCTTATAACGAGCAAGGCTCGCCTCCAAGCTGCCACTCAACTCTTAAACCCATCTGGCTGCTCCAAGGACTTCCTCCTTATAGCTTAGACCTAACTCTTCTTCCAATCCAGAAACTCCACCCACGAAACATCGCGAGGAATAAGGATAGCGACAACCACAAGCTTGCGGATCCTGAACAACACGAGTAGGCAAGACTACCTCAAAAGTTAAAACTCGAGGCCGCCATCCACGGCGCAACTCAACTACCAAAGAACTAAGGGGTTCTACAAACTCCAAAGATCCAACACCCTTCCAGCAACAACTCAAACCCTTGAACTGGCAGGCCTCCGCCCTTGCGGGAACAAATAACTTTCCGCTTGCTAACAAACGAACGCAGGGACACTCTCGCTGGGCTGACCGCTGCGCTACTCTGATCAACTACACAACTCAGGAGCTAAGCTGACTCCTCCTCAACAGGAATGATTTCCCAGCAAGCGAACTTCCGAAGGACAGCGAACTTCACACACGCTCGCTGCCTTGCTCAAACCCAAGGGCAACAACAACCAACTCTCTCGGAAGCAACATCCGAGGATCTTCAATCGCTTGAACCCCCAACTTGGAACTAGCAGTGCCTACCCAATTGCCGAGGGAGGGGTCAACTCCCAAAACTTCCTGACTAGGAACAAGTCCTCAGGGCAACGCCAGCTGGCTCGAACCAAGCTAGCTCTAGAAACAACAGGGAAACCAAACCTTGGTCAACACCAAGCACCACCTTGCTAAGAATTCTGAAAACCAACGTGGAGGTTACTAAGAACAACTCTAGCTTGTTAACTGACAACAAGCATCCAGCAACTCAACCGAGGAACACCGCTCGGTCTGGTGAGTGAGCTCGTGAGGCTCTCCACAACTTAGGGTTCCTCCGATCGCCCTCCGACACACACTGTCGTCAAACGGTCTAACTGACAACTGGCTACACGAGCACATCTCCCTACAACATCTCAACTGTGCTGGCCAAAAGCTCTTCCTTGCCACATCTGTAGCTAGCACGGGCGATGCTCCACACAATCCAAAAAGCGCCTTACCACACTTGATGCAATGAGCCGGCTGCCTGGCCCCGCCCTGCTGACGATCCTGAGCTCTAACCTGCGGTCGGCGCTGATCGCGACCCCTAGACTGGCCCTGTCGGCGAGTCTGCTATCCACCTGAGCGGAAACAACCGGAAGACCCAAACTTCCTCTAGCTCAAAGCATCAGCCACATCGTAGCTTCTACCCAGGGTAAGGATCCGAACAACTCTCTTAGCCATGGCGGCCAGAAACTCCGCGATTTTACTACCATCGCCCTGGATCAGTTCCAACTGAACTCTAACCATCGATCAACAAGAAATGCCTCTACCCAGGTCAAGGGCCAACTAGCATAACTTGCCTACGCAACAACCCGGCTATCGGCACGGTAACCTCTCAACCCAAGTTAGGGCACTTGCCAAGAACTAAAGTCTTAACTCCTCAGAACTGAGCACTGGTTTCACAACCCGAAACCCCTCGTGGTTCTTGAAAAATACACCACGGAACGAGCTACACAAAAGTACACCGGCGTGTACAGCTCCAACTTTGTTCCTTAAGATCCAAACCAACAAGTATTCTCACACAAGGCAACTTTTGCCTCCCAATAGAGCCACATCTAGCAAAGGAGCAACAAGATTTCAACCCACTCGGGGTCAACTCACCACAGAATGCCACATTGGTCGACTCACTCTTACAAGAGCATAGCCACACCAAGCTAACTTACCTCATACCAATGGTCCACTAAACGTGCTCCGATCAACCATCCAACTCATGGCTCTAACAGTGGATCAACCACGCATCATCGATGCCAACCCTACTCATATTAGGGTAACTCCAGGGTAGTCGAATCACACTACCATCCAACTGGCTCACAAGCCCACAACACAGGAGCGAGAACTCAGACGCGCTAGCCCTTAACAACCAACAACATCCTTTGTACCCAACTCTCGGTGACCCTGAAAGGCTCCTACTTATCCCTCGAACGGTCTCACACTCGTAGTTCTCTGACTACCACCGAGCTAGATCTATTATGCAGCCCAAACAAGTGTAGTCTCAGGAATGGATACAAGACTAGTTGGGATGCTGAACTCCAGGCGGGTCCTGGAACCACCTATACGAAAAGTGCCAACTGGCCTGAATCTAGGCCTCCTCTCAAAGCTTGGTGCCAACAGGCACTACTTCCTTTACAACACAAACATCCCTTTACGGGCTTTAAGCCCCTCTGAGGGTAGGGAAGGTCACACCGGTGACAGGCAATGGCACTCAACACAAGAGTCTCAACACTCGAGTAGACTACTCTCTGACATCACGTCTAACAGACAAGCCAAGGCCCACTCCTGCATCCCACTCGATGCTCGACGAATACTCAGGCCAACCCTCGGGTGGCAGCACCTAGCTCCACACCTGGAACATGCTAACAAAAGGTGCTTCTCTCTAATAGCCAGCTGAAAACCACGGACGGATTAAGTCCTGACAAGCAAACTCCAAACTACCCCTTGGCTACGAGGGTACTAAACGACTGCAGGCTTGCAGGAGGACAAGATGTCTCTACATCTTCCTCAAAAGCTACTAACTTGGCAGCTTGCCAATCGACTGGGTGGCTGGTGGAGACTCTGCTGGTCCGCCTCTCACAGGACTTCACCACCACCTTCTTTGCATCAAACAAAGACCAGAGCGGCATGCCTCGACCTCTCGAACATCGGTCATCGGCCTCACGAACACCGTGTCATCACAACACTTGGATGATAAACTCGATCTTGGCCAACCACCTCGCTACTAGCAGTAGGTCTCAAAAACATCCAGCTTTACAGGCTTCCACTTGCCAAACTCGGCGGCTCGATCAACGCCAACTAACTTATCAGCATAACCTGCTGATCGAGCCCTCCTGGGAACCTCCGGGCTACTGGAGCTACAAGGAGGGGTGTCTCCTAAATAAACTCTGCCAGCTGGGCTATCTGTGCCCAAGACTCCTCACTACGCGCTACAAACTGCGCCTGGGTCTCCGCTCTCTGTTAGCTAAAAGACCTGCCATCAACTTCCTCATGGCTGGAGCACACTCTGAGGCGTGCTAGCCTCAACCCCCCTACTCTTGGCAACTCATCTGCCAGGGCCAAAGGTGGCCTACGGGTCTAGACAACCCTAGACGTGGTCTCATGATCAACATGAACAGTCCAACTCCTCGGTTGGAAATACCAAACGTCCCTGCTCCTCTAAGTGCAATCAACCTACTAGCGATCCACACAAAGCATAAAAGCTAGCCCACGCTGGGGCTCTCACTGCCAAACAAGGGTAACACATGTATACTAGATGCAGTATTGTAAAATAAAACCCTTAGCTTAATGAACTCAGACAAACCGACGGCCGCGGAGTGCCGATGATCATGGGGGCAACAACTGCAAAGCAAAGTTAGTCTCTGAGAATCTATGACTCGTGCTCGATACAAACCGTAAGAACCCGACCCAAAATACGGTCCTAAACCTAGGTTCTCACTCAGCATGCAAGTTAAATATTTCACCGAGCGGTTTAGTGCTCATATTTAAAACCTTCCAAAACATTTAGAACGGGGAATGCTTAAAACATAATCAACAATTTTGTTTAAGAAAAACCAACGAAGTAAAACAAGCCTATCCAGTACATATAAAAACATTCAAAACAGTTCAAACAACTTTTAATAATGTTTTCCCCTAGGACTCTTGTCCATCTACATGCTGAACAAATATGCAAACAATAAAGACAGAGTGCCGGCGGCTCCCATGATCAATCAGCTCCCTCCGCTAGCCGTCCCGGTGATGTCCCAAGTTACGGTGGAAAACCACAGAAATAAGGGTGAGTATAAACATACTCAAGAAGAATCCCTAACAGGGGTACAATACGATACATCAATCATCCGCACCCTAGTATACATGCAAGCGATTACCAACATGGATCATAGCTCAACGAGCGCATAAGCGAGAATCTGGAATCCTCGGAAGTCTCCTTCTTCCGGCCTAATGATTGGCTCTCATAACCAATCCCGGGACATCTCCGAGGGGCTTTCTCCCTCGGCCAATTGATCAGCTCAAAAACCGATCCCAAAGATGTCCGACACCCTCGAGGGTCTTTCTCCCTCGTCAACTGGCGTAAATGTGGGGGCCTAAGTACAAACTACGCGGGCCAGGTACGCATGCCTAAAGACTCGGAAGCGGTGTCACTGAACACAGTAGTGCGAGGCCCTCGGCACTCATTTGTGCAGCCCGTACCAACCGACTGAAGCTAAGAACCGGCCAAGGCAGGCTTGCACCATTGGCAGGGTTCCGCTCTAGCAGGCTACAAACTAGGCTTATGCCGATGTGGTAGCTAAATCCACATCGGCTGCCGGGGGGAAGCAATGTACGCTATGCTTCGCTCTACACCCGACCGGTGGGGACAAAGTACGTTATGTCCGCTCTCAGCCTCTGGATGATGTCAAACTCTACTATACTAGCTAAGAGTACAAAATAACTGATTCCTGGCTAGACATACATATCAACATCGATCACACATAACCTAGCATATACGAACTTAAAGCAGGAATCTCAAGCATGCTGGAAGAACAATCCTAGCATGGCACTAACATGTACAAACAGGCAAACATGCTAGCAAGAATGCAATCACAAGCTGTCCTATCCACTAATCATGTTCATACAAGTAAACATGCATATAAGGCACAATCAAGAAAGCATCGCAGGGTCCACACAACCATGGTAAGGAATCCTTACCTGGAAACGAGCAGAAATAACTTTCACAATCAAATAATGACCCTCGAGCTTTAAAGCGAAACCGAGCAACCTAAGCATTTTAATAAAAACAACCTAATTAAATAAACAGCAGCCAACAGCTTAGGGTCCAAAAGAGTGGAGGCTCGGGAATTACCAAACGATAGGGTACTAGGTCTCGACCCCAACAATCTTGGCAAAACAGGCACTCGGCGGCAAGTGGGCAGGCAGGACGTACTGGTGGGCAGCAGCTGGAATCGTTGGCGCTGGCTGGCGCTATCGGCGGCATTCTTGGCGCGCTGGGCGTGATAGAGAGACAGCGCTGGCGCTGAAGAGCGCGTGAGTACGATAAAGTGCTAGCGCGCTGGCGGGCGGACGCGACGAAGCGCACGCACGCACGCAGACGCGGCGGTCTTTGGCGCGGCGCTGCTGTCGAGACGCAGCGCGGCGTGGTGGCTGGCGGCTGGCAGACGGCGGCCACGCGCGCGTCTGGCGACAGATGCTGGTCGGTCGCGCGGCGCGATTAGGCGAGATCTGTGGCTGCTGTGGGCGTCTCGGGAAGCTCGTGCGGAGCGGCTGGGTTGTCTGTGTCGTGCGCTGGCTGGGCGGGCTGAAATTTGTCTCGTGCGCTTATTTGGCTGTCTGGGAAACTGGCTGCTCGTGCGCCTGGCTGTGGTGGCTGAGAGGGTGCGGCTAGGGGCGGTCGGGGGGCTGGCTGGTACGGCTGGGCATGGCTGGGCGGCTAGGGTTTCTTGGTGAGGTCGGCTAGGAGAGAGAGAGAGAGAGAGAGAAAGAGAGAGAGGATTTTGCAAAACAAAGGGAAAAGGGGTTTTCTTGATTTTCTTTCCTTTTCCCTAATTAAATAGGTCTAAAATCCCTTCCCAAAGCTTCCTCTTTCCAAACCCTACCAAGCAAACTTATTTTAAAATAAAACTCTCTTTTCCTACAAACTCCCCAAGACCATTTAGGGCAAGGGCTCAAAACCTAATGGAAGCACCAAAATTACAATTAATTTTGCCATTTTCTAAAACACCTCCAAACTTCCAAACAACTTGCCCAAACCTCTCGGGTCTTGCAACCAACAACCATTAAGCTTAGACAAAGGCAGGAATGACCCTGGAATCCTGAAAATCCACAAAACCCTAACCGGGGGCAAAAGACCAAAATGCCCCTAAGGGTTAAAACAGCTCTAACGGCCCATCCGAACATCCGCATAATGTCCCGAAAACACCTGGGAAACCGAAATAGAAAACTGGGTCATTACACACATATAATATCGCAGGGCCCACACAACTCCGGTAAGAAATCCTTACCTCGGTCGGGAGTCAACCACACACAAAATCCTAAGCTGCGATCGAACCCGAGCTAGCTACCGAGAACCTAACAAACACAATAATAATCACAATCCATAGGCCTAAATATAATAAAATAAACAAGGCTGGGCTCGGGAGCAACTCACGCGGTGCGGCTGACACGCGGACGGGCAAGCAGCACGGCGAGGCTGCTAGTGGGCGCAGAGGCTGCACGCTGGAAAGGTGCTGGGGCGCGGACGGCGCTGAGGCAGGCGCGCGGGCGCGGACGCGGAGCAAGGATGCGCGGGCGAGCGACGCGATGAGACGGGCACGCGCGGGCGAATGACGCAATGCGGCAGGCGCTCGACAGCTGCGATGGGTGATCTGGGCGGCTGCGACGGGGTTGGTGCGCGCGACAGGCAGCTGCAGGTGTGCGACAGGGGCTGGGCGTGCGACAGGGGCTGTCTGGGCGTGCTGCTGGGCGGCTTGGGCTGCGACAGGGGCTGCTGTGCAGAGCTGGCGTGGGGCTTCTGCTCGGCTGGCCGGACGACGCTCGTGGCTGCAAGGGAAGGAAGAGCTCGGCTAGGCACCTGGGAGGGAGAGCTTGGGCGGCAAAGAGAGTTTTGGAGAAGAAGAACAAAAAACCAAATTTCTTTTTCATTTAACCAAATGCACCAAAACTCCAAAGATCCAAGGCTAACTAAGATATGACGCGAAAAGAGTAACAAGAGCTCTCCATAGCTCAACTGGCACGCATCCCCACAGGCTTTCTTGGAGACCCGGGTTCAAATCCCATCGGGGTCTTATACCTGGTGAGGCCCATCGGGGACTTACTCACTTTTAAGCGCGATGACGCCCTATAGGGTCTTACTCAAGCAGCACTCAAGGTTGCCCATCGGGGACTTACACCAGCTTAAGCTCAAGGATGCCCATCGGGGACTTACTCCTTCTAGGTTCACAAGCTGCCCAACAGGGTCTTACACTCCCTAGCTGCATTATGATGCCCATTGGGGACTTACACATATCGCAACACTGTGATGCCCATCGAGGACTTACACACACTGACAACGCATTGGTGCCCTTCGGGGTCTTACCCAAGCGAGACCTGCACTAATAACTCCTAACAGTCTCCTAAGCACAGTAATTCAAGCTAACAGCTCGACCAGGCAGAAATCAATGACAATATGATCCTAGCATGGCTCTACAAAACATAAACAGGAAACATGGATATGCTAGAGCAAGAAAATCCCTAGCATGGAGCTAACATGACAAGACAACAAACATGCCAGCAAATCAGGAACAAAGATCCTATCCACTAGAATGCTCATACATACTCGAAAAATATAAATGTGCTATTAAAGTGTTCATAGGGCCCACACAACCCCGGTAAGAAATCCTTACCTAGAAACAAGCTGTAGAACATTAACATAGACTAAGAGCTCCTCGAGCTACAGGCTACCAACAAGGCACAACACCTAACATCGCTATTAAGATGGTCAACACACCTGCAAGCACCTAACACAATCAAGAATGCAAGGGGAACAGAAGCTACCCAAACCGAGAACCGGAAAGCAACCAGAGAGGGCAACTCCACAGCCACGAGGCTTCGCTGGGGCAAAGGTTGGCCTGGCGAAGAAGCGCTGCTGCACGGGCTGGCGAAACGACTACACACGGTGAAGGGGCACCGCTGCGGCGAAGCGACACGGACATACGACTACGGTGCTCTGAGGCTGGGCGCGGGCGAGAGGCCTCGGCAGCGGCGAAGGCTCTCGCGGCTGCTATGGGACGATGGCGACACAGCTCGTTACTGTGCGGATGGGGCTGTTAGCGGCTACGAAGGGCGATCCGAGCGACAAGCTGCAGCAAGGCTCCTATGTGCCTGTGGCTGCGTTCGCGGCTGCGATCGGCTATGGAGATTTGCAAATGAGATTGGTGAAGCGGCTGTTCTCGGCCAAAAGGAAAATCGATTAGGGCTTTGTTTCGAAGATATAAGAGAACGATTAAAGGAGGAAAAAAGAACAAGGAAATCGTGCCTTACTCGGGAGCTTGAACGATCGGCAACGGAGAAGCAAGAAGACGCCAAGGGAGAAGATGAGGACGCACACATCAAAGCCTTCGGGAGAAATCGCAAACTTCTGGATAAAAAAAAATGTCAAAAAATGTAACGGCCCAGGTTTTCATACCGGTCTTTCAGGTATGCCCTAGGGGTATTTTGGTAATTTGGTCGGGCCGTCAGGGCCGTTTATGTCTTTTTCCAGTTGCTAAAATTATTGGATGGGTTTATGTAGGTTTTTTAGGCTTTGTGGATGGGTTTGAGCAAGGATAGATGAAAAAGTTAAAATAAAGGAAAATTGTGTTACATCCAGGGTTCGAGCCAGGGTGGCCTTGAGTGCTAGAGGAGAGCCTTGCCAAGTGAGCCACCAGGTGTTATTGTTACTTTTTCCGCGTCATATCTTGGTTAAGCCTTGGTTCCTTGGAGTTTTGGTGCATTTGGTTAAATGAAAAAAAAAATTAGGTTTTTTTTCCTTCTTCTCCAAAACTCATCTTGCAGCCCAAGCTTGTCTCCCAAGCTCCTCTAGCAGATTCTCTTCTCCCTAGCAGCCCCGAGATCCGATCGTCGTGTCGGGTAAGTTTCGTCTTCTTCTTCTCCCCCTCCAATTGATGTGCTATTTGGCCGAATGACTAGAGTGTGGGTGTGTGTGTGTGTTTGATTGCAGCCAGCCGAGAGGAGCCCCAGCCAGTAGCCCCTGTTGAGCCCAGATCGCCCAAAGAATGAGCGAGACCTCCCAAAGACGCCCAGATCGCGGGGCCAGACGCCCAAAGACGCCCTGACAGCCCCGCCTCGCCTGTGACGCGCCAGACGCGAGCAAAGCAAGTCGCACAGCCGCCCCAGCAAGCAGCTAGCGCGCCAGCGCGCGTGTCGTCGCGCCCTAGCAGCGCAGAACGCACCCGGAGTTTTTCATCGCGATCTTCCAGGTATGCCCTAGGGGTAATTTGGTAATTTGGTCGGGCCGTCGTGGCCGCGTTTTTGTGTCTTTTCGATTACTAAAATTATTGGATGGATTTATGTAGGTTTTGGAAGGATTTGTGGTTTGGTTTGAGCAAGGTTTAATGCAAAAGTAAAAATAAAGGAAATTGTCTTTGCAGCTTGGGGTTTGAACCGGTCTCTGGAAAGATTGTGGGGATGTGTGCCAATTGAGCCATTAGTTGCTCTTGTTGCTCTTTCTCGCATCACATCTTAGTTAATCTTGGATCTTTGGTGTTTGGTGCATTTGGTTAAATGAAATAGAAATTAGGTTTGTTGTGTTTTCTTCTCCAAAAGAGTTGTGGCGCCCAAGCTTTCTCCCAAGCTCTCCTTGCCGAATTCTTCATCCTTGCAGCTCCTTTGGATCGATCATCATCATTAGGGTAGGTATCGATCTTCCTCTTCTTCTTCTCATCCGTTTGGTGTCTTTGTTTGGCCAAGTGTGTTTGTGTTGATTGCGGCACGGAGAGAAGCCCGGCCAAGGCAGCAATCGTCGCGCGTCGGCCCGGCGGCTTTCAAGACGCCAGATCTGCCGGCGATCTGCCAGACGCCAGATCCGCCTAGCAACCTTGTTGTTCGTCACCGCCGGCTAGCTTTGTCGTTTGGCGGCCGGCCCCACGCCGAGATCTGCCGGCGATCCGCGCCGACGCCAGATCCGCCTAGCAGCCTTGTCGTTCGTCCAAAGAGCGCAGCTAGCCTTGTCGCGTCGGCGGCCGGCCCCACTCCCAGATCGCCGGCGGCGGCCTACCGCCGCGCGGATCGCGCGCGGCAGCAGCCAAATCGCCGTTCGTCCTCGCTCGCTCGCCGACGCCGCGACGCCAGAGCCCTCGCGCCGCCGCCCGATCGCCGCGCCGCGTCGCGTCGTCGCGCCGCTTATCGCGACGCTGCGCGCCGCGCGCCGCCCGAAGCCGCCGCGCGCGCGCCAGACGCCGCGCGCCCGCGCGCGCGTCCCTGCCGTCGCGTCCGTGCGTCGTGCGTCTGCTTGCCTTGCGTGCGCGTGCGCGCGCGCGCGCGCGCCCGCCGCCATGCGCGCGCGGCGCCGCGCCGCCGCCAGCCGTGCGTGCTGCGCGGCAACTCCAAGTTCGTGTCGCCGTGCCGAGTGAGTGCCCCGAGCCGAGCTTTGTCGTTCTATTGTTTTTAGACGTTTTAGATGCTGATTATTATTGGTTTGCTAGGTTCCTTTCGCTAGCTCGGGATTGTTCATGACTTAGGATTTGTGTGTAGAAGCCTCCCGACCAAGGTAAGGATTTCTTACCGGAGTTGTGTGGGCCCCTGCGGTATATTTGTGATTGTTGTTTTGTATGCTGTGTATGATTATTAGCATGTTTAGCCCTAGGTGCTCTGCATTCGAATTCTCGATCGCATGAACTCTTGTATTGTTTCTCATGTTAGCCCATGCTTGGTTGTTCCATTCTGGCATGTTCGTTATCCGTTCTTGCTTCGTAGTATCATGCTAGGTTCCTTGTATCTGTTGAGCACGTATTGGACTGCATTGATTGAATTGTTATTATTGCTATGGTTTAGAGTTCAGGTAGGTAGCTGTAAAGACCCGACCCAAAAGGGGCTCTAAATGGGCCTTTACCCCAATGCATGTATTGAAAATAAAATAAAAAAAACATTATGAAAAAAAATACATTTCGGATCCCAAGTAAAAACAGAAACATTCAATAATCAAAACATACATTTCTAAAAGCATACTCTGATCAGAGATTTATTTAAAACATTTAGACAATCCACAAGTACAAATATGCTGGAATCCATAATACGTAAGAAAACATCCTGGGGCTCTGTGCCCGTCTACATGCATTCAGGGGAAATAACAAAAGTCAAGAGTCATGATAAAATAAAATGGTCAGAGATGACAGCAGGATTCCATGATCACAGCTCCTCCTTCAGCCATCCTGTCTCCCGCCTTGATTACCTGTGGAAAACCACAGAATAAGGGTGAGTAACGAATTACCAGAAGAAGAATCCCCAACAGGGGTACAATACGATATACATGATCATCTAGAAGAATGTATGCAAGCTATGAGTACAAACACAGAGCGGAGCACATAGCTAAGTCCACACTTGGACCTCGGATGCCAACTCAGGGTCTTAGTCCGGAAATACCACAACACACTAAACGCGCTATACGGGAACAAGTCCGGCCTCACCGTCTCATCGTCGATACGAAAGGCAATCGCTCAAGATCCCGAGGAGCTCTCGATCGGGCGTTGTAATGAGCGTAAGCACGCACCGCATGCTACCGCAAACTCGGGGTGTCGGGTCCAGTGGCAAGCCGCCCGTGTTCGATCACCATGCCTAACTAAATCTCCGGATCGGTGTCACCGACATAGGGGTGTGAGACACCGACACGTGAACTATGTCACTGTACCACCACACTTTGAGGCTAAGGAACCGGTCGTGGTAGGCTTACACCAGGAAGCGGTCCTTGCCCTAATAGGTGGCAATCAAGGGCTACGGCCGAACACGCTGAGGACGTGCCGACTGCCGGGGACGAGGCAATGCCAAGTCATCATCCCGACCGTTGGGGCATTTAACAGTCTGCCACCCTCACCCAAGATTGCAGGGCCAGCCGTTAGGGTTAGCTAAACCCTAACGGGATCAGGGACGGAGTACCATCTCGTACGTCCCCTCGCTCGGGATGCAAGTTACGTTATGCATCATCGGCCGGATGATGCTACCTACCGAACTCTAAACCATAGCAATAATAACAATTCAATCAATGCACCCAATACGTGCTCAACAGATACAAGGAACCTAGCATGATACTACGAAGCAAGAACAGATATCGAACATGCCGAATGGAACAACCTAGCATGGGCTAACATGAGAAACAATACAAGAGTTCATGCCATCAGAATTGAAACAGAGCACCTAGGGCTAAACATGCTAGTAATCATACACAGTGCATACAAAACAACAATCACAAATATACCGCAGGGCCCACACAACTCCGGTAAGAAATCCTTACCTTGGTCGGGAGGCTTCTACACACAAATCCTAAGCTGCGGAACAATCCCGAGCTAGCGAGCGGGAACCTAGCAAACCAATAATAATCAACATCTAAAACATCTAAACAACAATAGAACAAGCAAGCTCGGCTCAAAGGGGACTCACGCGCACGGCGACACGAGCTTGGAGTGGCGCGAGCCGGGCACGGGCAGGGTGCGGGTGCTGGCCGCGTACCGGGCGGGCAGGCTGGCGCTGCTGCGCGCTGTGCACACGCACGCCCGGATGCACGGCGAGGACGCGCTGGCCGCGCGCTACCGCACGGCAGTGGCTGGCGCTGGGCGCGCGCGCGCTGCACGCTGACGCACACGGCGCACGGATGCACGGCAGGACGCGCGCGTGTGAGCATCTGGCGGGCGCGGCGGGCGAGCCGCCGGTCGGCGAAGCGCGGCGCGGCGCTGGGCGGCGAGCAGCGCGACGCGACGCGGGCTGGCGCGGGCGGCGAGCAGCTTACGGCGGCGCGCGCGGCGCCGGGCGTCTCGCGCTCTTCGCTGGCGCGATTCGCACGATTCGCGAGCGATGGCGTCGCGGGAGGGCTGCTTCAACAGATTCGGGCGACCTGGTGCGGGCAGGGCCGCTCAACGGATCCGGGCGACACGAGAGCGATGGCGCGCGGAAGGTTCGCGACGGTGGATCGCGCGGCGCTGTCCGCCCGGGCGCGCGCGCAGGGGCTGCTTCAACAGATCTGGGCGAGGGGCTGGCCGGCTGGACGGCGATGATGGCTGCTTCTCTCGGCTGGCCGAAATGATGATGATCGAACCCAAGGAGATGCAAGGGAAAGAGAATCGGCAAAGGCTATGGAGAGGGAGAGCTTGTGCGGCCAAGAGGAGATTTGGAGAAGAAGATGGAATAAACCTAATTCTATTTCATTTAACCAAATGCACCAAAACTCCAAAATCCAAGGTTAACTAAGATGTGATGCAGAAAGAGTAACAAGAGCACCTAATGGCTCAATTGGCACACATCTCTACAAGCTTCCTAGGAGACCCGGGTTCAAACCCCTACTGCAAAGACAAATTCCTTTATTTTTACTTTTGCATCAAACCTTGCTCAAACCAAACCACAAACCCCTTAAAAACCTACAAAACCATCCAATAATTTTAGTAATCGAAAAGACACAAACGACGACTCGACGGCCCGACCAAATTACCAAATTACCCCTAGGGCATACCGGAAGACCGGAAAGAAAAACACGGTCGTTACAATATTCCCTCTCTTTTTATGACTTTTCGTCCTCGAAAGTCCTTAAGACGTAAATAGCTCGGGGTAATGCAATCTCATCTCGTCTTCCCGCTCCCAAGTGGCTTCCTCGTAACCCCGACTCTTCCATCGAACCTTTACTAAACGAATCTCGCGATTACGCAACGTCTTGGTCTCAAAGGCAAGGATCCTCACGGCTTCTCCTCGAAGTTCAAATCCTCATTCGGTTGCAAAGGCTCAAAGTCCACAATGTGCGACGGGTCCGGCACATACCGCCTCAACATCGATACATGAAAAACACTATGCACCGAGTAGTGACGGAGGTAGGGCTAACCAGGTAAGCAACTCGCCAATCCTCTCTAGGATCTCAAATGGACCAACAAAGCGGGGACTCAACTTCCCACGCTTACCAAACCTCGAACACCTCGCATCGGAGCAACCTTAAGGAACACATGCCGACCAACCTCAAACTCCAAATCTCGACGCCGAACATCGGCGTAACTCTCTCTCGCTGCGCTCGAGTTTGTCAACATACGAGCTCTAATCTTTCTCGTGACTGCACCATTGGTCAAGCTCGCAGAACTCGGGACCCAAAACACGTCTATCACCAACCTCTTCCCCGAACACAAGGGGACCGATAACGCTTACCATACAATGCCTCGAATGGAGCCATCCGAGATCGTCGATCGTAAGCTGTTGTTATAGGCAAACTCCATCAAGTACAGACATCTGGTCCCAATCGCGGGAAATCCAACACACAAGCCCTCAACATATCCTCGAGAATCGATTCACTCTCTCGGTCGACCATCCGTCCGAGGGTGAAAAGTTGTCTTTGAAATCGCACTCTGTGCCCAAACCCTTCGAGCGCTCTCGAAACGAGAAGTGAACCGCGAGTCACGATCGGACACAATCCTCACCGGCACACCATGATAACGGATGATCTACTCCAAAAACAATCTGCGCTTCATTGTTCCACGGTATAAGTGTCTCTACCGGGAATGAAGTGTGCGCTCTTGGTCAAACGGTCGACTATCACCCAAATCGAGAGAACTTCCCTGAGTCCTTGGCAAACAGAGAGATAAAGTCCATGGAGATCTCTTCCCATTTCCACTGGGGTACACTCGGTGGTTTGCAACAAACCTGCTGGCCTCTGCGGGTGCCTTCACTGCCGACAAGTGAGACAGGTGACAAACTCGCCACATCTCTCTTCATTCCCATCCACCGTAAGGTGCGCTTAAGGTCTCGATACATCTTGGTACCCAGGGTGCCAAGCAAAAAAAGGCTGTGGGCCTCCGAGAGCAACTCGCTCATGAAAACTCGCAATGTCCGGAACACACAACCGGCCTCTATAAGTCAACCCACTGTCTCGTGAAAATACAAAGTCAAAGTCACCACAAGACTAACTCTATCAACCACTCTCTTAAGTGCGGGGTCACCCAACTGGCCGTCTATAATCTCTGCACGCCTAATCGACGGGTGAGCAGTCCAATCGAGCTACTGGCGGTAACCTCTCTCCCAACAACATCGCGCAACCTCGGCTTGCTCGAACTCTCTCTCGCAAACTGGGCTGGAACTCAACAACGCCGCAGAGTGTGACGCGTCTTTCTACTCAAAGCATCGGCCACTACGTTGGCTTTACCCGGATGGTACAAAATCTCATGATCATAATCCTTTACCAACTCTAACCATCTCCTCTCGCCTCATATTCAACTCCTTTCGAGTAAGCAGATACTTGAGGCTCGTGATCGGTAAACATCTCGAATCCGCTCACCATACGGGTAATGTCTCCAAATCTTCATTGCAAACACCCATCACGCCAACTCCATATCATGAGTCGGGTAGTTCTCGCTCATACGGCTTGGTGACGGGAAGCATAGGCAATGACCTTCCGTCTTTGCATCAACACACAACCTAATCCAAACTTGGAAGCATCACTATAGACCACGAAACCACCACTGTCCCCTCCGGATCGCCAACACAGTCTTTGAAGTCAAAGCTGCGCTTGAGCTCGAAAAGCTCTCATCACACTCTTTGTCCCAAACAAACTCGGCACCCTTCCTCGTCGGACGAGTGAGGAGGCGAGGCTATAGCGAGAAAAGTCCTTGACGAACCGACGGTAGTAACTCGCCAAACCAGAAAAGTCGCGAATCTCTAAGCAATCGAAGTCGGCTTGGCCCATGAACTCACGGCCTCAATCTTCGCGGGGTCCACGGCTATACCATCTCTCGAAACCACGTGGCCTAGGAAGGCCACCGCTCCAACCAGAATCACATTTGGAAAACTTCGCATAAAGCTGGTTTTCCCTCAAAGCCGCCAATACTCGCCTCAAATGCTCTGCATGGTCTTCTTTAGACCTTGAATAAATCGAATATCGTCAATGAACACGATGACGGAAGTCCAAAAATGATTTGAACACCCTATCCATCATGTCCATGAACGCGGTGGGGCATTGGTCAATCCAAACGACATGACCACAAACTCATAGTGACCATATCTAGACACGAAAGTGTCTTTAGGAATGTCGGCATCCCCGATCCGCAATCGATGGTAACCGGATCTCGAGATCTATCTTGGAGAACACGAAGCTCCTGAAGCCGATCGAACAAATCATCGATACGGGCAACGGTACTTATTCTTCATCGTCACCTTATTAAGCTCGCGGTAATCAATACATAAGCGCATAGAACCATCCTTCTTTTCACAAACAGAATCGTGGTGCTCCCACGGGGACACACTCGGACGGATGAACCCTCGATCTAACATCTCCCTGCAATCGAATCTTGATTCCTTTAACTCACTGGAGCCATACGACACGGAGCCTTCGAGATAGGGAGGGTCCACGGCTCGAGCTCAATTGTGAAGTCAACCTCTCTTGGGGCAACCGGTAACTCCTCAGAAACACGCCCGCAAACTCCCCCGCACGCCGCACACGATCAGCAGAGACAACGAGGGGCGCTCTTCCTGCACAACTTGGCTAGATAGCCCCAAGCTCCATGAGCTAGCAAACGGCGAGCTTTCACGGTGACACCATCGGCGGAAAACTCCACCACCGACTCCACGAAACTTAAAGCTAAGCCGACTGGCGCGCTCGAACACTACTTCTTTCCGGTGGCGGTCAATCAACGCGTGGTTAGCGACTAACCACTCCATACCAAGAATCACATCAAAACCGCTCATAGGCGGAACTATGAGCGTAGCCCCAAGCAACTCTCCGGATATCTCGATCCGCCATCCCTAATCTTATCTCTAGCCAACATATTAACTCCCGAAGGAGTTGCAACAGATAACTCGAAACCTAGAGGCTCTAGTCTTAACTTAGCATGCTCAAGCAAACAAACACAGATACAAATGAATGCGTGGGAACAGAATCAAACAAGACAAATGCGCAGTTGATCTAAAACAAGAAGCGCACACCGCCATAACGGCATCCGTGACGCTCGGCCTCTGACGGTCGTAGCAAACACTCGACCTGCCTGCTGCTGCTGGCCGAGCCGCCATAGCCGGGCCGAGCACAAAAACGGGCCATGTGCCCCTCTACCACAACGGAAGCACAATCTAGGTCCAGCCGACAAGCTCCGGCGTGGACTTTCCCACAAGTAGCACAAACGGGAACTCGCCGGGTCCTCCCTGCTTGGCCGGAAACGGAAGCGGTGGAGTTCTCCGCAGATCTCTGCTTCGAATCGCCTTTCGGCGCGGCGCCGCCTCCCGAAAATCAAACTTCTCTTCGCCCCACACCTGCTGGGACGGAGACGAACAGAGCGGCAACAACCCCCTCAGCAGGATACTTCCCATTATAGATCGTGGCTAATCGACAGCCCTAGCATAAGTGTCGTGGGCCCGAGCCACGACATCTCGGGAAACACCGCCTCAATCCAGATATGAACTTCCGAATCTTCACTCCGGGTGGCAATCAATCGAGGAGCAAAATATCCATACTCACGAGAACTTGCGCTCATATTCCTCAATGGAATCAGAACCCCGCCTGTGTTCGGAAGAGCTCCACCATCTTCTCTTGAGCCTCATCACCGATGAACTTTACCTTGAACTCACCTTGAAGAACTCCCAAGTAGCGGGTGGAGACCCGGTGGTCTCTCGCTCAAGGTGGACTCCCACCACCATCTCATTTGTGCCTCCTAGCACATGAGCCGCACACCTCGGCCTCTGAATATCGGGGCACACCATGATCGGGAAGGTGTACTCCAAATGGGCAATCCACTGGCCGCCGCTAACGCATCACCGGTGGCATCAAACTTCTCAAGCTTCCACTTCACAAAATCCTTCACCACCTACCCAATTCCTCGGCACCTCCGCCATATCGCCTCTGGGGCTACTTGCTCTGTGGAGCTGGAGGTGCTATCGAGCTCTTTGAACCAATCGAGTCACCGCTCGATCTGGGCTCGGGACTCTTCCATTCTTGGCCGCCAACAAGGCACGGTCTCTCGCCTCCTCTGGTCACTCAACATGCCGACCATAAAAGCCCTCATAGACTCGGCAAACTCGCTCCGGAGCGATCTCTCACGGCGCTTCGATCGCCTCAACGCCCGCTCTAGGCGTAACAGAGGAGCCGCTTTGGTGGAATGCCATCGATCTCGGCTTGGGACGATGTCCTGCAGATCGATCCGATCCCGATACCTCGTCCCGCTCTCGAACCTCCTCTCCGATGCGGTGGATCGCATCTTTGGCGATCTACATCCAAACCAACAACGAATCAAAAACTCGCTCTGTCACCATTCCACAACACCAAACAAGGCATACACTAGATGATAGGTATTGTAAATTCTTAACCCTTTTCCTTTCTTAAACAATAAATCTAGGCGCACTGATGATGACCGCTTGAGTCTTGGTGATCATGGAAAAACGTCCTACAACAAAAGGTCAGTCTACAGAATCTATGACTCTGAGCTCTGATACCAACTGTAAAGACCCGACCCAAAAGGGGCTCTAAATGGGCCTTTACCCCAATGCATGTATTGAAAATAAAATAAAAAAAACATTATGAAAAAAAATACATTTCGGATCCCAAGTAAAAACAGAAACATTCAATAATCAAAACATACATTTCTAAAAGCATACTCTGATCAGAGATTTATTTAAACCATTTAGACAATCCACAAGTACAAATATGCTGGAATCCATAATACGTAAGAAAACATCCTGGGGCTCTGTGCCCGTCTACATGCATTCAGGGGAAATAACAAAAGTCAAGAGTCATGATAAAATAAAATGGTCAGAGATGATAGCAGGATTCCATGATCACAGCTCCTCCTTCACCATCCTGTCTCTCTCCCGCTTGATTACCGTGGAAAACCACGAATAAGGGTGAGTAACGAATTACCCAAAGAAGAATCCCCAACCGGGTACAATACGATATACATGATCATCTAGAAGAATGTATGCAAGCTATGAGTACAAACACAGAGCGGAGCACATAGCTAAGTCCACACTTGGACCTCGGATGCCAACTCAGGGTCTTAGTCCGGAAATACCACAACACACTAAACGCGCTATACGGGAACAAGTCCCGCCTCACCGTCTCATCGCCGACACGAAAGGTGCATCGCTCAAGATCCCGAGGAGCTCTCCGCCGGCGGCAGAATGAGCGTAAGCGCGCACCGCATGCTACCGCAAACTCGGGGGTGGGTCTAGTGGCAAGCCGCCTGTGTTCGACCACCATGCCTAACTAAATCTCGGATCGGTGTCACCGACATAGGGGTGTGAGACACGACACATGAACTATGTCACTGCACCACCACACACCGAGGCTAAGGAACCGGTCATGGTAGGCTTACACCAGAAGCGGTCCTTGCCCTAATAGGTGGCAATCAAGGGCTACGGCCGAACACGCCGAGGACGCGTGCCGATCGCCGGGACGAGGCAATGCCAAGTCATCATCCCGACCGTTGGGGCATTTAACGACCGCCACCCTCACCCAAGATTGCGGGCCACCGTTAGGGTTAGCTAAACCCTAACGGGATCGTGGACTGAGTACCATCTCGTGACGTCCCGCTTCGGGGATGCAAGTTACGTTATGCATCCGGCCCGGATGATGCTACCTACGAACTCTAAACCATAGCAATAATAACAATTCAATCAATGCGTCCAATACGTGCTCAACAGATACAAGGAACCTAGCATGATACTACGAAAGCAAGAACAGATATCGAACATGCCGAATGGAACAACCTAGCATGGGCTAACATGAGAAACAATACAAGAGTTCATGCCGATCAGAATTGTAACAGAGCACCTAGGGCTAAACATGCTAGTAATCATACACGAGGCATACAAAACAACAATCACAAATATACCGCAGGCCCACACAACTCCGGTAAGAAATCCTTACCTTGGTCGAGAGGCTTCTACACACAAATCCTAAGTCATGCGGAACAATCCCGAGCTAGCGAGCGGGAACCTAGCAAATCAATAATAATCAAGCATCTAAAACATCTAAACAACAATAGAACAGCAGCAAGCTCGGCTCGGGGACTCACGCGCACGGCGACACGAGCTTGGAGTCTTGGCGAGATGGCACGGCAGGCTGGGCGCGGCCGCGCTGGCCGGCACGGGCAGGCGGGGCAGCGCCGCGCAGCGAGCACGGTGACGCCCGGATGCACGGCAGTGGAGCGCCGCGCGCACTGCACGGCAGGCTGGGCGCTGGCCGCACGCTGCACGGCGGCACACGCACGGATGCACGGCAGGACGCAGGCGCGCGCGCGGCGAAAGCGTCGGCGGCGGGCGAGCCGCCAGCGAAGGCGAAGCGACGCGGCTAGGCGCGCGCGGGCGCGAGCAGCTTGCGGCGGCGCGCGCGGCTCGGCGCGTCGCGCGTCGCTGGCTGGCGCGATCCGCACGATCCGGGAGCGATGGCGCGCGCGGGAGGGCCGCTTCAACAGATCGGGCGATCCGTGCGACGGCAGGGCCGCCAACGGATCTGGGCGACACCGAGAGCGATGGCGCGCGGGAGGTCTGCGACGGTGGATGGCGCGGCCGTTGTCCGGCGCCGGGCGCGGCGCAGGGCCGCTTCAACAGATCTGGCGAGGGCCGGCTACCGGTGGGACGGCGATGATGGTCGCGCTCTACCGGTGGCGGAATGATGATGATCGAACCCAAGGAGATGCAAGGGAAAGAGAATCGGCAAAGGCTATGGAGAGGAGAGCTTGTGCGGCCAAGAGGAGATTTGGAGAAGAAGATGGAATAAACCAAATTCTATTTCATTTAACCAAATGCACCAAAACTCCAAAATCCAAGGTTAACTAAGATGTGATGCAGAAAGAGTAACAAGAGCACCTAATGGCTCAATTGGCACACATCTCTACAAGCTTCCCAGAGACCGGGTTCAAACCCCATACCGCAAAGACAAATTCCTTTATTTTTACTTTTGCATCAAACCTTGCTCAAACCAAACCACAAACCCCTTCAAAACCTACAAAACCATCCAATAATTTTAGTAAGCTGGAAAAGACACAAACGACTCGACGGCCCGACCAAATTACCAAATTACCCCTAGGGCATACCTGGAAGACCGGAAAGAAAAACCTCGGTCGTTATAAAGAGCATCATCCGGCCGGATGCATAACGTAACTTGCATCCCCGACAGGACGCACGAGATGGTACTCCGTCCTCGATCCCGTTAGGGTTTAGCTAACCCTAACTACCGCCCCCGCAATCTTGGGTGAGGGTGGCAGATCGTTAAATGCCCCAACGGTCGGGATGATGACTTGGCATTGCCTCGCCCCGGCGATCGGCACGTCCTCGGCGTGTTCGGCCGTAGCCCTTGATTGCCACCGTTAGGAGGCAAGACCGCTTCTCGGTGTAAGCCTACCACGCCGGTTCCTTAGCCTCAGTGCGGTGGTACAGCCGACATAGTTCACGCGTGTCGTGTCCCACACCCCTATGTCGGTGACACCGATCCGAGAGATTTAGTTAGGCGTGGTGGACTAAACACGGGCGGCTTGCCACTAGACCCGGCACCCCGAGTTTGCAAGAGCATGCGTGCGCGCGCTTACGCTCACTCTGGCGCCACGATCGAGAGCTCTCGGGATCTTGAGCAGTGCACCTTTCGATCGATAGTAGACAGCCGAGGCCGGGACTTGTTCCCGTATAGAGCGTATAGTGTGTTGTGGTATTTCCGGACTAAGACCCCGAGTTGGCATCCGAGGTCCAAGTGTGGACTTAGCTATGTGCTCCGCTCTCGTGTTTGTACTCATAGCTTGCATACATTCTTCTAGATGATCATGTATATCGTATTGTACCCCGGTTGGGGATTCTTACTGAGTAATTCGTTACTCACCCTTATTTTGTGTTTTTTCCACAGGTAACCAAGGCGGGAGAGACAGGATGGTGAAGGAGGAGCCGTGATCATGGAATCTGCTGCTGTCATCTCTCGACCATTTTATTATATCATGACTCTTGACTTTTGTTATTTCCCTGAATGCATGTAGACGGGCACGGAGCCCTAGGATGTTTTCTTACGTTTTATGGATTCCAGCATATTTGTACTTGTGGAATGTTTAAATGGTTTGAATAAATCTCTGATCAGAGTATGCTTTTAGAAATGTATGTTTTGATTATTGAATGTTTCTGTTTTTACTTGGGATCCGAAACTTTATTTTTCATAATGTCTTTTATTTTGAATACATGCATTGGGGTAAAGGCCCATTTAGAGCCCCTTTGGGTCTGGCCTTTCTGATTGGTATCGAGCTGAGTCATAGATTCTGTGAGATCGATCTTTTGTTGTAGGTCGTCCTTCCATGATCACGGCAAAGAAGCGAGTCATCAGGTACGCCTAGGTTTATTGTTTTAGAAAGAAAAAGGGTCAAGAATTTACAATACCTTTCATCTAGTGTATGCCTTTTTTGGTGTTGTGTAGCGGAGACGAGCAGGTTCTGACTCGTTGTTGGTTTGGGCTTAGTGAGCCATCATGCCAACTTTCATGATGCGAGCGTTTGTTTAGCGGCTTGTTGAGGTATCCAGATAGATTCGGATGCCCCCGGGACATCGTTCGGAGGGAGGCAGAGCTTAGACTCCCGTTGGCCATTTGTGGCCCAGTTGCTGCTTTTCCCCTAGTGAGAGGGTGGAGGTGCTTCGTGCAGATCGCCAGTATGTTGGTCGCACCCAGAGGAGCAGGGCGCTTGGCATGGCCGACCGAGGAGTTGGACCGATCGTGTTGATGTTGAGGCCGCGTCGGTTGTTGTTAGGCCCGCATGCCGATTTGGCCCCGGCGGTTGAGTTGCCTAGAGGAGGGGTAGAGGCTAGCGGCGCCTCAGTGAGACTCCTTGAGCAGAGTGTGCTCCAGCCATGAGAGATTTGATGGCTGGTCTTTAGCTATCGAGAGAGGAGACCCAGCGCGCTTTGTAGCGCATAGTGAGGAGTCCGGCACAGATAGCCCGATTGATGAGTTTGTTTCAAAGATCTTTCCCCAGTAGCTCTTGTAGCCCCTGAGGTTCCGGGAGGGCATGATCGCAGAGTTTATTCAGATAAGTTTGTGGCGTTGATGGAGACGCCTGTGTTGGCAAATGGATGCTCAGAGAGCTCGATGTTTTAGTAAGTCCTACCGCTAGTAGTAAAGTAGTTGGCCAAGTTTGAGTTTAGCATCCGTGTGTGGGATGCCTGCTGCTCAGAGGCCGAGGTGTGCCGTTCTCGTCTTTGTTTGGTTCATCGGATGGTGGTGGAAGTCCTTGTGAGAGGTGGACTAGCAGAGTCTCCACCACGCCCGATTGTTTGGCAAGTTGCCGTGTTAGTGGCTTGAGGCGGATGAAGGGTCATCTTTGCCCCCTTGCGAGCTGCTTTGTTGTTTAATGCACCACTTCCTCAGATGTGGATTTGGTAGTAGTAGCACTTGAGGTGCATTGGTTGGTGTGCCACTTTGGCACTAAGTCTGGTTCAGGCTTGAGTTTGGCTTGGGCATAGCAGATGGTTCTATGCCGTTCGGAGTTCAGCGTACTCCTTTAGCCTTGGATCCATTTATGGCGCTTGCACCCGTTTAGGTCGTGCGGAGGGCTTGTTCAGTGGTAGTCGATGGACTACAAGCGAAAGGATGCTCGAGAGGAGCCGGAGCCGGAGCCTTTTCCCAGTGTTACTGGAGGTTGAGTAAGTCAGCAGGTTGGCTGTTGGTAATTGTTTGTGGTTGGCAGTGCGGTCAACTACCTTCGAGTGCCTTAATCTGAGGAGAGTTGAGCATTGTAGATGCGAGTTTGGTCCAGCAGAGGGACCCTGAGTTGGATGCCATGAGGCGAGTTGAATGCTTTTTTAGGCGAGAGGAGCTGATGCCTTGCGAGAGGATTTGGATGCCTTATGGGTAAGCACCCTTGGTAGAGGCTTGGTATAAAGTGAGTTCGGTTTGGCATGGTTATGCCTTGATAAAGCAAGGTTGCCTCAGCTTTGAGCATCGTGTGGAGTTGGAACTTTTGGTGTTCCTTCGGTTGGAGTTCAGTTGGAAACTGAACAAGAGCGGTGGTAGCAAAGCCGCGCAGTTTTTGTTCGCCTTGGCTAAGAGAGTTGTTTGGATCCTTTCCTTGGGTAGAAGCCTTGTTGAGAGGCTGATGTTTGAGTAGGAGGACGACGCATTCGGTAGCGTTTCGGGTCCTCTTGGTTTCCAAGGTATTGGAGTTGGCCTGCATGGTTGAGATCTTTGGAGAGAGTTGTGCCTGCTCGTGCGGTTGGTCGTTAGCTCGTTTGTTTGTTAGCAGTGTGTCGAGGGTTGCGAAGAACCCTAGGTTGTGGAGAGCCTCTCCGAGCTCGGTCAGGCCAGTAGTGAGTTTCAGTTGGCAAGTCGGAGCCGTGTGGTTCGTAGCCTCGGTTGAGTTGCTAGCGATCTTGGTAGGCTAGAGCCGGTGGTTGTTTGGAGTAGAGTCCGGATTGGTTCCGGTGTGGTGGCAAGTTGATGCTTGGTGTTGACCAAGGTGTGGATTGTAGTTGCTAGAGATTAGTTTTGCTCGTGGGGCGAGTGGTTTGTGCCCTGTTGGTTGTTTTCCTGTTTCCAAGATGTTGAGTTGCCCTTGTTGTTGCCCCGTGAGATTTAGATGTTGTTGCTTTAGTGGAGCAAGACAGTGAGCGTTTGTGGAGCTCTCTGTCCTTCGGTTGTCTGCTTGTAAGAGCCGTTTCCTTCTGGGAGTTGTCAGATTCCTCCCGTAGCAATGAGTTAATGGTAGAGGTGTTAGCTTGAAGGAAAAGTTTGTTGGTCGCTTGGAAGCGCTCGTTTATCGATTAATGAGACTCTTGGATGGTGTTCTAGAGGCTGCAGTAAGGGTTGTTCGCCTCTTGTGAGTGTTTGGCTAAGATTGGGTTCTCTTGTTGTTTCGAGTGCTAGTTCGGTTCATTTGGAAGGCGTTGCCACGAGGTCGTGTTCTTAGTCGAGTAAGTTGTGGAGTTGACCCCTCCCTCGGCGATTGAGCAAGTCTTTGTTTGTTTGGATTGGAGATCCGATTGGTTGAGATATTCCTTGGGTGTTGCTTCCAAGAGAGTTGGTTGCTGTTGCCTTGGGTTTGAGCAAGTCAGCGACTTGTGTGAAGTCCGTTGCCCTTCAGAGTTTGCTTGCTGGGAAATTCGTTTCCTGTTTTTGTAGGAGTCGACTTAGTTCCGAGTTGTGTATTTGATCGAGTAGTAGCGCAGCGTCACCCCAATGAGAGGGTCCTCGCTTTGTGTTGTTAGCAAGCAAGAGTTGTTTGTCCCTGCAAGGGCGGTGGCCTGCCAGTAAGAGTTGTTTCTGGCAAGTTGTTGGTTCTTTGGGGATTGAAGATTTCCCTTTCCCCTAGTCTCTGTGGTGGTTGAGTTGCTCTCGGATGTCACCTCGAGAGTTAGCTTTGAGGTTGTCGTTATCCGTTTTCCTCGTGAGGTTTCGGGAGTGGAGCTTCTGGTTGGAAGTTGAGTTAGGCTTAAGCTTAAAGGAGAAGTCCTTTGAGTAGTCAGTTTTATTTTAAGAGTTGAGAGGTAGCTTGGAGGCGAGTGTCGCTCGTTATAAGTTTGGGTTGAGTTCTCACTGAGCAAGCCCTTCTCGGGCTTTGACCCTTGTTGTGCGCTCGCAGATTGGAGTAGCAGAGCCGTTTGAGTGGGTTGCACGCAGAGGTGCCATGGCTTTGGTTGGTAAAGCCATTGAGCTATTTTCCTCAAGGTGTTGTGCCGTGAGAGAGCTGCGTGATGGTTTAGTCCTTGCGGCCCGAGTTTTCCTTGAGAGGAATTTTGGTGGTTTCCTTGCTCGGCGATGTTTTCTTTGGCGATTGCTAGTAGATTTGCATGGAAACGTTTGCTTTCGGCCGTTTGTTTTCGGAATCTGGAAGGTTCAATTGTTTGCTTGATTTGTTGAAGGGTGAGTTTGTTTGTTGTCACCTGAGCTTCCAGAGGAGTTTAGCCGAGCGTGGTGTAAAGTTTCGAGCTTTTGACCCGATCGTCGAGTTTCTTCGTGAGTAGCACCGTTTTAGAGTTGGTGCGAGTTGAGGACGTGGTTTGCCGTCTGTTCCCTTGTAGTTCAATGGCCCGACACGGATGGCATTGTGGCCTTGAGTTTTGAGAACCCAAGAGAGTTTTGGTTCGAAGAAGAGGGCTTGTGTGTTGGATTTCAGTGCAGTTGGGACCGAGATCTCAGATTTTGATGGAGTTTGCCTATAACAACAGCTTATCGATCGACGATCTCGGATGGCTCCATTCGAGGCTTTGTATGGTAAGCGTTGTCGGTCCCCCTGTGTTTTGGGAAGAGGTTGGTGATAGACGAGTTTTGGGTCCCGAGGTACTGCAGATTGACCAATGGTGCAGTCAGGCAGGTAAGATTAGAGCTCGTATGTTGACCATTCTCAGAGCAGTAGAAAAGTTACGCCGATGTTAGCGTCGAGTTTTAGAGTTTGAGGTTGGACGTGCGTAGTTTTAAGGTTGTGCCGTTGTGAGTTGTGTTGAGGTTTGGTAAGCGGGAGAAGTGGAGTCTCTGTTGTTGGACCATTTGAGATTCTCGAGAGGATTGGCGAGTTGCATATTGGTTAGCTTTTTACTGTCATTGTCACCGGTGTGTGCAGTGTTCTCATGTATCGGTGTGAGGCAGTATGTGTCGGACCCATCGCTCATTGTGGACTTTGAGCCTTTGCAGCTGAATGAGGATTTGACCTTCAAGGAGAAGCCAGTGAGGATCCTTGCCTTTGAGACCAAGACGTTGCGTAATCGCGAGATTCGTTTGGTAAAGGTTCAGTGGAAGAATCGGGGGTTCGAGGAAGCCACTTGGGAGCGGGAAGACGAGATGAGATTGCATTATCCCGAGTGTTTTGATCTAAGGACTTTCGAGGACGAAAGTCATAAAAAGGAGGGAATATTGTAACGACCTGTGTTTTTCATCCCGATCTTCCAGGTATGCCCTAGGGGTAATTTGGTAATTTGGTCGGGCCGTCGTCAGGCCGTTTGTGTCTTTTCCAGTTACTAAAATTATTGGATGGATTTATGTAGGTTTTTGGAAGGATTTGTGGTTTGGTTTGAGCAAGGTTTGATGCAAAAGTAAAAATAAAGGAAATTGTGATGCAGCTCGGGTTTGAACCCGGGTCTCCCGGAAAACATGTGGGGATGTGTGCCAATTGAGCCATTAGTTGCTCTTGTTGCTCTTTCTGCATCACATCTTAGTTAATCTTGGATCTTTGGTGTTTGGTGCATTTGGTTAAATGAAATAGAAATTAGGTTTGTTGTGTTTTCTTCTCCAAAAGAGTTGTGGCCGCCCAAGCTTTCTCCCAAGCTCTCCTTGCCGAATTCTTCATCCTTGCAGCTCCTTTGGATCGATCATCATCATTCCGGGTAGGTATCGATCTTCCTCTTCTTCTTCTCATCCGTTTGGTGTGCTGTTTGGCCAAGTGTGTTTGTGTTGATTGCGGCCGGTGAGAGAAGCCCGGCCAAGCAAGAAGAATCGTCGCGTGGCCCAGCCGCCACTCGACGCCCATCTGCCGGCGATCTGCCGCCAAGACGCCAGATCCGCCTTAGCGCCTTTGCCGTTCGTCAAAGCAGCCCGGCTAGCCTTGTCGTCGTGGCGGCCCGGTCCCACGCCCAGATCTGCCGAAGCGATCCTGCGCAGACGCCGAGATCCGCCTAGCGACTTTATCGTTTCGCCCGTCAGCCGGCCAGCTAGCCTTGTGCGTCGGCGGCGTCCCACTCCCGAGATCTGCCGCCGAAGCAGCCCGCGCGACGCGATCGCGCCAAAGAAGCAGCCCAGATCGCTTCGTCCTCGCGCCGATCGCCGCGACGCCGAGGAGGCTCCCTCGCGCCAGCGCCGCGTGCCCGCCGCGCGCGCGCCATCGCCCGACGCCGCGCGCGCGCGCGCTCGCCCGAAGCCGCCGCGACGCGCCCGAGCGCTTTCGCCTGCGCGCGCGCTGCGCCCTCGCCGTGCCTCGCCTGCGTGCCTTGCTTGCCGTGCGCGCTGCGCGCGCGCCGCGCCATCCGCGCGCGGCCAGCGCCAGCCCTGCTAGTAGTGCGACCGCCAAAGAACTCCAAGTTCGTGTCGCCGTGCGCGTGAGTGCCCCTAGCCGAGCTTTGTTGTTTCTATTGTTTTTAGACGTTTTAGATGTCGACTATTATTGGTTTGCTAGGTTCCCGCCGCTAGCTCGGGATTGTTCCGCAGCCTTAGGATTTGTGTGTAGAAGCCTCCCGACCAAGGTAAGGATTTCTTACCGGAGTTGTGTGGGCCTGCGGTATATTTGTGATTGTTGTTTTGTATGCTGTGTATGATTATTAGCATGTTTAGCCCTAGGTGCTCTGTTCAATTCTCGATCGCATGAACTCTTGTATTGTTTCTCATGTTAGCCCATGCTTTGTTGTTCCATTCTCGCATGTTCGTTATCCGTTCTTGCTTCGTAGTATCATGCTAGGTTCCTTGTATCATTGAGCACGTATTGGACCGCATTGATTGAATTGTTATTATTGCTATGGTTTAGAGTTCGGGTAGGTAGCATCATCCGGCCGGATGCATAACGTAACTTGCATCCCCGAAGCGAGGACGTCACGAGATGGGTACTCGTCCTCGATCCCGTTAGGGTTTAGCTAACCCTAACGGCCGCCCCGCAATCTTGGGTGAGGGTGGCGATCGTTAAATGCCCCAACGGTCGGGATGATGACTTGGCATTGCTGCGTCCCCCGGCGATCGGCACGTCCTCGGCGTGTTCGGCCGTAGCCCTTGATTGCCACTGTTAGGGCAAGGACCGCTTCGGTGTAAGCCTACCACGGCCGGTTCCTTAGCCTCAAAGTGCGGTGGTACAGTGACATAGTTCACGTGTCCAGTCTCACACCCCTATGTCGGTGACACCGATCCGGAGATTTAGTTAGGCGTGGTGGATCGAACTCGGGCGGCTTGCCACTAGACCCGGCACCCCGAGTTTGCAAAGAGCATGCGGTGCGCTTTACGCCACTACTACGCCACGATCGGAGAGCTCCTCGGGATCTTGAGCGAGTGCACCTTTCGTGATCGGCGATGAGAAGCCGAGGCCGGGACTTGTTCCCGTATAGAGCGTATAGTGTGTTGTGGTATTTCCGGACTAAGACCACGAGTTGGCATCCGAGGTCCAAGTGTGGACTTAGCTATGTGCTCCGCTCTGTGTTTGTACTCATAGCTTGCATACATTCTTCTAGATGATCATGTATATCGTATTGTACCCCGGTTGGGGATTCTTACTGAGTAATTCGTTACTCACCCTTATTCTGTGGTTTTCCACAGGTAACCAAGGCGGGAGACAGGATGGTCAAGGAGAGAGCCGTGATCATGGAATCTGCTTTGTCATCTCTCGACCATTTTATTATATCATGACTCTTGACTTTTGTTATTTCCCCCTGAATGCATGTAGACGGGCACGAGAGCCCTAGGATGTTTTCTTACGTTTTATGGATTCCAGCATATTTGTACTACTTGTGGAATGTTTAAATGGTTTGAATAAATCTCTGATCAGAGTATGCTTTTAGAAATGTATGTTTTGATTATTGAATGTTTCTGTTTTTACTTGGGATCCGAAACTTTATTTTTCATAATGTCTTTTATTTTGAATACATGCATTGGGGTAAAGGCCCATTTAGAGCCCCTTTTGGGTCGGGTCTTCTGATTGGTATCGAGCTCGAGTCATAGATTCTGTAGATCGATCTTTTGTTGTAGGTCGTCCTTCCATGATCACCAAAGACTCTGAGCGAGTCATCAGTGTACGCCTAGGTTTATTGTTTTAGAAAGAAAAAGGGTCAAGAATTTACAATACCTTTCATCTAGTGTATGCCTTTTTTGGTGTTGTGTAGCGGAGACGAGCAGGTTCTGACTCGTTGTTGGTTTGGGCTTAGTGAGCCATCATGCCAACTTTTCAGCAGCAGCGAGCGTTTGTTTAGCGACTTGTTGAGGTATCCAGATAGATTCGGATGCCCCCGGGACATCGTTCAGAGGGAGGCGAGCTTAGACTCCGTTGGCCATTTGTGGCCCGCGCTTGTCGCTTTTCCCTAGTGAGAGGGTGGAGGTGCTTCGTGCGATCGCCGATATGTTGGTCGCACCTGAGAGGAGCAGGGCGCTTGGCATGGCCGACCGAGGAGTTGGACCGATCGTGTTGATGTTGAGGCGCGTCGTCTGTGGTTGTTAGGCCCGCATGCTAGATTTGGCCCCGGCAGATTGAGTTGCCTAGAGGAGGGGGTAGAGGCTAGCGGCGCCTCAGTGAGACTCCTTGAGCAGAGAGTGTGCTCCGGCCATGAGAGATTTGATGGCGGTCTTTAGCTATCGAGAGCGGAGACCCAGGCGCAGTTTGTAGCGCGTAGTGAGGAGTCCCGGGCACAGATAGCCCAGCTGACAGAGTTTGTTTCAGCATCTTTCCCCCAGTAGCTCTTGTAGCCTCGGAGGTTCCCGGGAGGGCATGATCAGCAGGTTTATTCAGATAAGTTTGTGGCGTTGATGGAGACGCCCAGGTTGGCAAATGGATGCCTCTAGAGCTCGATGTTTTAGTAAGTCCTACTGCTAGTAGTAAAGTAGTTGGCCAGGTTTGAGTTTAGCATCCGTGTGTGGGATGCCCTGCTGCTCGAGAGGCCGAGGTGTGCCGTTCTGTCTTTATTTGGTTCATCAGATGGTGGTGGAAGTCCCTTGTGAGAGGTGGACTAGCAGAGTCTCCACCAGTCGCCCGATTGTTTGGCAAGTTGCCGTGTTAGTGGCTTGAGGCAGATGAAGGATACCGCTGGGACATCGTTCCAGATGGAGGCAGAGGTTAGACTCTCGTAGGCCACGTGTGGCCCAGTTGTTGGTTTTCCCCTAGTGAGAGGGTGGAGGTAATTTGCCCTGGAGTACCACTCCATGAGAGGAGTTAGCTATGGCTTTGCTTATGTGGATGCTTGTGGAGCAGGTCTCCGCGTGGACTAGCTGGGTAGTCAGAACGGCCTGAGTTTTCATCCCAGTCTTCCAGGTATGCCCAATGGGTATTTTGGTAATTTGGTCGGGCCGTCAGGGCCGTTTATGTCTTTACTAATTGCTAAACTATTGGTTGGATTTATGTAGGTTTGTGAGGCTTTGTGGAAGGGTTTGAGCAAGGTTTGGTGCAAAAAGTAAAAGAAAGGAAAATGTGTTGCAGCTGGGTTTTGAACCCGGGTCTCTAGGGATGCTTGTGGGGATGCGTGCCAGATGAGCTATTGAGAGCTCTTGTTGCTCTTTCTGCATCACATCTTTGTTAGCCTTGGATCCTTGGAGTTTGGTGTTTTTGGCTAAATGAAAATGAGTTAGGTCTTTGCCCTTCCTCTTCACCATTCTCCTAGCCACCCAAGCCAAGCTCTCCCTAGCCCCCTTGCTGATTTCTTCACCTCCCTTGCAGCTCGAGATCTAATCATCGTTCCGGGTAAGTCTTCATCTCCTTCATCTCCTCGATTGACTGTTCTCGTTGGCTGAATGTAGAGTAAAGAAGGTGTGTGTGTGTGTGTTTGGTGCAACCGGTGAGGAGCACCTGCACCAAAGAACCGCACCAGATCCGCCGAGAAGCAAAGCCCCACCGCTCGCCAAGGCGAGCCGGCTTGTCGCATGCAGACGCCCATATATCGCAGCAGCCGAGCTCCCGCGTCGTCGCATCACTGCCCAGCACGCCGTCGTCGTCGTCGCGCTAGATCTGCCGAGCCAGACGCTCGTCGCACGCCCAGCACGCCATCTTCGTCGTCGCACCAGATCGGCTGAGCCAGACGCCGTCGCATGCCCCGCCGACGCCGCCGCCGCCGTCGCAAGCCCAGAACCGCGGCGCGCGCACCGCGTCGCGGCGGCAAGACGAGCGCTCGCCGCCTGCGCTCGCGCGCGCCGCCGCGCGCCCGCGCGCCGTCGCGCGTGTGCGCGGCGCGTGTCGCGCTGCGCGTCGCCCGCCTGCCGCGCCGTCGGCGCCCATCGCGCCGACCCCCACACCGCCCATAAGCGCCCATCAGCGCCAGCAGCAGCAGCCTCGCCATGTCGTCGCCTCGTCTCGCGTGTCTCGCGCGCGCGCGTGAGTTGCTCTTTGAGCCGAGCCTTATTTATTTTATTATATTTAGGCCTATGGATTGTGATTATTATTGTGTTTGTTAGGTTCTCGTTATCTAGCTCGGGAAGAACGATCGCAGCTTTAGATTTTGTGTGTAGTTGCCTCCGCCTGTAAGGATTTCTTACTGGAGTTGTGTGGACCTGCGATGTTCTATGTGATTGTTGTTTGTGTGTTTGTTTGTGATTATCGGCATGTATAGTTTAGGTGCTGTTTCAATTCTGACTAGCATGACTTCGTATGTTGTTCTCTCATGTTAGTCCATGCTAGGTTGTTCCGCTCGCATGCTCATATCTCTCTTCTTGCTTCATAGTACCATGCTAGGTTCGTTGTATCTCATTGAGCACGTTTTGGATTGTATTGGATTGTATGTTATTGTTATGATAGGTTAGAGTGTAGGTAGGTAGCATCATCCGGCCCGATGCATAAAGTATCTTGCATCCATGGTAGGGACGTCACGAGGTAATACTCCGTCCTGGACCCCGTGAGGGTTTAGCTAACTAACCGACCGGTAGGCCCCGCAATCTTGGGTGAGGGTGGTAGTCTCGCGATGCCCCAACGGTCGGGATGATGACTTGGCATTGCCTGCGTCCCCCGCAGCAAACGCACGTCGTCGGCGTGTTCGGCAAGAGCCCCTAATTGCCACTGTTAGGGCAAGGACGGCTTCACGGTGTAAGCCTACCACGACCGATTCCTTAGCCTCGTGTACGGTGGTTCAAGGCTAACATAGTTCACGTGTCCGTGTCTCACACCCTATGTCGGTGACACCGATCCGAGATTTAGTTAGGCATGGTATTTGGACTCGGGTAGCTTGCCACTAGACCGCAACCCCCGAGTTGCAAAGAGCATGCGATGCGCGCGCGATACGCTCATTACTGACGCCCGACCGAGAGCTCCTCGGGATTGTGAGCGGTGCACCTTTTCGTGACGATCAGAGAGAAGCGGTGAGGCCGAGACTTGTTTCTCGTATAGGGCGTATTGTGTGGTGGTTTTTCGTGACTAAGACCCGTGTTGGCATCCGAGGTTTGTAAGTGGATTTAAGCTATGTTCTCTAACTGTGTTTATATTCATAGCTTGCATATCTTTCGGCTAGATGACCATGTATATCGTATTGTACTCGGTTGGGGATTCTTATTGATTAATTCGTTACTCACCCTTATTTTGTAGTTTTCCCAGGTAACCAAGGGGCGAGACAGATGGTGAAGGAGGAGCCGTGATCATGGGAACTCCTTTGTCGTCTCGACTTTTTATTTCTATGACTCTTGTCTTTTTATTTTCCCTGAATGCATGTAGACGGACACTGAGCCCTAGGATATTTTCGAATGTTTTTGTGGATTCCGCTTTGTTGAATTTGAGGATGTTTCAAATGTTTTAAGAAATCTCTCGATCGAGTGTACGTTTTGGAAATGTATTTGCCTTGAAAGCAGTGCTTGGAGACACTGATGAGTTTCAAACAAACTATCTTTATTTCTGATTGAGCCTTGATTGTTTTGTTTTAATTGGGAATCCGAAAATTTATTTGCATATTGTCCTTTACTTTGAATGCATGCATTGGGGTAAAGGCCTATTTAGAGCCCTTTTTGGGTCGGGTCTTTCTGATTGGTATCGAGCTTAGAGTTATAGATTCTGTGAGACTGACCTTTTTGTTGTAGGTCATTTTCCCCATGATCACCAAAGACTCGAGCGGTCATCAGGTACGCCTAAGTTTACCGTTTTTAGCAAAGGGTTAAGAATTTACAATACTCTTCTTCTAGTGTATGCCTTGTGTAGTGTTGTGGAGCGGAGACGAGCAGGTTTAGACTCGTTGTTGGTTTGGGTTCATTGCACCATCATGCCAACTTCCCATGATGTAAGATGAATGTTCCCAGCTTGTCAGGGTATCCAGGTAGATCCAGATACCGCTGGGACATCGTTCCAGATGGAGGCAGAGGTTAGACTCCCGTAGGCCACTTGTGGCCCAGCTGTGATTTCCCCTAGTGAGAGGGTGGAGGTGTTTTGCCCTGGAGTACCACTCCAAGAGAGGAGTTAGCTATGGCTTTGCTTATGTGGATGCTTGTGGAGCAGGTCTCCGTGTGGACTAGCTTGGGTAGCTCAAGTGTTGATCTTGAGCCTTAGCAGATTGTTTGAGTGCCCAGTGAGTAGCTGCAGAGTTGGTAACCTTCGAGGAGGTTGATGAGGCATCCTTGTGCTCTTGTAAAGTGTTGTTGTTTGCAGCCAGTAAGCCGGAACCCTGTGGTTAAGGGTGCAGTGAGCAGTGCCCCTTCGGACTTGATCCGTTTGCAGTTTCCTCGATTGTTTTGTAGAGTTGAGCACTCTTCTTTTGGTGAGCCCTAGAGTAGGGCTAGCTGTTGCATGTTAAGAGAGTCGGCCAGAGTTTTGGTGAGCATCAGGTGGAGATGCAAGAGTAGGCCGTGAGACTTCAGTTAGATGAGATGTCATAGTCAGGGTCGTCTGAGTTTTGAGCCCTTGTATGCCTAGCCTTAGTTTTTGTCACTTAAGGTTGTGACCTTGTTGGCCCCAATTGTGGTAAGAGGTGGATTTGATAGTAGCGGCACTTGAGGTGCATTGGTTGGTGTGCCACTTGGGCACTAAGTCTGGTTCAGGCCTGAGTTGGGCATGAGTAGGATGGATGGTTCTATAACCTGCCCGGAGTTTAGCACACTTCTTTAGCCATTGGATCCATTTATGGAAAAAACACTTGTTTAGGTCGTGCAAGAGGGCTAGTTTAGTGGTAGTCGAAGGACCACAAGTGAAAGGATGTTCGAGAGGAGCTGGAGCTTCTTCCCAGTGTTCTTGGGGTTTGAGTAAGTCGTGGAGTTGACGGTTGGTAAGTGTTAGTGCGTGCGAGTCTCACGCTAGGGCTGAGGCCAAGAGATCTTTGTGGTTGGTAGTGCGGTCCACTACCTTCGGGTGCCTAAACCTGAGTGAGTGAGCATTGTAGATGGGAGTTTGGTCCAGCAGAGGGGCCGTGAGTTGAATGCTTATGAGATGAGTTGAATGCTTATGAGATGAGTTGGATGCCTATGAGATGAGTTGGATGCTTATGAGATGAGTTGGTCGCCTTATGTGTAAGCACACTTAGTAGAGCCTTGGTATAAAGTAAGTTTGGTTTGGCATTGTTATGCTTTAGTAGAGCAAGGTTGCCGCAGCTTCGAGTATTGTGTGGAGATGGAACTTTTGATGTTCCTTGGGTTGATTGTATCTCTGCCAGAAGTTAGTGTTGCCTTTTGGAAAAGCACCTGTTAGTCTTGGATCTCTGAAGGAAGGTTGAGAGTTGTTCACACAAGTGTGTTTTGTGTAGTTCGTTCTGGTGGCGATAGTTTCAGAACCATGTCGGGTTTGCATTGGAGAACTGGTGCTCAGTTCTTGTAGAAGTTGGACTCCAGGTGGATGTTGTAAGGCTTTAGTTGAGGTTGTAAGGATACCGTGCTCGTATTCGGGTTGTTGCTTAGTCAAGTTTGTTAAGTTGAACCTAAGCTTGGTTGGTGGAACCTCTTGTGTTCATGGTTGGAGTTTAGATGGTACACAACAAGTGGTGGTTGTAGTGAAGCCACGTAGTTCTTGTCCGTAGTTGCTAAGGGTGTTGCTCGAAATCCCTACCCTGGGTGGAAGCTACGATGTGGCTGATGCTTTGAGTAGGAGGATGACACATTCTGAAGCGTTTCTGGTCTTTTTGGTTTCGAGGTTCGGAGTAGGCCAGCATGGTTGAGATGCTGGAAAAAGGAGTTGTTTGTTCAGGCAGTTGGCTATTAGACCGTTTGTCGACAGTGTGTGTCGAGGGTAGCTGAAGAACCCTAGTTGTGGAGAGCCTCACCAGAGCTCAGTCAGACCTAGGTAGTGAGTTTCAGTTGGCAAGCCGGAGTCGAGTAGGTTGTAGGCTTTGGGTGAGTTGCTGGCAGTTTTGGTAAGCTAGCAAGCCAGAGCTTGTTTCAAGTAGAGTCCGGATTGGTTCCGGTGTGGTGGCAAGTTGGTGCTTGATGTTGACCAAGGTGTGGTTTTTGAGTTGCTAGAAGTTAGCTTTGCTCGTGGGGCAAGTGGTTTTGCCTCAGCGGATGTCTTTTCCCGCTTCCGAGTTTGAGAGTTGCCCTTATTTGGTGTTTGGGGTGAGTCTTCTCTTGCCGTGGTTGGCGGTCCGATCTGTGGTGGACCCCTTGTTGTTGCCTCTGGGAGAGTTGGATGTTGTGCTTAGCTGAGCAAGACAGCGAGCGGTTGTGAAGCTCTCTGTCCTTCGGATGTTCGCTAGTAAGGATCTGTTTCTCCTTGGAAGTTGTCAGGTTATTCCTTGGTCTTGGAATTAGTGGTAGTGGTGCTAGTAGGAGGAAAAGTTTGTTGGCTGCTTGGAAGCAGTTGTTTGTCCAAGTTAAGCGGACTCTTGAATGGTGTTCTGGAAGTTGCGGTAAGGTTTGTTCTGCCTCCTATGAGTGTTTGGCCTAGTTGGTTAAGGTTTTGTGTGTTGGCATGGAAGTTGTTGCACCTTTGTAGTTGAAGAACCCCTTGTATCAGTTGTGGATGAGGTTGCACCATTGTGGTTGGATTAGGGTCTTGACATTTTGAGGGATCCTTGCTGGTTAGTGTAGCTTGTGCTCTGCCAGCCATTGTGGGTATTCTTGTTCTTGGTAGTTGGTGTTGACCAGGTAGTAGAGTTCCGTTTATGAAGTTTCGGTGGGAAGGTGCATTAAGCCTAAGCTTGAGGGTTAAGCCTGTATGTGTTATCGTTTGGACTTGTGAGAGGTGTTTCATATTTGAGGCGAGCTTTGTTCCGTTGTTTGCATGGAGGTAAGTTTAGTGGTTGGAGCCCTCTAGAGTCTAGTTGTTTGCGGGTTGTCTTGCCCATCTAGTGATTTGAGTCGAGCTAGAGATGAGTGGATTGGCATAGCTATGCAGTTTGTAGTTGTTTGAGCTTTCGAGTTCGTAGCACTCGAGTTGTTGGATTGTAAGTTTCCGTGTGGGAGCTCTCAGTTAGTTGAGGTTGTTGTGCGAGAATAGATTTTTTTTGAAACATTGGTTTCGGTAGCTAGAGCTCGCACCTCGTTTCGTGTGTAGATGCCATTTCTATGGAGTAGAGGCATGTCAGTTGCAGGCTGGAATTGTTGTCACCATGGTGTGGCAACAAAGGTTTGTTCTAGGCTGTGCGTGGTTGAACTGTGGTTCTGGAGAGCGTTGTTTAGAGGCTTATGCGCCGTGTGCAGTTTCTGTAGTGTTTTCACCCTCTGACCGATGGTATTTTGGAGGAGTGAGCCAGATCCGTTGGAGCTTGTTGTGAGTTGGTGTTTCTGTGGTTAGGCAGCGGAAACCAGTGTTGGATTTTATGAGGTCGCCTCGGATAGCAGTTCCCAGCTGCTAGTTCTTTTGGTTCTGTTGAAGCATGGTAAGGTAAATGTTGCAGGTCTCTAGTGCTGTGATAAAAGGTTGGTGGCTGTCCGTTTTGTTTTGGGTCCTGAGTTGCTGCAGTTGACCAGAGGTGTTGTGCAGGAGTTTGAGCTCGTTTGTGGTTAGCTCAGAGCAGGCAGAAAAGTTACGCCGATGTTCGGCGTCGAGTTTTAGAGTTTGAGGCTGGACAGCTCATGTTTTAAGGTTGCATCGATGCTAGGTGTGTTGAGGTTTGTAAGTAGTGTTGGGGTTTTGTAAGCGAGGGAAGTTGAGTCCCCGGTTGTTGGTCCGTTTTGAGATTCTCGAGAAGATTGGCAGAGTTGCTTATCGGTTAGCTTTTCCCTGTCATTGTGGTGTGTGCATGATGTTTTTATGTATCGATGTTAAGGATATATGCGGACCCATTGCTCATTGTGGACTTTGAGCCTTTTGCGGTGATTGAGGGTTTGGGCTTCGAGGAGAAGCCTATGAGTATTCTGGTCTTGAGTCGAAGACGTTATGAGTGATGAGATCCATTTGGTAAAAGTTCAGCGGAGGAGTTGGAGTTTTGAGGAAGCCGCTCGTGAGCGGGGAGGTCGGGTTGAGTTTGCAGTATCCTGAGCTGTTTCGGTCTTAAGGACTTTCGAGGACGAAAGTCATTAAAAGGAGGGAATATTGTAACGGCCTAGGATTTCATCCCGGTCTTCCACGTATGCCCAAGGGGTATTTTGGTAATTTGGTCGGGACGTCAGGGCCGTTTATGTCTTTTCTAATTGCTAAAATATTGGTTGGATTTATGTAGGTTTGTGAGGCTTTGTGGAAGGGTTTGAGCAAGGTTTGGTGCAAAAAGTAAAAGAAAGGAAAATGTGTTGCAGCTGGGTTTTGAACCCGGGTCTCTAGGGAAGCTTGTGGGGATGCGTGCCAGATGAGCTATTGAGAGCTCTTGTTGCTCTTTCTGTATCACATCTTTGTTAGCCTTGGATCCTTGGAGTTTGGTGTTTTTGGCTAAATGAAAATGAGTTAGGTCTTTGCCCTTCTTCTTCACCATTCTCCTAGCCACCCAAGCCAAGCTCTCCCTAGCCCCCTTGCTGATTTCTTCACCTCCCTTGCAGCTCGAGATCTAATCATCGTTCCGGGTAAGTCTTCATCTCCTTCATCTCCTCGATTGACTGTTCTCGATGGCTGAATGTAGAGTAAAGAAGGTGTATGTGTGTGTGTTTGGTGCAGCCAGCCAGAAGGAGCACCCTGCATCAAAGAAATTGCACTAGATCCGCCGAGAAAGCAGCCACACCGCTTCCGCTCGCCGGCCAGCTTATGTATGCAGACGCCCGATCGCGTAGCCGAGCTCGCGCGCCGTCGCACCACCGCCCAGCACGCCGTTGTTGTCGTCGCGCCAGATCTGCCGAGCCAGACGCTCGTCGCACGCCCAGCACGCCGTCGTCGTCGTCGCACCAAATCGGCCGAGCCAGACGCCGTCGTCGACGCCAGCTCGCTCGCGAACCCGCCGCGCACGAGCCGCGTCGCAGGCGGCGAACGAGCGCTTCGCCCGTGCGCCGCCGCGCCGTGTCGCGTGCCCAGCAGCGTGTCGCGCAGCGCGTGCGCGCCCACCTCTGCACCTCCGTCGGCGCCCAGCGCCGACCCCCGCCGCCCATCGCGCCCGCGCCCGTCAAAGTCAGCCAGCGGCCTCGCCATGCGTCTGCCGTGCGCGCGTGTCGGCCCGTGCGCGTGAGTTGCTCCCGAGCCGAGCCTTGTTTATTTTATTATATTTAGGCCTATGGATTGTGATTATTATTGTGTTTGTTAGGTTCTCGTTAGCTAGCTCGGGATCGATCGCGACTTAAGATTTTGTGTGTAGTTGCCTCCGGCCCCTGTAAGGATTTCTTACAGGAGTTGTGTGGACCTGCGATGTTCTATGTGATTGTTGTTTGTGTGTTTGTTTGTGATTATCAGCATGTATAGTTTAGGTGCTCTGTTCTGAATTCCTGACCAGCATGACTTCGTATGTTGTTCTCTCATGTTAGTCCATGCTAGGTTGTTCCGTTCTGGCATGCTCATATCTATTCTTGCTTCATAGTACCATGCTAGGTTCGTTGTATCTGTTGAGCACATTTTGGATTGTATTGGATTGTATGTTATTGTTATGATAGGTTAGAGTGTAGGTAGGTAGCATCATCGGGCACGATGCATAAAGTATCTTGCATCCATGGCGGGGACGTCACGAGGTAATACTCGCCCCTGGACCCCGTGAGGGTTTAGCTAACCCGACCGGTAGGCCCCGCAATCTTGGGTGAGGGTGGTAGTCTCACGCGATGCCCCAGCGGTCGGGATGATGACTTGGCATTGCCTCGTCCCGGCGGTAATGCGACGCGTCCTCGGCGTGTTCGGCAAGTAGCCCACGATTGCCACTGTTAGGGCAAGGGCGGCTTCTGGTGTAAGCCTACCACGACCGATTCCTTAGCCTAAGGTGCGGTGGTTCAAGGCGACATAGTTCACGTGTTCGGTCTCACACCCCTATATCGATTACACCGATCCGGAGATTTAGTTAGGCATGGTGGATGGACTTGGGCGACTTGCCACTAGACCGGCAACCCCTAGAGTTGCGGTAGCATGCGATGCGCGCGATACGCTCATTCTAACGCCCGATCAAGAGCTCCACGGGATTGTGAGCAGTGCACCTTTAGTATCGGCGAGAGAGGCGGTGAGGCCGTAACTTTCGTTTCTCGTATAGGGCGTATTGTGTGGTGATTTATTTCCGGACTAAGACCCTGAGTTGGCATCCGAGATCCAAGTGTGGACTTAAGCTATGTGCTCTATTCTGTGTTTATATTCATAGCTTGCATACACTCATCTAGATGACCATGTGCATCTTATTGTACCCCGATTGGGGATTCTCACTTAGTAATTCGTTACTCACCCTTATTTTGTGGTTTTCCACAAGTAACCAAGGGGCGAGACAGGATGGCTGAAGGAGGAGCCGTGATCATGGGAACTCTTTGTAAATCTCTGAATTTTTATTTCTATGACTCTTGTCTTTTTATTTTCCCTGAATGCATGTGGCGCACACGGAGCCCTAGGATATTTTCAATGGTTTTGTGGATTCCGCTTTGTTGAATTTGAGGATGTTTCAAATTATTTAAGAAATCTCGATCGAGTGTACGTTTTGGAAATGTATTTGCCTTGAAAGCAGTGCTTGGAGACGAGGACGAGTTTGACAAACTATCTTTATTTCTGATTGAACCTTGATTGTTTTGTTTTTATTGGGAATCCGAAAATTTATTTGCATATTGTCCTTTACTTTGAATGCATGCATTGGGGTAAAGGCCTATTTAGAGCCCTTTTTGGGTCGGGTCTTTACAGTAGCTCAAGTGTTGATCTTGAGCCTTAGCAGATTGTTTGATTGCCCAGTGAGTAGCTGCAGAGTTGGTAGCTTTCGAGGAGGTTGATGAGGCATCTTTGTTCTCTTGTAAGGTGTTATTGTTTTGCAACCAGATGAAAAGTGAAACCACAGTAGTTAAGAGTGCGTGGCAGTGTACCCATCGGACGTGATCCGTTGGTGGTTTCCCCAGTTGTCTGGTAGAGTTGAGCACTCTTCTTATGGTGAGCTCCTAGAGTAGGGTTAGCTGCTGCATGTTGAGAGATCCGGCCAAAGTTTTGTTGAGCATCATGTGGAGATGCAAGAGTAGGCCATGAGCCTTCAGTTTGATGAGATGCCATAGTGCAGTTGTTTGAGTTTTGAGCCCTTGTATGCCTAGCCATAGTTTTTGTCACTTGAGGTTGTGACCTTGCGGGCCCCATTTGTAGTAAGATGTGGATTTGGTAGTAGTGGCACTTGAGGTGCATTGGTTGGTGTGCCGCTTTGGCACTAAGTCCAGTTCATGCCTGAGTTTGGCATGGGTATAGCGAGATGGTTCTATGACCCGTCCGGAGTTCAAAGACACTTCTTTAGCCGTTGGATCCGTTTAGGCGATTGCACTGTTTAGGCCTTGCAAGAGGGCTAGGTTAGTGGTAGTCGAAGGACTACAAGTGAAAGGATGTTCGAGAGGAGCTGGAGCCTCTTCCCAGTGTTACTGGGGGTTAAGTAAGTCAGCAGGTTGACGGTTGGTAAGTGTTAGTGCGTGTGAGTCTCACGCTAGAGCTGAGGCCAAGAGATCTTTGTGGTTGGTAGTGCGGTCCACTACCTTCGGGTGCCTAAACCTGAGTTGAGTGAGCATTGTAGATGCGAGTTCGGTCCAGTAGGGGAACCATGAGTTGGATGCCCGTGAGATGAGTGGGATGCTCATGAGATGAGTTGGATGCCTATGAGATGAGCTGGATGCCTATGAGGCGAGTTGGATGCCTATGAGATGAGTAGGATGCCTTATGAGAGGAGTTGGACGCCTTATGTGTAAGCACACTTGGTATAAAGTAAGTTCGGTTTGGCATTGTTATGCTTTAGTAGAGCAAGGTTGCCGCAGCTTCGAGTATCGTGTGGAGATGGAACTTTTGGTGTTCCTTTGGTTGATTGTATCTCTGCCAGAAGTTAGTGTTGCCTTTTTGGAAAGCACCTGTTGGTCTTGGATCTCTGAAGGAAGGTTGAGAGTTGTGCACACAAGTGTGTTTTGTGTAGTTCATTCTGGTGGCGAGAGTTTCAGAACCATGTAGGGGTTGCATTGGAGAACTGGTGCTCAGTTCTTGGAGAAGTTGGACTCCAGGTGGATGTTGTAAGGCTTTAGTTGAGGTTGTAAGGATACCGTGCTTGTAGTCGGGTTGTTGCTTAGGCAAGTTTGTTAAGTTGAACCTAAGCTTGGTTGGTGGAACCTCTTGTGTTCTTGGTTGGAGTTCAGATGGTACTGAACAAATGGTGGTTGTAGTGAAGCCGCGTAGTTCACGACCGTAGTTGCTAAGGGTGATGCTCGAAATCCTTACCCAGGTGGAAGCTACGATGTGGTGATGCTTTGAGTAGGAGGATGACACATTCTGCAAGCGTTTACGGTCTTTTTGGTTTCGAGGTTCGGAGCAGCCGGCATGGTTGTGATCTTTGAAAAAAAGAGTTGTTTGTTCGGGTAGTTGGCTATTAGGACCGTTAGGACGGCGGTGTGTGTCGAGGTTGCCGAAGAACCCTAGTTGTGGAGAGCATCACCGAGCTCGGTCGAGGCCCAGTAGTGAGTTTCAGGTTGGCAAGCGAGTCGCGTGTAGGTTGTAGCCTCGGGTGAGTTCTTTGGCGATCTTGGTAGACCGGCAAGCTAGTGTTTGTTTGGAGTAGAGTCCAGATTGGTTTAGGTGTGGTGGCAAGTTGGTGCTTGGTGTTGACCAAGGTGTGGTTTTGAGTTGCTAGAAGTTAGCCTTGCTCGTGGGGCAAGTGGTTTTGCCACTGGCGGATGTCTTTCTGTTTCAAGAGTTTGAGAGTTGCCCTTATTTGGTGTTTGGAGGTGAGTCTTCTCTTGCCCGTGGTTGGTTATCCGATCTGTGGTGGACCCCTATTGTTGCCCCGTGAGACTTAGGTGTTGTTGCTTTAGTTTGAGCAAGACAATGAGCGGTTGTGGAGCTCTCTGTCTTCCTTGGATGTCCATTTGTAAGGATCTGTTTCTCCTTGGGAGTTGTCAGGTTATTCCTTGGTCTTGGAATTGGTGGTAGTGGTGCTAGTAGGAGGAAAAGTTTGTTGGGTGCTTGGAAGCGATTGTTTGTCCAAGTTAAGCGGACCCTTGAGTGGTGTTGCGGAAGTTGTTGTTAGGGTTGTTCTGCTCCTATGAGTGTTTGGCCTGGTTGGTTAAGGTTCTTTATGTGTTTGGCCTGGGAGCTGTTGCACCTTTGTAGTTGAAGAACTCCTTTGTATCAGTTGTGGGTTGAGGTTGCACCATTGTGGTTGGATTAGGGTCTTGACCTTTTGAGGATCCTTCTTTGGTTAGTGTGGCTTGTGCTCTGCCGACCATGTTTGTGTCTGGTTCTTGGTAGGTGGTGTTAACCGAGTAGTGGAGTTCCGTTTATGAAGTTTCGGTGGAAAGGTGCAATAAGCCTAGCTAGAGGGTTAAGCCTGTATGTGTTATCGTTTGGACTTGCGAGATGTGTTTCATATTTGAGGCAAGCTTCATTCCGTTGCTTGCATGGAGGTAAGTTTGGTGGAGGGAGCCCTCTAGGGCCCGGTTGTTGGCAGGCTGACTTGTCCAGCCAGTGATTTGAGTCAAGCTAGAGTTGTGTGGATTGGCATAGCTATGCAGTTTGTAGTTGTGTGAGCTTCTGGGTGCGTAGCACTCAAGTTGTTGGTTGTAGGAGTCCGTGTGGAAGCTGGCAGGTGGTTGAGGTTGTTGTGTGAGTTTGGATTTGGAGGATGGGTTTCAGTAGCTAGAGCTCGCACCTCGTTTCGTGTGCAGAGGCCATTTCTATAGAGTAGAGGCATGTCAGTTTCAGGCCGGAGTTGTTGTCACCAGGGTGTAGCAACAAAGGTTTATTCTAGGCTGTACGTTGACGAACCGTGGTTCTGGAGAGCGTTGTTAAGAGGCTTAGGAGCCGAGTGCAGTTTCTGTAGTGCTTTCACCCTTTTAACCGATGGTCTTTTGGGAGGAGTGAGCCAGATCCTTCAGAACTTGATGCGAGTTGGTGTTTCCGTGATTAGGCAGCGGGAGAATAGTGTGGTTTTACGAGGTTGCCTTGGGTTGCAGTTCTCAGCGGTCAGTTCTTGTGGTTCCATTGAGGCATTGCATGGTAAGTATTGCAGGATTCCAGTGTTCTGGGAAAAGGTTGGTGGCCATCAGTTTTGTTTTGGGTCCTGAGTTGCTGCATTTGACCAGAGGTGATGTGCAGGAGTTTAGATGTAAGAACCCTACCCAAGATACGGTCCTAAACCTAGGTTCTCACTCAGCATGCAAGTTAAATACTTCATCAAGCGGTTTAGTGCTCATATTAAAAACCTTTCAAAACATTTAAATGCACGGACACTTAAAACATAAACAACAACCTTCATTTAAGCAAAGCCAACAAAGTAAAACAAGCCTGGCCAGTGTTTATAAAATCATACAATACAATTTAAACAACTTTTAAAAACGTCCCACTAGGACTCCTGTCCGTCTACATGCTTTGAACAAATTATGCAAACAATAAAAGACAGAGTCTTGGCGGCTCCCATGATCAATCGGCTCCCTCCGCTAGCCGTCCGGTCTTTGTCCCAAGTTACAGTGGAAAACCACAAAAATAAGGGTGAGTATAAACATACTCAGTAAGAATCCCCAACCGGGGTACAATACGATACATCAATCATCTAGCACCCTAGTATACATGCAAACAATTACCAACACAGATCATAGCTCAACGAGCTTACAAGGCAGAATCTGGAATCCTCGAAGTCTCCTACTTAGGCCTAATGATTGGCTCTCATAACCAATCCGGGACATCTCGAGGGTCTTTCTCCTCGGCCAATTGATCGACTCAAAAACCGATCCCAAAGATGTCCGACACCCTCGAAGGTCTTTCTCCTCGACCATATGATCGGCTCAAAAGCCAATCCCAATGGGTGTCCTCAAGGGCCTCTTACCCTCGCTAACAAATGCGGACTATCGGGAGTACCCGAAGTCCGGCTCTAAAGCTGGAAGGCAGGTGTACTCACGAACATTGGCGGGAAGCTCTCGAAGCGGCGACTAACGCGCGCGTGTGCGCAAGACACCGCATCTTCTTTGCAACCAGCGTAAATGTGGGGCCTAAGTACAAACTACGCGGGCGGTACGCATGCCTAAAGACTCGAAAGCGGTGTCACCGAACACGGTGAGTGCGAGGCCCTCGGCACTCATCATGCGCACTGTACCACCGACACTGAAGCTAAGAACCGCCAAGAGGCAGGCTTGCACCGTTGGCGGGGTTCCGCTCTAGCGGAGCTACAAACTAGGCTTATGCCGATGTGGTAGCTAAATCCACATCATTTGTAGGGGAAGCAATGTACGTTATGCTTCGCTCTACTCTCGACTGGTGGGGACAAAGTACGTTATGTCCGCTCTGAGCCTCTAGATGATGACAAACTCTACTTTACTAGCTAAAAGTACAAAATAACTGATTCCTGGCTCGACATACATGTCAACATCAATCACACATAACCTAGCATGATACTACGAACTTAAAGCAGGAATCTCAAGCATCTTTGGAAGAACAATCCTAGCATGGCACTAACATGTACAACAGCAAACATGCTAGCAAGAATGCAATCACAAGCTGTCCTATCCACTAATCATGTTGATAGAAGTAAACATGCATATAAGGCACAATCAAGAAGCATCGCAGGGTCCACACAACCACGGTAAGAAATCCTTACCTGGAAACAAGTGGAAAATAACTATCGCGAATCAGATAACGACCCTCGTGCTTAAAGCGAACCCGAGCAACCTAGGCATATGATAAAAACATCCTAAATAAATAAATAAGCAATGACAAAGACTTAAAATCTAAAAGGAAAGGAAAGGGAATTACCAACCGAGAAGACATGTGGTCTCGCAGCAAAAGAAGCGAGAATGGGCGCTGGCTCAGTGGTGCAGCGGTATTGGCGAGCAGTGCAGCTGTCTCTCGGCGCGCGGCAAGCGGCGAGCAGACGCGCTCAGCGCGCGCAGGCGCGAGACGTCGGGCGAGAGGATGGCGCGCGCGGCGACGCGTCTGAGGCTGCGCGCGCGTCACGGCATTTGGGACGACGACGAGGAGGCGATCTGGCGGGTGGGTCGCCGACGGAGGCGATCGGGAGGCTGGGTCGACGCACCAAGACGCGCTAGGCAGCTGCGTCTGGCGCTCCGGGCGACATAAATTTGGTAATTTAAATGGCGATTTGGGTGGGTGATAGTGCAGAGCGGCCGCCATGGCCGAGCGATCTGGGCGTATTGTGTGCATGGTTTGGTCTTGAGCGGCTGTGTGCGATTGGGGGCCGAGCAGGGCGAGCGACTGGTGTGGAGGTGCGGCTAGGGTGTGGTGGCTCGGGTGGGGTTGGTGCGGTAAGGGCTGGGCATGGTGCGGCTAGGGTTTATAGAGAGAGAGAGAGAGAGAGAGAGAGAGAGTCTTGCAAAACAAGGGGGAAAGGGATTTTTCTTGATTTCTTTCCTTTTCCTAATGTAAATGGGTCTAAAATGCCTTCCCAAAGCTTCCTCTTTCAAAACCCTGGCCCAAGCAAACTTTGCTTTTAAATAAAACTCTTTTTCCTCTGAGACTCCCAAAACCATTTAGGCAAGGGTTCAAATCCCAAAGGAAGCACTCAAAACCCATTAATTTTGCCAATAACTAAAATACCTCCAAACTCCCAAACAACTTGCCCAACCTCTTGGGTCTTGCAACCGACAACCACCAAACTTCGATGAAGGCAGGAAAGGCCCTGAAATCTTGAAAATCCTCAAAACCCTGACTGGGGGCAAAAAGACCAAAATACCCCTAAGGGTTAAAACAGCTCTAACGGCCCATCCGAACATCCGAATAATGATCCGAAATCACTGGGTAGCAGAAATAGAAAAGCGGGCGTTACAATACTCCCTCCTTTTAAGACTTTCGTCCTCGAAAGTCCTAAGACAAAAAACAACTCTAGGAAAAACTCCTTGATTCTTAACCAACCAAGTTCCCGATTAAGACAACACAAATCCTTCTTCGAAACCGAACCTTCTTGGGTTCCCAAAGGCTCCAAGCCCAACAGACACCGAGTCTGCCACGAACTATCTCAACCAAAACTGAACTAACACTGAGCTTCGAAGAAAGCATGCGATAACTAGTCGGTGAGCCACATCCTCTGACTCGCACCAACTATCAACGGTCTTACGACTCTAGGGCTCACTTATCCCTACTAACCCAACTCGGAACGCCTCTCTACGGTGCTACTCTCAGCAAACTCGAGGACTGGTCACAAGCTCTAAACTCTCCGCCGCGCACCGGCGTAACATCTTTGGCTCACAGCTGTTAACAAACAACCTCAACTCTACACCACGCTAACCAAACAACTGAACCTCTCGGGTTCCCGAAACTATTCAACCTACTCCTACTTCACAAGAGACCTGCGAACCCCAATGCTTGCCTACAATCCTTAACGAAATCCAATTGAACCTTCAACTGGCGTCTGGTCCTGAAGGCAAACTTCTCCAACTAGCACGCGTCCACAACACTTAAGCAACCATCTTACGAGAAATCGAAGCACCAAAGCCAAGGGGCACTTTTCTGGTTCACCAAACAACTACCACCACACACACTAGCTGAAACTTCACCCCGACCACCCATGAACGACAAGATCCAGGAATAGGCTCCACTCGGCCAAACTAATAAACTGCAGCCCCTCAACGGCCGACAACAAACTTTCCAATGAAATCCGATCAGCCACTGGCCTAGGTGAACATCGCCAAACAGGAAAACAAACAACATTCCTCTCACGGAAATATCGAAAGCAAACAAAGGAATAAAACAACACGCGGCTACTAGCAACACAATAGTTTGAGGATAACAACTCAAGGGTTTTACCAACCAATGCCACGGCACCTCTGTGCCAACTCACTCAACTAGGAACAAAGCCCGAGAAAGGCTTGCTCAGCAGAAACTCAAACCAAGCTCATAACGAGCAAAGCTCGCCTCCAAGCTACCACTCAACTTTTAAGTCCAACTGGCTACTCAAAGGACTTCCTCCTTTAGCCTAGGCCTAACTCATCTTGTGACTAGAAACTCCACACTCGGAACATCGCAAGGAATACGAATCGACGAGGCTATCTCCAAAGATAATACTTATGGTGGCATCCATGGTGCAACTCAACCACCATGGAAACTAGGGGTTCCTCAACCCCAAAGAACCAACAAATTTCGGCCAAAATCTCAACTCTTAAAGCCTGGTGGCCTCGCCCTTGCGGGAACAAACAACTTTACGCTTGCTAACAAACAAACGCAGGACACTCTCGTGGGGTGACCATTGCGCTACTCTCGATAAACTACACAACTCGGGAGCTAAGTCGACTCCTCCTCTCTGAGAACGATTTCCCAACAAGCGGACTTTCGAAGGACAGCGAACTCCACACACGCTCGCTGTCTTGCTCAAACCCAAGGGCAACAACAATCAACTCTCTCGGAAGCAACATTCGAGGATCCTCAATCGCTTGAACCACCAACTTAGAACTAGCAGACTTACTCAACCGCCAGGGAGGGTCAACTCCCAAAACTTCCTGACTAGGAACAAGTCCTCAGGGCAACGCCAGCTTGCTCGAACCAAGCTAGCTCTAGAAACAACATGGGAACCAAACCTTGGTCAACACCAAGCACCACCTTGCTAAGAATTCCGAAAACCAACGTGGAGGTTACTAAGAACAACTCTAGCTTGTCAACCGACAACAAGCATCCAACAACTCAAACCGTGGAACTTTGCTGATGCGACTTAGCTCTAGTGAAGCTCTCCACAATCTAGGGTTCCTCCGATCACCCTCTCGACACATATTGTCGTCAGCGGTCTAATGGACATCGGCTACACGAGTACATCTCCCTCCCGGCATCTCAATCGTGTCTTTGGCCAAAAGCTTTTTCTTGCCAAATCTGCAGCAAGCACGGGGCGATGCTCCACACAATCCAAAAAGCGCCTTACCACACTTGATGCAATGAGCCGATCGCTCGCCCCGCCCCGCGACAATCTCGAGCTCTAACTGCGCGGTCGGGCTCGATCCCGAACCCCTAGGCGGCCCCGTCGGCGAGTTCGCTAACCATCGAGCGGGAACAAGCGGAAGACCCAATGTTCCTCTTGCTCAAAGCATCACCCACATCGTAGCTTCTACCAGGTAAGGATCCGAACAACACTCTTAGCCATGGCGGCCAGAAACTCCGCGATTTTGCTACCATCGCCCTGGATCAGTTCCAACTGAACTCCAACCATCGATCAACAAGAAATGCCTCTACCCAGGTCAAGGGCCAACTAGCATAACTTGCCTACGCAACAACCCGCTCTGCACGGTAAAACCTCTCACCCAAGTTAGGGCACTTGCCAAGAACTAAAGCCCTAACTCCTCGAATCGAGCTTTGGTTTCTCAACCCAAATCCTCTCGTGGTTCTGAAAAATACACCACGGAACGAGCTACACAAAAATTACACCGGCGTGTACAGCTCCAACTTGGTTCCTTAAGATCCAAACCAACAAGTACTCTCAAACAAGGCAACTTTTGCCTCCCAATAGAGCCACATCTAGCAAAGGAGAAACAAGAGTTCAAACCACTCGGGGTCAACTGACCACGAAAAGCTACATTGGTCAACTTACTCTTACAAGAGCATAACTACACCAAGCTGACATACCTCATACCAATGTGCCCACTAAATGCTCCACTCAACCATCCAACTCATGGCTCCAACCTTTGGATCAACCACGCATCCTCGATGCCAACTCTACTCATATTAGGGTAGCTCTAGGGTAGCCGAAACACACTACCATCCAACTGGCTCACAAGCCCACAACCCAGGCGCGAGAACTCGGACGCGCTAGCCCTTAACAACCAACAACATCCTTTGTACCCAACTCTCGGTGACCCTGAAAGGCTTCTACTTATCCCTCGAACGGTCTCACACTTGTAGTTCTCTGACTACCACCGAGCTAGATCTATTATGCAGCCCAAACAGGTGCAATCTCAAGAATGGGTACAAGACTAGTGGAGATGCTAAACTCCGGGCGGGTCCTGGAACCACCTGTACGAAAAGTGCCAACTGGCCTGAATCTAGGCCTCCTCTCAAAGCTTGGTGCCAACAAGCACTACTTCCTTTACAACACAAACATCCCTTTACGGGCTTTAAGCCCCTCTGAGGGTAGGGAAGGTCACACTCCAGGTGACAGGGCAATGGCACTCAACACAAGAGTCTCAACACTCGAGTAGACAACTCTCTGACATCACGTCTAACAGACAAGCCAAGGCCCACTCCTGCATCCCACTGGATGCTCAACGAATACTCAGGCCAACCCTCGGGTGGCAGCACCTAGCTCCACATCTGGAACATGCTAACAGAAGGTGCTTCTCTCTAATAGCCAGCTGAAAACCACGGACGGATTAAGTCCTGACAAGCAAACTCCACACTACCCCCTGGCTACGAGGGTACTAAAAGAACTGGCTGCAAAAAGACTGCAGGCTTGCAGGAGGACAAAATGTCTCTACATCTTCCTCAAAAGCTACTAACTTGGCAGCTTGCCAATCGACCGGGTGGCTGGTGGAGACTCTGCTGGTCCGCCTCTCACAGGGGACTTCCACCACCACACTGCTCCATCAAACAGCACCAGAACGGCACGCCTCGACCTCTGAACATCAGGTCATCGGCCTCTAAACACTAGGTCATCACAACACTTGGATGATAAACTCGATCTTGGCCAACCACCTCGCTGCTAGCAGTAGGTCCCAAAAACATCCAGCTCTACAGGCTTCCACTTGCCAAACTCGGCGGCTCGATCAATGCCAACTAACTTATCAGCATAACCCGCTGATCGAGCCCTCCCGAGAACCTCCGGGGATACTGGAGCTACAAGAAGGGGTGTCTCCTAAATAAACTCTGCCAGCTGGGCTATCTGTGCCCAAGACTCCTCACTACGCGCTACAAACTGCGCCTGGGTCTCCGCTCTCTGTTAGCTAAAAGACCTGCCATCAACTCCCTCATGACTGGAGCACACTCTGCTCAAGGAGTCTCACTTTGAGGCAGACTAGCTCTACTACCCCTTCTCTTGGCAACTCATCATGCCGGGGCCAAAGGTGGCCTACGGGTCTAGACAACCCTAGGCGTGGTCTCATGATCAACATGAGCAGTCCAACTCCTCGGTTGGAAATACCAAACGTCCCCTGCTCCTCTAAGTGCAATCAACATACTAGCGATCTACACAAAGCATAAAAGCTAGCCCACGCTGGGCTCTCACACGCCAAACAAGGGTAACCCATGTATACTAGATGCGATATTGTAAAATAAAACCCTTAGCTTAAAGAACTCGAGACAAACTGGCACCAATTTGCGGAGTGTCGATGATCATGGGGGCAACAACCTACAAAGCAGTTAGTCTACGAATCTATGACTCGTGCTCGATACCAACCTGTAAGAACCCTACCCAAAATACGGTCCTAAACCAAGGTTCTCACTCAAGCATGCAAGTTAAATACTTCATCAAGCGGTTTAGTGCTCATATTAAAAACCTTTCAAAACATTTAAATGTGAGGACACTTAAAACATAAACAACAACCTTCATTTAAGCAAAGCCAACAAAGTAAAACAAGCCCTGCCAATGTTTATAAAATCATACAATACAATTTAAACAAATTTTAAAAACGTCCCCCTAGGACTCTCGTCCGTCTACATCTTTGAACAAATTATGCAAACAATAAAGACAGAGTGCCTGCGGCTCCCATGATCAATCGGCTCCCTCCGCTTAGCGTCCGGTCTTTGTCCCCAAGTTACCAGTGGAAAACCACGAGAAATAAGGGTGAGTATAAACATACTCAGTAAGAATACCCAACCGGGGTACAATACGATACATCAATCATCTAACACCCTAGTATACATGCAAACAATTACCAACACGGATCATAGCTCAACGAGCTTACAAGGCGAGAATCTAGAATCCTCGAAGTCTCCCTACTTAGGCCTAATGATTGGCTCTCATAACCAATCCGAGACATCTCCAGGGTCTTTCCCCCTTGGCCAATTGATCGGCTCAAAACCGATCCCAAAGATGTCAGACACCCTCGAGGGTCTTTCTCCTCGACCATATGATCACTCAAAAGCCAATCCCAATGGGTGTCCTCAAGGGCCTCTTACCCTCGCTAACAAATCTGGACTATCGGGAGAGTACCCGAAGTCTGGCTCTAAACTGGAAGGAACGGGTGTACTCACGAACATTAGCCCGAGAGAGCTCTCCGAACCGGCGACTAAAGCGTGTGCGCGCACACCGCATGCTGCTGCAACCAGCGTAAATGTGGGGGCCTAAGTACAAACTACGCGGGCAGTGCACGCATGCCTAAAGACTAAAAGCGGTGTCATCGAACACGGTGAGTGCGAGGCCCTCGACACTCATCTCTGCGGCACTGTACCTCACCACACGAAGCTAAGAACCGGCCAAGGCAGGCTTGCACCGTTGGCAGGGTTCCGCTCTAGCAGCCAGAAGTAAAAAAATAACTTCAATAAACTTGTGAGATAGACATCTTTTTTAAATGTACCTTGTTTTATAAAAAAATTTAAAAAATTACAAAAAAAAAAACCTTTTAAAATTAAATCAATTTTAAAATAGTTTTTAAAGACAGACTCGAGACATGTTTATCCAAAAAAGTGATTTGACTGAACATATAGGAAAATGTTTAGATTGTAACTACTTTCGGTCTTTAAAATGGGGGAAAAATAAATTTTAGCTTAAATAGTCACATTAACTATTAATTACATGACAGTTAGCTATTATTGTTTTTTTTTTTGAAACAAGGGTAACTACACCTTATCCTACGCCAGACATCAGAGATATCGAAGGAGTTATGCCACAGGTGAATCTCGAACCCAGGACCTTGAGAGGAGCATACCCTCAAAATCCAAGTCTTCAACGACTGCTCTACCCCATTATTGTGTAAATGTAGTCTTTCGTGTTTTGCTAACAGTTGAGTTAATTAGTTAATTAGATAAAAATGAGTTGCTAATTTCTATGGAAGCAACATTTCCAGCTCATTCACACCGTTAACAAAAATAACAAAAGACCACCGCATCAACATATGGATAACTAACTAATATGTATTTAATTTGCCAATGATTAGTTAAGAGATACATATTAGGTTTTATTTGACGATACGGACTTGTTTCTAACTTTTATATTGAAGGGACTGAATTCTGACTTTTTTTAGAAACCAAATTTGTAATTTAAAGAGAAAACATAGTTGTGATTTGTAGAATCACTCTATTGAGTGTGGTGCAACCAAAACAATCTGTTAAAAATTTAACCAAATGCATAATGAAAAACATTTCTTTAAAGAATATACATAAAAATGCTTTTTCTTTAGAAATACTTAAACTAGAAGATATGGAAAATTAACCTTCAATAAAACGGCATATTCATATCAAAGGCTTTCTCCTAAATCTTAATCAATCAAGTATTTAAGCAAATATGTACACACTGTTAACGTTTATTCTGCTTTTTATTTTCCAATGATTTCATTCTTAGAGGGGGCAATATCAATTGGTAATTAATTTCATGTATTATCTAAGTTAAGCTATTCCATCTTTAATCCAGATTCTTAATCCATCAATTTTCTAAGAAACGACAGTCAATATGAAAGTTAGGCGTTAACTATCACAGCTTTATACGTACCTCTAGTTTTTCTTGCCTCTCTAGAAGTTTGTTTCTTGCATGTGCAGCGGCCAAAGACGCATCCTACATTTCATTATTCCATTAGAAGACGAAATAACAAATAACAATACTCGAATCGAGGTAGTTCTCATTCGAAATTACCCGCCAAATTTGTACGTAGCTAAAATTTCTTGGTAGTTCTAGTTTTAGGTTTCCAATCATCATCCCCATCTCCAAACAATCTTTGCCTCTCTGTTCTCTTCTCTTCTGCACAAAAATCACATATTTACTGACCCGTAAAGATAAAGTTTAAAATACTTTCTTGTGAGATTCGGTTTAATGTGGTTAGACCTTTAACCTCCTTGGATGAAGCAGATGCTCCTGGTGGCGGTTCATCGTCTATGTGAATATCATCTATTTCAAAAAAAAATTAACAATGACCCAAAAGATCAGCATGAAACAAGACTGAATTATGTGACTAGTTTAAAGTAGAACCTATAGTGAGTTCCTCGATGTCCTCGGTATTCTTAAGAACTGAAGATGATGAATCTGAGAACGGAGGCTTGAGAAACATTTCCTCCAAATGGGCGCAGTAAGATTCACGGGTCGAACCAAAATCTTCAGCTGGGGTCATTTTTCTGCCTTTTAAGCCTTTGACAATGCTACCTAATATCCCCGTTGATGGAAGCTGCAGAAACACCGTTGTAACTTGAAGCTGAATGAAAAATACAATACAGTTTAAGAGGAAATGGCAAATATACCCTTCAAACCTGATTTTTCTTCTGATAGGATGAAACACTAGAAGCAGCGTCTGCTGCAGCAGCAAGAACTTTATCGTGGAGACTAGGCAAGGAATCCGGAATCCTAGAAGACAGCAAACTATTTAATCCTCTTTCATGAATTGTTTTAATTAATTCTATCATGCCAGTTGACAGAAAATCACATTACCTGAACTCATTTTCATTGGATAACAGCGAGAGGAAAACTACCTCGCCCCCATTGGCCTGTTAACACAATAAGATGTTCCGAATAAGTATTTTATATATATATATATATATATATATATATATTAGTTTTTAAGGCAAAATAGTCATTCTTATTCATAATTAAATATTTATTAGTCATCCATGTGTTAATAATTATGATAATGTGAGTGAAATGACCGGTGTGGTTGGACAAAAAATTACATTATTTACACATGCATAGCTACTTCAAAGTTTAATTCATCAACAACCATAGAGACTAAATTTATTAAACCATAGAGACTAAATTATAGTTTTTAAAATTATAGGGACTAAATTTTAACGACAAAATTCTAGCTTGACTAATTATAACATTGAAAGATTAAATCTATAATTTACCCTAAATTATATTATATTTGCAATCATACCAGCACGATCTGCCCGTGTTCAGAAGAACTTGAAATCTTATCCATGTTTGCCTTAAAATTCCACATTAGAATCGATTGAAGGGAACTTTCTTTCAGCAACTCTAAATCTGGCAACGATCTAGTCAAAATTTGAAATCAGCAACCATAATCAAACAAACAGGAATGCTACTGATACCATCCGACCCTTGGAATTTTAGGAATATTAGTATTAGTATTAATTGTTTATTAGTTAATTGTTATTTTAATTGTACTAGGCTTTTATGATTTATTAGAATATTATTAGTAAATTAGGTTAATTCTAGGGTTCCTATAAATAGGATGTGTTAGGTCATTTGTTAGGCATCCATTGAATTGTAGTTTTTTGTACTCTAGCTCTTTGAGAGATCCTCTCGAGAGATTTATCTTAATAAAGTGGTAGATTCTATCATTTTGGTATCAGAGCTGTTTGCAGATCTGGGAATGGTCTCGACTAGGATGGAAACAAGGATTCAAGAATACGAAGAAAAATCAGCCGAATTGTTGATTAAGCAACAGGAATTGGAAGCGAAGATGGAATCAATGGAGGAACGATTAGGGCAAAGATGGATTTGAAATTTGCAGGATGCGAAGTTTGATTTAAAATTCGAAATGTTAAACCGGAATCTACAATTGTTGATGGATTTGAACAAAGCGGATAAAGGGAAGGGATTGTGATCGAGGTATCGGACGTGGACTCGACGGTTGAAGCGAATAGAGGCGGCGGTGGCGTGAAGGCGGGCTCGGCGGCGGAACCTAGAGGCACGGTGGTGAGCGCAGAGGTGGGCGCGGTTGGCGTGGGCGGAGGCGTTGTCGACGGGCTCGAGCGCGGAAGCGCTGGCCAGGTGGCCGCGGAGGGTTCGCGCGTGGGCAGGGAGCTAGAACGCAAGGGTGCGGGGTCGGGCTGCGCGGAGTGGCACAAGTCTGGGTGTTGTGCAGGGGCGCGATAGCGTGGGGTCGTGGGCGCGTGGATGGGGCGGGGCCGAGGCTGTTGGGGTGGGTCAAGTGCGAGCGAGCTCGAGTGGGGCGCGAGTAGACCGTGTGCAGGTGGGCTGGCAGGATCGAGATGGTCTGGGCTAGTCGGGTTGGACTCGAGAGAGGAGTTACGTGGGAATGTGAGCAGGAAAACCGACTAGGACCAAAGTTCGATCGTCGAGGAAATTCTAGGTTTGACCGGGAGGCGACGAGTTACTAGAGGAGAGGAGGTGCACATCGGCTATGATAGGCCGTTAGCGCATGACAGTTGGAACAATCGGGGCGAAATTGGGTTGACGATTTCATGGGATCGAGTTCGATCAAATGGGAGATCCGAGAGTCGTTGGGAGAGGAAACGGAGTTCTAGAGGAGAGGAGGTTGTGCATGGGCTATGATAGGTTGTGGGCGCATGTGATGGCCGATTGTTGGTGGGGTGACAATGTCCGAAATAGGGGATGAGATTTTGGGTGGGGAGGAGAAGAAAGATTTGAATGGGGAGGTCAGAGAGCAGTAGGAAGGGAGGGACTGGGTTGTGACAGGAGATTTAGAAAATTGGAGATGCCGATTTTCAAAAGTCTTGCTGTTGAGGATCCGGTGGGATGGTTGAGCCGGGTCGAGCGTTATTTCCTGGTAAACAAGCTGACTGAATATGAAGAGGTTGAGGAAGCAGGGTTATGTTTGGAAGGGGAGGCATTAGAGTGCCTTCAGTATGAGGAGGACCGTGCTCCTTTTCGTTCCTGGAACGAATTCAAAGACGGGTTGTTGGAGCGTTTCCAACCGGCGGGTCAGGCAAATAAGTATTCCAACTTCATGAGTTTGAAGCAAATAGGCACGGTGAAGGAATATCGCTGGAGCTTTGAGCGCTTTGCTAAGGTAATGCGTGACATCAGTGCGAGTGCATTGGAGGGGAAGTGCGAAAGTGGACTGAAAGAGGAGATACAGAGCACGATGCATAAACTGCGACCAGTGGGCATCGAAGAAAAAATGTTTATGGCCCAAGTGATTGAGGATGATTTTGCTTTTCAGGTTGCCCAAAACGAGGGAAGTACTTCTGCAACGGTCAAGGCTAAAGCAGGAACGATTGTGTCGAGAACTGGAAGCACAAAGACTTTTTCCCACATGACTACAGCCATTCACCCGGCATCTTTTAAAAAACTCACTGAAGCCGAAATTCGAGCAAGGAAGGACAAAGGGATTTTCCGCTATGATGAACGATTTGTCTCGAGGCATCGTTGTCAGAAGAAAGAGCTCCAGAACTTGGATGTGTGGGTCGTTTAGGATGCGCACGATTACCGGGATCTTTGATGTGACAAACTTTTCGCGGAAGACGGAGCTGCAAAAGATGGCGTCGAAGATGGAACACCTTGAGGACAAGGTGGCTCTTGGGGGGGGAAAGTATTGATACGATCCGGCCCTTGGAATTTTAGGAATATTAGTATTAGTATTTATTATTTATTAGTTAATTGCTATTTTAATTGTATTAGGCTTTTATGATTTATTAGAATATTATTAGTAAATTAGGTTAATTCTAGAGTTACTATAAGTAGGAATGTAGGATGTGTTAGGTCATTTGTTAGGCATCCATTGAATTGTAGTCTTTTGTACTCTGCCTCTTTGAGAGATCCTCTCGAGAGATTTATCTTAATAAAGTGGTAGATTCTATCAGCTACCTAAATGTCTATGATTAATAAATGAGCAAAATTATATCCAATCTGATCGTTAGCACATTATGTTCCAAACTCCTTACCTTATTTCAAGAACACCAGACTGAAACAACAATACTAATCCAAAATCTCTTTCTTTGATTTTAAATGTTGTAGTCCAACAACATTTTGATTGTTTCACTTTACGAATAGGTTTATGATTTCCCTGTCATTATACGAGTCTTCAGTTAGCAACCGAAGAAAACCAATAATGAAAGAAAAATAAAGTTAAAAATGACATAGAAGAACCTGAATTATAGATTTGACCGAGTATAAGCGCAATGAATTCTCACAACAAAGTAGGAAATATGAATCAAGAAAATTTTCTACAGAGCTTGGTGTTTCTGCAGAAGAGTGATGTTGGGATTCATACAGATTTGATCCGGCTGAACCACTGGGATTGCATTCACTTTTGGTAGTAGGATTTGGGATGAGTTTTGGTATACTTCTCATCAGGAGATCCAGATACAAACATACCACACTCTGGATATAACAATGAAAAACATTGTAACAACAAAGGTATACTACGCACACTATTTTCTAATAATCTTGTTAAGAAGAATATATTACTTGCCTATAACATACATTGAAATTGCAATTGATTCCTTTTTCATGTGCCACGGCCGAGGGCTGAGCAAGGTACCAGCAGTACCATCGAAAACATTGATCTTTGAATCTTTGGTTAAAATAAATAATGATTCTTCAGCAGACTTGACTGCAGATTTAGCTCCCGACTGCCTTGGGCTCTTTGTAGGGTCTCGAACCGTAGCAGAGTGCCCTTTCCAAATCATTGCAATAATGGGAGAGCTTGAGTTAGCTATGCCCTCCGTGAAGAATAAAACTGATGATGAGGAAACGTCGAGCACTGCAACCTGAAAAGAACACAAGCTCAGAGACCCTATTGTAAAAAAGTACAGTTTAGAAGTTCGGTTATGGAGAATCCTTACACGACCACTTCCATACCCCACACCAAGTTTAACTCCACTTTTAGAAAATTGCAACGCTTGAATTGGGGAATTTAGGAGAGAAAAGACAGCTCTACAATGAGGTCCTTTGGCTCGAGGCAGACTATGAACTGTGAAACAAGTTGACCATGTTTATTACTAGTAAAAATTGGTGAAATTAAGTAATAAAGATAATCCGGATACATGATCTATCATTGGAATTGGAACAACTAAACACTTGAAGAATAGCATCAGAAATATAGAAACCTAAAGATTCAACCATTTACAAGCTTGCTTCCCTTGCTTAATGAAATGTGCTCTGTGTATATATGCATATATATGCTCTTATTTGGAAACAATATCTTGTCAGTGCTTCTCCTATCGATCCAAACATTAACCTCGAAAAAACGTTGGTTTCTCCAAAACTTGCGGATAATAGCTCACACGAATTTTAACTAAACATGTAAAATCCATGATATAAATAGTAATGTCCCAATTCCAAAATTCCATTTGAGATTTGAAAAAATATTTTTCCTATAATCTTTTGGGAAACTTTACAAATTGGAATACCTTCACGTCTAGATTCGTAAGAAGTAAAATATCTTCTCATCAGAACTGCTTTTAAGGTCATAAAGCCACACCTATCAAGTTAGTTCAGCAAGGAAACAATAAGTACAAACGAATATCAGAAACCCAATCTTATCTAACAACAGATTTCTAACCAGACCACATTCATTGCCAACAGCTAAAGAAGTAGTAGCACAGCAGAAGTCCAATTTTAATACAGGAGCACATGAACCAGCAACCTTTATACCTTCCAACTGCAAAATATTTAAGTGTTAATAATAAGATTTTTATCATTTTCTTCCATCATAAAAATAATAGAGCTTATCGGGAGTTCTAACCTCGGCATCTAACTGGCATACACAAGAAAATACAGGAAGAGTTGCATCCCAAATGCGTATAGAACCATCTTGATAGCCTGTTAGGTAAACCCTCTCAACGTTATCATCTTTCATTGAAGACAACTGATAAGGCACTCCTCCAGTCAACGGCCACTTTGCACTAGGAGCTTGAATTGCTGTTGAACTAAGCTTCATCAACGCTAGCTAAGAGAACAGAATTTTAAATTCAAGGGTGCATAACTGAGCACACATAGAGCAGAAGAGAAAACAGAGGTTCAAATGCAGGGCAGCAAATGCAATACCTCGGATAAAATCCTTGACGAAGATCCAGCAGTTGGCAACTTAATAAGCTCTGACGTTGTCAAGCATGGCTCTGATGTAGGTATCATTGCAGGAAACTCCAACGGAGAAATTGGTGGATTGCTGTCTGGGTTACCCATTATTGCAGACAGTGTACTTTCATCGTAAAAGTGCAGTTTCCCAGGGTTTGTAAGCAAAAAAAGATCTGCTTTGGAACCATCCCCAGCAGCACCAGGACTTGGCAACAAGATCATATCCGCAAAAGAGCCATGAAGTTTGAGCTCTGTACGACCGGCACATCTCAAAACCTCCATTCCAGGTGACCACTCAATGGTTAAAACCTGTTGAAAGTCAAAACATAAAGCCAACATACCTATTTATAGGAAAGATTTCGAAAGAGGCATTTCACATTACCGATTACTACACAAGAAATCAACATTGTATCTTCTGTGGGAAGTTAATAAAAAATGAAAATAGAGAGCAAGTTAACCTTTTAAATATCTACCTGCACAAATCTCATTTATAGAAAGATGTTCTCAAAGAAAAAAGCTACCATTTTCTACTAAAAATTTAACCTCGCAGTGGCAGTAGAGGTAAAAATGACAGTAATTTAATAACTGCTTGAGACGTGAATAACATCAGAGGTTATCCTTATACTCATCAACTGCATCCAACTCCACGTATACAAAGGAGCTATAGAAATAGCAAAGCAATGTAAAAGAGTTAGAATGAAACAACACACCGTTAAAACTTCTTCAGATCCTATCTCATCACCGCCATAGATGAATAACTGCCCATCACAATCATTAGGTGCTCTACAGTTTCCAGACCAATGCAAGACAATAACAGGAAGTCTTTTCTTGGAAGATGATAATTGTAACCTAACAATATTTTTAGATGGCGGTGAGCCTTGTTGACCTCTACTAGAAGCAGTAATTGATGTTTTCCAGAATAAGATATCCCCATCTACATATCCCACAGCAAGAATTGATTCATTGGAGGATGCCCAACAGAGAGCACTTATCTCTTTCTCTGCTAAACTATTTACCAAAGCCCCAATTGGAATGTTATCATCCACTTTGCTTGATGATTCATTAAATCCACCATTCAACTGCAGGTCCTTGCCACCTCCAACAAAAAGAACTTGACCTCTTGACACGTCCCAAAGTAAAAACAAGCCATTTGCATATGCTATCAAAACACTGAGTGAATAGCACAAACTGAAATTAGAAGAATTTTATGTAAAAGAAAGATAACAAATTGTATCTAAATGAGAAATATAGGAATTTTTCAAGGGTATAACTACAGCTTTCAAAGACCAAGTATACAAAAATGAAAGTGTATTCAAATATCAAACGTAGTGAAAAGAATTTGAATCACGAACAAATTTCTGTAATAAATGTTTACGTCAATATATTAGTTTTTAATACAAACATCAAAGTTTTAAATATGAACTTTAAGTATGAATGATTGAAAAATGTAAGTGTGTTCAAATATCAAACGTGGGGAAAAAAATATATTTAACATGTCCATCCTTGTGTCCTAATTTTTTTACCAAAATGATAAATGATCATATTCATGTAAAGTCTGTCTCATAATCATGATTGTGCTTCTAAGCAACATACCGACTCGATCTAAAAATATAATTTAACAACTGACGGTTCATTGTTCACAATAGAGAGTATAAGTAACAACATTTGAAATCCAAAATCAAATAAGTTAATGAAGTTTATTCAATCCATGCAAATATCTTGCCTATTCCCAATAGAAGAAGAATGTTGAAGAACTCCAATGACAGGTGAGGGCTGGTCATCAGGAAAAGAAAATCCTGCAACATCTACGGGCAAGAAGAAAAGTTCAAAAAACAGTGTAATAAAGAATATGGAATGAAATTAAAATGCATTGAACATCTAAGATGTCACAATTTTCTCATTCAACTGTCCCCCACTATTTTTACTATTGCATATTTTACGAGAAGTATTGATAACTCTCAAGAATTGAGAGTTAAAGTAGCTTAATTAAAATATTTTTTATTAAAATCACAAGTAATTTGCACAAGAAGTTTCGCTGTTGTTAGACTCAAGCTGCGAGTAAGCGAACATTTGGTTAAAAGTCTGACAAAGCGAAGGCAAACATAAAAACAGCGAAGTAGAACGAATACGAGTTGAATTGAATTTATGTTTAAAAAAAGAATTGATACTTGTATTCTGGTGCAGGGAAACCGAATCGAAGAAGCAGAAATTGAAGAAGAAGCTCGCTCTTGCGGAGTACCAGCAGAACAAATAGCCCGACGAAACGACAAAGGTGCTAACTCTTATTCGCCCAAGCAAAGCAATGCATCCAACCTTGATCAATAAAATATCTCTCCAAAAGGACCGTGGCAGGAATCAGTGCTCTAAAAGCAATCGTGGCCGTTCATCTTGTCGGCCCCAGTACATCCGACAAATCAGAGTTTAGAGCAGCTTTTGGCAGAGAGGATAGTGGAGAAGCTTTTGGCAGGATCGAATCGCATAGCAGAGAGGAAAAGCGAATTTTGTCGGGAGCACTATAAAAAGGGCAACCGTCATCAAAATCAGAGACGGATAGAACCTTCTTCCAGAAAAATTCTCTCAAGAAAAGGGAACTCCGATCACATTCCGACCAACTCATCACTTAGCAACCTTTCGCCGTCTGAGCAGTTTATGTCGGGCATAGCGTAGTGTTTACTGTTTTTGTTTCAATTCGTCTTGGTGAATTCTTCTATAACCAACTTCGTAGTAATTTCAGTATTTTGTTTGCCTTTAACTTTCGCTTCGCAACTTTCTTTTATATCTGAAGTATGCTTTGCATGTCTTATTTCATTTTAACAATGCATTTCTTCCTGATAATGAGCAACTAAACCTGTTGTCAGAAGGAAAAGGGAAGTAGGGACTTCGCGTAAGCGAAGTTATTAGCGGAGTGAGAGTTTTGCATGCGAGCATCACTGAACATTCATTTTACTTCTAAATCTTTGTGTGGACTCCGTGCGAAGTCGAGAGACAAGGACGGAGCGAACCTGTATGCACTACTCGAACAGCGAATACTAGAGATCAGTGTTTTAAAAGGCGCGCCCAGGAGCGTGCCTTGGCGCAAGTCGCACCTTCAGCGAGACCCCCGTACTAGTCATTCAAAGCGCGACATAACTGATTCAAGACATTTCAATGCCTTAAATAACTTAATTTTTTAACGCACAAAGACAACATTCGCTTAAAATGAAAGGTTAATAGTTGAATCTTATGTATGTTTTATATAGATTCTTTGTTAAACTTCATTTCTATTCATGAATGAAGGTTAATAGTTAAATGTATGTTTTATATATGATTCTTGGTTAAAACTTCATTTATATCTATGGAAATGTTTTTATTGTGTATACACACACATATATTTTTTGTGTTTTTTTTATATAGTGCGCCTTAGGTAAAAAAGCCCTCGCCTTTTGGTGCGCCTTGCGCCTCAGGCTCCACATTGCGCCTTAGTGCGCCTTGCGCTTTTTAAAACACTGCTAGAGATAGGAATCGCAGCTAGTTGACGGTGGCCATCTTCCATTGGTTGACTCGAGAGAGCGAACTAAGTGCTCGAGAGAGCCGCTGCTGAAGTTCGAGAGAACTTAAGGCCCCACTGTTAACGAAGTTTCTCGCTAATTGCTTCGCCTAAGCGAAGCCCTGAAACCCGACCCTTCCGATACCCTATTAACTTGATAGAAAATCGTGTTATTATTGTGCATTGCTTTCTACAATTCTCCTTTTATCATACTGGTTAACTTCCGCTTTCGCATGAAAATAAATTCAACATTTCACAAGTCCCTGTGGAGAATGACCTTTACTTAGTTAAAACTTGCTACAAAAAGGTTGTGTATACTTGCACAACTTGGCGAAATACCTCACACATCCTGTTTAAATCCAATTCACAGCTTCGCTGTAGCGAAGCTCAACCTGAGCCACGTCATCACCCATCTGTTATTCATAATTTATTTGTGTGTGATATTTCTACCAACAAGTATCTTATAATAAGGAATGTAATTACCTACTGGGAATGAGATTAAACACAACAAGCAGGATACTGGTACTATAGACCAGAAGTAGAATTATACATCATGCAATTCTATGAACTAGACAATAACGTCTCCAACTGAATGAACAGCATAAATTACCACCGATAGAAGTAGCAGAAATAAGGTATGGCAACTGCAAAAGTTTTTCATTTTCAGCATCAAACTTGATAACTGACATTAAACCATGCTCATCCCCGACATACCTGCATATTATGAAATAATTGCTTATTATCCTCTTATTATTATTATTTTGAAATAATGGCTGAACAGATCAACTTCTAGTTATTGCCAAATAGAAAGCTGAATGAGACAACGAAAAAGTGGTTTTAATACATGAAGTAGGAGCCACTGACGACAGAAAATGCAGTTACATTTGATTCCCACTGTAAACAGCATGCTATAGACCTGCTGTCAAGATTCCAGACCTGCCATGAAAAAGAACCAACTACTACTGAAACATTTTTCGAGATAGTACAGCAGTGTGTTGCCACCAAAAATAAGTAACCTAAAAAATGTTGTTACAGAGGAATAAATTTTTTGGATGCTTGCAAATCCAAAACCAACTACTTTCTTGATACAACTGCAAAGAGAAGTTTACTCATTATCTCATAACACTGCTTTAGCTAACCAGGAATAAAAATAAAACTATACATTGACCCACTGTCTTACCAATGCTGTTGACGTTCAAATATATAAACTGAAGAATTCAACGCAGGAGTGAACAACATGACAAGGTTTAAAATTGATATTAATTTGATTCATAATATGGATATGAAGGCTTGTATCTCATCGGGGTTATCAAGAATACAAAGCTACTTGATTAGTGAAGATTCAAATTTCATTACCTGAATTTCGTTGTGATTGGAGATGCTAACTATTACCTTCATTCTGTAGAAACTGTAAGCAGAAATGCACAATTAGTTTCATTGCTGCTAAATTGGGAAGAACTGAGTTCAGAATTCTTTTTATAATTTTATTTTATTTAAATTTTTTAAAGAAAACTTTACAACTCTAACTTCAAAAACTGCAGAAATTGTACCTCCAAGTACTTGTAAGGCAATTGGTTTGAAGACATAAGAAGTGCTTCAATACCACCTCCACCAATCACTTTTATTCTTCCATCCCTAGCATGAAAAGTTCATCTTTCAGCTAAAATTATGTCTTCATTTTTCCTGTCCTCAATTTCTACGAATTCACATATCAAAGCCAACCCCTCACTCACCCAAGTTCATGGTGCCATAAATTCCACAGGATAACATTGTGATTATCTTGGATAAGATAGGCCAAAAACAACTTATTGGCCAATTCTTTTATACCAGGGCATGAGATTACCAAATCAAACAGAGGAAAAAAAGAGAAAAAATAGCCAAAATTGCAGAAGAACACACTATGAAAAGGTCAAATGCAGGTGACAAGCTTCTTGCTTCAACACTTAACTTCCAAATTCATCAAAATTTACAACTAACAGCGGAACAACTCACAGGGTTCCAATGGCCAGTAGCTGCTGGATGGAGTCAAAACCAAGAACTGATGCGGTTGATGGGATTCCATAGTGAACTGTGACTCTGATATCCAAGTGCTCCGGAGTTAAACTACCGCGCTGCACAGCATGCTGAATGGAGAAATATAAAAACAAATGCTCATGTCTGGTTCTGATAGTAAAATACCTATACAACGGCTCAGACTCATTCATCAAGCCAAGCGTAAAATATCTAGCAGCATTGCAAAGCTGAAAGGAATACATCTTCCATTCCTCGTTTGCGAATTAACCAAAACGTTGAAAATATAAGCTACGGTAAGTTCCCTAAGTAACGCTAAATTGTGGCCTGTACAGATTGCATAGTTATTGATCAAATTGAACATATCTTGTTTAATTTCCCACTTCGATATAGATGAAACATTGAATCATACAGTAAGATTAAGATTTAAGATTCATCGCCTCAACAGGTTATGAACTTCATCAATTTTGAGCAAGGAAATAAAAAAAATTAAAAAAAATTAAAAAAAAACCTAGATCATGAGCATTGACAATGAATTCGAATGCGGCAATTCTTATCGAAGTAGGTTAAGGTTGAAGAGGATACCTGAGAATGCTGAATGGCCTTCTGCAACAATCGTTTGGCGAACATGACTGATGAACCTGACTCCGGCGATTACTTCCTCGAGAGAATCTGATGGATCGACGATCATTCCGATGAGAGCTGAAGAAGTGAATTCATCGGTTTTCACTCCCGATTTTCAAGTCAATGGGCATTCTACTTGCGAGTTCTCTCTTCCTAGTGGTTTCTTCCTACGGTACTCTTTTCCTTGTCGATGATTATATTTACTTCATTTTTGCGCGCGGAACCCCACCCTCTAAATACCACTTATTTCCTTTCGTTCCTTCATTTCTCGGTGTTGTGGTTTGTTGTGCTAAATTATATTTCTTGTCTCAAAAATTCTTTCCCACGATTAGATAATAGAGTAAAATATAAGTTTAGTCTTTTATATGGTTGCGGTGGTTTTGAAAAAAAGACTTTTAGGGGGTGTTTGTTTGACATATTTATATAAGATTTAGCTTAAAGAGTTATATTGAAGAGTTGTATTGAGTAGTTAAAAATTGAAAGTTGTATTAAAAATTCGTTTGGATGTAGTTTTTGTGTAGAGGGGTTAGAATCAAAATCTTGTTTGGATGTAGATTTAAAATGAGTAGTTATTTTTAGTAGTTAAAAAAGAAATGATTAAAAATGAATGGTTAAAAATGAGTTATTTTGATTGATTTGAAAGAAATTATTAAAAATGAGTGGTTAGAAATGATTGAATAGATATAAATGAATGATTAAAAATGAATTGTTACAAATGAAAGTTATTTTTAAAAGTAAAAATGAAGAGGAGTTAATAGAAACTCGTTTGGATGTAGGTTTTTAGAAGGAGTTAATAAATCCTAAAACTAACTCCTACCTAAATATGTCAAACAAACATCCCCTTAGTGTTTATGATTTTAATAAATATAAAATTTATTTTCTATGTTTTTAAAAACTATGATTTAGTTCATATATTTTGATAAAACCTAAAATATAATATTTGTTGTTTTTACTCGTTACAAATTAAGTACTTGAATAAATCAATATCAACTCCACGATCACGAGTTCAAGTCCGGAAATCGGAATTTGGCTCTCATGTTATTTAAGAGTAGTTGTGCCCTCTATGTAGGGTTTGTTGGTCCCCTTCCCCCACTTTGTACTCAAAAAAGAAAATTAAGTACTTGAAAATAAGTTATTTGTGTGAGTCATTGATGAAATTATGATTTAAATGATCGATAAAACAAAGAAATCATATTATTTATGCATGAATAATAAGCTTTCATGTATTCAATACGTAAACGATTAAGTACGATAAAAATTATATTTTAGGTTTTCATAAAACCATAGGAAGTAAATTCTAATTTTTAAAATCATACAAACTAAATTCTAACTTCTTCAAGCCATATGACCGAATGAATTGATCACTGATGGTTTCATTGCTTGGTGGAAATCTAGTTCAACACCGTGGTCACGAGTTTAACCCTGGAATTGAAATCTTTAGAATTAAATTATAACTTTCTTTAAACCATAGCGACTAAGACTTACATTTTACCCTAGATAATATGGAGTTCACCACAAAATCAATTCACACTAAGGAGAATAACTCGTATCTTTTATAACGATATTAAAAAGTTGTAGAACGAAAGGTTACAAGATAAGTATCTTAAACACCTTAGTTGTTGATATTTATATATACACGCACTTAATTCGAGTAGTTAATTAACACATACTTAATTTTTTAGTACAACTAACACGTACTTAATTAGTTGAATGTTAGCTACTATTTTTAAATTTTGGAGACATAAGCCTAGGTTAGATACTTACACCGGTTAAAGTTCACTTCAAACTTATATTTGTTGAATGAACTTTAATGCTATTTTTAATGTGATTAAAATGTTGTTGTAATGAGTTGTCAATTAAGTAGACAATTAAGGAATTAATGAGTTGTCTATTTATTAGGAGCTAATTAAGGAATTAGTGGATTCTTAATCGAGCATTAGTGGGAACCGTTTTTTGTAAAAACTTGGAGACCAAGCTGTAATATGGCTATAAATAGGTGACTTTATATCATTGTGAAAATTAGATCACAAGAGAAAGGAAGAAAAGTTGTAGAGAAAGAGATTGAGAAATAGAAAAAAGTGTTTGCAGAGAATTTTTGTGTCTTGTCTCTCCAATCACGAAAGCGACTATTTTTTTTTTGCATTATTTTATTGTTTCATTTTCTACAAATTGGTATCAGATTCGATGGAGAATGTGATGGGTCAAATGTTGCAGCCACGATTGACAAAGGAGAATTACAAGAATTGGAGCATTCAGATGAAAGCTCTTCTCGACTCTCATAATGTGTGGGAGGTTGTCAATTAAGGTTTCGTAGAACCAGGAGATATCGTGAATTACACGGTGAATCAAACCAAAGTTTTGAAAGAGATGCAATCGAACGATAAAACAACATTGGAGCAATCTTGGGTCAGAAAGGAGAAAAACTTATCCATCCCATCTACTACGCTAGTCGAACTCTGAATGATGCGAAATCAATTACACTACCACAGAGAAGGAGCTATTGACTGTAATCTACACGCTTGAAAATTTTCGTTCTTACTTAGTAGGAGCTAAAGTGACCGTCTTTACTAACCATGCAGTAATTAAGTATCTTATGAGTAAAGCAAATGCCAAACCACGGTTGATCAGATGGATTTTACTACTTCAGGAATTCCACATTGAGATCAAAGATAAAAAGGGTTGCAAAAATGTTGTACCGGATTATCTATCTCGACTAGAGAACAAACGAACTTATGCGATAATGATCAATATATCTGAAGGCTTCCCGGATGAGCAGTTATTCATGGTAGCTATCTTGAAAAGTACGATAATCCTTGGTTTGCTGGCATTGCAAATTATTTAGCAAGCCACGTCATCCTTATAGATTTGCCAAGGAAATAAGCTAAATGGTTCTTTCACAAAGCACGATTCTACTTTTTGGATGAACCATTCCTATACAGACAATGCATGAATGGGATGATTAGACGATGCATTAAGGAAAAGGAAATGAATGCAATATTGAAGCTTGCCACGCATCACCGTATGGCGAACACTTGAAGGAATGCGCACAACAGCAAAAACGTTTCAGTCCGGCTACTTTTGGCTAAGCATATTTAAAGATATGCATCACTACACGAAAACGTGCGATAAATGTCAAAAGAAAAGAGAATATAGGAAAGAGAGATGAGATGCTTAAATTCGATTCTGGAAGTCAAATTATTCGACGTCCAAGGAATCGATTTCATGGGACCATTTTCCTTTTCACACGGAAATTCATACATTTTGGTTGTGACTGACTATGTTTCTAAATGGATAAAAGCGATTGTCATACCTTTTAATGATGCTAAAGCGGTCATCAGATTTTTGCAAAAATACATTTTCACAAGGTTTGATACACCATGAACACTGATTAGTGATAAGGGAACACATTTAATAAACAAAACAATGACTCATGTGCTGCAAAAAATATAACATCAAGCATCACATTACAACACCTTATCATCCATAAACCAATGGCCAAGTAAAAATCTCCAATCCGGAAATCAAAAGTATCCTTGAAAAAGCTGTTGGACCGAATAGAAAAGACTAGTCTCTGCGACTGGATGAATTTCTTTGGGCCTATCGTACTGCATTCAAGACTCCGCTGAATATGTCACCATACAGGATCGTATATGGAAAATCATGTCATTTTCCAGTTGAATTGGAGCATAAAACTTTCTGGGCCCTGAAAAAGTTAAATATGGATCTTCAAAAAGCTGGTTCTGCTAGAATGATGCAGTTGCTCGACTTAGAGGAGCATAAACACTTCGCATATGAGAATACAAAGTTATACAAGGAAAAGATTAAAAAAAATGGCATGACCGCAGAATGATCCAGACAACATTTGAGGTAGGTCAGCAGGTACCTTTGTTTAACTCACGACTTCATTTGTTTCTAGGAAAGCTTAGATCCAAGTGGTCTGGAGCATTCTGCATTACACAGGTTAAATCAAGTTGAGCGATTTGGATAAAGAACGAGGCCAACGGGAATGAATTCGAGGTTAATGGACAAAGATTGAAGCATTACTGGAATGAAGATATTCAGTGCAGAATATCTTTATTATCTTTAACCGAAGAATGAGCGCTCGAGCATGTGTTTGGAGAAAAGCTTACCAGTACATTTTTTTTGTTGCTTCAAGCATGCTAAGTTATAATTTTTTTCTATCTACTTACTTAAGAAATATGATTAGTAGTTAAATGCGACAATTGACTGCTTCAGAAAAGCTTACCAGTACATCGCACTTTCTCCCTTCATCCGTCCATAACCATCAAAACCTTGAACCACTCTTCCTCTATACAAAAAAAAACTGATTTATTCACCATGGTGCGAATACTAGCAACGAACTACCAAAGATGGTGGAATATAATTAGAGAAGGACAAGGTGAGGTTGACCCCAACCAAAATCCTGAGCCAGCTAATGACTCTAAAATAGAGTCAGATTTTAGCCTGACGTCGGATCATTATTTGAATTTATTAATTGAATTTTGCAAGCGAGGAAAAATTAGGAATAAAAAGGCATAATTCGCTAATGCTTACGCATTGAGGGAGTAAAAAGCAAAATAACGATTATTTGGCTAAAAACAACCAAAATAGCACGTTTAGCATGCATTTGTCTCAAGGCCAAAGCGAACTTCAAGTAAATAACAAAGGAATCATCGGACATCGAGAAGTTGACTAACCAGACAAATTAAGAGACAGATTGCTAAAATCACGGGATTCCTACCTTAGACAAATCAAAACATATTTAGCAAGGATTATAGTGAGACATTATCGTGAAGATTGATTATTGCCCTTCTAGAATATTTAGAGACTTGATGACCTAGTCTTATAAATAGATCATTTTTTCTCCGATTATTTCCCTTCTTGTGCGTTTTTTTAACTTGTTTTCCTTTTTGAGTTCTGCGACTTTTTGCATTTGCTTGGTCATCATTCATATTCTTTGTCCTTCCCATGGTATTACTAAATTGTCCTTGGAATAGCATTGATTAGGCACAGATTGTACTCAAGATTTATGTTAAGCTGCGCATGATCTGTGCATCAGTACTACTTTATGAATGCATGCTGATTTTCCAAGTTATTTTATCATATTTCTTCTTTTAGCTCTTTTTTTCCCTTTTAATTCTAAAATAATGCAAACTAAGATAGCCTAAAATACGCTCTATTTGAAAGCTATCAGCACGCAAGTATACGATTGGAGCCAGGGCGTATTGATACCCTTTAAATTCTGCTCTATTGATAACTCTCAAGAATTGAGAGTTAAAGTAGCTTAAGAGAATACATTTTTATAAGAATTTGCTATTATTTAATTAATTTAATATTGAATTTCGCCCCATCATGCTTAAATATCACTTAAACGGAACATCCTTTAGTTTTCTGATTAGGATGCATTTTCTGGTTTCGCTATAGTGAAATATGCTTGAATGTGTGCCAAGTTTTATGTTTTAAAAAGAATTGATACTTTCTAGTTTGTCTGCAGCATTTCTGATGGAGCGAAGCGAAATTCCCAAGAGAAGGTGTTCTCCAAAGCGAATGTCAGCCCAGCCAAGCACGCCTTGAAGAGATTCAAAGCAGTAGCGGAGCTTAAAGAGGTTACAAATTGCTTCGTCACAGCGAAGGCACCAACGAAAGAAGATGCTACAAAGTTAGCGAAGCCAAGATGCTCTGACAACCGACAATGTGGATCGTGGAGCAGAAATGTCAGATAAAGTAGTCCTTCTTCGCGTAAACGCGATCGTAGAGCAGTCAAACATTGTCAGGATCGTGTAGCAGGCTTTGTCGCTTGGAGCTGGAGTATAAATAGAGTTGTTCACCTTCAGAGCATCACCCGATTTAGGGTCGGTCACCCATTTTGGGGCCGATCACCCATCTATGGTCGATCACCATTCCGTCGAGCATTTTCGACCACCATTTTCTTAGTTTTTTAGTTGTAGTTTAGCCGTAGTTTAGTTTTATTGCTTTCTTCTACTTCTGTTTTAGTGTAGTTTCAACGAACCTTGTTCTTGTTGTTTTTAATGAAGATTTTATATTGCTTCTACTTCGCTTTAGTTTTATTTATCGACATAAGCAGCTAAATCTATCATTGGAAGGAAATAGGCAAATAGGAGTATTTCGCCTAAGCGAAGCTTTAGCGAGATGATAAACTATTATGCATGCTATGTTAATTCGAAATGCACTTCGTTTGATCCACTGTGTATATGTCTTTATTTCGCTTCGAGAGAATAGAAATATAGCGATCTTGTATGTATAACATTAGGTTCGCATGTATAACATTAGGTTCGCAAACTGTGTTGCTTCGCCTTAGCAGTGTTTGTGTTCGAGAGAACCAAGCCAAGAGCTCGAGAGAGCCAAACTCTAAGACTCGAGAGAGCAAAAGAGAAAGCTAACGGTTGTTGTTGCTTCTTTTTTTGTAATAGTTTATTTGGCGAAACTCTCCGAATTGTTTTATTCCCTTCAGATGTCTTTCGTCAGTTCGATTTATCTTTAATTTACTTAGATTAGATTTACTTTGCCACAAAAATTTCCCACATGACCCTGACTCTCGATTTCGCTTAAGCATGACACTAATAACTATTCCCTGTGGAGATGACTTTTACTTACTTTAAAACTTGCTACAACAAAGACTGTGTATACTTGCACAACCTTTGAGGATCACACACACACATTTCACTTAATCAGAAGTAGACACTTCACCGTGGCGAAGTCCTAAACAAGCCACGTCACCATTCTTCTTATTTATAATTTTTAATTAAATTGAGTGTGTTGATTCGCCCACCAACAAGTTTTTGGCGCCGTTGCCGGGGAATAGTTTTCATTAGTTCTTGCTTAAGTGTGGTTTTGAGAGTGGTTCTTAATTCCAAAAAGCTAGCAATTTATCTTTGCCCTTTGTTGCAGGTGCGTTTTTCGTGAAGTTGGAAATCTTGGTAGACTAGTTCGCCGGAGCGAAGGAATCTTTTTTTGTAGAAAAGCGAGGAAGATGGATAATTATCAAGGAGACTTGTATGACTCCGTCTATCCTTGTCAGTATGCAGAAGAGTCGTTCGCTTCGCAATATCAACCATAGGACTTCAATTTCTTGCCGAACCCAAGTTTCGAAGAGCAAAACTTTGCGATGCCGCACTTAGCCCAAGTGAGCATTTCATGGGGAGAATCAAAGGCTGAATTCGCTTGGCAAGAGAATAATTTTTCAAATTTTACCCCAATGAACTTTGAAAGCCATGAATTTAGTGGAGACAGCCACATTTGCGAGAATGGCCTTGACAATCCTGACTTAAACACGCATGAGGAGATCACGAAAAATTCTATGCAACAGAGTGAACATGACTATGCTTGTGAAAGCATAAACTATCTGTTTGATTGCGGCATTTAGAATTAACAAATTTATGAACCATATAACGCAAGTCTCGAATTCGCTGATTTAGAAACAGATTTTCAAGCGAATCATCATTTCGCTCTCATTGAAGAATCACTCTTGGAATGCTTTATTAAAGAAGCATTGGTCGAGAAGGCGTCCCTATTTCAAACTCAGCAAAATTCAGATTCTGAGTTCGCCAATTTTGATTTCGCTTCCGCAGAGGTAAATGTGAATTGTCAATTAGAGCAACAATCGATGTTTCAGCAAAACGCAGATATTTCGCTGGAAGAGTTGCTTCGCTGTAGTATTGACAGATTGGAAGCAGTCTGTGAAAACCAGCAAACCTCTACAATCAGCCTGGAAGTAGAAGCGACTCAACTAGACGCTCCATGTGAGCGAAACCATATCAACGAATATATTCTAGATGAACAAGTAGTGGATGAGTTTGAAATGGAGCAAGTTTCGGCTATGCCTTTGACAATTGATAAAGGTTTGAGCGAAGAAGAGATATCCAAGGTTGAACAGATATTGATAAAATATCTTGCTAGAGCGAATATGATCGAAACGAAATGTGAGCTAAATCTCCAGGACAAGCCCAAGGAAGAATCCTTCGCTAGAATTTTGACAGATGATGAGTATTGAAGCGAAGTGGAAAGAATGGAAGAGTCAAATGTGGGCAGTGTCGCCGAAGCGAATTTCGATCAAGAACCTTGTAAAGGAGAAAAAGAATCCATTGTTGAAAATCTAACTCAAAGGCCTCAAACTGAAGAAGGATCAAAGGAGAATTTGGCCACGCTTGAAATTCCTCCACCTCCATGCCCTCAAAGATCGAATGTTCAAGGGAATGATGGAGCGAGCAATGATAATGTTATGGTGGAGCAATACCAAGTGAATGGCGAAATTCAAGCGAAAGCCTTGACGATCGAAGGAGGCAATATGGTTCAATGTGCATATCTCAAAAGTTTGTTCATGATCTCTATTATTTAAGGCACTGAAGGTAAATTATATGAGCTTCAGCCAAGGCTCAAACAAGTCATTAAGGATGGGGCACCACAGAAGATTATTATCTAGCCCCTCGTTTAATTTGTTTCGTTGGAGCAAAGGTATTATCTACTTTGAATTCATAAAAATTGCTCCACACCAGGTTAGTGAAGTTTTACTTGTTTTATTTTGCATAGTTTTAGTTTTCGCTAGTTTTGTTTTTATTTCGCTAAACCGAGGGAATCAAGTCGGAATTTTGCTGCCGATGAGATTTAATTTCGAAAGGGTGAATTAAAGTCTGGGAGTGACATCATCGAATTGCAAACACGTCTTAAACACGTGGAATTAATCGCCTAACTCATTTTGACACGTGTCAGCCAAAAGTTCAATCTAACGGTCCGTGTTTTGCCTCGAGTCGATCGTCATTTTGCTTCCTGAGGCGTTCGTTTGCCCTAATCCTTGCGACCTATAAATTTCACATTTTATTCTCATTCTCTCTTTTTCACGCTTCCGAATTTTCAAAGTCTCTCGAGCTTCCAAGTTTTCGCTGAGAGTTTCGCAAAATCTAAAAACCCTTTACCAAAATTTCCAAATTCCAAATGGCCTCCAAAACCCAAATCCATGTCGCCTCCGCCAAGAAGAGAGAGGAAAAGAAGCTCAGTGTTCTCGCTGCTGCAAGACTTCGCCAGCAGGCATCAAGTGGAGCAGCACCAAGCTCCGCAATATCGAAGACTCTTGTGGGAGTCAGGCAAAAAATCTTGCTCAAGAAGATAGCAAAGTCAGGAGCAAGTTCGGCTTCGCTAGTAGTGCCCTCTGTGGGAAAAAGGGAAAGCTTAGCTGAAGGAGATTAGCTCAGCGAAGCAGCCTGAAGGAGCAAGCGGGAAGCTTGCTCTAGGGAAGGCCTTCGCTCCAGCGAAGGTCAGTTCAGTCAAATCCACTGAGCTGCAGCAGAAGAAGCCGGTCGCAAAGGAAGCGGCCGAGACGAAGGGGGGCGAAGAATAGTTAGCCATGAAGAGAAAGATGGCAGAATTGGAGGCCAAATTGGCGAAAGCAAAGGCTGAGCAGCAGCGAATGATGGAAGAAAGTGAGCGAAAAGAGAAGGAGAATAAGGAGAAAAAAAGGAAGGAGAAGGAAGAAAGGGAGGAAGAAGCCGCTGCAGCGAAGAGGCAGTGAAGGTCGGATAAGAACGCCGCCAAGGCTAGGGAAACTCCTCAGGCTTCTGTGGCCGAGAAGAGTGCAACAATGGAAGTCGAGTCGGAAGAAGAGCGATTCGCTGTTACGGAGTTCAAGGGCGAAGACCCCAATAACAAATTGGAAGTTTTCGCTGACGAGTTTAGCGAAGAGGAGGATGATGCACCGCTGGTACGTCGCCTTTAGGGTGCTAACGCTTCAGAGTTGGGCTCAGCGAGAGACGAAGAGCGAAGAGAAGAAGCCGAGGAAGTAGAGAGCCCTACGACAGAAGAAGAAGAAGAGCGCAAACATATCGCTAGCCCTGTTCAAAGCGAAGAAGAATATGGCGAGCTGGGCGAGGATTCGCCATTCGCTGGAGATGACGCACACTTGACACTTGGTCAAGTTGCTGCTGATCCAGCGAGCAGCAAGCCTGCAAGTGGAAAGAGCAAGGGGTTCTTTCGCACAGCGGCCAACAGCGAAGAGGATTTAGACGATGATGAAATTGATGAAGGCCTCTTCGCCCTAACGGACGAAGATTATGAAGAACAAGCGAACCGACAAACCGTCGGGCCTCAAAGACAAGCAACTTTGTCTGCGCCATCGCCGCCTAAGCGAAAGGTCCTCTACGAGAGAAAAGAGTCGCAAAGGACACTGCCTGTTCGCTCGATCGAAAAGACTCGCGAGCTTATCAGCAAGAACGTCGTCGAATATTAATCGAAGATGTTCTTATCAGAGCAGTCTTTCGACCCAGACCTCAGAGGGCTTCCAGCAAACGTGGTAAAAAAAATTGAAGAGCAAGGATGGGAGAAACTTTGCACGGAATTGGGCTCAGTGAGGCAAGACTGGGTCATCGAATTTTACGCAAGTCTGTTGGACCCCAGGAGCTTCAAAGCATCAGTTCGCTCTTCGGCCTTAGCGATGAGAAGTCTAATTTCGATATGCTCATGGATGAATTTTCAAAAGAAAACTTACGGCTCTGCATTGAGACAATCGGCATTGAAGGAGCAGAATGGGACGAAGGTCCTCAATCTCGCCGATTCCACACAGCGAACTTAAATGAAGAGGAGAAAATCTGAGCCGCCTTCATGAAGTCTTCGCTGCGACCAATCTCCCCTGAGTCTACACTCACCGTGCATAGAGCGTTGTTGATCTACGCAATAATGACAGGTCTTTCCATCAACATCGACAACATCCATCGCGTAGGAGATTCGCGATTGGAAGGGGCGAAAGGCGAGCTACTTTTTATTTCCACATTCCATATCAGCCTTATGCCAACACTATGGGCTCGTGGGCAGACCGAATGATCCCTTTGTTCAAACGAAGAGATGCCTCAATTTCGCTTTAAAGGCGCAAGCGAGAGGATCTCACACAGAGAAGAAAGCCCCCGCACCAACATCGAATAATGACTAGCAACTCAAGTTGCTGAGGGAAATTAGGGATGAAAATCGTAGATTTCATCGCTATTTCCTTCAGCAGGACCGAGTAATCCATCACATGCCCCGTCGATTAAAGGGTGGTCCCTTCTATCTTCCGTCGTTCCCATAACTCCCAGAAGATTCCAGCTAAGCTCCGCCCGAACAAGAGCCCTAAATGGAAGTCCTCTGTTCACTTTATCCCTCGCCTCTTTTAAATTTTGTATGAATGCATGCCTGTATTGCACTTTTTTGTAAACTATATTTATTAACAAGCATGTAAAATCATCAATATCAATGCTATTTTATTTCGCTTTAGCGAAACATTGTGTCTTTTTCTTTGCGCAATTTAGTTAACTTTCTTTCAGTAAAATTTTAACCAGAAACGTCACCATGGTGTGAAGACTTGCAACAACTTATAGAAGATGGTGGCAGATTATAATGGAGCAGCAAAGAGAAGTAGACCTCAATCAGAGCTCGAACCATTGGTCTTTGCATCTGCAAGACAATGAAGATGGGCAGATACAAGCCAAACCACCCATGCAATGGTAAGTGACTGCCCCAGCCGAAAGAATGGAAAAATGCACTGCAGTAGTGGAGGAGTCTTCGATGGTTCCTAGAGAGGAAAGGGCTTTTACTTTAGCACCACATTAAGAAGTGAGGTGTGATAGTCCAGAACCATCAGGATACTTCGAAGGATTGACACATTCAATGGAGGAGAGGGACCTGAAGGATTTTGATCTAAGAATGGAGGAGGAAAGAAGAAGAAGAAGCGCGAATGCATGCATTTCTAGACTTGTTGAGGTTGTAGCAGTTCGTGCGAAAGAAGAAGAAGAAGAAGAAGGGAGAGCGCAACGGGAAGGTAAAACACCGATGCTAGATGATCCGCGAGGTATCAGAAGAAAAGGAATTCATGCACCAGAGGACCTGTTCCGTCGCAAAATTAGAGAGGAAGAGGGCGAAGATGAGGCGAGCATCGCCAAGCAGTAGAGAGTTCGACTGACACCAATGAGGCGTGACCCTGATGAAGTGTTAGTTTTCATCTAGACGGGCCAACTTGATAGATGATGAGGAACCATCTACACATCCCTATATGTCTACTTGCTCATCAAAGATGAAGAAGACAATGCGAGAAAAAATTGGGTGCAGCCTTTGGTTGTTAGACAACAATTTGAAGAAGTTTGTGGACTACATGAAGAAATGAGACAGGATAGTCTTTGACATACTCACTCGTTAAGAACCACGACTCCGGATACCTATCTTTCAGGATATCCAAGACATTATCTCCTCTACCGACTCTGATAGTTGTGATTCAAAAGATGAAGAGTGAAAAAGGAAGTCCTTGTCCCCGCTGATCCTATCTTTCAATTTTCCTTTATCTGCTCACTAATTAATATAATCGATATTTCATTTATTCACTGCTTAAGTTTATGTTTTGACCAATGTCGAGATAGAATCTTGCTTTTTAATTCCTTTCAAAACATTGCCTTATATACGCTGATATTTAATCTGCCCCGAGACATCATTTTTTAGTCAATAACGAAATTATTTTGGGACGGATACTTGAACTTAGGACATTAATCAATTATGTGGGAGGAGACCGATTAGCTTAAAGTACTGATATTCAGAACCTTAAATTCATTTAAGTTTGGGGGAAAATAAAACTCACCTTCATTGAGGACAATAGAGACTTTAAGTTTTGGGGTGAGAATGTCATGTGATAACTCTCAAAGAGAGCATATTTTAGGTTGCTTAGTTTGCATTATTTTAGAATTAAAGTAAATAATATATGCATTCCTAGAAGAAATACGGAGAAATAACTTAGATTATCAGCATGCATTCATAAAGTAGCATCAAAAGCATGGATTCGCGTTTTAGCATAAATCGCAGAGAAATTGTTTCTAATTAATGCTTTTTAGCAAGATTTTGTGGAGCATCGTAGGAAAGACAACAATGCGAACGATGACCAGATCATGCGGAAGCGTAGAACTCAAAGAAGGAAACACGGTCAGACAAATTTTCGTTTACAAGGAAGAATCAGAAAATCAATTGCATAATCAAGGCGGCGAAAATCAAATAAATTTCGACGAAAATCACAGAATTTTGCATTTATGAAGATTTTTATAGCTCGTCTCTACTTGGAGATCACGAAATCGAACCCTATAAATACTAAGATAAGGAGCGAAAATCATCGAGCTGGTCGGTTGTCCATGAGCCGATCGGGTAACTAAAGCTAAAAGCTTGAGTCTACTAAAGAGGAGCAATTGGTGGTGTTGTGGAAGCTGATGACAAAGGGACTACACACTTTCAGCCGTGCCAATTCCATTTTACTGTTTTTATTAAGAGTAGTTGTAGTATTTAAACATTTCATAGTTGTAATAAAATCGTCTGGTTTAAACTTCTATATTGTGCTTACTGCTATGATTGCGTTATAGGAGTGCATGTTAGCTACTTATGATTAAATTGTGTTAAGAGTGTAGGTTACTAAATGTTTATTTTTTTATATATACGTCGATTTGCTACCCATGCATGTACGTTGTGGAGAATAAAAAGAGGAACCACATGTTGACCCAATACGCTACTTTAGGTTGTATGAATGGATGTTTAGCATTTAGGGAGTTAGAAATAACCTCACTACTGCTTACATCGCCTTGTGCTAAGTATGGTGTTCGCAGCGGAAGCTGGTTCGCTAATAAATCATTAGGTACAAAAGTAACAATTGTTAGGGAAGTAAGACATTCTTTGGCTAGTCCATGCTCTTAGCATCTTCTAGGATTATTTAGTTAGCATTACTCATTGCATGCATCAGCATTTTACTTATGCATTTTAATTATTTTATCAAAACAACAAAACCATCCAACTCAACAGCATATGCCTTTTATTTTTCGCATGACTCTGACTTAAGTGGTATTAGCTCTAGACATCAATCTCTATGGGATTGATAAATTATATAATTATTACTTGTTGCAATTCCCGACCGTGTATACTTGCGGGTAAGTGATTTCTAGTATACTTAGCATAAGTTAGCTTAGAATTAATTAATGTTCAATATATTAGCAGCGGAACCGCACCAGTCAAGTTTTTGGCGCCGTTGTCGGGGATTGATTATTTAGAATTAATATACTTAGGAAAGAGTAGTTCTTAATTGTCTAAAGATTGAATTCTTTTTTATTTTAGGAAAACGTGAAGTCCAAACCAATTTGATCAAAAGGAAAACAAAGTCCTAGAGTAACTCATCACCACAATCATCCAATGGAGCCTAATCAGTTTACAAATCAATAGTGGACACAGTATTACACTCTGCAACCATCATATGATGAACAGTTGTTCAGTTAACCTAGAGTAGCGTTCTGGGTTAACATGCGATTCCTCTTCCGATTCTTCGCAAGGTACATGCGTAAGTAGCTAATCGACACATATACATAAGTAAATATTCAGCAGTGTAACATTCAAATACCTACACTAATAGCATACTCTATTTATACTTAGTCATCATAACTCCTATAACACAATCATAGTAAATAAACACCAAATAGAAGTTTAAACCAGACGATTTTATTACTAATAGAATAATATCAAAGCACTACAACTACTCCTATAAAAACAATAAATGGAATTGGCATGGTTGGAGGTGAGTAGTCTACTTGTCATCAGTTCCCACAGCACCACAATTAGCTTCTTCGCAGTAGACTCAAGTCCCTCGATTGGCTTATGGCCAACTGACCAGCTCAATGGATTCCGCTCCTTGCTTTGATATTTATAGAATTGAATTTCGTGGTTTGCAAGTAGAGGTGAACTGTACAAATCATCATTAATGCATATTCCATGATTTCCGTCGGGATTTGTTTGATTGCCATTACCTTGATTACATAGTCGATTCTTCTAATTCTTTCCTTGTAGACGAAACTTTGTCGACCATTATTCCTTCTTGGGTTTAGCGTATCTGTATGATTCGCTCAGTGTCCGCATCATTGCCTTTTTCTTGATGTTGTGCGAAATCTTGCTAAAAAAAAAAGTAAATTAGGCACAATTGAATTACGATTTGTGCTAAAGTGCAGATTCATGCTTTGGATGCTATATTATGAATGCATGAAGATTTTCTAAGTTATTTCTCTGTATTCCCTTTAAGAATGCAGATATTCTTTGACTAATTATTAAAATAATGCATCCTAAACAGCCTAAGATATGCTCTCTTTGAGAGTTATCACACCCCCAAACTTACATCATTGCTTGTCCTCGAGCAATGCTTATCTGCTTAAGATGCTTATTTCATTAACTTAGCATTTTTATATTTTTCTTCCATCTACTTTCATGATTTTAACACACATTTTATTTTCAGGAAGAAACTTCATTCTCTTTGCAGTTTTCAAACTTTCTAATAGATTCAATTTAAACCCTAAAATCTTCCTTTTCATGATTGACATATTACCCCTCATCGCAAGTACTCCATAATGCTCAACCCATTTTTTTGCAATCGCATCTAATTTAAAGTTTGCCCAACTTACTCTCCATAAGTATCTATTCCGGTCCTTGTGTCTTTTGAGGATTTTTTTTCTATTATGCTTTTCGCATTCCTCGCAAGTTTCACTCATATCTACTAAATTCCATAGTTCTTAGCATAAATCGTTTGAGTATAAAACAATTATGCCTAGCAAAAGAATTTCAAGCTTGCGCTAATTTAGACAGTGGAATACTTAAGGTATCCTTGGGCTCATACGCCACCTTCTTATTTTTGCTAGAGTAGGTTGATATTGTTTTTTTTTTTGATAAAAAAACGGGTTGCCCTCACCCCCAAACTTAAAATCTTCATTGTCCTCAATGAAGGTGAGGTTCCCCTAAAATTATCTATTGACGCGATTGCTCTACGCTATTGTGAGTTTCTTCGGCTTCCTTGCAAATTTTTGGTGCTTTCTATCATTTATGATGAGGATTATTCTAGCATTAGGTTTGAATATGAGGGAACTTAAGAATTCTACAACTTGAACTAATGTTTCTGCTAGATTTAATTATTGTGATAAAAACACTTATTAGACTTCCAAAAGAAAAGAACTACTGGATTAAAGAAATAGCATAAAAATAAAGTCAATAGCATCCTAAATGCATGATCCTAATAAGCATCTAATCATGAAGTGCATGCAGAAGTAAAACAAAACATAAGAAAACCGCAATAAAAGGGGGCAAGACTTCCAGCCCGCTCAGAGTACTCATGTAATGCTTTATCAGCCTTCAGAATTAGCGCATCTCTTGTAAGTGTATAGCCTCCAATAGTGTTCCGAGTTTTTGCATAGCTTGTTGAACTGATGCACCAAGCTATCTATATTTATAAGCATTTGTTCACTTCCTTCCTTGCCTTTTTCGTCCATGCTTTCCACCTTTCTTGGTTAGATTTTCAACAATTTATCAATTGGCTTCGTTTGCACCCCTTGATTTCTGCACAGTTGTGTAATAGTGTGCGGGTAAAATAACTTTCTACGATTAGCTGAGGCCCATCGCTGAATCTGCCCTTCCATTATCTTTTCTAAGTTAACGCTTACTCCGCTTTCGATCGCAAAAAGTAGCAGTGTTTGCTCTCTGCTGACTATTCATGCATTTATTGAGGGTATAATTACGTTTTTGATGAGATCCATCCTCGCAACTCAGGCTTGACATCCTTCATCATGAATGTCCAGTGGTTTCTCCATTTGGCCCCTTCTACACCAATTACTCTTACGCATTCTTGCAATTGCGCCTTGGTTGGTTTTCTCAACAACTGTCGTCCTTCATCTCTATATTCGTTTGGCAGATAGAAGACTTCATTAAACACTGCCAAGCTGCAATCAATTAGTTTTCCTTTTACTCGAGAGAAGAACTTCCTCTCTTTATTTAGATTCTCGTAGAATTGGCAAACCCAATCTTGTCTTGCGTCTAATCTTGGTGTGGCCAGACATCCCCAACTTAAGCTATCTATCTTTTGGAAAGTAGCCTGGGTCATGAATGCATTTGGCCATCCTTGATCTCTCGTCTCTTTAGAAGATACTCGACTGTTTTTGTTCCCATATTCTTTACGGGATAAGGCCAGATACTGGATAAATACGTTGCCAAGTACTTACACTTGGAGACAAATGGTCGATAGTTTCTTAGCAAAATATTACCCGAGCGCTCGTAGCATGAACTAGCATGAAATCACTAGCTTTACGCAAGATTCCGATGAAACTATAGGAGGAGTATGGGAACAGTACAAGGAGCTCATAGCGAAACGTTTGTACCATGGTCTGTTTTATACGCTTCAAATCGAACATTTTTATAACGGGCTAACCGAAGTAGACAAAGTGATTCTTAATGTAACAGCAAGAGTTTGTTTAATGGATAGAACATACAATCAAGCTTATAAGATAAACGAAACAACCGCTAAGAATCATGCCCCTAGGGTAAGCCGAGGTTGTACCCAAGAAAAAGGAGGAAGCAATTCGAGCTAAGTGAAATGACCGCCATAAAAGTGCAATTGGCCATGCTAACTAATACTCTGAAGAACATACAGATGACCGCACCTCAGAACGCATCAGCAGTTGAGAAATCAACTTTTGAATTTTGTGCACTCTGTAGGGGTGATCATGCATACGAGCTCTGTTGTAAGAATTCGGCGTCTGTCAATTACATTGGAAATTCTAATTCGCGTCAGCCACACAACCCCTTCTTGAATACATACAATGCTGGATGGAAGCAGTGCCACAACTTCTCATGGGGAAAACAGAGTAACAATGCTAATCAAATGGGACAACAGTTCACACCTCTGAACTCAGGAAGCAACCATTAGCAGACTATGCAGACAGATTCAACACTGAATGATTACATAGAAAAGAATGACATGGTCATGATGGAACATCAAACTATGTTAAAGACTCAGCAAGAAACACTTCGAGCGTTGAAGCTGCAAATATGAAAAATCGTCGTATATTTGAAGGCTAGACCACTGGGACAATTACCGTCAGATACGGAAGGATCTAGGCGAAATGGTAAAGAAAAAGTTCATGTGGTTGAATTACGAAGTGTAAAACCATTGGCGGACAGTGGAGAAATCAAGAATTTCAAAGGAACAAACTTTACATCAAACCCACTGGCAGGAAAAGAGCCATTGAAGGAAGAAGATGAGGTCATTACAACCATAAAGGGAGAAAAGAATATAGAGAAACCATAACTTCTTTACCAACCACCACCACCACCGTACCCTCAAAGGCTTAAACGTATGGGAAATGAGTCAAACTTTGAAAACTTTACAAATATTTTGAAACAAATCCACATTAACATACCTCTAGTCGATGCACTTTGACAAATGCCAAACTACATGAAATTCTTGAAGGATGCACTTAAGGAAAAGAACAAATTCGAGGAATTCAAGGTAGTAGCATTGAACAAGGAATGCAGTGTGATTATTCAAAATAAAATTCCCTAGAAAGAAGTCAACCTAGGACAGTTTACCATTCCGGTAAAAATCAGTAGCCATCACATTGGGCGAGCACTTTGCGATTTAGGTGCTGACATAAATTTGATGCCCCTATTGATTTATAAGAGATTCAGAATAAGCGAAGCAAGACCAACCACCATCACTATTCGACTTGCCGATAGGTCGATAACCGTCTAATAGACAAATTGAAGACATTTTGGTTAAGGTCAACAATTTCTTTTTTTCATGGATTTCATCATTCTAGACTATGAAGCGGATCGGAAGTTTCAATCATTCTAGGGCGACCATTCTTGAGAATCAGGCGCACATTACTAGATTTCTACGAAGTAATGATAACCTTAAGGATGAGCGACTGAGATTCGATTACAACATATTCGACTCTATGAAGCAGCCTGACATAGAAGATAACTTTGACGCCAGCCATCTAGAAGTACTACTAGAAGAAGTGATTATGTCCAAACAACAGCAGAAATGGCTGACTATTAAGGATAATATTGAGGAAGCAGAGGATTTTCAGGATAACGAAATGGAGGACATAGCAAACAGGGTGCATTATTATGAAGCGTTGAATATGGGAACAAGCAGCGACTCTCACGTGACCTTGTGAGATGAACCTCCTACGTTAGAACTAAAACCTCTCCCCGATCATTTAAAATACACCTACCTTGGAGAAAAATAGACATTACCAATCGTCATATCTTTGAAATTAACCACGGAGCACGAGCAAGCGCTACTAGCACTACTCGCGCAACATAAGAAGGAAATTGGATGGACTCTGGCAGATATAACGACGATCAGTCCCATGTTGTGCATGCACAAAATCATTCTTGAGGACGATGTCGAAAGTTCTATGAAACATCAAAGATGATTGAGCCATGCCATGAAGGAGGTAGGAAAGAAGGAAATTATGAAATGGCTAGATGTTGGGATCATCTCTATCCTATATCAGATAGTTAGTGGGTTAGTCCAATGCAATGCGTACCTAAGAAGGGTGGCACCACCATTGTTCGTAATGAGAAACATGAGTTAATAGGATCACAGACAGTTACAGGATGACGAGTATGCATGGACTACCGCAAGTTCAACAAGGCGACAAGGAAAGATCATTTTCTATTACCTTATATCGACTAAATGTTAGACCGCGTTGCAGGAAAGAAGTATTATTGTTTCCTGGATGGCTATTCTGGATACAACCAAATCACGATAGATCCGAAGGACCAGGAGAAAACTAAGTTCACCTGCCCCTATGGAACATTCACTTTCAGAAGAATGTCGTTTGGATTATGTAACGCACTCGCCACCTTCCAAAGATGTATGATGTCTATTTTCTTAGATATGCTCGAAGAAATTATGGAAGTTTTTATGGACGATTTCATAGTGTTTGGACACACCTTCCATAATTGTTTAGCAAGCCTTGAAAAGGTGCTTCACCGATGCGAAGAAACACACTTAGTGCTCAACTAGAAGAAGTGCCATTTCATGGTAAATGAAGGAATTTTTCTTGGGCACAAAATCTCCAGGAGGGGAATAGAGGTTGATCACGCAAAAGTGGAAGCAATAGAAAAATTAGAGCCACCACAAAATGTGAAAAGTGTGCGTAGTTTCTTAGGCCATGTTGGGTTTTACAGGCGATTCATAAAAGATTTCTAAAAAATAGTGAAATCTATGTGTGAACTCCTGGAAGCTGAGCGAACCTTTAATTTCGACGCGCGCTACCTTCAAGCATTTGAGCAATTAAAAAGGGCTCTGATTTCTGCGCCAATAATGATAACACCTAACTAGAAGAAGCCATTCGAGCTCATGTGCGACGCCAGTAACTATGCACTAAGAGCTATCCTGGGTCAGAAAGGAGAAAAGTTGATCCATCCTATTTATTACGCGAGCAGAACTTTACGGAAGCACAACAGAACTACACAACTATGGAAAAGGAGTTTCTAGTAGTGGTATGCGCACTGGAAAAATTTTGTTCCTACCTAGTCGGATCAAAGGTAATTATGTTCACTAACCATGCTGCTATAAGGTACTTAATGAGAAAAGATAACGCAAAATCGAGGCTTATTAGATGGATACTCCTTTTGCAAGAGTTTGACATAGAAATCAAGGACAAGAAGGGATGTGAGAATGTTGTGGCAGATCACCTGTCATAACTCGAGGTCACATATCCTAACACAACTATGCTTAGCATATCAGAAAAATTCCTTGATGAGCAAGTTTTTGCGTTGAAAGTAATAGAAGAAAGGAATGCCCATTGGTTCGCGGGCATTGCCAATTATTTAGCAAGCCATATCATTCCATCCCAGATGACGCAACAGCAAGCAAAACGCTTCTTCCATGATGTGAAATTCTATTTCTGGGATGAACCATATCTTTATAAGCAATGTGCTGACGGGATAATATGTCGATGCGTAGCAGAGCATGAGAAAAATGCAATAATTCATTCCACGCATCGCTTTATGGAGGACATTTCGGGCTACTTTTGGCCTAGCATATTTAAGGATGTGCATCACTATACGAAGACATGCGATAAGTGCCAGCGAAAGGGAAATATAGGAAAAAGGGACGAAATGCCATTGACTTCGATCTTAGAGGTTGAATTATTTGATGTCTGGGGAATTAATTTCACGGGTCCATTTCCTCTTTCAAGTAGAAATTTGTACATTCTACTAGCAGTTATTACGTGTCAAAGTGGATCGAAGCAGTGGCTACACCTAAGAATGATGTTAGGGCTGTTATAAGATTCCTTCATAGGAATATTTTTACAAGGTTTGGAACGCCACAAGTAATCATCAGTGATGAAGAGACACATTTTATAAACAGAGCACTATCACACGCGCTGCACAAGTACAACATCAAGCATCACATTGCAACTCCATATCATCCGCAAATCATAGAGAAGCCAAAATCTCGAACCGAGAAATAAAAGGAATTCTTGAAAAAGTTGTGGGACCCAACCAGAAGGATTGGTCCATGCGACTAGATGATGAACTTTGGGCTTATAGAACAACATTGAAATGCTACTGAATATGTTACCTTATAGGATAGTGTACGGGAAAGCATTTCACTTACGAATCAAGCTAGAGCATAAAGCTTTTTGGGTGCTAAAAAGATTAAATTTAGATCTTCATAAAGTAGGAGCAGTAAGAATGATGAAATTGCTCAACTTAGAAGAGCATAGATTCTTCTCGTACGAAAATGCAAAGCTATACAAGGAGAATACCAAAAAATGGCATGATCGACGGCTGACCCCTTATACTTTCGAGGTTGGACAACAAGTGTTATTATTTAACTCTAGACTTCGTTTGTTCCTAGGAAAGCTCAGATCCAAGTGGTCTGGACCATTTTACATTACACAGGTAAAAGTGGGAGGAGCAGTGTGGATCAAGAACGAAGCCACTGGAAATGAATTTGCAGTCAATGGCCAAAGATTGAAGCATTATTGGAATGAGGACGTTCAACGCGGAATATCTTCATTTGCATTGATAGAAGAATGAGCGCGCAAGCATGTGAACGGAGCCAGAACCTATTGGTACCCTTTAATTTTCGCTTCATGCATGCTAAGTTTTAATATTTTCGATTTACTTATGCTAGAAGTTTATCTTAATTTATTGCTTTATTCATTTTTCGCTTTCTATTTCACTGCAATTGTTTTTTTTTTTTTGAATTCCAATAAATCAGTAAATCTCTTTTACCATCATATCAATTATTAACTACGGACGGATACTGAGCAACCGAATCGTAAATGTTGTAATCCAACGGTGTGTAGAGAATACATAGTCGCCAAAAGCCCAATTGTCGCTCTGACCTAAGCAACGATTGAAATCCGATCGTCATTTTGATGGTTAAAAATCCTGCAAGAAATGGGCCATTTGCCTATTCATTGTAAACCAACTATCTCTATCTTAAAAACCTCTACAACCTTCACCATGGTACGAAGACTTGCAACCAATTACCGAAGAATGTGGCAATTGAGGCTAGAGCAACAAGGGAAAGTAGACCCCAATCAAGAGCCCAAACCGTTGACCATTGCATCTATACGTGGTGACGATAAACAGTCACAAGTCGGACCAACCATGAGAAGGCAAGTGACTGCTCCAACTAGAAGACTAGAGCAACGCATTGTAGCGATAGAGGAGTCTTCAACAGTCCCTGGGGAAGAAAGGGTTGTTACATCTGCACCACGTCAGGAGAACGTGGAAGTTGAAGCGGTTGATGCACATGAGGATGAAGTTAGAGAACATCGGGAAGGAAAAGCCCCGGTGTTGGTTGAAGAGCGAGGAATGGTAAGTAAAAGCATTCCTAGTCGGAGGACCTATTCCGATGTAGAAACAGAGAAGAAGATTTATAACAGTTCAAAGACGTGTTTTTGGCTTGATGCCTGGATTTCTCTTCGTCCTCTGTATTCCCATTTGCCTTGATTGTTTGCTCTCTCCATCTACAAAGCATATGACAGTCTTGGATGCTTGGGAACCAGTCTCTAAACTGTGGTCTCTTGTTCCTCGTCGACCACTTCTTGATAGGGAGATACAGAGTTGGGTGACTAATTCTTCACCAATCATGTCATCCAGTGAGAGAGATTTACTGACTTGGTCGTCCGGCACCAACGTACTATTCTCTGTTAAATCTCTCAAGCAAATACTTTCTCATTCTATTACTACAGTGACAACCAAATAAAGTTAATGTTTTTCCTTGGTGTTTATTTGATAAAGGCAACAACATATATGACACTCCTCAAAATGTGGAAGACCAGATATGGCATTCAGCAGACTTGGTGTGCTCTGTGAAGGCTAATGATGTTTATCTTCAACCTATCTTTCTTTAGTGCAATTATATTTCTTTTTTTTTTTTTGGTATTTGCTTCTTAGTGCTACTGTCCCATCTTCTGCATTGGGCATGTGTTCTCTCATTTTGCAGATTTTCAATGTTGATGCATAAGTTGCTCAAAAGATCATCCATCAAAGCTTCTCTGGTGCTATTTGGTGGTGACTCTATAAAGAAATGAATGCTTGAATTTTCGAGAGCAAACACAAGGACAAGCATGTTGCTCTTTTGTGGGAAGAAATTGTTATTAATGCAATTTCTTGGTGTTATAAATTTCTTGAGTTGTTATGATATTACGTCCATTGCTAATTTTGCATGCTTTCATCATCATAGTCTCTTTCTTGAAAAAAAAAAAACTTTTGAAATTATGTTCTAAATTTCTTATAATTTGATCAAGTCTTCGAAATGGCACTTATTGAATTGACTATATTAATCATTCTCACTTGTACATATCAAATGAAGAGCTTTCACATATATGTTCTTAACTTGTTTAAGATTGAGGTTCGCGTATAACAATAAAATAATGATAATAATTCATTACATCAATCTTTTTACATTACAACACACACAGCTAGACACATCATGACTAGTAGCAGCCTTATTGAACCGCAAGGTTTGAAATATATTACAAATTCCACATATAATTATAGTGCATATATGATTATATTAATTATTGCAGTTTTAGTATAATATATAGTGTTTGAAATCTCAAAGAATAGGGCACCATTTACTAACTTTTTTTCGAACTGCATTGGGTAGCTCCTCATTTTGATTCACAATATCATCTCTATATTGTCTTGGTATTTGGGATGATCTTCCCTCTACTTTGCCACGTGCTTCTCTTTCTTCTTTCGATTTCCGTTGAAACTTGTTATTCATTTCGGGCATGAGCTAAGATTTTAGACAAACATTGTCAACAAATGAAATAGTTATTTTTTTAATTCAGCAAATTAAGTAATTAACTAGGTGGATATTTTAAAATTTATAAAAAGCACCCATCAATTGATATAGATGTGGTTTGATAAATTATCTCTATATATATATATATATATATATATATATATATATATATATATATATATATATATATATATTTTGAAGAATCACCCCTTATGCTTACGCCGTGTTGCATTTTTGTTTTTTTAGAATTTGTATTTGTGAGTTCAAGAATTAACTTATCATATTTCAATTATTTTTACGAAATATATAGTTTAATTCTATAATATTTAGATATGAAAAAAATTTATAACATATTAATTTGTAAATAAATGAATACTATAGATTAAATTCATAACTATATAAAATAATAATAATAATTTTTTTTATATTTAAGATTCTATCTATTATTAGTCTAATCAATGATGGTGAGTGTATTTGACCATATTTAGATATAGTTACAATAATTTTATGAGTGTAGAATGAATGATGGATAGTTTAGTATTGACATTTTGAAATTTTACTTTTAAAAATGAAACAAAAAAAATAATCAACAAATATCACTTTTTTTTTCTTTTAAAACTTAAGGTCAAGGACGATAATGAGAACTAAGATACTTTCCAAAATTGATAAGAAAGTTATAAATTTAATAAAACTAAATAAAGAAAGGAACGTGGACCCTACCTCATGCAAATTTTCCTCAAGCTTGGGACCATTATACAAGTCTTGTGTGCATGACTGTTCAGGCTTGCTTTTGACTTCATCAAACTCCTTCTCAAGCGTGAGCTTAGGTTTGTAGGGCTGTCCTCCATTTTTTGCTATCATTTCATTCACCATGTCCAAAAGCTCTTTCACTTGTTTATCTTTCTTTAATTCACTATTGGTTTTGTTGTCAAAAACCACACACCGGTTCTTGCAGGCCGCCAGAATGTTTTTTAAGGCCACGGGACACTCGTTACACAAGTAATTTTCTAGCAAATCACCATTGCTGTCGTTATCGTCATCGAACTCGTCACCCCCAGTTAATACAACAATGGCGTAGTCCACAATTTTAGGTCCAAATAAATTTTGTAGGATTTGAATTGTGGCTTCGTCTTCTTTACTGAACTGGGTTCTTAATGAAAAAACTATAAGAACTGCATGGATTCCTTTGCTTGCAAAATTAATGCACTTCACTATTTCCCTTGCTATGTCTTCTTTTCGACCGGATAAATTGAACATTCCTGCATATTTTATTGGTGGTATGATACTAAAGTCAAACATTGTTGTTTGATTCATATAGATGAACTATAAGTAATGATGATTATAATAGGTCAATGTTTCTTTATTGGTATATATGTTTAACAAAAAGACACCTAATCATCAAACCAAGTTTAAATTAGTTGTTTCTTACCGGGAGTGTCGATGACATTTACTATTTGTCCATCTTTCCTTTTACATGTTTGTAATTGAGAACTCTGTGTTATAGTAGATAAACTTTTTCTTGACTCGAATACTTTCTTTCCAATAATAGTGTTTCCAGTTGCACTTTTTCCATTTCCAGTACGACCCATTAACACCATAGTTACATGGGGAATAGCTGCCATTGATGATTAATATATTCATTGCATAGAGAGAGATATTAAAGCCAAATTGACGTGGGTAAAAAAAAAAAATTTAATTAAAAAAGAAAAATTTTAATTAAAAAAGAAAAAACAATGTTCCCTATTTATAGAATCATGAAATTCACCGTGTCAATGTCACTTTGATTAGTAAATGGGAATTTAAACAAAGCTGAAGTACTCTTAAATATAAATCCTAAACTTAAGCACCTTAGGCTTCGTTTGATAACTATTTTATTTTTTATTTTTTGTTTATGAAATTTAAGTCTATTTTTATTCAAATCTCCTATCATGTGCTCCATTTTTCCTACAATGTATCCATCATTCTTTAAGAAAGTGGGAGAATACCAACCAAATTTTAAAAACATAAACAAGGTTTTGGAATCTACTTTTTTTTGTTTACAAATTTTGGTTTTGTTTATTAAAATATAGGTAAAATATAGATATCCAAATAAGGAAAAGATATAGTAAAGTAGTTGTTGTAGGCTTAAATTTCATAAATAAAAAACAAAAAACAAAATGGTTATCAAACGAGACTTTACTTTAACTGACTGACAAGGACAGAACCCAAAGGGAGAGGATAACTTACTAAATTCCTCTCAAAAAAGAAAAGAAGGGAATTTTCGTACAACTGAATAAATGCTTTAAGAAAAAATCAAAACTTTTTTTTACTTCAACTAATCCAAATGTCTTAAACTTTACATGGTTGAGAAGAATACTTCCTACCTTTCCATTCAATACACAAAATAACAAATCTTACAGTTCTATTGGCAAAATATATAAACATAATTAAATAATTTAAATTACATTAATGAATTATATTCCTATAATTCTTAATAAATTGTGACTCTTTTGGTGGCCTACCCACGAAAATTTATTTTTTTCAAGATTTGGAGAAGTTGTCAAATTATATGTTTAATACAAATAATATAATTCTTCAATGCTTTCTTAATCTTCTCTTAGTTCAGGACAGCCATGGTTCCTAAAAATTATCATGGTTACTCAATTTAAATTTATTGAAAAGGAGGAAACAAGGAAGGGAGGAGGAAGAAATTTAAATTATCTCCTTATTTTTAATGGCTCCGTTTTATTGAAGAGGAATAAATTGAAATTTTGAAAAATATTCGAGATATTTGTAATGGAAATGAGAGAAATGAAGAAAATGAAACGTAGAAGATGCCCTAAATCATTTGTATTTTTTATTGTTTGCCAATTTCAATTTAAAACTATAGTTAACTTTTTTGTAACTCGATCACCATTTCTAAGCCGTTGGAAATGATAAAAATGAACTTTTGAAAGTAGCTCCAAAATGTAACAAAAGGATAGTTAAGGGATCAAAATAGCATATTTAACTTAAGAAATTATTTGAATATGGGTGGAATTTATTTTTATATTAAAAAAGCAATCATAAACTCTTATTTATTAGGTCATAAATCATGCCACTTGAACTATGGGTTTATGGTATTGTAACCTAGATTAACTTAAACTGAAAGTTAACTTAATTTGTGTTTGGTATGCATATTTGTATAATTACGGTTGTTTGGAGTGCAGGTTAACTTAAATAATCTAAGGGTTTAATTTAAGTCGGTGTTAAATGAACTTGTGTTTGGTGTGCTGAGTTATGTAACATGAGTTTAATAAACCTAAATTTTTTGTTCGATTAATTTTTAAATGCCGTTATTTATTTCAAATTCCAATCAAATTAAAGTTTCTCTCAGTTTAAAAAAAAACAAGTTGTTAATTAAAGAATACTTTGTGCACTTTTAAAGGATATATGATCATAGGTATGCATCTCTTTTTGAAAACATAGTTTAAAATTAGAATTCTAACCAAAAATTAAAAATAGTTGGTTGCAAAATATACCATATATTTTTGCTTCTTTATGAACTGTACTGCGTAGCTCTTCATTTTTCTTCTCAATTTTATTATATTGTCTTTGTATTTGGAGTTCTCTCTCCTCTGCTTTGTGGCGTGCTTCTCTTTCTTCTTTCAATTGCCGTTGAAACTTGTTGTTTATTTCAGGCATAATCTAAGATTTTATGTCAAAAACACAAACATTATCGACAAATCATGTAGTTCTTTTTTTAATTCAGTAAATTATGTAATTAACTACGTAAAATATTTTTAAAATTTTATAAATGCCGGCAAAAGAAGTGTTTTAGCAATATTTTGTACAATATAATAACAATGAAGTTACATATTCAAATTCTCGAATATTGTTAAATCAAAGTTTTTATATATTATAAATGAAACAAAAAAGAAAATTAAGGCTGGTTTGATAACGTTTTTGTTTCTTGTTTCTCAGTTCTTGTTTCTTGTTTCTAACTTTTTTAGAATAAGAAACAAGAATGTGTTTGATAACCATTTCTGTTTCTTGTTTCTTATAAAAAATAAGAAACAGAACAAAACTTGTTTGATAACAATTTCTCGTTTCCTGTTTTTCGTTTTTTTATTTTTTTCCATTTTACAAATTTTTATATTTTTTTTTAAAAAATTTTAAGTATAATTTTTTTTTTAAAATAATGTAGTATAAAAATATATAATATGAATTAAAAATTCATTAAAATAATTTTAAAAAATGTGTATGGTTTAATATAAATAAACATTTTATAAAAAAAATTATATGTTATGTTTACTTAATTATTTATAGAGTTTGATGTCCACTCAAATATATAACGATTATATTACTCTGAAAACGGTGCTATTAATTTAAAATATGAAAGCAATATTGAATATATATAGATGGAGAAAAAAAGCATAATAGAGAAAAAAAAATAGTAACATAGTAACGTTTTAGCTAATAATGTACCATATGCATTAAACAAATAAAAATAATTTAAAAAATATACATGATCTAATATATATAAATTTTATCAAAATAATAATAATAAAACAAATCCTCAAGTTAGATTTGAACCTTGGTCTTGAGTAAAACAACTTGTTACATCACCACTAGACAAAAACACCTTTTATTTTACAATGGTGCACTTTATATATATATATATATATTAAACACAATGTCAGACTTAAAAAAAGAAACGGAACCAAAGAAACTACTTTTGGTAGTTTCTCATTTTTTCACCTTTTTTGAGAAACGTTTATCTTTTATTTGAGAATCAAGAAACGTGAATAATTATCAAACAAACCTGTTTCTAAAAAATAAGAAACATGAACAAGAAACATGAACGTTATCAAACGAGCCCTCAATGAATAACATTAAGGTCAAGGATGTTAGTGAGAACTTCCAAACTTTCCAAAATTGATTAGAAACTTATGAATTTGATAAATCTGAATAAAAAAAGGATGTAGACCCTACCTCATTCAATTTTTCCTCAAGCATGGGATCAGTATACAAGTCTTGTGTGCATGACCGTTCAAGATTGCTTTTGACTTCATCAAACTCCTTCTGAAGCTTGTGCTTAGAAATGGAACCAGGTTTGTAGGGCTGTCCTCCATTTTTTGCTATCATTTCAGTCACCAAACTCAAAAGGTTACTCACTTGTTCATCTTTCTTTAATTCACTCTTTGTTTTGTTGTCAAAAACCACACACCGGTTCTTGCAGGCCGCTAGAATGTCCTTTAAGGCTACGGGACACTCGTTACTCAAGTAATCTTCTAGTGAATCACCGTTGTTGTTGTCGTCGTCTTCATCGAGCTCGTCGCCCCCGGTTAATACGACAATGGCATAGTCCACAATTTTGGGTCCAAATGAATTTTGTAGGGTTTGAATTGTGGCTTCCTCTTCCTTAGTGAACCGGGTTCTTAATGAAAATACTAAAAGAACTGCATGAATTCCTTCACTTGCAAAATTAATGCACTTCACTATTTCCTTTGCTATGTATTCTTTTCCACCCGCTAAATTGAACATTCCTACGCATTTTGTTGGTCGTAAGAGTTGTAAGATATTGGCATCAGATTGTTGTTTGATTCATATGGTTGGATTATAAGTTATGATGAGATGATAATAGATTATGTTTTCATGAGAGTATGTGTGGAGAACTAAAAGTGCTCTTTGGAAAATTTGTAACACTTAAAAAGTGGGTATAAAAAAAGCATGTGTTTAACTGATTTTGGTTGTGAGACTTCTCAATTGCCTTCCTCGCAAATTGTAATCTTTGAGTTCAATAAAAAGCCACGTCTAATTATAAGGAACACCAACTCTCGATAAATTTATACATTGATACAATATTGTCCATTTAAAAGTTTGTATAATTTTAATTTTACATCAAAGAACCTTTATACTCATCACTCGTATGCTCGCCATCTATCATTTATTTAACTAATGTGCACATTAGTTAGATAATGATAGAATTTCCTACATTGTTTAAACAATAATCAAATTTATTTTTTATCTTTAGTTTTTATAAATTAAACTTTTAGAAATTAGTCCTCTAATTGAGTTTCTTCGTTTTTAAAAATCATCAAAATAAAGGTCTAACTAGTATATTTTTAGTTTTTGAACTTTGAAAATTAAATTTAAAATTATTATTTTTCTTAAGTTTTTTTTTTTCACTTTATTGGTACATATGTATTTCATATTTAGAAAATTAAAAAGAAAAAAAAGACTTATTATTTTTTTTATTTTTTGAAATTTGATTCATGATTCGAATATTTTTTGACAGATGAAAATTACTAAAGAAAATAATGATGATAAATTCCAAAATTAATGAAGTTTTCTTTCTAAGATTAAAATTTTTGGTTAAGAATTTAAATGCTTTGATAAGAAAAATGAAATGAAATTTAAAATTGAGAAAATATACATAGATTTCAAAAACTAAAATTCATAAAGTAATACTGAGTGTTATGTGCAACTAGAACTAAGAAGTCATTGTTTCGAATTATTTCGCTTAAATTAAAAAAAGAAAAAGACCCGAACCAATAACTCAAGTATCATACTATCTTAAAGTGTGGCTTAAGGGAAAAATCATTTTTGGACGATTTTACCCCTTAAGTCATACTCTAAATTACAAATATGCCATTTATTGGAATATAAAAAAAATTAAATGCAAATAATGTAGAAAATATTTATAATATCCTTTAGATTTTCATCCGTAGAAGATAAGATATTTTTATCAAATCTCATATATTTTATGACTAAGTTAGAAGATAAGAGCTTTCAACAATTAAATGAAAATATTTTCAATATCATTTAAATTTTCATATCTTTATAACCTAGAAAATAAGATATCTTTACCAAATCTCATAAATTTTATATGACATTTTATATTCTAATTAAAATAATAAATTTAATTTTCCAATTCTTTAAATAGTTCTCTACATTTTATTTACAAATAACAGTTTCTTTGCTTGGATTTACTTTTCTTTGTATTTTTTTTTGTTTTTTGTTTTATAATAAGTTATCTTATTTTTGTTGGATTATTTACCTTAACTTTCATCTAATTTTTCTTTTGTTGCAATAATTTTTGTAGGATCTTTTTTGCATAATTGTTGTTTTAAAAAAAAGACTTGAAGATCTTGAAAAAAATGTTTGAAGACTGAGGCTAAAATGTATGAATTGTTCAGTTTCAAAAGTTTGGTAACAATGATTTCCTACCATTACTATATATATATATATATAGTTCTCTATATTTTGTTTACAAACACATTTGAATTGCTTGGGGTTACCTTTCTTGGTTTCTTTTTGTTTTATAATAAAAAATTTAGTTATCTTATTTTTGTTGGATTATTTACCTTAAGTTTCATCTAACTTTTCTTTTGTTGCAATAGTTTTTGTAGAGATCTTTTGGTGCTTAATGGTTCAGACTTGGAGATGTGATTTTTTTTTTTTTTGAAGAATGATAAAATTATCATTTGAGGTTAAAGGTAAGTTCATAGATGCATACTAATAAATATATTTAGCTTATTTATATTTATAATTATAATAATGATATAACTCTTATAAATTTTATAATTCAATAGTAATTGATTTATTAATAGATAAATTGAGAAAAAACTAAAAAGTATCGATTTTAAAATAAGAGATAAGATTTAATTTCAATGCCATAAATTTTATTAAAATTTTTTAAGTAATAACACCTATTATTTTTTATGCTCAAAATAAAATATTAACTGTTTTTGTGAATTTTAATAAATTTAATTAACGTGAAAAAATAATTATAAAATTCAATATTGTATTAAAATTATTATTTGATGATTAAATTTAGTGTAAAAATGTAGGAAACAATTTATAATTATAAATAAATAAATATAATTTATTATTTAAAAATTTATGACGTAGAACGCCGTGCTAAAATTTTAGTTATTATAAAGGAGCATACATGACTAGGGTAAAGTAGGGTCAGAGAATTTACTTCCGTATCCCGTTCTTGCCACTCCCCGCAAAATTCTACATTTTCCCCACGGATTCCCAAGGGATTGGCGTGGATTTTGTTTCCCACAGAGAATTCTTCTGTTTTTCTTAATTTTAATTTTTAATAAAAATGTTCATATAGTTAAGTTGTATAAATTAATTTTTAACTAAATAGTTTTAATGAAAAATAGTCTACCAAAAAAAAAAAAATCTATTATGAACATAAGAAAATTTAATAAATTTTTATGAAAAAAAAAAATTACAAATTTAATGTATAAACAATTACATTTTCCATATCTGTTTAACTTGGAGATAATTTTTCTACCCTCCCCAAAAAATAGAAATCTCTACTAAAAAAGTCATTGTTTTGAATTTTTCCATTTAAATTAAAATGTAAAATAAATTAATTTAAGAAGACACTTAATTATGGCGTGTTTGGGGAAGGGTAATGATAATGATTAAGAAGTGAATGAGAATTAGGAGGAGAAAAAGGGAGGAGTTGTTAATTTGCGTTTGGGGCGATGTGAATGATTATGGAAAAAAATAAAATAATAAGTATGATAGAGAGTGAAAAATAGTGATCTGATGTATAAAAAGTTGTTGAGGAGAGAATAAAAAGTAATTAGAAGGAGAATGAAAGATGCGATTTTTGAAAAACGCAATTATGGGAAGAATGATTCCTGATAGCCCAAACATGAAGAATCATTCTTATTCTCATTCTGATTTCCATTCCGCCCATTATTTTTAATGGCACAAGCACACTCTTAATCATCAAAGCAACGCTAAATTAGTTGTTTCTTACCGGGCGTGTCGATGACGTTTACTACTTGTCCATCTTTCTTTACACATGTTTCCAACTGGGAACTCTTTGTAATGCCTGATGAACTTTTTTTTGACTCGAATACTTTCTTTCCAAGAATAGTGTTTCCAGTTGCACTTTTCCCATTTCCAGTACGACCCATTAACACCAGAGTTACACGAGGAATAGCCGCGGCCATTGATAATTATATATTCAAAATTGTTTAATTAATATTGTGAGAAAGAGAGAGAGAGAATTTAAAGCCAAATTGGTGCGGTAAAAAAATAATAAAAATATTCCCTATTTATAGAGCCATGAAATTCACAATGTCATTGTCACTTTGATTAGTAAATGGGAATTTAAGCAAAGCTGAAGTACTCTAAGTATAAATCCTAAACTTAATTAAGCACCTGAGTTTGACGGACTCACAAGGACGGAATCTAAATGGAGTACATAACTTACTAAATTCATCTCAAACGATAAAAGAAAGGAATTTTCGTATGAATAAATGCTTTAAGAAAAATTAAAACTTTCTTTTTTACTTCAACTAATCCGAATTTCTTAATATGTGTTTAGATGAAGTTTTGAAGAGTAATTAGTTTGATGACTTAATTTGAGAAGTTATTTTGAATAGTTAAAAATTGAGAGTTTGTAGCCAAAAACTCGTTTGGATGTAGGTTTTTTTTGTATAGGATTTAGTGTGAAAACCTTGTTTAGATGTAAATTAAAATGAGTAGTTATTTTGAGTAGTTAAAAAAAGAATGATTAAAAATGAATAGCTAAAAATGAATTATTTTGATTAGAAATGAGTGGTTCGAAAATGAAAAGTTATATTAAGTAGTTATAAATGAATTATTAAAAATGAGTAGATAAAAATGAGGAATTATTTTTAATAGTAAAAATGAGAAGTTATTTTGAGTAGTTACAAAAACAAATGTTGGTGTATTTTTTTTAGGAGGAGTTAGTAAATTCTCCTTAAATATAGCAAATAGACACCCCCTAGTTTATCAGATCTTACTTATCTATTGGCAAATCTCATAAAATATCTAACAATATTTAAATACTTTAAAGGGCGAATAATCCAATTAGATAAAGTAATTACAAAAGTAGAAAAAAAAATTAGCAAATCTAATTTTCTATTAAACATTAAAAAATACGAAATAATACCAAATACCATCATACGCTCCTCATTAAATGCATACAGTTTATTTGGTATTATTAAATAAATAAGGAAAGATTTCTTTTTTTAAAATCACCCAATTTACTACCCCTGATTTTAATGTCCATATCATTTAACACCAAATCTGTCAACCTCTCATATTAAAGACCTGACTTCTTTCACATGATTTGTATGCCATTAACGGTTTCTGAAGCTCTCGGCTAGAAGAAAAATTGTGGTCTTTTCATTGCAGATAACACTGTATGAAGACCTAATTTCAGCAAGCAAATCGCCCGTCATTCCGTCATCCACATACTACAAGTATTATTCTTAAGATTTTGACCCATAAACTATATTGTTAATCGATTTTTTAGGGTTTGGACAGAAAATTGGGAATTTCATTTAGGGTCAATGAATCTGTAAAAACAACAACTGTTCAGACCGTTCGTCTTCAACAAACAATGCGAGTTTTATAGAAGTGACTTCATTTTCAAGGTACTATTCGTAATGTATGTTCTTTAGGTTTTATGTCTCTAAATTGATGAAGTTTCCGACTGCGTTGTGGATTGTTTATGTATCGATTTTTGGGTTTTGTTAAATACATGTACTATATAATGCATGTACTGTATCTATTTCTGTGGACAAGTTGTGTATGGATTTCTCGGTTTTGTTATTGGGGTTTTCGATTTTCGTTTATGATTTGGGGTTTTTTCTTGTGTCGTGTACTTTTTTTGTGTCGATTTATGTTGTGTTATATGCATGTATTGTATAAGTATTGTATGTATACGTATGGTATTATCGGTGTTGTTGTTTCGATTTGGAATTATGAAATATTATCAAATAAAGCAACACCACAGATTGAACACACTGTGTGTACCGTATTAATGTGTGTTATTAATCTGCGCTATTGATTTATTACACTGTATTACTCTTTATTTTGATATTTGGCCTGGATTGTATAATAATTGATGTATTAATTGTCAGATACACAACATGGTTAAGTCTGAAAAAGAGTCCAATAAGAAGCTATGACTGATGCAATGGTGGAAACTACAATGGAACCAAAAGAAGCTATGGTTAGAGGTGGAATTGAAAGATGTAGCTTGAAGACTTTATGTTTTGGCTATTTTAATGTTGTTAAACAATAATTCTCCTTGTTTTTTTTTATTTAATGAATGGATGGTTAAAATTCTTTTGTTATTGATATACCATTTAATGGTAACAATTGGTTTCCCAAATGTTTCTTGATGTGTTGTTGTAATACATTAGTATAGAAAACTTTGATACTTATGTAGTTTATAAAGGTAAATACATGGTGCAAAATCAATTTGACTGAAATAATATGGTATTATTAAGTGCAAAATCTTTGTACCAATGAAATTGCAATACAATATTTACTACAAATAATAAGACAGTTTAGTAAAAATAATTTAGCCAATCAAAACACATGTTGATGAAACTCATACTACAAATGTATTAAGAAATGAAACAAAAAAATAGTATTTTTGGGTAACAAAAAATCAAAATAAATGGTTTATTGGGTAAATGAATTTCATAAAGATTTAACATTATAAACATAAACGGTTGTTCTCTAATAAAATATTAATACTATTTTTATAAAACTATTAATATTGTTACTAATAGTATATATTAATTTCATCGTTTACATCCTTGCAAATTTAGGGGTATAATATAAATGGATACACACATATGATATTGTATAATAACTCACAAATAATACAATTTAGGTATTATAATAAATATATATTGTATTTATGTAATGTACATTATAATACAATATTATTATTTATGTTATGAGTTAGATAGTATTATAGTAACCGTATTATTTTTATCTTCTTCATTCATGCGAATTAAGATTTCATGAGAGCATCGCCATCAATTACGATGATGTTGGTGCACTGTAGAAATCTACAACAAATCATCATGAGTAATACAGTATTACAGTTAAACCATATTATTTTCATCTTCTTCCTTCGTGCCAATTAGGGTTTCTTGAATGTGCCGTTGTAACGGTCCAGGTTTTCATTTCGGTTTCCCAGGTATGTTCGGTTGCTTATTCGGTTGTTTAGTTGAGCCATTAGGGCAGTTTGAGCCTTTAGGGGAATTTTAATAATTTTTCCTACGAGGTCATTTTTGTAATTAATCAGAGTTTCAAGGCTCTTTCTGTTATTTACTAAGTTCGGGTTACTTTTGTGGTTTCAGGTTTCCAAGGCTAGTCTTGGAGAGTGAAGTCCGGGTTAGTTTTGCAAATAACTTGTTTGAGGGTTAGTTTTAAATAGGGGGAAAGGAGTTATTTTAATTAAATTAAAGGAACTAAACAAAAAAGAAATTGTTTTGGTTTTTTCGATCCCTCAAACCTTCTTCTTTTACTCCCTAGCCACAAGCACCACGAGAAACCTCTCCCCTCGCCGTTTTCTTCTTCTTCTCCCTCGTTCCTTGTCGAGATCACCATCATCGAGGAGTCCATCGTTGATTGAAGCTCATCACCCGCCCAAGCCCTTGAGGCCGGCCTTGGAGCCTCGCCCTCGTCGCACGCAAGCCAAGCCCCATGCCAGCCACTGATCGCAACGCCCAGCCCCGCGTGCATCACCTGCACACCATCGCACACGAGCCCAGCGGCTCCATCGCTGCCCAAGCACGGGACGCCTCGCCGAGAAGCTTACCACGAGCACAACCCGTTCACGCCACAAGGCCACACGCCCATGTTGCCCTACCCCGCACGGTCTACAACCCACACGTGCATGCCCTCGCCTTTCTTCCATGCTAGCTGCAGCCTTCGACTCGCAAACTATTGTGCCACCCAGCCCTTGAGCCCGCACACCCCTATTGAGGCTTGTGCCTGCCTAGACCCCTTGTTGCTTAGGGGTTGTGTCTCCTTGGTTTTGGGTAACTTCTTGAACCTTGTTCGTTGATTACTTAGTTATTTGTTGGCTGCTTAGATGTTAATGGTTTGCTTGTTATTATTGTTATGCCTAGGTTGTTTGTCGTATTGGTTCTGTAGCTCAAGAAGCACCGTTTACCTGTTGTTTGTTCTACTTGTCCTAGGTAAGGATTTCTTACCAGGTTTTTGTGGGCCCTACAAAGCGTACTTGGATTGAATTCTTGTTGCCTGTTTACTATTTACGAGCATGTTAGTGGATAGGATTGTATGTTGCTCTGTTTCTTGCTAGCATGTGTTGTTTCCTGTTTCTACATGTTAGTATCACGCTAGGTTTGATCTTTTCGATATGCGTTGTGATCCTGTTGATAAGCTTGTAGTGTCATGCTAGGTTGTATCTATTGTTGAGCATGTGTTGATTTGTCAGGAAACGAGTTTGAGTATTCTTAGTTAGCACTTGTTAGGCTGTCATCATCTAGAGGCTGAGAGCGGACAAAACGTACTTTGTCCCCCTAGGTCGGGACCAGCGAGGACAGGTTCCCGCCCCTAGCAGTCGGGTGTGGTCTATCTAACCACGACGGCATAAGCCTAGTATGTAGCCTGCTAGAGCGAAACCCTTCCTTGGTACAAGCCTGCCATGGACGGTTTTTAGCTTCAGGCGACGGTGGTTTTCAGGCTTTCGAGTCTTTAGGCATGCATACCTTGACCGACGTAGTTTATCTTAGGCCCCCACATTTACACAGTTTGTAGTAGCATGCGATGTGCACACAGACGCATTAGGCGCCGGGAGGAGAGCTTCTTCGGGCTAATGTCGTTAGTGCACCATTTCTTTTTCGAGTTTAGAGCCTGACACCGGGTACTCTCCCGAGTGTCCTAGGATCAATTAAGAGAGCTGATCTGGATCATTTTTTAGAGTTGGTCACTTGGCCGAGGGTATGAGACTCTCAAGGATTATTTGTTTAGGATCAATTTTGAGAGCTGGTCATTTGACCGATGGTAAGAAACCTTCGAGGATAATAGTTCGGGATTAGTTGAGAGATCTGATCATTAGGCCAAGAGTAGGAGACTCCCAAGGACTCAGGAGTTGTGTTAACAACCCAAAGCAAAGATTCTTTGTTGGTAACTGTTTGCTTGTATACTAAGATTCTAGATGATTTGATGTTTCGTATTGTACTCGGTTGGGGATTCTTACTGAGTGCTTTATACGCACCCTTATTTTTTTTTATAGTTTCCTTTAGGTAACTTGGGACAGCACTGGGACGGCTAGCGGAGGAGCTGAATGATCATGGGAGCTGCCGACGCCTCTATTTTTATGTCTCTATTTATTTCAACATGTAGTTGGACACGAAGTCCGTAGGGAATTCATATAATGTTGTTTATGTTGTTTTGATTGATGTTTTTAATAAATTACTGGCCAGGATCTGTTTTTTTTAACTAGCTTTAACCCTTGGATGTTTTAATTGAAAGAATTTTTTATTTACAAGGATGTCATTATTGTTTTTAAATGTTTTTATTCACATGCATGCTGAGTAAGAACCAGGTTTAGGACAGGTTTAGAGTTAGGTTCTTACAGTCGCCGTCAATCACCGACGTTGGTGCACTGTATAAATCTACAAGAAATCATCCATGGAATCAAAATTTTTTTTCGAAATTAGTACATAACTATACTGTCTGTAAAGAATTGAATCTTGTCGGAATAATGAAAATTTTTGATAAAAAAATTCATACGAAAAATCTTGTCAACGCTGAAATAGAGTTTTGAAAATGGGGTTGAAGAATTGAGTTTTAATCGCAGAAAATTAGTCTTTCTTGGCCGTGAACTTCGTCTTTCTTTGCAAGAAAGATTTTCCACAGGTTGTGGGAAAAATGACGGCAGAAAATGGGTGATTTATTTTTCGCTGGAAAAAATGATGGAAGAGGGACTTCTGACGTACGAAAGAGACAAAGTTGCATAATTCAAACGACATTCTTCTAAACGCAAATATTCCAAATGGGTAAGTAACGTGGTTTTTTCTTGATATGTTGGGTCTATAGTAATCTGATTATATCCAAAGTAACCGTCTAGAAAACAGTAATACTCTTGCCCAGCTAGTCTTGCCAACATTTTATCTATAAATGACAAAGGAACATGATCCTTTTTCGTGGCTCTATTTAATTTTCTATAGTCCATAAAAATCCTCCATTCAGTCACAATTCTAGTAGATATCAATTCGTTCTTTTCATTGGTGATAACTGTCATGCCTCTTTTCTTAGGTACACATTGAATTGGACTGACTCATTTACTATCTAAGATCTGGTATATTACTCCCACATCCAACTGTTTGATTATTTCTTTCTTCACTACTTCCTTCATTGCAGGATTCAACCTCCTTTGTGGTTCAATTGATCCGAAACCTTTTTTCTAAATTAATCTTGTGCATACAAAACGAAGGGTTGATCCCTTTAAGATCTGCTAAGGTCCATCCTATTGCCTTCTTATGCTTCTTTAGCACTGTTAATAGGAAACTCTCTTTTTATCAAGCTTGGACGAAATGATAATAGACAATGTTTCTCGTTCTCCCAAATTTGCATACTTCAAATGCTCAAGTAATGTTTCAATTCAAGATCTGGTGGTTGTACAATTGATGGCTTAATGGATAAAAGCTTTCTGTCCTCCAAGTTAAGAGGGTCAAAATACATACTTGACAAAGTCTCTTTGTCTTTGAATTTTGTTTCTAACAATGCTTCCATCAATAAACCGTTATGCTCATTCTGTAGTTGGTATTATTCTAGCAACTGAACTTCACGTATCTGCTCAATTTCTACATTTATAACATTAATCCTCAAACATTCTCCTTTTCCTGCAGGTTGCTTCATAGCTTTAATCATACTGAACTGAATTTCTTGATCATCCATGTGAAAAGTTATTTTTCCCTTGTGCACATCTACCAATGTTTCCAGTTTTCAAGAATGGTCTTCGTAAAATGATTGATACTTCTTTATCTACTTCATAATCTAATATGATGAAGTCTACTGGGAATAAAAATTTATCCACTTGCACCAGAACATCTTTTAAGTTTCCCTTCTGGTGTTGTCATTGATTAGTCAGCTAATTGAATTTTTACCTTAGTAGGCTTTGCTTCTTCTATTCCAAAATTCTTGTAAATTGATAATGGCATTAGGTTTATACTAGCTCCTAAATCATATAGTGCTCGACCTCATTGCTGACCTCTAATTGATATTGGTACAGTGAATGCTCCTAGATCTTGCTCTTTCACTAGTAATTCACTCTTAATTATAGCATTGCATTCAGCATTCAGTGATACTAACTTAAGTTCTTCTAAAATGTCTTTATCCAACAATGCCTCTTTTAGAAATTTCATGTAATTAGGCATTTGCTTGAAAGCTTCTAACAATGGAATGTTTATCTGAATTTCACTCAAGATGTTTACAAATTTCTTGTACTGCTTCACATCTTGCCTTCTTTTCTTGAGCTTCTGAGGAAATGGTGGAGGAGGTCGTGTAAATTCAACTTCCTCAATAACTTTTCTCTTCTCAGAAACTTACTTGAACTAGTAATAATTTCTCCTTGACTTTTCTGTTCTGCTACTGAAACACTGTTTACTTCAAACGGTATTGCTTCTGAAATTGCTTTGACATAATGCTCATCGTTTTTCTCATCAGCATCAACCTTTCCGGCTTTTTTAGAATATCTTCCCTTCCAGTAGTTTTTCTTTCACGACTTTCAACAAGTTCAATAAACTTGACTTGTTCCTTTCCTTCCCTTTGGTGGAATTCAATATCGGCTAGCAATGTCCCTACTAGTCGCTATTTCAACTCTTTTGCCAACTATCCCATTTGAATTTCAAGATTCCTCATTGTTGTTTGCTGTTCTTAAAGAGCTGTTTCTGTTTTACTCATGAAATCTTTCATCATATTTTCCATTTCATTTCCAGATAAATGTTGTTGCATTCTTACTCTTTAATGTTGATTGTTCTAATAAACGTTTTGTCCTTGGTAATACGGCAGTGGTGGTGCAGTAATTCTTGGTTGCACTTCTTCTATCCTTAGCTGTATATAACCTTGCGTACTAGGATTTGCGATATTATTTTGATTACTCCATGAAAAATTTGGATGATACTTCGTCCCTGCATTGTAAGTTTTTGAGTACGGATTGAACTGTCGAGTTCCTTGCACATTCCCTATATAGCATACTGACGATGTATTGTGAGGGTAAAATTCATAAGTAT